>CM064557.1:12589669-12700206 GCA_032716605.1 Paralithodes platypus | reverse complement strand
ACTCGTTGTTGTCTACCTGTTAGCCAACTACTTTCTAAAACCAATTTGTGACTTCTGTATTGATACCTAGGTGCACTCACATTTTGACCTTAGCCTGCATTGAAACTTTTGTCAAAAGCTTCTTTGATCAGCTCAGTAAAGGATGTCCTATTGGTGCACTTTTGTCAATACGCACCTCAGCCCTTTCATGGACAAATTCCCGCAAATTGGAAAGACATGATCGGTGTCGCCTGAATCCATGTTGGGAATCTGTAATTAAATTGCGATTTTCTAGTTTAGGTACCTATCTTGTCTACTAGTATCCCTTCTAAGAGTTTTTAACTATGATAGAATTCAAGCTAATTGGCTGATAATCTTTGGTACACTCTTGATCCCGTTTTTCTTAAAGATTGGGTTCACAATTGGCCCATTTTCCTGTCTTCAGGGACCTACGCACATTTTCTAGTGATTTACTGAAGATTGTCTGCCAAGGAAGGTGCGATTTCATCTCGCACTTTCTCGTACAACTCAGGGGAATAAAAGCTATCTGTTTGCCGGAATGAATTGAACCTATTTAACTTATCTATTCCTTTTGCTACCTCCTCTGGGTAACAGCTACTTGTGCCTACTTTTCCATTTCATTTTGCCCATGGAGTCTCATTTATTCAACATTTAGCTCAAATAGTTGTTACACCTCTGGTGAAATAACTCTACACTTTTACAGATGAGGTACAATAATTGTTATGTTTACAAAATTAGATCATTCTGCGAGGAACTTCACCCTCATGTACTAGTCCTGGACTTGGCATGCCACTGGTATTTTCCAACGTGAATACTGAGGCAAAATAGTTGTTTAGGGATTTAGCTATATCAGTGTCAGAAGTCTGAAGTTGGCCCGTTGGATTCTTTAGAGGTCCAATGCTACTTTTAAATGGCTTCCTGCTGTTCACATAGCCAAAGAACTCTTTAGGACGCTGTATGCAGAGGGCTGCAACCCTTAGTTCTTCATTCTGCTTTGCTTCCTTTATAAGAGATTTCACTCTTCTACACATATTTTTGAAGGAATCTAAATCTCTTTGGTCTTGACTTCTTTTGGCCTTTCTGTATGCAACCTTTCTCTTTCTAATTGCTGGAGATATGTCACTTGTGAACCATTTTGGTTGGGTTGAGCCTGATTTGGTAAGTTTAGTAGGAACGAATGTAGCTTGTCATCCATAATGTGCTGTTTGAATGAGCACCAAATCGCATTAACATTCGCACCCTCAAGTCTGAATTCTGCCGGCACAAAGCTATCCCCGAAGGCCTTCAAAATTTGCACGACGGAAATCTAGTTTTGCACTCTGAGGATTGGTGGGTCTGCTGCTAAAGGTGAGAGAGAGAGAGAGAGAGAGAGAGAGAGAGAGAGAGAGAGAGAGAGAGAGAGAGAGCCGAGACGAGGAGAACTGGGAGAGAGAGAGAGAGAGCGAGAGCGAGAGAGAGAGAGAGACTGGAGAGAGAGAGAGAGAGAGAGAGAGAGAGAGAGAGAGAGAGAGAGAGAGAGTAGGGGGGGGGGTTGTAATAAGAATGTATGGGTGCATGTAGGTTGTTTAACTAAGAAGGACAATATAAATGGTTGTAATCCCCCCCCCCCCCTCTCTCTCTCTCTCTCTCTCTCTCTCTCTCTCATAACTATATACTGTACATAATTCTAAATGAAGTCACTACTTTTAAGCTCCTCGGTGGTTTAGTGGTTTAGGTGCTGGAGTGCTGCACTACTGGCCTGGGTTCGAACCCTGGCTGGGGCATGACACAAAATATTAATTTATTAAGGCTCTACTTGTTTATCAGTGAGGCCTTCAATGTGCCCCAGATTACTTGTATCCTTCTCTAGTACTTAATTGCTAGTGTTTGTGTGTGAGGTGTTTGTGTGTATGGTATCTAGCTACGTGATCACGAGTCGGAGCGGGTGGTGGTGGATAGTGTTTGTGTGTGAGGTGTATGTGTGTATGGTATCTAGCTACGTGATCACGAGTCAGAACGGGTGGTAGTGGATAGTGGTTGTGTGTGAGGTGTATGTGTGTATGGTATCTAGCTACGTGATCACGAGTCGGAGCGGGTGGTGGTGGATAGTGTTTGTGTGTGAGGTGTTTGTGTGTATGGTATCTAGCTACGTGATCACGAGTCGGAGCGGGTGGTGGTGGATGGGATATAATTCCAAATGAAGACACTACTTTTAATCTCTTCGGTGGTCTAGTGGTTTAGGTGCTGGAGTGCTGCACTACTGGCCTGGGTTCGAACCCTGGCTAGGGCATGACATAATATATATATATATATATATATATATATTATTTTTTTAATGTCTGTATTGATATATTTATTAATTTACAAAAAGGAATAATATACTTCTTTCCTTTTCTGTAATTTTCTTTCTATCCTATAGCTTATTATTCACGAACATACACTGATGATGTACCTACACACACATATATGTACACATGCCATATACCTACACGTCCCTAACACACACACACCCACATACATACACACACACATACATACACACACGCACATACACACACAAACACACACACACACACACACACACACACACACACACACACACACACACACGGGCAGTGGTTGGTTCATTACCCGTGGACGGAGGTTCTCACTGAAGAAGATGTTAATGCCAAATGGGACAACTTTGTATCTACCACCACCGAAGCCTACCACCACTTCTTCCCCACCAAGAGGACCAAAATGCACCCCTCTGACGTCCCATGGATTACTCCTCGGATCAAGAGACTGATGCAGAATCGGAATAAGGCCTTCTACACGGACAACAATCGCTACAAGGACCTACGCAACATTGTGATAAGGGAAATCCGTTGGGCGAAGAAGTCCTACTACCCTACAAAGATTCATCATTTAAAACAAACCAATATCAGTCAGTGGTACTCTAAAATTAAGAATCTTTGTGGCTAAGTAGTGGGACTCCTTCGATCCCCTGTGTTTCCCATGTCCCTCGTGTAGATGCACCTGAACTGATAAATAATCACTTCTCTACCATCTGCCAAACCCTCCCCAAACTAGACCGCACCAACCTCCCTGCCTTCCTCCCATCCCCTTCCCCCCCCAGTAACTGTTCAAGAATTTGAAGTGGCCAAAAAGCTTTCCAGTTTCAAATAAAAAAGATCAACAACCCCAGTAGACCTACCCATGAAAATATACAAAGAATTTTCAGTGGAATTTGCCACCCCCCTTTGCTCGATAATTAATGCCTCCTTAAGGCAAAGTAAATGCCCTGCAGACTGGAAAACTTCATACGTCACTCCAATCCCCAAAACCCCCTCCCCACATCTCTTAATGAACTCAGACCAATTGCCATTACGCCCATCCCTAGTCTAATCTGTGAGGACTTTGTATTCACCTGGGCTTACTCACAAATCCGTCACTTGATAGATCCCCAACAGTTTGGCAACGTAAAAACCTCCTCCACCACTCCCTGTCTTATTAGCTTCCTAGATTATATTTACACAAATCTTGAGAAGAGAAAGACTTCCCTCGCCCTTGCCTTTATTGACTTCAGGAAAGCATTTGACCTTGTTGACCACACCATCATCATCAACAAAGCCATAAAGTTGGGGCTACATCCTACCCTGGTTGCGTGGTTTGACCGACTTCCTTAGTGACAGACGACAAGCCAGTGCGATACCAAGGCTTCATCTCCACCTTCCTAGACATCACATGTGGAGTCCCACAGGGCACAAAGATGGGGCCTCTATTGTTCCTCATCTTGATTAATGATGCCCTAAAGGACACCCCTTACCACTGGAAGTACGTGGACGACTCGACAGTCGGCATTACTGTCGATAACACCTCCCCTAACTATGACCCCCTACAAGACATCCTCGACCGTCTTCAAGCCTGGACCACAGACAATCATGTGACTATCAATCATGACAAGACAGTGGTCATGCACATCAACACTTCCGTTACCGACCTTCCTCCGCCCACTGTCACAATTGGTCCTCATCCCCTTCAGCTTGTTGAGTCCACCAAACTCCTCGGAATCACTGTGGACAACAAACTGAACTGGAAGAAACATGTAACTACCACAGTCAGGACCGCCACTTACAAGTTATTTATGCTAAGGCGGTTGAGATCCCTGGGGGCGCCGGAGAATGAGCTGAAGAGTATATATAACACCTTTATACTCCCTAAGCTCACCTACGCCTCTCCCGCCTGGTCCTCCTCTCTAACCCTAACACCACCACGTCAACTGGAGAGAGTTCAGAGGAGGGCATGCAGGATCATCCTGGGTGGCACATATCCAGGGTACGAGGAAGCTCTCACCACCCTTAGATACCTGCACTTTCAAACCCACCACTACAACACACTCAAACAGTTTGCATCTAAGCTGCTTGTTCACCCAGGACACAGAAACTTACTTCCAACAGACGCCCCTAGACCTACACGTGCAGCTCGTCATGTCAACACACTCCAACCCATAAGAGCATAACTGACAGATATAAAAATAGTCCTATCCCAACCATTGTTAATATTATTAATAATGTGTAATAACGGTCTGTCACACCATATATACGCGCCCACCTTTAATAATATATGCATAAGTGTGGTGTGCGTGTGTGTATTAGAATATAATTATGTATTAGCCTGAGATCGTATATGTATATGTGTATATAGGAATCTATGTATGTGCAGTATATGTGTATGTATGTGTGCGTATATGTGTATGTATGTATGCGTTATTTATGTATATATATATGTGTATAGTGTATACTGTTTGAGCCCGGCTGAGAGTATCAGGTAGGATAAGAGAAGAGCATATATGCATGTAAGGGCATATATTTATGTATATGTATGTCTGTGTGTACGTGCTGTCAATGGTTCGAGCCCGGTTGAGAATATAAGGTATATAATATATATATGTACTGTACGTGTATTTATATTTATATGGTCATATGCACATATGTATGTAAATATACGTACATATGAGCGAGAACATATTGCTCACTAGCGCAACTTCTGATTATAAATCTATGCATAAGCATTATCTATTATTAAGTGTTCGCGTATCTTCATCCATGTATTTCCACCCTTAACAATAGAACGCCCAGCTCTTCCATATTTCGCCTTCTGTCTCACACACACACACACACACACACACACACACACACACACACACACACACACACACACACACACACACACACACTCCTTTTATATCTATCAGTATTTGTATCTCCACAGATAACCGCACGCACATCCGTATTCTCTCTCTCTCTCTCGTATGTTACTGAAGAGCAGAGTCACATTTACTTTATTCAAGGCAATTGTTTTTAGCGTTATAATTGTTCTGACATTGAATTAAATTTCGTTTCCTTTATGTTGTGATTATTAACCCGTTCATTACCGGTGATGTCTATTATACATGAGCTCCGCTACATTTAAACGATTTTGTGAAGCTTAGGAAGGATATGTGGTAGCTAAAAGGACTGATTGAGATAGTCTGTAGTCTTTTAATGGGTAGACGTCCTTCCTAAGCTGAATAAAATCGTCTAATACTTACCAGACTATAATGACGAGGGCGTCACCGGGATTGTACGAGCTAATATTCGTTTGTAGTAACTAAACCGAATGTAATTTTTTTTTTTTTTTTTTTTAAGACACGTATATCAAAAATATGTTGGAGTTTTGGGACACTATTTCTACAAACCTCCCTGAATATATATGGCGAAAAAGTCAAACGAAATGGCATATGTCACAAGGTACAAGATTTAAATCGGCGAAATCATGCCTCAAAATGTATCATGTGACTCGTTCATTAAATCTATTATTTAAGGGGAGATTGGTCGTTCTTCTGGTCCTCCTTCTTCCTCATGTTTAGTTCCATTAGTTTTCTGATTTTAAGATGTTCGCCCCATTAGTTTGTCGATTTTAAAACTTTTCGTCCCATTTCTATATCAATATCAAGACCTTTCGTGCCATTTAGGTGTCGATTTTTTCCTGGCGAGCGAAAGCGAGCCTGTAAATTTAAGAGAAAAGAAACAAATTACACATATCTTGAAGGGGGGGGGGGGGGGGGGTTTAGGGAGTGTTGAGTGTTATTTTTAAGCTTGATGAAGGTCTATCAAGGAAACTGTAAAATAAATGAATATATACTGTACACAAATGGACCCCCAAAATAACCACTGTCCGCTTAAGGCAGATAACAATGTAGTTTTGATATATTGTGGATTCTCGAGTTCCCTTATATGAAACTGACCTATCGCAGTATCTAAATATTTATATCTTAGTTATTAGGCTTTATCTTTAGTATTTAGTACCGGTATTTTGTTAATATATGATGATGGTTTAGTTTATATATTACGGGTTCTCGAGTTCCCTTATATGACAATGACTTATCTTATTATCTAAACATTTATCTGAGTTAGTAGGGTTTATCTATAGTACTTAGTAGGTATTTGTTAATATATGATTAATTTAGTTTATATATTATGGGTCTGTAGTTCCTTATATGAACCTGACCTACTCGCATTATCTCATATTTAGGTATCTTAGTATGGTTTATCTTTAGTATTTATTACCATTTACTATATGATGATGTTTACTATATATATACGGGTTTACCCTTATACCCTGACCTATACCCGTTTACATATTTATATCCTAGTTATTACTTACCCTGTTTATACCCTGTTTACTACCGTATTTTGTTAATATACCCTGTGGTTTAGTTTATATATTACGGGTTCTATTTCCCTTATACTATACTCAGTATCTATATACTATACCCTAGTTATTACTATCTTTAGTATTTAGTACCGTATTTTTGTTAATACCCTGTAGTTCCTTATATGAACCTGACCTATCCTAGCATCTATATGTTTAGGTGACTTACTATGGTTTATCTTTAATATTTACCTTTTACTATACCCTGTTTACTATACCCTGTTTACTATACCCTGTTTACTATACCCTGTTTACTATACCCTGTTTACTATACCCTGTTTACTATACCCTGTTTACTATACCCTGTTTACTATACCCTGTTTACTATACCCTGTTTACTATACCCTGTTTACTATACCCTGTTTACTATACCCTGTTTACTATACCCTGTTTAATTTCAACTGACGGTAAATTGCAAAGTTCCCATCATGATTTCTCAGTTATTTTGAAGATTTTGTAGTGACAAATGGTGCAAAATATATACATTTGGTCTTAATATGATGCATAGACATATTAGTTCCATATTTTTCCATCGAGTATCGAGAAATTAGCAGCTAGGGTATTCAGTTTATCGTCAGCTGAACATAAACAGAGTAGAGTATATAAACAGATGATAATTGTTAGTTGTATATTTATCATGGGGTCTGCACTCCTTTATATGAAACTTATCTATCGTACTATGTAATTATCTATGTGACTTATTGTTTATCTTTAATATTTACTTTGTACTATAGTCCATTCATTATAGGGAGGCCCAATATCTTGACAAATAACTTTTATCACTCGAAAATAACTAGAGTAACCAAGCTAATATTGTACCATTTGGGAAGGGTCAGTCAGGGAATATTTGTGGACATTTGCAGCCCATTTGTTCCAACCCTTTTTGAGTTACAGAGGTTAAGGGTCACGATTTTTATATAATATTAACTGCCTTCGTGGTGTAATGTATAAGGTGTTGATATTCGGTGTGAGCGTCCTGGGTTCGAATCCACGGACTGCCACATGTGTTTGTAATATTTCATTAAGGGGAGATCTCCACTAGAGAGATTTTTTTCTTGACCCCTTTCTCCCTCATGTTTAGCCCCATTGCTTTTGATATTATAAAATGTTTGCCCCATTTTTAAGCGATTTTAAGAACTTTCACCCATATTAAGACCTTTCGTGCAATTCAGGTGTCGATTTTATCCTGGCGAGCGATAGCGAGCCTGTAATTTAAGAGGAACCGGCCTTCGGCCGGGACATTTTTCTACCGAAAAATGTACAAATTTATCTTGAAAGGGACTGAAGGGGGTGTAATTTTAAGCTTGATGGAGGTCTAGGGAACAAACTAAATACCTCCCCTTAATCGATTTTAGGAGTAGAGTTGGTTGTTGGATAGAACATAATAATTAGATGATAATTGTTAGTTTTATAATTATTATGGAGTCTTTAGTTCCTTATATAAAACTTACCTATCATAGTATCTAATAACTTACCTATCATAGTATCTAAAAACTTATCTATCATAGTATCTAATTATTTATGTGAGTTATTGTGGTTTATTTATTAGTATTTAGTATTTTGTTCGTGTATATTTATGAGATGATATTTGTTAGTTTTACAGATTATTGTTTTTTTTAGTTCCTTATATGAAACTTAACCTATCATAGTATCTAAATGTTTATCTGATTTATTATGGCTTATCTTTAACCACTTGAGGATTATGACGCATCTTTGGTAGTTTATCCTGACTAACACTAGATGATTTTATTCAGATTAGGACAGGTATGTGGAAGTCAAGAGGGTTAATTAACATAGCCTTTACCCTTTTGTTTTGCCCACATGTAGATCCTTCCTAATCTGAATAAAATCGTTTAATGATAGCCAAAGTTAGTATACTGTCGAACATTTAGGATTTTGATATTCATGATAAAAAAACAGCCAGCGTAGGCGGAGGTATGCGCTCTGCCGAGTGCCCCTCTAGTTCCTCTTAAATCCATTGTACTCTCTGAACAGAAAAACAATACGTGAAAAGGAAAGAAATCGTAGTCGAAAATAGTGGAAAATTATATCGGCGGCCCAAATTTAACCTTGTCTACCCAGAAACGTTATCTTTATTTTCCATTCTCCTGTAAGACTCGAACCATGGTCTCGTAATACCTTAGAGTTTATAATGGCAGGGAATTACGCCTTAAATGGCCTTATGCTCGAGTTTGCATACGTAAGGTGAAGATGATCCATACTGCTTTGTTCCTGTGTGTGTGTGTGTGTGTGAGGGTGTGTTTGTGTGAGGGTGTGTTTGTGTGAGGGTGTGGGTTGGTGAGTGCGTTTAAGTGTGTGTGTGTCTGTGTGTGAGGGTGTGTTTGTGTGAGGGTGTGTTTGTGTGAGGGTGTGTGTGTGTGTGTGTGTTTGTTTGTGTGTGTGTGTGTGTTTGTTTGTTTGTGTTTGTTTGTGTGTGTGTGTGTGTGTGTGTGTAATTAGAAAGGAAAACAACCCTGCTTTAGACATGTGTACAAGACGCACTCTAAATGTTTATTTCCACCAGTTTTGTTACAAATTACGTGATCTCCATATTATACACACGTTATATATTGTACTATAGTTTGTAATGTTGCACCTATTCTCCATTCTAGAACCGGAGTACACAAATTATAAATATTTTGTTCTATGTGAGTGAGGGAGACAAAAGGCAGAACTGCCTGTAGCGAGTGTCTCCCTTAGAGTTGAAAGAGTGACAGGGCCATAATCAATGGAGGTTCGAGCCAAAATGCCTGGACACACGGAGTATGAAGTCATAGGAAGAGGGAAAGACTGATTCTGGGAAAGAGTTCCAGAGCTCAGCTGTTGAATAGAAGAAAGATTGAGAATAACGTTTCATTCTTGGGTTGAAGAGTTGTACAGAGTAGGGGAGGGATTGTGTCTCCATGATCCCACATTTCTCTCGTTAAGGGGAGATTTCCACTTGAATTATTTTTTTCTGGACCCCTTCCTCCCTCATGTTTAGCCCTATTGCTTTTGAGATTTTAAGACGTTCGCCCCATTAGTTTGGCGATTTTAAGAACTTTCGCCAAAGGTTAGTCAATTTTAAGACCTTTCGTGCCATTTAGGTGTCGATTTGTCCTGGCCAGCGATAGCGAGCCTGTAATTTAGGCGGAATAGGCCTTCGGCCTGGAATTTTTTGTACCGAAAAATGTACAAGTTTATCTTGAAAAGGGGTCGAGTGGGTGTAATTTGAAGCTTGATGGAGGTCGAGGGATCCAAAAAAAAAAATCCTTAAGGGGGGACACCGGATTTGTTTTATCTTTCTCTCCTTTTCTCTCTTTCCCTGGCTTGTATCCATTCGGCCCCATTCAGCCAACTGTTTTAAGACGTTTATCCCCATCCAGGTGTCGATTTCTTCCTGGCGAGCGATAGCGAGCCAGCATTGTATGGAGGAATCCGGCTTCGCCGGAGAAATTTTTCTATCGAAAAATGTACAAATTTAGCTTGCTGTCAAAACAAAAATATATATATGCTGGCTCGCTACCGCTCGTCAGGAAAATATTGACACCTGGATGGGGGTAAACGTCTTAAAACAGTAGGCCGAATGAGGCAGAATGGATACTAGCCAGAGAAAGAGAGATAAAACAAATCCGGTGTCCCCCCCCTTAACGCCTATACCGTGTCTGTCTCTTACCTCCCATGTCTACCTCCTCCTTCCCTCATAATCCTCCTTCCCTCCATATCTTCCTCCTACCGTTCCAGTTTTCCTTCCCTCCAAGTCTTCCTCTTATCATTCGCCCTCCTTCCCTCCATATCTTCCTCCTATCATTCGTCCTCCTACCGTTCCAGTTTTCCTTCCCTCCAAGTCTTCCTCTTACCATTAGCCAGCCCTCCTTCCCTCCATATCTTCCTCCTATCATTCGTCCTCCTACCGTTCCAGTTTTCCTTCCCTCCAAGTCTTCCTCTTATCATTCGCCCTCCTTCCCTCATAATCTTCCTTCCCTCCATATCTTCCTCCTATCATTCGTCCTCCTACCGTTCCAGTTTTCCTTCCCTCCAAGTCTTCCTCTTATCATTCGCCCTCCTTCCCTCCATATCTTCCTCCTATCATTCGTCCTCCTATCGTTCCAGTTTTCCTTCCCTCCAAGTCTTCCTCTTATCATTCGCCCTCCTTCCCTTTTAATCTTCCTTCCCATGGCCTTCCTTCCTTGCTACCTTTACCTCCTATTATTCGTCCTCCTTGCCTCCTAATCTCCCTTCCTTCCTTCTTTCCCATGCACGTTATAGGATAAAGAATACGTCCTCATGTTCCCATCCTTATATCCTCAGCTCCAACACATCCTGCTATCTTCTTATATATCCTACATCCTAATATCCGAATCCTATTATTCCTATATCCTAATTTTACTCTCCATGCACCGTATAGGATAAAACAAAATACTACACTTTTTATGTTAACATCCTTATATCCTCAACACCTACACATCCTGCCTCTCTCCCTCTATATATAGTAATAATATGCTGTAAATAATTAAATAGCTAAAACAATAACCTTGGAGAAGACAGGATTAAGACCCAAACAAGAATACCCAAACAAGGCTAGGTGAGATGGGGTGTGCTAAGGTGTGTGTTCTCTCTCTCTCTCTCTCTCTCTCTCTCTCTCTCTCTCTCTCTCTCTCTCTCTCTCTCTCTCTCTCTCTCTCTCTCTCTCTCTCTCTCTCTCTCTCTCTCTCTCTCTCTCTCTCTCTCTCTCTCTCTCTCTCTCTCTCTCTCTCTCTTGAATTATTATAGGACCATACCTTGGCACTTGTTAACACTATTAGGTCCGACGTCTTGTACGCTCTTATCATGTTTTGTTTATGTATTATTGGTGATTTTGCTTGCTTTTACCATTATAGAGCAAAGTATGTTAGTTTGTCCCCGGCTAACAAAAACGCTTTCCCAGATGTTCTGCAAAGTAAACAATGTCCACCCAGACCCCTTTCAAGCTAAATTTGTACATTTTGTTTTAGAATAATATCCCGACCGAAGGTCGTTTTTGTCTAATTTACCAGCTCGCTAAAGCTCGCTCAGAAAATAATGGATACATTGGTAGTGTGAAGTGTCTTATTTACGCCAATCTACAGTAGTGGGGTGAAACATCTTAAATTCTTCAAACTAATGGAGCGATACAGTGGAGGTCCAAAAAGACCCCTCTAACGAGGGGCGTCGCGCTCCTTGGTGCCGCTAGAGGAGCGGCGAACACATCCAAAGGTAAGGAGGGACATGATGTAATTTATCAATAGCATTGAGCCACCTAACATAAAATAGCTTTATTACAGTCTTATGATCAATGCTAGTTACCCCCGGAAGTGTATAATGTCATCATCATCATCATCAGGTTGAGTTAGTCCACTGCTGCATAAAGGCCTCTCCCAAACGTTTTCCGCTCTAACCGGTTAGATGTTAGCCTGGTCCATCCTACCCCAACAAACTTTCGGATCTCGTCTTTCCACCTGGTTTTATATCTACTACTTCCTCTAGCTCCATCTCTAGGTTCCCATTCTGTTGTTCTAGTTGTCCATCTGGTATCATCTCTTCTAAATATATGACCTGCCCAGGACCATTTCCTTTCTTTTATAGTACTGAGAAGATTTTCTACTTCTGTTTGTTCTCTTATCCAAGAGGCTCTTTTTATTATCTTTCCAAGTTATGCCTCTTATTATCCTCTCCATTCCTCTTTGGGCACTCCTAAGTTTACGTTACAGACACTTCGCTATACAATAAGTTTCTGATCCATAAATTAGTAAAGGAAGGACACATTGGTTGAATATAATTTTCTCTTTGATGACCGGGATAGCTTGGTTTTCATAATGGAGTTATGTTTACCAAATGCACTCCGTCCCATTCCTATCCTTCGCTTGATTTCTCTAGAGTGATCTGGGTTTGCCATTATAACCTGGCCTAGGTATATGTATTCTTCAACTGCTTCAATCACTTCGTCTTCTATCATTATCTGTTTTGGTTGCACAAGATGATTAAACATAATCTTGGTTTACTTTCTAGTAATTGTCAGTCCAAACTTAAGGTTTGCTCTCTTTAAATCTTCCACAATTGTCTTAAGCATAATCTTGCTTTTCTTACTAGTAATCTTCAGTCCTACCTCGTATAATTTCGTAAATACTCCAGAAATAAACCAAACCGTAGACAAGACCTAAACTCCACACATCCCCCCAAACAAGGTAAGGGGTTGTAGTTCCCAGGTAGGTGAACAAGGGTGTGCTCCCTTAGTGTACGCTACTAAGGGACAAAACAACAAACAAAACAAATAAGTCTCACCCCTTTCCCATTCTTAGGGGGGTCGCCTTCTTTTTTGTTTTCTATCTCTGGGTTGTATCCATTCGGCCCCATTCAGCCTAGTGTTTTAAGACTTATCCCCATCCAGGTGTCGATTTATACCTGGCGAGCGATAGCGAGCAACCATATTTTGGATAATGTGTTAGACAGCTGGCTAAATTTGTAAATTTTTCGATAGACAAATTTCTCCGGCGAAGCCGGATTTCTCCATAAAATGCTGGCTTTCTATCGCTCGCCAGGAAAAAACCGACACTTGATGGGAATAAATGTCTTAAAACAGTAGGCTGAACAGGGCCGAATGGATAAAACCATAAAAGAGAACAAAAGCAGGTGACCCCCCTTAAGGCTACTTAGGGACCTCCAGCCTCTATCAGTCACACCTACGGGGCTTGTCAGCTCTGCACTGCAAGTCTGGTTTGGAAGATGTTTTAATTATTTAAGTTATGTAATATTTCAGCTTAAAATAACTATATAACTCTGATAACGGTGCCGATTCCAATGAGACAGAAACTCCAAATCTATCTATCTATCTATTAATTTATCTATCTATCTATCTATCTAGCTGTCTATCTTCTTATCTCTCTGTCTATCTATAATTATATCTGTCTATCTATCTATCTATCTTCCTATCTGTCTATATGTCTGTCTGTCTATTGCCAGACGCTTTGATCCTCGAGGGGTGACCACGAATGAAGCACGTCCATCGAGGCCATTCGTTAGATTCTCTAGCTTGTTTCCGGCGAAAGTTGCTAGCCCAATCGGCCATTGTTTTGTGGTGTAATTGTGAATGTTGTCTGCAACCAGTGTAATATAGTGTGTGGGGTGTATGTGGTGGGCTATCATACTGTTGGAATGGTTGTAGTTGTGAATGTTGTCTGTAACCAGTGTAATATAGTGTGTGATGTGTATGTGGTGGGTTATCATGGTGTTGGAGTGGTTGTAGTTGTGAATGTTGTCTGTAACCAGTGTAATATAGTGTGTGGGGTGTATGTGGTGGGCTATCATACTGTTGGAATGGTTGTGGTTGTGAATGCTGTCTGTAACCAGTGTAATATAGCGTGTGGGGTGTATGTGGTGGGCTATCATACTGTTGGAATGGTTGTGGTTGTGAATGTTGTCTGTAACCAGTGTAATCAGCTCAATCAGGTCATTGTAAATGCAACACTGGTCTACTGCACCTCTGGGTAATTATTTACAAGTCACCCTTCTCCTCTTTCCGCCGAGCAGGAATACTCGTGGACTTAAACAAACACTCACATGAATCACCCACCTCCTCCGACGACAATAATGTCATTACCCTAACCTAACAATTTACCTAAACTGGGGGCTGCTGCCCCCAGACCCCCACTGCTCTAAAAAATGATGTACAAGACATCAAATTACTAGAAAGCAATGTGGGAGAGCGAAAAACACCTTCAAGATCGCGCATGCAACGTAACAATAGAACACGGGTTTGCCAGGGTAAAGTCGTCTGCTAGATCATCAATGCTCACAAATATTATATAATATATTCAGAGTTTCCGTTTGGAATGTGAGTATTGTATGGGTCTCTGATGCCATTTCGTGTCATGTGGAATAGTTTACACAGCAAATAAGCGGAGGGAAGTCTTGTAAATAATGACGCATCTCTGATATCCGCCATAGCATATTACTGATCTATCTCAGACCTGTGGTATACGAACGTTACAACCTACTCCACACACTAAAGAAGCCGTTCAAAATTGTGTGGAATTCTGTTGGCGTGGTTGAGGCCTTACCCCTACAAGACTCTCCCTATTTGGCCGTCATTATGCCCCACTACTTTATCCTCACTCTCTCATTTACAGACGGGGGAGATAAGGCACTGTCAGTGGCATACTGGGGAGGCGTAGGAGGGAGGTTTGGCGGATATGGAAGATGTATGTGTGAGAGAGAGAGAGAGAGTTAATAATTATAATAATATTCAGGTTACTTAAATAGCGCCATTTCTCTCTAGCCCTTGTTCCGATATTCAATAGCGCTCGACCAAAGTTTACTACCAGACAATATTACCCATTTCCTTGCTCACCTAAGGTTGGTTGGTCACCTAAGGTTGTGTTCGCCATTCATCTAGTGACACAGGGGAGCGCGCCGCCCCTCGTTCAAGGGAAACGGTACCGGCTATCAGCACATGCAAAAAACCTTCATGCCTGAGCGCGGCATTGAACTCGGATCACCCTGGGTGGGAGGCCGAGACGTTTTCGACTACACTACCGAACCTATAGTTACACAGAATTACACAGATACTCAGACCACATAGGCCTTGCGGTCCCTACTAGGTGGTTCGACCTTCCTACTGCTAGAGACAGGGACAGTACATAGTAGAATAATAGGACAGCAAATTAGAAGGCTCTCCCCCCACCCTCCGTTTCCTCTGGCTATATGAAGCCTTACCGGAAAATAGGTCAGGAAATGCCCACAAGGATTTTTTTTTATATAGGATAGACAGAAATTAATGTGAAAGGAAATGTACACTTAGGCTACATACCTACTGAATTTAGATATATTCATTCATATTAATCCAATATCCATCAGATGACCGTCAGTCTCTTCTTAAACGTATCAATTGACGACCACCTCCCTACCTAAACTATGCTACCCTTACAGAGAGAGGGAGAGGGGGAAGGGGGGGGGGGGTTAATGGAGGACTGTGGACATATGTGGAAGGTGTGTTTGTGTGTGTGTGCGTGTTTACCATAAGGGATGTAAGGTTAGGAAGACCTTTTTTATCTCTGTCGTGAACATGGAGGCAAAACCCTGGCCCAAAGATAGGGGACAACTTAATCATCTCTCTCTCATCCTCCCCATCCTGTTACCACTGATATATATATATATATATATATATATATATATATTGTTTTCTATGTGTTTGAAGAAGACAAAGGCCAAAGCTCCCTGCAACAAGTGTCTCTCCCAAAGTTGAAAGACAGAACCAAATTCAAGGTATGGTAAACTTTTGTATATATTCATGTATATTTATTTATTATTATTTTGTTTTGTTTTGTGTATTGGAAAGCAGTGTGGTGTGCTTGTTTAGTGTAGTGAAATACATAGGAGTAGGGGGAGTTTATTAAAGCAAGCAGGAAATTATCCACGTGACCTGTTTTCCCTTTAAGTACCGGTGCCGTCCTTTTAACTTTATTCTGGCTACTATTAGACGATTGTATTCATTTTAAAAGTAAGGAAGTAAGAAGGAGGTGTGGTGTGGAGGTAGATGTGCTGGAAAGTGTGAAAAGGAACAACTTGAGATGGTTCGGCCATATGGAACGTATGGAAAGCGAGAGAATGACTAAGAGGGTGTACGAGAGCGAGGTGGAGGGACAGAGGGGGAGAGGTAGACCGAATATGAGGTGGAAGGATGGAGTGAGGAACTACATGAACGAAGGCGGTGCTGGTTGGGGGGAGGGGCGTCGACTGACTGGGGACAGAGGTGCATGGGGGCGGTTCGTTCGTGGCCACCCCTTCGGGGATCACGGCGTCAGGCAATAGATAGATAGATAGATTCATTTTAAAAAGACTTCCAGCAATTAACAGGCTTCGAACTATCTCACTAACCTTTTTTTATTACCACAGATCCTTCTTAAACTGCACAAAATCCTCCAAATATAGCTAGAATAAAACGTAAAAGATGTCACCAGTACAGAAGGGGTTAAATCCACGCGACAATTAAAATATTTTGTTTATATAATTGTAATTGTATAGTCGCTAAATATAACCCACATGCAATTGTAACCCCTTCTGTACCGGCGACGAATTTTTAACTTTTCCTTTGGCTATATTTAGACGATTTTGTGCAGTTGGATCTGTGGTAGTGAAAAGGGTTAAATGAGATAGTTCGAAGCCTGTTAATAGCTGGCCCAAATCAAGGTAAAAGGACGGCAGCGCTACTGAAAGGGTTAACTATACAAAAGATGTATCAACGAATATATATCAATTGTTACCAAAACGTTTAGGTATACACGAAGTCAAATAAGGGGTTGTGGTAAATTTTTGGTCTATGTATCTACTTATATATTTGTTATATATTTTCCTCGCAAGCCCTCCATCAAGCTTAAAAAATAACACCCGCTAGACCCCCCTTCAAGATAAAAATAGAAATTTTTTCGGCCGATGGCCTCTTCCTCCCAAAATTACAGGCTCGCTATCGCTTGTCAGGAAAAAAATTGACACCTAAATGGCACGAAAGGCCTTCACATTGACAAAGAAATGGAGCGAAAGGTGTTAAAATCGCCATACTAATGGAACAATAGTCTTAACATCTCAAAGCTAATGGGACTAAGTATGAGGGAGAGAAAGCGACTACCTCCCCCTTAAGCCGGTATCACACGAGCACTGTAGCGGGGGACGTATAGGAGTCACAGTATCAGAGTCTAACAGTAGCTATAATCCAGTCTACTATCGGACAATGCTCTCTTTTATTATGACTCTATGTTTTGTTTTGTAAGGGGCTAGTGGTTATTTGTTGGTCTATTTAATTTATTTTTTAGTTATTTTATAGTAACCTCACTAGAACTCCATTAAGCTTAAAAAAACAGCCCTTAGAACCCCCTTCAAAATAAGTTTGTATAATTGTTGGTCGAAAAGGGTCACGGCCGAAGGCCGGATCTTCCCAGAATTACATGCTCGCTTTCGCTCACCAGGGGAAAAAAAATCGACACCTAAATGGCATGAATGTCTTTATATTGAACAAGAAATGGGTCGAAAGGTCTTACAATCTTACAATTTACTTTTTACTTCATTTGTGAAAATTATACGAAAATTTATAACAACAAACACCCTAATATTAAATTCACTCATGAGATTGAGAAAGATAATTGCCTACCATTTTAGACGTAATGCTGAACAAAACTAATAATGGGATCACAACGGAGGTTTACAGAAAACCAACTCACTCAAACTTAGGATTGAATTGGTTCAGTCATTGTGAGACTATATATAAGGTTAATTCAATAAAGACTCTCTTAAACAGAGCATACAGTATTTGTTCTAACTATTTTATCTTAGATTTAGAATTCAAAACATTAGAAAAGTTCTTTCTTAATAATAATTATTGTTCAAATCTGTTTCACAAAATTGTAAAGTCTTTCCTTGCATCAAAATTCAGCAGTAGAGATATAGTTTATGATGTTCCTAAATTAAACAAATATATAAAACTGCCATTTTACGGTAAACCCAGCTTTGAATTAAGAAAACAACTAAATAGTATTTTTCGCATTCATTTCTCTGCTATAAATTTTCGTATAATTTTCACAAATGAAGTAAAAATTAAATATTTTTTCAAGCTCAAGGATGCTATTCCTGATTTATATGTTCGAATATTGTATATCAATTTGATTGTCCTCACTGTCCTGTGAGGTATTTCGGTTGCTCTTCTAGAGCTTTCCGATCCAGAATATTCGAGCATATGGGGTATTAGAACTGGTAACTATATAAATAAGCAAAACATTTCTGCTATTAGAAACCATTCTCGTGACTTAGACCATAGATTCAGTGAACAACATTTTAAAATTATATCTAAATTTAGGAACAGGAATGATACCTTTATTGCTGAAAAATACTATATAAGTAAATTCAAACCAGAATTAAATACATAGCTTCATTTGTAGGAAGCTTCAGTTTTTTGTTTCCCACTGTTTTGTTTCTGTGAGTATTTTTTGTTGAACTAAGTTTCTTGAGGTCTAGGTGTGTTTTTTCTTTTTGTTGAGTCTGTTCATTTCGGTAACTTTTGAAAATGCATAGTTGGCAGCTCATATTTTATGTGTAGCCTATATAAACTAGGAGTTAACTGTATATTTTCGTCAGTCACCACCTACACAGCAGTTTCTCAACATCATAGTAAGCTACATGTGTGTATGTACTTCATATACCTTTTCAAATTTATATTGATAGGTTAGATTAATCTTTTTTGTTTACATACATTTTTGAATGTCCTTATTCGTTTGGTTAAGTGTAAAATATAAACTTATAAGGCTTGCCTTTGAATTGTATATATATCTAATATATATTTTTCTTTTTTTGGTGTGTTAGTTAACATAATAATGTAAACATAATTTTACTTTTAATGATAAAATATTTGTCTAATAATTTTTGCAAAAATCATTAGTATGGTTTTTGCATACTATTTTCGCAGCCACTGTCAAGTGTGCAGTAATACTCTTTATTATACAGGTGGATATAAGTAAAGAGATCCTCCCAAGCTTTATACTAATAACATATTAATTGGTTAAAATGATGAAGTTCTTCTTTTGTATATTTTGTATTGTTACTTTTAGAAAAAGTTAAAAGATCCTCACAAGCTTTGTACTTAACATATGTTTACACTAGGTTACTTTCTTTTTAGGATCGTATGTTGAAATATAGCCTGATGATGGATGTGTGATACGTCCGAAAATTTGCAAATAAATAACTCCATGTATACTGTTGTGGCTCTTGTCCTACTCTTCATCTACAAAATTATATATATATATATATATACTGTATATACAGTATACTATATATATTTATATATATTATATATATAATATATATATATATTAGAGATGGAACGAATATTAATTTTCACTATTTGCGAATACGAATACGAATTTTTTGTTGTAAAATTCGCGAATGTGAATACGAATAGCGAATATTTCAATCCTTATTTCATCCTTCAAGAACTGGTAATTATTTTTATGTCACCAACAAACGTTGATTAAATTACTATGAAATTAATTACCAGAAGTTAATGACGATGTGAATGTGTAATTTCTTAAATATCATAAATGAACTGTATGAATTAATGTTTAATATATTGTAAGAGTTCAGCCATAGAAAATTGAATAATAAAAACTAAATCCATTCAATTTTCTATGTTTCCAGTCCTCAGTCCCAATGTTGCCGCTTTTTTGGTACTAAAGCATCAGATTTGGTACATCATCATCATCATCAAGTACATTTTATACATTTTCCAATAAAATAGTCCATATCTGGTACTAAATACGAAATCAGTGAGGAAATAATTATGATGGAATATATTTTAGTGACATGCTATTACATTGGATGTCTGAAATGGCAATATTGCGACGGTTCAAATGTCCAGGTCCAGCACACGTTCGTTTACCAGGCAGTGATTCCACTTTAGAATAATTTGGTAGGCCTACTTTTCAGTAGTTTGATCTGGTACTATTAAATACAGTTAAGTAGCAACACTGCTCAGTCCTCCTTCATTCCACTTTAGCGGCCCCAACGCACATCTACACTGTTATTTATTCGTTTGTGTTAACTTAAAATTTAATATTTAAATTTTTTGTATATATTCTATTGCTTTCGTGAACATATTCGCATATTTGCAAATAGCTATGAATGGAAATGCGAATACGAATACGAATACGAATATTGAAAAAACGCGAATATTCGGACATACGAATACGAAACGAATATTCGGTCCATCTCTAATATACTGTATATATATATATATATATATATTTTCTTTCAGGCAGGTGAGATTAAAATAATAGGCACAGTTTGCATTATTGAGTTTTTTATTGATACTCTCAATTTTTCGTATAGTTTTTCTGGTATTTTCAGGAAGTTGGTAAAGGAGGTTTGCAAATGGTTCCGACGTTTCAATGGGCGCAGCCATCATTATCAAGGAGAAGTGAAGTTAGAAGAATGAATGAATGAATGAATATAGAAAAGGTGGGTGAGGGTGAAAGAAGGGAAGTTTTTATTGGTTAAGTAGGAGAGACAGTGATAATAGTGGGAGAAATAGGGTGTCGGGGCTTGACCCAACGTGCGTGAGTTGAATAATTGAGCTGGGGTTGAGTTGATTTAGTTGGAGAAGTTACTTTAGTGATTCAGGATGGCTTGCCAAGAAGGGGGCAAGGGATGGGGAGCAAGTTAATTTTGGATGGTATAAGATCGAAAGTGCTTGCATGTTTTGGGGTTGTATTTTTGGGTGGTAGTATTCGAAAATGGTATAGGGGGAGGTAATTTTGGGTGGCATTGAGTCAAAAGGGGTACTGCTGGGGAAGTCTGTCAGTGGCAGAACCTGTAAGAAGGCTGTACTGTTATTATTATAGGAGTTACGTTAAAAGGTTGTTGTCTTGTACTTTGTCTGTGAAATTATACATTTTAATGGGAAGTGAAGCTAGGAATCTAGGTCAGGAGTGGTAGGGAGGCTGGACTGTGGACGAGCCGGCATGACCCACCTCCTCTACCAATCCTGATTTTAAGTGAATATTGGAATGGGTGCCTCTCTGTTGTTGGGGTGAAGGAGGTTTGACATGGGGCGGTGTAAAATTATGTTGAAAATTTGGATGAAGTTATCATGAAAGGTCTCAAGTTTTATAATTTGTTTTTTCTGCTAATTGCTGCCAATAAGTATTTAGAGGGGGATGTGGGCTAGATTGTGAAGATGTTGTGCCGTCTGGAACTCATACCACTGAGTCCCGAACATCCACCTCAGTGCTTTATTTTGTATTCTTTGATATTTTAGTTGGTTGGTAGGGGCCGAAAGTGAAATGCTGAGTGGGACGTAGCACAAAAGAGGTCTTATAA
Organism: Paralithodes platypus; assembly: GCA_032716605.1. Lineage (NCBI taxonomy): Eukaryota > Metazoa > Arthropoda > Malacostraca > Decapoda > Lithodidae > Paralithodes > Paralithodes platypus. The sequence goes on along the minus strand of CM064557.1, from coordinate 12,678,639 downwards.
GTGCTTTGTATAAGTGAAGCTTGGTTTTTATTGAGGCATTTCTGAAACGATAGATGGTTTGTAGTGATTTTGATGCAATGGCAATGGAAGTTTGTGCTTGTTTGTGGAATCGGATGTTTTTGTCGAATGTGAGGCCGAGTACTTTGTTTGTGGGAGAGACATTTATTTGTGTGCGGTTAGGGACAGGTGCTCGGGAGTTCTGGAATAAGGGTCTTGGGCGGAGATGTCCCTTGGCAAAGTATGTGACGTGTGATTTTTGAGGATGAGCCTGAATCCGCCATTTTTGCTCCCATTGTGCTACTTTGTCAAGTTCTCTTTGAGCTTTGTTTGTCAATGCGTCTATTGTGTCTGCTCTTATTATTTGCGTCACATCGTCTGCGTACATTACTGTGAGAGAGTCATTGTGAGTGGGGATGGGAAAGTCATTTGTGTATAGGATGTAGAGGGTAGGAGCGAGCACTGAGCCTTGAGGTACGCCTGCGTTTAGTGGAAATGAATCTGAATAAAGATTAGAAAACTTAATTTTGGCTGTTCTATTATCCAAAAAGTTGCAGAGAAGTTTCTGAGTAATTAATGGGAAGTTGAAATTTTCGCAGATTTTGTACTTCAAGCCTTCGTGCCACACTGTGTCAAAAGCTCGTTTTATGTCTTTTGTAATTAAGGCTGTCTTGTTTTTTCGTCTGGACTGTTTGTTTATGTGAAGGTAGTTTGTGATAATGTTTAGTGCTTCTTGTGTCGATCTGTGTTGTCTAAAACCAAATTGCATGTTCGTGAGGAGTCCTTCGTCTTCGAGAAATAGTCTGAGTCGGTGGTTTATGATACGTTCTAGAGTCTTCCCAAGAGTCTCAAGTAGACTAATGGGTCTGTAGTTTAGTGGATTAGTCTTGTCTTGGTTTTTCTTGGGAATGAGGATAATGGTCGCTGTCTTGAAGCAGACGGGAAAGTAGCCTGATGCCAGGATGGCGTTGTAGAGGCGAGTGAGTGCTGTTATGAAAGTGTTAGGTAGGTGCTTTACAAGGTGGTGATTAATACCCGTGGCACCAGGCGCCTTTCTCCGTGCTTTAGACAGGATGAATTTGACTTCGTCTGGCACAATGGGAGCAGTGAGTATGTTTTGAGGGTCAAGTGTGTTTAGGTTAATGTGTGTGTCATGGGAGATGTTGTCAGGGATGGTAGTGAGATGTTGTTCTATATTGCGGATGTGTTGTTCGGCAGGCCTTTCAATGGGGTGTGGGTGGTATACTTGTTGCCATGTCTGTTTAAATGTATCTGTGATAGCCCTAGGATCAGTAATTTTGTTGCCATTAACAGTGAGGGAGGATGTTCTGGGAGTGGTATTACCTTTTAAACGTTTTATATGTTGCCAGAATTCCCAGGGCTTAGTTTTCCTGTTTTGTTCTGCTGAGTGTACTAGGTGAGTCCAGTGAGCATCATGATCAGATTGCAGGCTGTTGAGGATGTGAGTTCTGAGGTTGGAGAGATCGTAACGTACTCGGCCTGGTATGTGGTTGTGTTTGTTCTGTTCGAATCGACGACGATAGCACACTAGGAGTCGTTGTGTTCTGATGGAGGGTCTGAAAGTGTGTTTGATTTTGTATGTAGTTTTTGGGATGGTTGTGTTGGCTGCATTTATGATTTTGTTCTGTAGGTTCTCAATTTGTTGGTCTATGTGTGTGTAGTGTTGTCCCTCATAGTCGTGTATGTAGTTGTCTTCTGATAAAATGTTTTTGAATTCTTCCCAGTTTGCTTGTGAGTACTTAAAATGAGATTGACATGGGACTTGAATTGGGTTTGAAGAAATTGACATGAAAACTGGGATGTGATCTGATCCTGAAAGTGGCCCTGGGGAAATATCATGATGGAATATATTAAAAGCTTGGTTTGAAAAAATTAAGTCAGGTTTACCATTACCGTTTGGTGTGAAAACTGTGTTGAAATCTGGGCCTTGAAAAGTTAATCTTTTGTGGTTGTGTAGTGCTAATAGTTGAATTCCACGTTGATTAATGGTATTATGTTGGAAAGCTTGGTGTCTAGCGTTAAAGTCTGCAAGTATAAGTGCAGGTGCATTGTTATTGAATAAGGTATTTAAGTCTGTGTAAGGGATGTAGGTATTGGGTCTGACATATGTGGTGGCAACTATGAGGGGTCCGAGTGTTGTGTGTTTTTAACTGCAAGGAAATGCTTGTATGTCCAGTCTGTGATGAATTCGTGTTGAATGGTGCTTTTTATCATGATTGCAACTCCATCGTTGGCATCGCCGTCGGTCTGTCGTGTTGTGTAACCAAAGAATCTAATTTTATGTGTGTTGTACGTACAGGTGCTGTTAATTAGTATTATGTCTGGGTCATTATCTAAAATTAATTGTGTGAGTAGGTGTCTGTTATTGTAGTAGTGTCTTATGTTGAATTGGATGACTCTTAACATGATGGGGTATCGTGAAGTGAGCTATGTGTGGGGAAGTGGGGGGATGGTGGGGCCCGGGTTGGAGAGGGAGAGGATAAGGAGCGGACTCCTCCAAAAGATGGAGATTTGGAGGTAGATTTGGTGTTTTTTTTTGGGGTTTCGACTTTACGTGACTTTGACCGAGAACGGTTTAATTCAGGGGAGGATATCTCAGCTGGACTGGTGGGTTTTCGTTTTAGAGGAGATTGGGGAGGAATGGTGGGCGTTTTTGGTGTAGGAGGGGGTGGGGGAGGCATGAAGGATGTTGGGGTAGTAAGGTTAGGAAGGTCAGGGTCAGATGCATTGAGAGTTGGGTCAGTGACATTTGTGAGGGGGGGGGTTTGGGTAGGGAGATCTTGAGGTTCATTTTCAGTGGTGAGAGGGATTGACATTTCAGGGATTTCGTTGGTGCTTGGGGGTTGAGGAATAGGGGTAGTGGAGGATGAGTTGGAGGTAGAGGTTGAGGGTAGTGGAATAGGAAGAGGAGTGGCTGAGAGAGATGGATTATGAGAGTTCTTGCTATGCTGGAACCAAGACTCAGGGATCATGATGGCAGGGAGATTGTGGGCAGTCAGGCCATCATTTAGTAGCTTGTTAAACTGTGGGGTGACTTTTTGGTTCGTGAGGTGGAGTGCAACATTAACAAGGACTGAAGTTTGGGCGAATATTTCGCGGTTGAACAATGGGCCGGGAGGATTGATGTTGGGTGGGGTAGGGGGGGAGGATTGAGGGATGTGTGAGGTGCTCGCTGAAGCATATGATTTGGCAGTGACTGGGTGGGATGAGAATAAAGGACGTGTTTGGTTGGGATTGGTTGGAGTGGCCTTTGCGTTTTTTCTAGTGTCTTTTAAGACATTGAGACGGAAGGGACATTCGGCACTGATTGCAATGTGAGGGCCATTGCAGTTTGAGCATTTCAGAGTGATTGAAGAGCAGGTGGTAAATGAGTGCCCTGACTCAGCACAACGAGAGCAAGTTACTGTTTTTTGACATTGGGCTGTGGGATGTCCGTAAGCATAACAGTTATAGCACTGCCTGAGATTGATCCAGGACTCAGGGGTCAGAAAATCAGGCGGCAAAATCACATGAAATGCCTTGAGACCTGTTTTTAGAAGCTTACTGGCCTCCTGAGGGGAGGCACATCGAATTTTGAGGGCTTGACGTTGGGTTTTATATACTTCACAGACAGTGATGGAGTTTTTCTTGGAAATTTCCCTGGCAATCTCATCTTCGTCTTTGTTGAAGATGTTCTTGTCAGGGTGCAGAATTTTGACTGTACAGGCAGCTTTTAGTTCTGGGGAGAGGACTAGTTCATAACCAGCAGATTGGAGTTTCTTTAGAGTGGCGGGGTTGAGATATGCATCAAGATCTTTTTGTGAAGCAAGTCTTATTTTGATTACATTGAGATTTTTGAAAACTCTGACTATTTGGGTTTGAGTGATACTAAATATGTGAGAGCCTGGGTCATCAGGGGGATTGTTAATGCATTTAAATTTAACATACAGTGCCATACTGAATCATTGGGAGAAACAAGTTTAATTTCTAACTATAAGAAAAGTGAAAATGAATGGGGAAAATAACAAGTTAGGGAGGTAGAGTTAATTGAACATTTTATGGAGAATTTTAAAACTGTACCCAGGGGGCACCCCTATGGGATGTCCCCAGAAAAAACCTAACTCCTACCTATGTCCTTGGACTGTAGGCAAGCCTATGTCACCAGACCCTAACCTACTTGAAGTATAAACCCTACCCACTTGCCTCCTATAACCAGGGGCTAAACCCCCCCCTTCATGGCAATGCCTTCAGGGTTCGGCGTCGTACTACAAGTGGGCTTCTAATGGGCGGTAGTGGGTAATATTTAATAATTTAGAAAAGGAAAAGTAGTGGGAAAGGTTTTGGGGAAAAGATAAGAGTATAGGAAAGTAATGAGAATGGACAAGGATGATGATGAGATATGAGGTGAGATGCAGTGAGCTGATTGGCCGGGCGAGCGCAGATCGAGGGTCGATTGGAGGAGGAGAGAGAACTGATGGAGGAAGCGTTGGGGCTAGGTTTTTCTGGTCCTCAACTCGTCCATCTTCTTCTTCTACTGCTGCTTGAAGATCTCCTTTCTTCTTTCTTCTTCCTTCTTTCTTCTTTCTCCTTCCTTCTTTCTTCTTCCGCTTGTAGATGGGGGGGGGCTACAGGCCTGTGAGAGAGACCAGAGCGTCACCAAGTACCACCTCGAAGTGCAAAGTCGAGTTTATATAGGCGATACAAGATCAAGAAAGGGATTATTGTGTGCTAGCTGCACGCTGGTTGGCTAACCTAAGACTAGCTCTGGTAGGCTGGCCGGACGCAGGAGTGGGCGGGGCCTCTGCATCGTTCATCTGCGTGTGTGGAGGGGGCATTCCTGGGGGCATCATGGGGGGCCTCGCTGTGGAAGGGCGTGCCGAGGGTAGGATCTGGCTGTATTCCGCTTGTGTGTTTAAAGTAGGTTGGTATGTTTGTATATATATAGCTTCAAGAATGAATAGGCGGCGTGAGTCTATTTCTTTATCAAGAATAGAGGTGTGTTTATCTAAGTCGGGTCTGGTGAGTTCCTGATGGTGTGGGGATGTGTAGTAGTGGTCCTTGATAGCTCCGGCTTGAAGGTGGAAGGTAAGGCGACGTGACAGACGAGTCCTTGTCAAACCGACATAAGTGTGAGGTCCACAGTCCTCACTGTTACAGGTGTGTCGGTATATGACATGGTATATGACACCTCACACTTATGTCGGTTTGACAAGGACTCGTCTGTCACGTCGCCTTACCTTCCACCTTCAAGCCGGAGCTATCAAGGACCACTACTACACATCCCCACACCATCAGGAACTCACCAGACCCGACTTAGATAAACACACCTCTATTCTTGATAAAGAAATAGACTCACGCCGCCTATTCATTCTTGAAGCTATATATATACAAACATACCAACCTACTTTAAACACACAAGCGGAATACAGCCAGATCCTACCCTCGGCACGCCCTTCCACAGCGAGGCCCCCCATGATGCCCCCAGGAATGCCCCCTCCACACACGCAGATGAACGATGCAGAGGCCCCGCCCACTCCTGCGTCCGGCCAGCCTACCAGAGCTAGTCTTAGGTTAGCCAACCAGCGTGCAGCTAGCACACAATAATCCCTTTCTTGATCTTGTATCGCCTATATAAACTCGACTTATCACCTTCTAACTTCACTTCTCCTTGATAATGATGGCTGCGCCCATTGAAACGTCGGAACCATTTGCAAACCTCCTTTACCAACTTCCTGAAAATACCAGAAAAACTATACGAAAAATTGAGAGTATCAATAAAAAACTCAATAATGCAAACTGTGCCTATTATTTTAATCTCACCTGCCTGAAAGAAAATATCCTCCCTGGCTACACTAATATCAAAATATATATATATATACACATATACAGGGTGTCCCGTGAGTTTTGTCAAATACTTCCAGAGATGAAAGATTAAGTAATTCTAAGTAAAAACTGTTATATACACATAGGCTTTTTGGGGCATTGTTTTGTAGTTATGGACCTTTAAAGTCGGCATATTGGTGCTTTTTGTAGTTGCTAACCCTGTTTTTCTTCAATAAGATGAGGATAGGAAAAAAACTATATAGTGTATTATGAAGCATAATATCAATACTTCAAACTGAATATTACAAGAAACCAACAAAACTTAATTTTAAGCTCATCATCACGGAAAGAAGAAAGGAGCTACAGAGGATGTGTTTGGTGTTTTCTGTCAATTTAAACCCATTTTCCGAGTAATGAAAATGAATAGCGATAACGTTAAATGCTGTATGATGGTGCATGGTATCGATACTTCATGAAAACACCAAACAATCCTCTGTAGCTTCTTTCTTCTTTCCGTGATAATGAGCTTAAAATTAAGTTTTGTTGGTTTCTTGTAATATTCAACTCCATGCCAAGGGAATATGAAGTATGATGTAGGGAAGTTTTTGGTGTCAGGTTGAAGTATTGATATCATGCTTCATAATACACTTTATAGTTTTTTTTTCCCTATCCTCATCTTATTGAAGAAAAACTGAGTTAGCAACTACAAAAAACAACAATATGCCGAATTTAAGGGTCCATAACTAAAAAACAATGCCCCAAAAAGTCGATGTGTATATAAGAGTATTTACTTAGAATTACTTAATCTTTCATCTCTGGAGGTATTTGACAAAACTCGCGGGACACCCTGTATATATATATATATATATATATATATATATATATATATATACAAAATACCGAGGGAGAATGATAGAAATGGATTGATCGATAGAAATATGGCGAGAGAGAGAGAGAGAGAATGAGAATGAGTGAGATAGTGTGTGAATGAGTGGAAGACAAAGAAAGAGTGCGAACCCCCTAAAAGAGATGAAGACAGCGATACCCGAGTGAATAACCAGGAAACACTCAGAGCTAGACAGAGTACAAGACACAGAGATTACAGAAACACACCAGACACAGATTACTGCGAATACCGAGGAACAGAACAGGGAGAGAGAGAGAGAGAGAGACTTAACTTAAGGGGGGACGGGTGTAAATAATTCCTCATTTATATATATGTTCATCATTGTTTTTAGTTTCCTCCCTAGACCTCCATCAAGCTTTACAAAAAAAAAAAAAAAACACACACACAGACACAAAAAACAAGACCCTCCTTCAAGATATATTTGTAAATTTTTCGATAGAAAAATGTCCCGGCCAAAGGCTGGTTTCTCTTAATTTACAGGGTCGCTATCACTCACATAGAAAATATCGACACCTAAATGACTCGAAAAGTCTTAAAATTGACAAAGAAATGGAACTAAAAGTTTTAAAATCGACAAACTGATAGGGATAAACGTGAGGAAGGGGCCCAGATAAACGACCTATCTCCTCTTAACATAATAACCTTTATTTACCTCTCCACAGAGTCACATATTGGAGGTGAGCAGAGCATGATATATTTCGGTACAATAATTGTTTGTGGTATGGTAGCGCTAATAAGTCATGTCCTAGCTGTCATTACGATTGGCTCTCTCTGTGCTGTATAAATGTTTGTCAGATGTTGAATAGTGTGTGTAAAGACAGTAACATGTTTGTATATCTCACTCGAAACGATAAGTTAAGGATTAGATAGTGCTGATACCAATAATTGATCGAAATATACTTGGTGCCGCGACATCACTTATTAGGCCGCCTGTACACTACTTCAATTACAATTGGGCACGCACTATCAACGTCTTGGCCATGTACAAAATGGGACTATTTTACTAGTTACAACATCAATACAAATCATACAGTTTATTGAGATAACATTCCAAGATAACGTCGTTCTCAGAAAGGTGACGACAACTTGCAGAGAGAGAGAGAGAGGGACAGAGAGAGAGAGAGAGAGAGGAAGAGAGAGAGAAAGAGAGGGGGAGGGAGGGAGGAGTGACTTATTATCTGGGCTTCTGAGGTACAGTATATAGCAAGGAAGAAAGAGAAAGAGTATGTGTGTGTCTTATTATCTGGGATTCCAAGGGTTATAACAAGAAAAGAAAGAGAGAGAGAGAGTGTGTGTGTGTGTGTGTGTGTGTGTGTGTGTGTCGTGGGGGGGGGGGGGACCTTACTATCTGGGATTCCTGAGGGATATAATAAAAGCAGAGAAAGTGTATGTATGTGTGTGTGTGTGGCTTATTATTTAAGATGCCAAGGGATATAGCAAGAAAGATAGAGAAAGTTACATAAGGCATAGATACACACCGTACACTCACCACACAAGCCTAACGATTCCAGATAGGTGGTCAGAATATATGTCTAGTAGATAATAGATAATAAAAGCAAATGGGAATGAAAGAATACACCAAAATAATATTTGTACCCCTTGCTAATAAAAGAAAGTGGAAACAAACGGATAGACAATTATAATATATGTACCCCACGCTAAATAAAGTAAAGTGGAAATAGAAGGATAGACAATTATAATATCTGTACCCCACCCTCCATTCCCTCCGGCAAATTGGAGTACCGTGAAGAAAGTTAGAAATGTAGATTCTTCCAGCTTAAGAAGTCGCCTCAAGTCATTTGTAGAAAATTAGAAATGGACGTGAAATTACCTGCACACCATCACCAGTTTGGTACAAAGCTATTATATAGGAAAGCAAGCAACAACAGGTGAACTGATCTTACGAGGCAGCATATAAGTTATAGAGGTGGACCGGATATCCGTATCCGCATCCGCATCCGCGGATATCCGCATCATTTTGTACATCCGCATCTGCATCCGCATCCAATAATGCGGATATAGTGCGGATATTTTCGTAACTAATAAGTCATAAAAACTTATTATATTTACACTTTTACAGAATAACTTAATTAACTATTAACCCCTTGAAGCTCTGACACGTTTCATCAGTTTATTTTTGCTATCATTAGACGATTTTATGCTGCTTAGGAAGGATATGTGGGTATTAAAAGGGTAAAGAACTAAAGAATATCCCAATCAACCCTCTGACTTCCATATACCCTTCCTAATCTGAAAAAAATCGTCTAATAATAGTCAGAGAACAACAAAAAGAAGTGCATCATGGTCCTTTTCATGGATCCTCAGAGGGTTAAGAAGTAAATAGGAGTATCCGCATCCGCATCCGCAAATACTGAAAATAAATATCCGCATCTACATCCGCATCCTCAAATATCAAGAAATCAATATCCGGTCCACCTCTAAATTTAAGTTATAACTAATATTGCTAATTTTACTGACGTGCCAATAATATTTAGGCTCGAACACAATATGGGGTCTTTAATTGGTCAGCAAAGTAAACATAAAAGGACACAAAGTATAGTTTATTACAGAGGAAATTTATGTTCACGCATATACCCTGTTATCGTGAATGCAGGGTTGGGTGTGCAGTGTTCTTTCCCAGCTAAAATTGTATTGGGAAGCTTACTTGTCCTCGGTCAGATCTATGTGGTTGCCGACTTTCAGCTCGGTGTGTAAATAGAAATAGCGACAAATGTTGAACTAGTCTATCCATTATAAGTTGGGTACAAATCTAGACCACAAACCACTATAACTAAAAAGGGCTTGAGCAAATGGGCTATAATTTTCCATACCTATTCCCTGGCCGACCCTTCCCAAACGGTAGAGGTATTAGCTTGATTACTCTAGCCGTCTCTGTGTATACAATAGAGGTTAGTGGTCAAGATTTATGCCTAACTATGATGAATGGACTATAGATAGAACTAGATTTATCGGACCTGATGAGAAAATGAATAATGGGTGTGTATTTACGTAGTATTGTATATCACATCTCGTATTAATAGGCGCCTTCACAACAACTTCCTCCCCACCAACAACAGAGTGCTCTAGTCAATTACCTATCGTCTGTCATAAAGGGGAAACAAATCAGTAAGGATGGTGTAAAGATTAAGGGGAGATTGGTTGTATTTCTAGACTCCCTTCTCCCTCATGCTTAGCCCCATTAGTTTTAATAATGTAAGATGTTTGCCCCATTAGTTTGTCGATTTTAAGACCTTTCGCCCCATTTCTTTGTCAATATTTAGATATTTCGTGCTATTTAGGTGTCTATTTTCTTCTTGGCGAACGATAGTGAGCCTGTAATTTTGGAAGAACCGGCCTTCTGCCGGGACATTTTTCTACCGAAAAATATACAAATTAATCTACAAGGAGTATCTAATGGATTGATTTTTAAAGTTTGATGGAGGTCTACGAATGAAATTAGAAAAATAATGAATACATGAAAAAATAGACCAAAAATTTAACCATCTCCCCTTAACTGCCACGGAATGGAATTGCAGAAGTGGTGGTTCTGGAGAGAGAGAGAGAGAGGGAGAGGGAGAGGGAGAGGGAGGGAGGGAGGGAGGGAGGGAGAGGTGTATGAGAGATAACGTATGGAAGGTAGAGAAAGGGCATGAGAGACGACCAACTCTGATTAAAGAGAGCGAGAGAGAGGCAAATTGGATTTCGAAGAGGCTGCTCAGCTGCAGATCTACACCTTCTAATGGCTTCAAAATGGACTACAGCACTAGATGGGGGGGGGGGGGGGAACGAACTGCCGTGCTTGCCTTGGACATAGAAGGTACCTTTGACAGAGTATGGCACAATGGACTAATGAAAAAACTAAAGGCAGGTGGAGTGGAGAACAAATTATTTTTCCTGTTAGAAAATTATCTAAGCAACCGACAATTAAGAGTGGTACTACGTGGAAACACTTCAGAGCTGCAAAACATTGTAGCAGGAGTGCCACAAGGAAGTGTTTTGGGACCACTATTGTGGAACATATTTTCAAACGACTTCCTACACCTTATCCCTGAAGCTCTTGCCTTCGCAGAAGACGGTACCCTCACAATTATAAACGATCCAGATGCTGAGGAAGAAACTGTGAAAACGCTTAATGACTGCATCGATAAAATAGTTGACTGGGGTTTGAGGTGGAAAGTAGGTCTTGCTCCCCAAAAAACCCAACTTCTGCTCATCACAAGATCTAACACTCAATTTAAACTAAACTTTAATGGAAAGATTATCAACTCTCAAGAGGAGATCGAAATCTTGGGAGTTAAATATGATAAAAAATTGAGTTTCAAATCTCACATCGAAAATATTGCAAGAAAAGCCTCCACAAAACTTACATCTTTAAGGAAATAGCATGATTCCTAGACAAAAAAGGCAAAGAACTCTTGTATAAAGCTCAGATAAGATCTTCTATGGAATATTCACATCTCGCATGGGGAGGAGCAGCCAACACTCATCTTAGCCTCCTAGACAATGTCCGGAGAAGAGCACTGAGGATTATTGAGAGAGATATTCTACCAGTACCTGAGACGGAGCTAGACGTAGCTGGCCTAACAACACTTTTCAAGATACAACAGCAACATGCACTACATCTACAATCACTGAGGCAACACAAGAACAGTGGTCAGAGCACCTGCAGCACTGGAGGAGCCCCGTTGTAACACCAATCATTACCAGAGACAGTTTGTACCTAAATATTGTAGAATGTGGAACACTTTGCTGTTGGACGGTGAAGAATTATCAAATAATACTGTTCACAAATTTATATGTAAACTTAATATATGGTTAAAAGAACACCACTCAAAAAAAGAAAGAAAAGAAAACATGGTAAGACTTTAAGATAGGATGACTAGTCATATGTAGTCCTTTAGTCTAATAATACTATGATAGTTCAGAACAATAATTAATCATTGTAACCATGAATTTCCAAGTGTAAAAAAATAAACAAATAAAATAAAGAGAGAGAGAGAGACCACGGAATATAGCGACAGGTATTGAGAAAGGTGTGAGAGAGATATAGCGTGTGAAAGGTAAGAGCCAGATAAGAGAGAGAGACACGGGTGTAGAGATATGGAAATGAGCGGGACAATCAGACGCGAGAGAGAGAGAGAGAGAGAGAGAGAGAGAGAGAGAGAGAGAGAGAGAGAGAGAGAGAGAGAGAGTGAGAGAGAGAGAGGAGAGAGAGAGAGAGAGAGAGAGAGAGAGAGAGAGAGAGAGAGAGAGAGAGAGAGAGAGAGAGAGAGAGAGAGAGAGAGAGAGAGCGATAGAGAGAGAGCGATAGAGAGAGAGCGAGAGAGAGGGGGGAGATAGAGAGAGAGAGAGAGAGAGAGAGAGAGAGAGAGAGAGAGAGAGAGAGAGAGAGAGAGAGAGAGAGAGAGAATTGACCACTTGCAAATTTCAGGTTCTAAGGGGAGGTCTATTTATTTTGTTATTTTTTGTTATTTTTCTCCCTCATGTTTAACCCCATTACGTTTTGGGATTATAAGACGTTCTCTCCAATAGTAGGCCGGTTCCTCCTAAAATTACAGGCTCACTATCGCTAGTCACGAAAACATCGACACCCAAATGGCACGAAAGGTCTTAATATTGACAAAGAAGTGGGGCGAAAAATCTTATAATCGACAAGTTAATGGGCTGAACGTCGTAGAATCTGAAAACTAATGGGACTAAATATGAGGGAGAAGGGGAACCAGAGGACAACCAAAAACAACCCTTCCCCCTTTATATTACAAATCATATTTACTTCTTCTTTTCGTTATTCCCTTCAGTCCTTCCTAATCTGAATAAAATCGTCTCATGTTAGCCAGAATATAGTGACAAAGCGTCCTCGAATTTTTGAAAGGGTTAACCCCTTCTGTACCGGCGTGGTATTTATAATTGTATTATAGTTATATTTAGACGTTTATAATTGTATTATAGTTATATTTAGACGTTTATAATTGTATTATAGTTATATTTAGACGTTTTTATGCAGTTTAACCCATTCAGTACCGGTGACGTCTTTTGCATTATATTCTGACAACTATTAGACGATTTTGTTCAGGAGAGGAAGGAGTTCTACCCATTTAAAGGTTACAGACTATCTCAATGCATCCTTTTAGCTACCCTATATCCTTCCTAAGCTTCATAAAATCGTCTAAATGTAGCTGAAATCAAATAAATAAGACGTCGCTGGTACAGAAGGGGTTAAGAAGGATCTGTGGTAGTAACTAGGGTTAAGTGACATGTTTCGAAGCCTGTTCATTGCTGGAGGCCCTTTTTAAACTTAATCAAATCGTCTAATAATAGCCAGCATAAAGTTAACAGGATGTACTGGTACAGAAAGGGTTAATATCCGGGCCGAGGGGGCTCAGAGACGACCCACTGTGCCTTGGCCTTTTGGGGTATTAACATCCAGAGCCTTAACCCATACGACCACCCTGGCTGTGTGTGTGTGTGTGTGTGTAGGTATGTGTGTGTGTGTGTAGGTGTGTGTGTGTGTGTGTGTGCGTGCGCGCGTTTGTGTAGGTGTGTGTGTGTGTGTATGCGCGCGCGCGCGTGTATGTGTGTGTAATTACCTAATTGTAGTATACAGAAGTTGAGCTTTTTAATTAGGCTCGTATTGTTCCGCTTCCTGAGTTACAATTATCTATCTTTGCTTAATAAATATGGATATTGTTTGAACACACCACTTCCTCTTCTAACTGATTCCACTTATATACTTTCTCACATCTCCTTTACATCTTCCTTTCATTAGCTCTAGTTCTAACATTATCCTTCACAATATATTCCTTCTTATCCACCTTCTCGAGTCCTCTCACATATTTATACATTATAATCTTATCACCTCTCCTATCCCTTAGAGATGGTAAATCTAATTTCTTTAATCTCTCCTCATATGGTAATTCTCTCAGTTCTGGTATCATCCTAGTTGCAGCTCTTTGTTCTCTGTGTGTGTGTGTGTGTGTGTGTGTGTGTGTGTGTGTGTGTGTGTGTGTGTGTGTGTGTGTGTGTGTGTGTGTGTGTGTGTGTGTGTGTGTGTGTGTGTGTGTGTGTGTGTTTCGATGTATTTTTCCCCCTGGATATACCTCGTTGCATTTCGTCACCCTCCATATATGGGCATCACTGCAAGTCTGGTGTAGGTGTTGTTATTGTTGTTGTTGTTGTTGTTGTAGTTGTTGTCGGCTAACAAAAACACCTTCCTAGACTTCATTTAAAAAAAAAAAAAAAAAAAAAATCCCTTCAGGCTAAATTGTACAATTTTTTGATAGAATAATATAAATAATAATAATAATATATAATAGAATAAATCCAAGCCTCGCTCTCACTCTCCTAGATAAACCGACACCTGAGCGGGGGGGGGGGGGGGGGGGGGGCGTTTCATTATCGCCAAACTACTGGGATGAAGTCTTAAACATCTTCAAACTGATGGAACGAGACAGGGGGGATCCCACCCCCCCCCCCGAATACACAATTTAGTTTCACACATTTATACTTAGAATATACGGAGTAGATGGCAAGTTGCTAAAAGCAGTGAAGAGCATGTATGAGGGTGCAAAGGCGGCAGTACGTGTGGAGAATGAGCAGAGCGAGTTCTTTGACCTGAGTGTTGGGTTGAAACGGGTGTGTGATGTCCCCGTGGTTGTTTACTGTATATATGGATGGAGTCATGAAAGAAATACTAGGAAGAGCAGTGGATGTTGGTGTATTGCTGAAAAGGGAGGGAAATGAGTGGAAGCTGCCTATACTGCTGTTTGTGGATGACACAGTTCTGATGAGCGATAATGAATGGGAGTTGCAGGGTCTGGTAAATGAGTTTGGAACAGTGTGCAAAAAATGGAATTTGAAGGTAAATGTGGGGAAAAGCAAGGTTATGGTCTAAGAAAGGGGTGCAATCACAGAGTGTGAGGTGAAGTTGAACGGTTAGGCTATGGAGATCGTCAGCTCTTTTAAGTATCTGGGCAGTGTGTTGAGTAAAGATGGGACTGTGGATGAAGAAGTGTGGGAGAGGGTGCAACAGGGGAAGAGGGTTGTAGGAACGTTGAAAGCAGTAACAAGAAATAGAGTGGTCAGTATGGAAGTGAAGAAGTCCTTGCATGACAGTGTGGTAATCCCGATACTAACTTACGAAAGTGAAGCATGGACGTTCGTGGAGAGACTCAGACCAAGAGTGAGAGTGGTTGAAATGAGTTACTTGAGAAGTGCGTGCGGAGTTACATGAAGGGATAGACAGACGAATGAGGAAGTAAGAAGGAGGTGTGTTGTGGAGGTAGATGTTGCTGGAAAGTGTGAAAAGGAACAATTTGAGATGGTTCGGCCATATGGAACGTATGGGAAGCGAGAGAATGACTAAGAGGGTGTACGAGAGCGAGGTGGAAGGACAGAGAGGGAGAGGTAGACCGAAGGTGAGGTGGAAGGATGGAGTGAGGAAGTATATGAATGAAGGCGGTGCTGGTTGGAAGGAGGGGCGTCGACTGACTGAGGACAGAGGTGCTTGGGGGCAGTTCGTTCGTGGCCACCCCTTCGGGGATCATGGCGTCAGGCAATAGATACATAGATAGACATTTATTCCTAATTAAGATAATAGTTAAATGTGAAAACCCTTCTAGGGAAAGGGATAACTTCAATGAATATTAACCCTTTCACGCATTTATGACGCAGAGGTTGCCAGATTAGCAATAAGAAATAGTTCTCTCGCTCTTATAATTACCTCTCCAAAATTAGTTTTCTGCCCACAGCTAACTCAAAGACAACTGCAGAGGTTGAAGTAACTAAACTAAAGGTTTCTAAATACCCCTGATGGTAACAAAGGCTTTAAAGTATCCCCAATAGGCTCAAAATCGCGTCATATGTCGGAGAGGGTTAACATAAATCATAAAATAAAATTAGTCCTAGGATAACTGATGACCTAGGGGAAAAAAGATTAGGTGATATAATAGTACAAATATATACTGATTGAATGTGCTACCGTAAACACAGAACAAGAGTACACAGAGAGATCTAGTCTCAAACAATAAATAGTACCTGAGTGGACTTTAGCGGGGGCGAGGTAGCTACGCGCTGAGGGTAAATATTAGTTACTGCGACGACATACAAGCAGTACTGAGACTATGGTAATTTAGGTACTATTTGATTTAAATTTAACCTTTACGTTTAGACAAAGTTTACAAGAGAATTAACTCAAAGAACTTGAAGAGTCAAGGTAATGAATATAAGTTCTTAAATGGTTTAAATAAATATAATAGTCATGTATGCGTGACTCAGAATATCATCGGCGGGCGGATGATTAATGCGACGTTAAATATAGAGCTAGAATTAACTCAAACTGAACAATACTCGGGTGAAGCGTGATAGTTAATAATAGTCAAATAAAGAGACTGAGGGGGTAAAACTCTCTGTGAACAACTCATCTATTTCTTACGTACCCTGCTGATGATATAACATAGAAATAAAATATGAATAAGAGTTCACTAAGTTTTACGTGTAAGGTGCATGTATAATTTCCCGGATAACTATATTACTCCTCATAAGAATACAGGAGCCTGTACTCGAAGAATTGTATGTATATTTGTCCCACTGATAGAAGTGTAGTGGTCTCTCTAAATCGAGTTACGATTAACTAGGAGAAGTGAAGAATGGAAAATCTTTAGAGTTTACATTAAGGTGAATCTTAGCATATCTTTTTAACCCTTACTGTAATCTTCAAAACACTTTACAAAACAATAAGGCACTTAAAACCTCTGAAGTGCGCATGGGGGTATGAGACACCTCTGCCTGTGCGCATGTATTTGAGCTGTTTCCATCACTAAAATATTTATTTTACCATAAATAGCATTAATACTTCTCCATATGCGCCTATTATAGGTTGATTATAAAGGTATTAACCTGTTACAACAATAAAACAAGTGGAAACAGCGTTTGGATGGTCAAAATCGGCGATACAGGCCGGGAGTTACACAATGTATGGCTGAGGCAACCTCCAAGCCCACCACTTTCCTCCACCTCTGGAGAGAGACTGTCGATCGATACTCTCTCTTGCACTCACTTGCTAACAGTGATGACAACGCCCTGCTACCAACTCGCTAATGTTAGCACGAAAATAGACCACAGGAAAAGGGAATAACAGGGAAAATAGGTGATAACTGAAGGAGGGGAGGAAACTGGGGAAGGAGGGGAGGTGGAGGAGTGATATTTGGCATGGCCCAGGGGCAAAAAAAAAAAAAAAAAAAAAAAAAAAATGGTGTTTTAAATTGATTTTTTTTCCCCCTGACTCTTAACCCTTAATTAGCGGCGAGCAACATAAGTCGAGTTAAATAAAGCTGGACTATGTGGCGGCGCTCGACATAACTCGAGTGGCAATTTCAGCACGTAATGTGGCTGAGAGAGAGAGACAAGTGGTGGCAGGAGACTAGCGAGCGTATGACTGCTCCAGACCACCGCGGCGAACCTACTGACACAAATCTCAGCTCCCTCCTCCCTCTCTCACTCGCTACATACTCAATTATGTACTGAAAGTACCGAATTACCTGCTTTTTGCACTCGCGTTGCACGGTTATTGCAAGAAAACTATCCATCATACAAGGATCGTTATGGTGTCATTCGAAAGCTCTGTTTATGCCCTTTCAGGGATAGGTACTTGTTTTACGTTCTGGGTCTTATTTAGGCATGAAAATGATCACGTAAACAGCCCTATTTTGGCTAAAAACACCCCGCTGTGCGGTACACATAAATAAACCGCATAGGCCGCTCGTAAGGTGTTAAGAGTCTTCCCGCAGTCTGCCGGGGGAACTCTTAAGAGTCTTCCCGCAGTTCCCGGGTTAAAGGATTTGAGTAGAAAGGAAAGGAGCTGGTAGAGAGTCTGGCGCACATGTGGTAGGGAGGTCAGTTGTCCCTTCCTATTTGACCAAGGGGGGAAGGTCACGGTATCACACACAGTCCAGGTAGGTGATGCTCTCTCTCTCTCTCTCTTCTATGTCCTCTCTTCGGGATCACAATTCTAACACACTTATTTGCACTTATGATAAGTCTCCAAGGATCCAAGGTTAGCCTTGACAGATTTCTGATCTTCCTATTCTATTGATTTGCAGTTAACTAGGTTCGTCCAAGGAAGAGCTAGTCATCTGTTAAATCAGGGCTGCTTGTCAAGAGTTTAAGGGGAGAATGGCTAGCCCCTACGGAATCTTTATCCGAACTGTATAGGTTACCAGTTAAGTGTGTTCGCCCTAGGGAGAAGCCCTCGACTGTTTTTGCCTAACTCTCTCTGAGTCAGTTGAGATCCTATCCACTTTTTAGTTAGGATTAAGTGGGTGACTTCTCAGGGCAGCAGGGAGGGACATGGTGGAAGGAGGTTTATTATTTATTTTGAGCTTATGCTTTACACTAAAAATGTGAGAGTTATTTCCCCGGAATGGCTAGGATGTTCTTCGTTTATTTATTTTCACTTTAGGCTTGGAGATGGCTTGCTGGGGTAATGAAAAAAGGGATTTCTGATGATGGGACAAGTAGAGAATTTTCCTATTGTATGGAGGTAACTTTATAGCTTAGGTGATCTTGTATTTCTACTTGTATGATCACTTAGCTGCCATAATTAAGTTTGTTTTGCGTGTAAGATACAGGGGGATATTGAGGTTCTTGGTGGTGCATTTTCATAAACATTTCCTCAGAATAGCGAAGGTCTGGCTGGGGGTAGAGTATGTCCTGGTGGGGGTAAGTTGGGTCCTGGTAGGGGGGTATGGACGCGTTCATTGCCCTAGAAAGGGGAAGAGACGCGTTTTCTCTTAAGGCCGCGTCTCACACAGTACGCTAGCCGCCGACCACAGCCGATCTTTTCAAAATATTTGAATTTTTCCGGGATCGTCTGACATCATCTGTGATCGTGTAAAAAGATCGCCACGTATCGTGGTAGGCGAGGGGTGGTGAGTGGCGCGGAAATGGTCGGCGGTGATCGGCCAAAAAATAGTGGCTGCACTAAATTCTGGCCGATAGTCGGCTGAAAAAACGGTTAAAAAAACGTTAAATTTTATTGTGTGACGCCCGTGTATAAGTTGTACAACGAGCGTATGTGAATCCTGGGATATCTTCATTGTTATCCTCTGATCGATGGTTGATTGTGTATGATTTTAGTCTATATATTATTTGTGTGTGTGTGTGTGTGTGTATGTGTTTCCGTGTTTGGTTGTGTATTATTTAGTTCATACATATATTGTGTTACTCAGTTACTCAGTTACTTGTTCGTCAAGGGGAATCCACGCAATGCGAGCTAAGCTCATTATTATCGCGCCTCCTTAACTGGGAATGTATTGCATGAAATGCATGTTAAGTGTTTTATGTACTGTTGGAATGGCTGTGGATGTGTGTGTAGTCTGTATTTAGCCAATTGGCGACATCGGAAACGAAGGCTTAGGGTGGATCTGTATGGTACCATTCTCACCATAGACGGTACCGTCTCGCCCGAAGGCTTAGGTAGCCATCAGCTTAGGTGAATCATATGATACCCATCTCGCCTTGTACCATTTTTGCCAACCCCAGATGGGACGTCACAACGTCGTCCACTTATTCCAGGTACCTATTTACAGCTAGGTGAACTGAGGCTAACACATGAAAGGAGACAAGCCCAATTTGTCTCCGCCCGGCCGGGGATTGAACCCCCGACCCCTCGTGTGTGAGACGAGAGCTCTACCTACTAGGCTGCGGGCTGTGTGTGTGTGTGTGTGTGTGCGTTTGCGTGTTTGGTTGTGTATTATTTAATTTATATATATTGTGTGTGTGTGTTTGTGTGTGTGTGCGCGTTTGCGTGGTTGGTTGTGTATCATGTATTGTGAGTGTGTGTGTACAGTATTTGTGTGTGTGCGTGTGTGTGTGTGCGTTTGCGTGGTTGGTTGTGTATTATTTAGTTTATATCTATTGTGTGTGTGTAAGTGCATGCGTGTGTGTGTGTGTGTGCGTTTCCGTATTTTGTTGTGTATTATTTAGTTTATATATATATTGTGTGTGTGTTTGTGTGTGTGCGTTTGCGTGTTTGGCTGTGTATTAATTAGTTTATATATATTGTGTGTATGTGTACTTACTCTAGTTGTATTGCGGGAGTGAGCATGCTCGATATTTCCTGCCTCCTATTTGTGTAGGTGTTATCGTTGGAATGGCTGTGGATGTGTGTGTAGTCTGTATTTTAGCCAATTGGCGACATCGGAAACGAAGGCTTAGGGTGGATCTGTATGGTACCATTCTCACTATAGACGGTACCGTCTCGCCCGAAGGCTTAGGTAGCCATCAGCTTAGGTGAACCATATGATACCCATCTCGCCTTGTACCATTTTTGCCAACCCCAGATGGGACGTCACAACGTCGTCCACTTATTCCAGGTACCTATTTACAGCTAGGTGAACTGAGGCTAACACATGAAGGAGACAAGCCCAATTTGTCTCCGCCCGGCCGGGGATTGAACCCCCGACCCCTCGTGTGTGAGACGAGAGCTCTACCTACTAGGTGTGTGGGTGTGTGTGCGTGTGCGTTTACGTGGTTGGTTGTGTATTATTTAGCTAGTTTATATATATTGTGTGTTTGTGTGTGTGTGTGCGTTTGCGTGGTTGGTTGTGTATTATTTAGTTTATATATATTGTGTGTGTGTGCGTGTGTGTTTGTGTGTGTGTGTGTGTGTGCGTTTGCGTGGTTGGTTGTGTATTATTTAGTTTATATATATTGTGTGTGTGTGTATTATTTTAGTCTATATACTGTATTGTATGTCTGCGAGTAGTTCTCTCTCACTCTCTCTCTCTCTCTCTCTCTCTCTCTCTCTCTCTCTCTCTCTCTCTCTCTCTCTCTCTCTCTCTCTCTCTCTCTCTCTCTCTCTCTCTCTCTCTCTCTCTCTCTGCGTGCGTGTGTGTGTGTGTAGCCTATAGTTAACATAAACATCTACAAGTTTACCAAAATACATCCACTTGTAAACTAATGATATACTGCATCAAAGTCAGTGTATACCAGATCGTGTAATGATATAGGTATACATTCACCTATCGACTACTTAACTACAGCGTATTATTATTATAGTTTTATTAAAGTATATTGGGGTTTGTAATTGATGATTAATGTTAAGAACGGGGTGTTATTTATATAAATATATATATATATATATACATAGGGTGGTTCCTTTGCCGTGTCAATACCGCGTGCGGCGTACAACGGTCGTATTTATCCTTCAACGTATGTGCGTCTGTTGTGCTGTAAACGTATGGTTGTCGACCAAAGGCGGCATTATCGTGCTCTTAACGTGCTTTAAATGTATGACGAACGTGTGATAGCCGAGTGAGTAGCGTCGCCGGTCAGCGATTTATTCTACAACGGTCGTGTTGCCGGCGTGTATGACGTGTGTGTGACGTGTGTATGTTGAGTGAATGTCGAGGGCTTGTTGTACGGCAATTGTGTGCCGGCGAGGATCGTGCAGTGATCCAGTGATTCG
This sequence comes from Paralithodes platypus, assembly GCA_032716605.1. Taxonomy (NCBI): domain Eukaryota; kingdom Metazoa; phylum Arthropoda; class Malacostraca; order Decapoda; family Lithodidae; genus Paralithodes; species Paralithodes platypus. The sequence continues at coordinate 12,657,448 of CM064557.1, read as the reverse complement.
ATTAGAATCGGCGAAAAAGTGCAAGTCGTCCTCTGTCGGCGGCTGTCGAGCGGTGGCCGTACTGTGTGAGACGCGGCCTTTACAGGTAGGGGTTTTGATCCGTGTTCCCTGACTTGACCTGGTTTAAGCGGTGTCTGTGATGGAAGGGATTTCATGGTCTTTGGTCTGCTGGAGATGCTGGCGATACGGCACTGGTTGATTTGGATGTTGTCTGGATACGGGAGCAGGTTCTTGGTGGCGTTTGGTTCTTGTTGTTCAGTCCCCGGTATTTCAATAAACAATCTAGGATATTAAATGGGTATACAAAGATATATATATTATTTGGGTATGTTAATAGTAATATATATATATTTTGTTTTGATTGGTTTATTACTACCAATATATTGTTAGTGACTTGAAGAAGCTATTTGCGAAATGTTGTCAATAAAGTGCTCCTCCTCATGTGGTGTTTTTTATCCACTATAAATATACCTGTATAGGGGTATATTATGATGGACACTTTATTTACCGTTTTCATACCCACATATGTTTTTTGTAGAGTGCAAGACATGAATGCATACCCTTCAAATGTGTTAACAGATTTACGGTTTAGCAGAGTATATCGTTGTTATTGTTTATCGTATAACATATTGTACTAAACCGTATAAGGAATTAAGGATATCATCCAAACTCAAAGCTCATCTGTGTTTAGTATCCTACATGAGCTTTATGAAGGATACACAATAGAGTTAAGGTCCGTCCTGAAGTACAGTATAGCCCTTAAGTGAACGTCACCCATATATAGCAACTAACACATGGCAGAAACTGGGGGTAAATGAAGACACAAACGCTGAGGGTATACACCCACACACCCACCACACACAGGTACACACAGCCATATACACACGCCCTCAGGCCTTTACATAAACATACACACACACACACACACACACAAACAATTATAATATTACTCTGTGTATTATCACCTTTGCATATTTGTTCACCCTTTGGCTGCTATTAAATATTTATCGTTTATTATTATTCCATTGTCATTTAAAGTCATACACATAGACACATTCCACATGCTTGCGCTCACATACGAACAACACACATATATGCCCCCCCCACCCCCCACCCCCACCCAACACACACACTCATACACATGCACGCAAAAATGGAAGACACACACATGCTCAATTATCTCTCTCTCTCTCTCTCTCTCTCTCTCTCTCTCTCTCTCTCTCACTGTCTCCATGCAACCAATAGAATAATGTAAAGTCTTGATTCCATTTAAGATGTAATACTCGGGCGCACATTCACCACGCAGATTAAATCACTAATGTGCAACGCAAGGGGTTTCTTAAGGGGGTAGTGCTTGGTTTCTTAAGGGGGTAGTGCTTGGTTTCTTAAGGGGGTAGTGCTTGGTTTCTTAAGGGGGTAGTGCTTGGTTTCTTAAGGGGGTAGTGCTTGGTTTCTTAAGGGAGTAGTGCTTGGTTTCTTAAGGGGGTAGTGCTTGGTTTCTTAATGGGGTAGTGCTTGGTTTCTTAAGGGAGTAGTGCTTGGTTTCTTAAGGGGGTAGTGCTTGGTTTCTTAAGGGGGTAGTGCTTGGTTTCTTAAGGGGGTAGTGCTTGGTTTCTTAAGGGGGTAGTGCTTGGTTTCTTAAGGGGGTAGTGCTTGGTTTCTTAAGGGTAGTGCTTGGTTTCTTAAGGGTAGTGCTTGGTTTCTTAAGGGGGTAGTGCTTGGTTTCTTAAGGGTAGTGCTTGGTTTCTTAAGGGGTAGTGCTTGGTTTCTTAAGGGTAGTGCTTGGTTTCTTAAGGGGGTAGTGCTTGGTTTCTTAAGGGTAGTGCTTGGTTTCTTAAGGGGGTAGTGCTTGGTTTCTTAAGGGTAGTGCTTGGTTTCTTAAGGGTAGTGCTTGGTTTCTTAAGGGGTAGTGCTTGGTTTCTTGAGGGGGTAGTGCTTGGTTTCTTAAGGGGGTAGTGCTTGGTTTCTTAAGGGGGTAGTGCTTGGTTTATTAAGGGGGTAGTGCTTGGTTTCTTAAAGGGGTAGTGCTTGGTTTCTTAAGGGGGTAGTGCTTGGTTTACTTAAGGGGGTAGTGCTTGGTTTACTTAAGGGGGTAGTGCTTGGTTTACTTAAGGGGGTAGTGCTTGGTTTACTTAAGGGGGTAGTGCTTGGTTCTTAAGGGGGTAGTGCTTGGTTTACTTAAGGGGGTAGTGCTTGGTTTACTTAAGGGGGTAGTGCTTGGTTTCTTAAGGGGGTAGTGCTTGGTTTCTTAAGGGGGTAGTGCTTGGTTTCTTAAGGGGGTAGTGCTTGGTTTCTTAAGGGGGTAGTGCTTGGTTTCCTTTAAGGGGGTAGTGCTTGGTTTCCTTTAAGGGGGTAGTGCTTGGTTTCCTTTAAGGGGGTAGTGCTTGGTTTATTAAGGGGGTAGTGCTTGGTTTCTTAAGGGGGTAGTGCTTGGTTTATTAAGGGGGTAGTGCTTGGTTTCTTAAAGGGGTAGTGCTTGGTTTCTTAAGGGGGTAGTGCTTGGTTTTTGGTTTATATATTTATTTAATAATTTATTTTTGAGTTTCCTCGCTAGACCTCCATCAAGCTTACAAACAAGAAACAAAAACAAAAAAACGTAGACTCCCTTTCAAGATAAATTTGTACATTTTGTTAGCAGAAAAAAGGCCCGGCCGGCTAAAATATGAGGCTTGCTATCGTTCGCCAGGAAAAAATCGACGTCTAATGGGCACGAAAGGTGTTAATATTAACAACAAAATGAGGCGAAAGGTCTCAAAATCGCCAAACTAACGGAACCAACGTCTTAAAATGTCAAAACTAATATGCTAATCATGAGGGAGAAGGGGGTCCAGAAAAAGCGAGTACTACCTCCTTAATATTCACCCCTTGAGGATTATGACCCGATTTGGCACTTTAATCTGGCTGGGCGATTTCATACAGTTTAGGAAGGATCTGTGGGAATGAAAAGGGTGAATACTATCTCCATTAATCCTCTGACTTCCACATACCCTTCCTAATCTGAATAAAATCGTCTAATGTTAACCAGAATATTAAAGGGATAGTACGCGGTTTTTGGTCAATATATTTATTTATTAATATATTTTTGAGTTTTCTCGCTAGGCCTCCATCAAGCTTAGAAAAACACTCCCTAGACCCCCTTTCAAGATAAATTTGTAAATTTTTCGGTAGAAAAATGTTCCGGCCGAAGGCCGATTCATTCTAAAATTAGAGGCTCGCTATCGCTCGCCAGGAAAAAAACGACACCTAAAGGGCACGAAAGGTCTTAATATTGACAACAAGATGAGGCGAAAGGTCTCGCAATCGCCAAACTAACGGAACGAACGTCTTAAAACCTCAAAACAAATATGCTGAACATGAGGGAGAAGGGCGTCCGTAAAATGCGAGTACTACCCCCTTAACTCCTTCAGTACTACCCCCTTAACTCCTTCAGTACTACCCCCTTAACTCCTTCAGTACTACCCCCTTAACTCCTTCAGTACTACCCCCTTAACTCCTTCAGTACTACCCCCTTAACTCCTTCAGTACTACCCCCTTAACTCCTTCAGTACTACCCCTTTAACTCCTTCAGTACTACCCCCTTAACTCCTTCAGTACTACCCCTTAACTCCTTCAGTACTACCCCCTTAACTCCTTCAGTACTACCCCCTTTAACTCCTTCAGTACTACCCCCTTAACTCCTTCAGTACTCACCCCTTAACTCCCTCAGTACTACCCCCTTAAACTCCTTCAGTACTACCCCCCTTAACTCCTTCAGTACTACCCCCTTAACTCCTTCAGTACTACCCCCTTAACTCCTTCAGCACTACCCCCTTAAACTCCTTCAGTACTACCCCCTTAACTCCTTCAGTACTACCCCCTTAACTCCTTCAGTACTACCCCCTTAACTCCTTCAGTACTACCCCCTTAACTCCTTCAGTACTACGGTGCCTTAACTCCTTCAGTACTATGGTACCTTAACTCCTTCAGTACTACCCCCTTAACTCCTTCAGTACTACCCCCTTAACTCCTTCAGTACTACGGTGCCTTAACTCCTTCAGTACTACGGTGCCTTAACTCCTTCAGTACTACCCCCTTAACTCCTTCAGTACTACCCCCTTAACTCCTTCAGTACTACCCCCTTAACTCCTTCAGTACTACCCCCTTAACTCCTTCAGTACTACCCCCTTAACTCCTTCAGTACTACTACCCCCCTTAACTCCTTCAGTACTACCCCCTTAACTCCTTCAGTACTACCCCCTTCAGCCTTCAGTACTACCCCCTTAAACTACTTCAGTACTACCCCCTTAACTCCTTCAGTACTACCCCCTTAACTCCTTCAGTACTACCCCCTTAACTCCTTCAGTACCGAGGACGTCCTTTTTATGACATTCTGACAATGGTTAAACGATATGACTCAGCTTAGGAATGACGTCTACCCATTAACCCCTTCAAACTCATATGACGCAGAGGTTGCCAGATTAGCAATAAGAAATAGAGTTCTCTCACTCTTATAATTACCTCTCCAAAATTAGTTTTCTGCCCACAGCTAACTCTAAGACAACTGCAGAGGTTGAAGTAACTAAACTAAAGGTTTCTAAATACCCCTGATGGTAACAAAGGCTTTAAAGTATCCCCAATAGGCTCAACACAGCTAACTCAAAGACAACTGCAGAGGTTGAAGTAACTAAACTAAAGGTTATAAATACCCCTGATGGTAACAAAGGCTTTAAAGTATCCGGTATCCCTAATAGGCTCAAAATTGCGTCATATGTCGGAGAGGGTTAAAAGGCTACAGACTCGATTCATCCTTCTAGTTACCACATACCCTTCCTAAGCTTCATAAAATCGTCTAAGCGTAGCTGAAATCAACTAAGAAAGACGCCGCCGGTACAGCAGGGGTTAAGAATCCGCAATAAGTAATGACAGGCTTAAGGGGAGGTATTTAGTTTGTTCCCTAGACCTCCATCAAACTTCAAATTACACCCCCTAGATCCCCTTTCAAGATAAATTTGTACATTTTTCGGTAGAAAAATTTCCCGGCCGAAGGCCGGTTCCTCTTAAATTACAGGCTTGCTATCGCTCGCCAGGAATATATCGACACCTAAATGGCACGAAAGTTCTTAAAATTGACAGAAATGGGGCGAAAGTTCTTAAAATCGCCAAAATAAAGGGGGCGAGCGTCTTTAAATCTAAAACGCAATGGGGCTAAACATGAGAGAGAAAGGGATCCAGAAAAAAATCCCTCAAGTGAAAATCTCCCCTTAAGGGGGACGTAGTGCTTGTTATTCTGGACCCCTTTCTCCCTCGTCTTTACACCCATTATTATTTTGGCGATTTTAACACCTTTCGCCCCATTTCATTGCCAATGCTATGACCTTTCGTGCCATTTAGGTGTCGATTTTTTTCTTGGAGAGCGATAGCGAGCCTATCATTTTAGAAGGAATCGGCCTTCGGCCGGGAAATTTTTCTACCAACAAAATGTACACATTTATCTTGAAAGGGGGTCTAGCGGTAATTTGTTCAAGCTTGATGGAGGTCTAGCGAGGAAACTAAACAATATTTTATACATAATATATAGACCAAAAACCAAGCACTACCCTCTTAGGCTAATTGGGTGTTACACTGGCTATTGGAGTGCCAGTGTTGCCAATTTAGCTACTTTCCCGCTAGATCTACAGCTACTTACTTGCATCTAGAGGCTTAATTTTCATCTAGCATTTAAATTCTAGCAATATTATGGACATTTGAGCCATTATAGAGCGATGTTATAGAGATTGTGACGTGTTTCTAGCGATTATCGGCATTTATTGACGTGTTTCTAGCGATTATCTGCATTTATTGACGTGTTTCTAGCGATTATCTGCATTTATTGACGTGTTTCTAGCAATTATCTGCATTTATTGACGTGTTTCTAGCGATTATCGGCATTTATTGAAGTGTTTCTAGCGATTATCGGCATTTATTGATGTGTTTCTAGTGATCATCGGCATTTATTGACGTGTTTCTAGTGATTATCGGCATTTATTGACGTGTTTCTAGCGAGTATCGGCATTTATTGACGTGTTTCTAGCGATTATCGGCATTTATTGACGTGTTTCTAGCGTTTATCGGCATTTATTGACGTGTTTCTAGCGATTATCGGCATTTATTGACGTGTTTCTAGCGATTATCGGCATTTATTGACTATCTAGCGGACTTGAGGGGAGGCAGTTGGTTTTTCGAGTCCTCCTCCCTCATGTTTAGCCCTAATAGTTATGAGATTTCAAACCATTCGCCCCATTAGTTTGGTGATATTCAGACCTTTTGCCCCATTTATTTGTCAATATTAAGACCTTTCGTGCCATTGTTAGGGGTCTATTTTTGTTCCTGGCGAGCGATAGCGAGCCTGTATTTGAAGAGGAATCGGGATATTTTTCTACCGAAAAATGTACAAATTTATATCGGAGGGGGGTCTTGTGGGTGTTTTTTTTTTTTAAGTTTGATGGAGGTTTAGAGAGCAAACTAAACCCCCTCCTTAAACCATTGAGCCGAACCAGTAAATTATGCTGCACAACACCGTCTGAGGGAGCCGATACTTACGGCTATCCCTCAACATCATCATCAGCTCCCTTAATTTGGTAACCCTGAATTGGACGGACTTTATAAAGGTATCCGAGTCCGATTATCAATATGAATTAAGATTATATGCTATACTCTGTTCCAAACTATCTATTGCCTGACGCCGTGATCTCCGAAGGGGTGGACACGAACGAAACGCCCCCATGCACCTCTGTCCCCAGTCAATCGACGCCCCTCCTCTCAACCAGCACCGCCTTCATTCAAATACTTCTTTACTCCATCCTTCAACTTCTGTCTCGGTTTACCTCTCCCTCTCTGTAATCGAGTTAATATTTTTACCATTTGGGAAGGGTCAGCCAGGGAATAGGTGTTTGCTCTAGCCCTTGTTGATTTACAGAGGTTAGGGTTCACGATTCTGTCCTACCTATTTGGAACAAGGTATAGTTTGAGGAATAGGTGCATATTTATCTTAGTTCACCTTTGTTTTACAAGTGTCGATAATAGGAAACTGACAGACTAAAGTTAATGGGAGGCTTTTATTAGTATCTTAGCATCATTATTTGTGTACTATTTATTATCATTTTAAATTAGCATAATTATTATAACTATCCAGGATAAAAAAATACCTCCAAGATCACCCCATTTAAGATTTGTTTTATTATTATAATTATTATAACTTTCGTCAAGATAATAATAAAAGAAAACCCCAAAAGTAATTAAGATTAATTTGTGCATTTTTCGGTAGAAAAATTCTCCAGCTGAAGGCCGTTCGCTCCCATATTGCATATAAATATCGTCACCTCAATGTCACGAAAGGTTTTCAAATTGATAAAGAAATGGGGCGAAGGATCTCAAATTCGCCAAACTAATGGTGTGATACGTCGTTATATCTAGAAATTTATGAGGTTAAACATGAGGGAGAAGGGGGGCCAGAAAAACCTCCCCTTCACCCATTATAAGAGAGATGATTAATAGTGAGGTTATTATAGCAGAGAGAGAGAGAGAGAGAGAGAGAGAGAGAGAGAGAGAGAGAGAGAGAGAGAGAGAGAGAGAGAGAGAGAGAGAGAGAGAGAGAGAGAGAGAGAGAGAGAGAGAGAGAGAGAGAGAGAGAGAGAGAGAGAGAGAGAGAGAGAGCTCCTTATCCTCCCACACATTCCCTCTCTGTCCATTATCTCTCAGCCCCCCCCCCTAAACAGACCCCCTCCCTCTGTCTACCACCCGTTGCTACCGTCTGTCTGTCTGCATATCTCTCTCTCTCTCTCTCTTTCTCTCTCCCATTTAGGAAGAGTCGACCAGGGAATAAGTGTGGACATGTTCAGCCCATTTGCTCTAGCCCATTTTGAGTTACAGAGGTTAGGGGTTACAATTTATGGCTTACCTGTTGAGAAATGACTATAATAAAATAATATCGAAAATGTTTGCCAGTGGTACAGTCACTTCTAAAAATTCGTGGACCCTCCCTCTATGTTTTTCTTTATACCATTATCATTATCTGGATTGATTATTGGATAGAACTTGCTTTTCAATAAATAGCATATATAGATTTGTAGTTGATGTATAGACAATTATGTACATCAATTAATTTCTTCAATATTTCCATAATTAGAAATACGTGAGATATATATATATATATATATATATATATATATATATATATATATATATATATATATATATATATATATATACTAGCAGGGGTACCCGGCGTTGCCCGGGTTTAAATTCTACTACCATAATCACCATCATCAATCACTACTACCACAATCATCACAATACTACTACTACCATAATCACCGGCCTCGACCTCCCTGTGTCTCATTAAACGGCGACCTCGATTTCGGGCGCTAAATGACCTCCGATTTTGGATCTGACCTCATCCGTACATGCATTTTGGGGAGCTGCGAACAACTTTCGTTCCATACACCTTTTCGATCGGAGGCGTCCTTCTGCCCCAAACGGCCATTTTCTTCAATTGTTTTCATTTTTTGTGTTCAATTTCGGCCTCGAAACGACCTCCGATCGTGGCCTCGCTCCCTCTATGACCTGACCCAGGTCAATTGACACCCACATGCAAAGTTTCAGCTCCCCAGGTCCAAAACTGCGGCCGCCTATTAAGAACACACACACAGACAACCGAAAATATTATATAGATACCGGTATATACAGTATATATATAATTATATATATATATATATATATATATATATATATATATATATATATATATATATATATAGAAGCGATACTTTCGTCACGTGGGAAGCGGAGATGTATTATAAAGAGTAAGACCAGTGCTGATATATACATCTTTATTGATTTTGGGACGCGTTTCGGCTTATGCACAAGCCATCTTCAGCCTAAAAAGCAAAGAAACAGCCTACATATATATCTACAAATCATAATAGATTTCACGAAATAATAAAAACGTGTAGGGGATAAATGGGGTTAAAGAGAGATAACCAAAAAATTGAAAATAATTGAATCCATGTGTGCCTAAATATCTAAATATACCGCAAAGTATTTATATTTACGAAAACTAAAATGTTATTATATGTGAGAAGCGTAGAAATACGTGTACATTGTGTGGAGTTAAATCTAAATATAATATCCTAAGTGAAATGAAATACAAGATATAGTAATACTATGAATGCTAAAATATAACATACCGCATAATTATGACATAGATCTCAAAAGCACAGTAAGGGTGTTGAGGACTCCTGGGAACCTAGATCGGAACGAAACTGTTGTGTTAATAAGCTCTCAGCTATCAGGCGGGAACTGTCATTAGAAGATGTGTACAATATGCTCAAATAATTTGTGCGTATTGGGTGATTTGAAGCTTCAGAATGGTCTCGTATAGCAGATATATAATGAAGGTTTGGATAACGAAAAATCCGTTCTAAAGGACCTTCCTCGATGCTCCGCCATCCTGGCGGTGAGATAACGTTTGGTTTGACCAATGTAAGAGGAATTACATCCACTACACTTAAACTGATACACCAATGGTGATCGCCAAACATCGGGGATTTGGTCTTTACATTTGAAGACCAAATCCCCGATGTTTTGCGATCGTAAACTGTATATAGGCTATATATACCGTATATATATATATATATATATATATATATATATATATATATATATATATATATATATATATATATATATATATATATATACTGTATATATATATTGACCGGTAAAGAAAACATTACATCAATTTCAAGGGACTCGTACATTGTTTATTTCTCCATTTCTAACTGTTTCTCTCACTCTTTTTCAATTTCTAACTATTTCTATATTTCTCTCACTAATTTTTCCCATTTCTAATTATTCCTCCATTGTTTGTTTTTTCACTCTTTTTCCCATGTATAACTTTTCCAATAATTATATCTTCCACTCTTTTCCTATAATTATATCTTCCACTCTTTTCCTATAATTATATCTTCCACTCTTGTTCTCCCTTTCTAAATGTGTCTATATTTCTCCCTCACTCGCTTATCTACCCCTTTCGGCGTTGCTCTCTCCCCACCCCCTTTTCCCCCCGTCAGTGCTGTTCCCACGGCCGACCCATTGCTGTTATCGTGAAAACCCCTACTCGTCGTAGTGGTTAAAGTGAGATGGGTCGTTTTTCTGGTTCCCCTTCTCCCTCATGTTTAGCCCCATTAGTCTTCAGATTTTATGACATTCGGCTCGTTACTTTGTCGATTTTAAGATCTTTCGCCCCATTTCTTTGTCAATATTAAAACTGTTCGTGTCATTTAGGTGTCGATTTTTGGCATGGCGAGTGATAGCGAGCCTATAATAGAAGAGAAAGTGACCTGCGGCCGGGTACATTTTTATATCGAAAAATGTACAAATTTATCTGTCTTGGGGGTGTTTTCTTTTAAGCTTGATGTAGGTCTAACTAAACAAATTATGAAAATGCATATACATGGGCAAATAAATCCGGCCATCGCCCCATAAAAGCCTCTCTAATTGTCTTATCCTTAACCCCTTGAGGATGGTGACGCATTGTGACGCTGTTCGGGCCATTGTTAGACGATTTTATTCAGATTAGACAGGGTATATGGACAGGGTATATGGACAGAGGGTTAGTGGAGATACGCTTTGCCTTTTTAACCCCTTCAGTACCGGTGATCTACTCTTAGTTTTATTCTGGCTACTATTAGACGATTTTATTCAGTTTTAAAAGGGTCTCCAGCAATAAACAGCTTTCGCAGTATCTAACTTACCACAGACCCTGCGTAAACTGCACAACATCGTCTAAATATAGCTAGCATGACTATAAAAAAAAGACATCGCCGGCAGAGAAGGGGTTAAGTCCTAAAGATCCTTCCTGACACGTTGCTGCTAAGGGGGTGGGGGGGGGGGGGAGGGGGGAGGGGGGGGGGCTTATTTTGTATTTTATATATTTTATTTTATTTTTATTTTTATTTTGTATCTTAATCTATACTGTCTTCAGTTATCTCCCTAGACCTCCATCAAGCTTAAGGGGGGTGACCTGTTTTTGTTCTGTCCTTTTCTATCTTTTTCTGGCTTGTATCCATTTGGCCCCATTCAGCCTACTGTTTTAAGACGTTTATCCCCATCCAGGTGTACATTTTTTACTGGTGAGCGGTAGCGAGCCAGCATATTTTTTATTTTTGTTTGACAGCAGGCTAAATTTGTAAAAAAAATTATAGAAAAATTTCTCCGGCGAAGCCGGATTTCTTCATATAATGCTGGCTCGCTATCGCTCACCAGGAAGAAATCGACACCTAGATGGGGATAAACGTCTTAAAATAGTTGGCTGCATGGGGCCGAATGGATACAAGTCAGAGAAAGAGAGAAATGGACAGAAATAACAATAAACAGGTTACCCCCCTTAAACAAAACACCCCCTAGCCCCCCCCCCCCCCCCACCCTTCAACATAAATGTGAAAAGTGCGAGAGTTCTTAAAATAATGGAACGGACGTCTTCAAATCCCAAAGGTAATGGGACTAAACATGAAGGAGACAAATCAACTACCTCCCTTTTAACGTGAAAACGCTAGTCATTGTAACGTGTAAAATCCTCCCCCCAATTGGCTTATCTGAAGGGGGTGCCTTTTCGGGACCCCGTAATTGCTTCTCCATCATATGTTTGGCCATATTAGTTCTGACATTTTAAGACGTTCGCTCCATTAGTTTGGCGATATTAAGATCTTTCGCCCCCATTTCTTTGTCAATGTTAAGACAATTTAGTCTGGCAACAATTAGAACATTTTATTCAGCTTAGGAAGGACGCCCACGCATTAATAGGCTGCAGCCTATTTCAATGTATCCTTTTAGCTACCACATCTCCTTCCCGAGCGTCTTAATATAATAAAATCGTTTAAGGGGGGATAGTTCGTTTTTCGGGATCCCCTTCTCCTCTATTAGTTTCGAGATTTTAAGATGTTCGTTTCATTAGTTTGGCGATGTTGAGACCTTTCGCCCCATTTATTTGTCAGTATTAAGACCTTTCGTGCCGTTTTGGTGTAATTTTGTTCCTAATAAGCTATAGCGAGCCTGTAATTTTAGGAGGAACAAGCCATTTTTCCACCCAAAAATGTACAAATTTATCTTGAAAGAGGGTTTAGGATGCGTTTTCTTAAGCTTGATGGAGGTCTAGCGAGGAAATTTAAAAATTTATAATTAAATAAATATATAGACCAAAAACAACCACTACCCCCTTACATGTAGCTCAAACAAAAACAACCACTACCCCTTAAATGTAGCTCAAACAAAAACAACCACTACCCCCTTACATGTAGCTCAAATAAGAAAAACAAAAAACAGACATCACTGGTACCGAAGGAGTTAAATTATCCTGTACATTTAGCCAGTACATTATGTCACGGTGGTCGTCGTGCGTGTCTGGCTCTGCTCTGTAATAATGTCTGCCAGATGTCGAGTAAATTGGATGAAAGTAGAAGAGTATTAGAAAAACTGTTGCACAATAAGGAAATCGAGCCGGGTGATTGTTGCAGCTCATTTTCTTATTAAATTAATTAAGGGGAGAATTATATATATATATATATATATATATATATATATATATATACACTATATATATATATATATATATATATACTGTAGATATATATATATATACAGTAATATATAGATATATTATATATATTACACTATATACAGTATATATATATATATACACTATATATATATATATATATATATATATATATATATATATATATATATATATATATATATATATACTGTATATATATATTTTTTTTTTTTTTTTTTTTTTTTTTTTCTATATTCCAACTTACTTCCTCTCGGGCATAGGCTGAGAGCCTTAACATTCACCGCTTTACAATGAACAGTGAAGCCCGTGAGGTCTTGTTCCAGTCTAGGGAGTGAGACATGTGAAGCACGTAGAGTACAACGAGCACCTGCCATCTTGCCTTCACATGAGGCATGGTGCTCACTCATGGCCCGAAACGACCCCATCTCTGAAGCCACCTCGTTCCTGTGCTTCACTGTCTCGACCCCTACACTCGGACTCTCACACTTACACACACAACGCCACCTGTTGAGCAGATAACTCACCAGGCATTGCACCCCTATAGCATATTTTGAATATGGGAATATTCATACAGTGCTATTTAATCAGGGAACAATGAGGGTATTTTATTGACGTTTCGGTGGGCTTGTGGTAATGCACTGATACTAGGTACAGCACAAATTCCATCCCAATAATATCTTCCCATTGATACATCGGGATATACAGTATATATATATATATATATATATATATATATATATATATATATATATATATATATATGTTGTTGTTGTTGTAGTTTCCTCCCTAGACCTCCAGCAAGCTTAAAACATATCTTCAAGACCCACCTTCGAGATAAATTAGTGCATTTTTTCGGTAGAAACAATTTGACACCTAAATGGCACGAAAGGTCTTAAAATTGACAAAGATTATGGCGAAAGGTCTTAAGATTGCCAAACTAATGGGGCGACCCTCGTAAGATAGCCACACTAATGGGACGAACGTCTTAAAAAGCTTAGGAAGGACCTCTAACCATGTAAAGGCTACGGACGGTCTCAATTAGTTCTTTTAGCTACCACAGATCCTTCCGAAGCTCAATATAAATCGTCTAATATTTCCAGAATGTTATGCAAAGCACGACGCCGGTACAGAGAGGGTTAACCCTTTCAGTACCGGTGACGGGTTCGGCACTCTTTTATAGGTGGAGTTTGGAGGATTATATTTAGTTTGGGAAGGGTCTGTGATCGTTAAGGGGGGATGGTTCACTTTTTGGTAAATTTCTTTAATTTATTAATTATTTTTCTAGTTTCCTCATAGACCTCCATCAAGCTTAAAGAGACGTCCCCTAGACCCCATTCAAGATACATTTGTACATTTTTCGGTAGAAAAACATCCAAGCCGAAGGTTTTAAAATTGACAGAAATGGGACAAAAGTTCATACAATCGCCACACTAATAAAGCTAAAGATGAGGGAGAAGGAGGTCTATAAAAGCGACATTTAACAGGCGACGCGAGATAGTTTGTAGTCTCTTAAGGGGAGATTTATATATGCATTCATAATTTTCTTTAGTTTCCTCCCAAGACCTCCATCAAACTTTAAACAAATAACCCCAAGACACCCCCCCCCCCCTCCCTCTTCTATATAAATGTGTAAATTTTTCAGTAGAAACATGTCCAGGACGAAGGCCGTTTTCTCCTAAATTACAGGCTTCCCAGGAAAAAATAAACACCCAGACGGCATAATAGGTCTTAAAATTGCCAATCTAATAGAGCAAACGTCTTAAAATATAAAAACTAATGGGGCTACACATGAAGGAGAACGGGGTCTAGGCATAAAATAATCATTATAATTCCTGCATATCCTTCTTAAGCAATATCAAATCGTCTATTATAAGGTAGAATATAAAATATAGACGTCACCGGTATCGAAAGGGTTAAATCATGATATAAATACCAGTATATATATATGTGTGTTAGAGAGAGAGAGAGAGATATAGAGAGTGTGTGAGTGTGTATGAGTGAGGGATTGCGAGAGGTATGTAACGAGCCATTAGATACAGACCCTATCAATCAGTCATATTTCTAATGCACTAACTGTCAACTCCTGGTACATATACAGTTGTATTGATGAGATACCCTCAGTTTGCACCCAGACACCACACACGCAGGACATACTCAGTTGGCATTGTAAGTACGCTCGGGTGCCATAGTCTATAGCTCACTCTTAAGGGGATGTATGGGCAGGTTTTATAGACCCCCTTCTCCCTCATGAATAGCACCATTAGTTTTCAGATTTTAAGATGTTTGCCCCATTAGTTTGTCGATTTTAAGACCTTTCACCATATTTCTTTATCAATATTAAGATCTTTCGTGCTATTTAGGTGTCCGATTGTATTTTCCTGGCGAACGATAGTGAGCCTGTAATATTGGAAGAATCGGCCTTTGGCAGGGAAATTTGTCTACCTAAAACTGTACAAATTAATCTAGAAGGGGAATCTAAATGATGTGTTTTAAGTGTGATGTAGGTTTAGGGAGGAGACTATCAAAAGAATATATACATTATATGAAAAATCTGTCCTAAGGTGAATTTGTAATATTCGTAATATTCGTGGACTTCACCTATTTCTAGTTATGGAAGTATATCAATGGAATCAAATTTATGAATATAATTTTCAATATATCAACTACAAAACTATAGATACTATTAACTGGGAAGCAAGTTATATCCAAAAATCAATCCAGATAGTTGCATAAAGAAAAACATTACTGGTCCAGGAATTGTGCTGAGTGGGTTAGAGACTATGACATCCGAGTGTACATATTTTCCAATGTAGTGTTCTTTATGACATTGAGTGAATTTTGTGGTATTTTAGCTCCTTTATGTGTAGGCATATACAGTATATATATATATATATATATATATATATATATATATATATATATATATATATATATATATATATATATATATATATATATATATACGGTATATACAGTATATATATATATTTTTTTTTTTTTTTTTTTTTTTTTTCAATTTCATCCTAGTATTTTGGTGTGTTTGTAAGGCCATTTAAATATTTTATGTTTGTATTATATATTTTTAGTATGAGTATTATTGCTCATCAAAATCGTGGAACAGATGGTTCACTTTTTCGTCGATTTTTTCCTTTGTCTTATTATGTTTCTAGTTTCCTCCTTAGAACTCCATCACACTTAAAAAAAAAAAACATCCATTAGATCCCCGTTCTAGATTAATTTGCAAATTTGTCTTCCCAAAATCAGGCTAATTATCGTTCGCCAGGAAAAAAAATCGACACCTAAATAGCACGAAAGGTCTTAATATTGACAAGAAAATGGGGCGGAAGGTCCTAAAATCAACAAACAAATTGGTCAAACATCTTAAAATCTGAAAACTAATGGGACTAAACATGAGGGAGAAGGGGGTATAGAAAAACGACCCATCTCCCCTTAAGGGGGGTGACCTGTTTTTGTTCTGTCCTTTTCTATCTTTCTCTGGCTTGTATCCTTTTGGCCCCATTCAGCCTACTGTTTTAAGACGTTTACCCCCATCCAGGTGTCAATTTTTTACTGGTGAGCGGTAGCGAGCCAGCATATTTTTTATTTTTGTTAGACAGCAGGCTAAATTTGTACATTTTTCGATAGAAAAATGTCTCCGGCGAAGCCGGATTTCTTCATATAATGCTGGCTCGCTATCGCTCGCCAGGAAGAAATCGAACCCTAGATGGGGATAAACGTCTTAAAATAGTTGGCTGAATGGAGCCGAATGGATACAAGCCAGAGAAAGAGAGAAAAGGCCAGAAATAACAAAAAGCAGGTCACCCCCTTAATGACATTGTAAGAACATAAGAAAATGGGAGTCTGCAGAAAGCCGATTGGCCTAAGCAAGGCAGATCCCTGTCCCACACAACCCCAATTCATTACAAAGCCCAATTATAGGCTTCACACTCTAATACCCTGAGGATCATCTTACCAAAACGGTTAGAGATTAACGCAGGATTATGGAGGTCTGCAGAGCGCTGATTGGCCCAACCCGGCTGATCCCCCTTCACACCCAACCCTTCTCGTCCATATGCTTATCCAATTTTATCTTAAAGCTCCCTACAGTTTTAGATCCCACTATAGCACTTGGTAGTCCATAGTCCATAGTCCATAGTCCATAGTCCATAGTCCATAGTCCATAGTCCTTGGTAGTATCATAAAATCACTCCCCAACGTGTATTTAATATTCATAAAGTTAGAACTATCTTTATTACTTTCTGATTAATGTTCTATCATTTATTGAACATTTTCCTTGTATTTGTAATATAGGTTTTGCTTTCTCATGCTTAGCGTCCGTCTTAGGTAGATAGATGGATATATACTGTAGACAGATAGATAGATAGATAGATATATATAGATAGTTCGGTGGAACAAGACCTCACGGGCTTCACTGTGCATTGTAAAGCAGTGAATGTTAAGGCTCTCAGCCTATGCCCGAGAGGAAGTAAGTTGGAATATAGAAAAAAAAAAAAAAAAAAATTAAGCAGATAGATAGATAGATAGATAGATAGATAGATAGATACTGTAGATAGATAGATAGATAGATAGATATAGATAGATAGTTCGGTAGTTAAGCAGATAGATAGATAGATATAGATAGCCATAGATAGCTATACAGATAACATTATTGATTTATGTATTTATAAATAGATATACGAATTACTATACTCGATTTCTTCTCAGCTGACGATAAATTGAATCCCTTAGCAGCTAATTTGTCGATACTTAATGGAGAAATATGATACTACTATGTCGATCTCTGCATCCTATACATACCAAGTTTATATAATCAGCGCCATATTTCACTACACAATCTTCAAAATAACTGAGAAACCTTGATAGGAACTTTGCAATTTACCGTCAGTTGAAAAGAAAGAGGCCATAGCGAAATATTCTTCGTACTTAAAATGGTATATTTTGTCCAGACTCTAACCTCTAATATATTTGAGTTAACAGTGATGTTCTTCTTCTACCCACAACCAGTGATAGCTAGAGTTATAGATAGGTTGGTAGATAGACAGAAAGATGGATAGATAGATACCTAGATAGATAAATAGATATAGATAGATAGATAGAGAGAGAGAGATACATAGCTTAATAGATAGATATAAAAACAAAATAGATTAATAGATAGATAGATACATAGCTTAATAGATAGATATATATAAAAAGATAGATGGATAGATAGATAGATAGATAGATTGATAGATAGATAGGTAGGTAGGTAGATTAATAGATATAAAAATAAAGAGCTTGGTAGATAGATAGTCAGTCAGTCAGTCATATTTTTATTTCATAAAAAGATACAAGGTATGTTTTTTACATAATTATGTGTTAAAAAATAATACATACACACATACAGTATATGCATTCACACACATTGTATCAATAACGTGTTCTTTAAATAAGAACAACAGATAGATAGATAGGTCCATCGACAAACAGATACACAGACCTATCGATAGATGGATAGATCTACCGACAGATAAATAGATCCATCCATCGACAGACTCCGACTCAAATCTTTATTTCATAAAAGGCAACACAATTAACTTTTTACATATATACAATAGAGATAACAGTAACCTCATACATTACCGCATTCTAGGTTCATGGTTTTGTACAAACATAATTCTTGACTTGATAGCATTTATATCATTAGTTTTCAAATCTGATAAGTCATATTCATGTAATAGGATATGGTTAACTTCCTTTGCTAACGATAGATGGATAGATGGATAGATAGACAGACAAATACAGATACCAGATAAACAGATACCCTCCTCAAAAGATACCTATATTTTGTCTCCATAAAGTTCGTATGTATATGCATCCCAGACCCTAACACCCCCCCCCCCCCCATATTAGGTGTTTAAGGGGAGGTATTTAGTTTGTTCCCTATACCACCATCAAGCTTAAAATTACACCCCCTTCGAGTCCCTTTCAAGATAAATTTGTACATTTTTCGGTAGAAAAATGTCCCGGCCAAAGGCCGGTTCCTCGCCAAAGGCTCTTAAATTACAGGCTCTCTATCGCTCGCCAGGATAAAATCGACACCTGAATGGCACGAAAGGTCTTAATATGGGGTGAAAGTTCTTAAAATCGCTAAACTAATGGAGCGAACGTTTTATAATATCAAAAGCAATGGGGCTAAAGATGAGGGAGAAAGGAGTCAAGAAAAAAATCCCTCAAGTGGAGATCTCCCCTTAACAGTAGTATTCTGAACCTACACGCAGTGGTCATTCCAGGGGTAGAGGGATAGTTTCGTAGATAGATAGCTAGTTAGATAGATAGATAGATAGATAGATAGCTAGTTAGATAGATAGATAGATACAGTGGATATATACTGTATATATAATACATATATATATATATATATATATATATATATATATAGAGAGAGAGAGAGAGAGAGATAGATATATATATATATATATATATATATAGAGAGAGAGAGAGATATAGATATATATATAGATATATATATATATATATATATATATATTCTATATTTTATTAATTTCACCACAACACCAAACACCCCCAATGAAATTAATTAAAGTATACTGTATATGATCCGCCGGGATTCGAACCCTGGTTATCACACACAGATTTTTGCCACCTTAACCATTACACCACCAGGACGGTTAAAGGTTTATGCTCACGCCTACGACTTAGTATCCATTCTCGAATACTGGATATTAATCTATCATGTTCATACTTCCAACCACGCTATGGTAGGCCTAATGTTTAAGTGAGGGGAAGGAATATTCATGGGGAACAGTATATATATATATACAAGATAGATAGATAGATAGATATAAGAGATAGACAGACAGACAGATAGAAAGTTATATAGATACCTTGATAATGATATATAAAATATGTGTATTGGAATAAACAGCTATGTTTTGTCACCATCAAGTCTGTATATCTTTCCCAGACCCTAACCCCATATTAGGTGTTTAACAGTAGTCTTCTCTCTCCCCTACAGGCTGGGTGGAGCTAGTGGTGTTGAGGGTTTGAGCATCTACCAACAACCACCACTACTACTACTACTACTACTACTACTACTATCATCACAGCTATCAACACAGCTATCACCATATGCACAGCTATCACCATGTCGACACCGCCCTCTGCACCATAGCTCCAGAAAAACACATATACACATAGAATAAATACTCACAAACACACATACAATTAGAAAACAACTCTCACACACACACACACACACACACACACACATACTCTTAGAAGAACCTCACAAACACACCACACAACTAAACAGCTCGCAAACACACGCTCACATTCCTAAGCAAATCATACGCACGCACTCATAAATAGCTCGCAAACTCACATTCCTGCTTAAGTTACAAACGCATATTTTCTCATACACAGCTCAACGAAAGAACACTCACACTCCTACATAGCTTTGAAACTAGACACACACATTTACATATTACTAAGCATTTTTTAATTATATATCCCTACACGTTTTTGCACATTTGTATTAGCATACTACTACATAATTAGCAGACATACCCTTAAAATATAATACACAGGAATACCCTTAACATATACTTAGCATATTTTGGCACACCATCAAAACAAAAGGGTAAACACATATTCCCTTCACTAGATATAAACACATATATTATACTCCTCCAGCCCACGCGAAGGCTTCTTATTCCTACGACACACACAAACAATTCGCCCCAGACCCCAAACCTACCCTCAGGAAAGGTAAAAACTCGAATAATTCACCAACACGAAAATACGTTCTTAATTCCCCACAAAAACGCTCCTAATTCCCCACAAAAAGTCTCCTAATTAACCACAGAACTGTGTATTCCTTTCAAAATCCGACCCCTTGCACAAAAACACGACTCAACTGCACAACAACATCCTCGGTAAGCGCAAAAACGCTCCTAATAATCACACAACCCTTTCAGAGCTTACGAGAGTCGGAGCCGGCGTCAAAAACAGGCTTTACATCTTAATATCTTCGTAATTCTCTTTTTAGGGACATAATTTGTGCCTTAGCGTACGTGACACATAGCATACTATTTGTATTCAAGACTCGAAGCGCATTTTTTCGTAGGTGACAAGCAGAACGATAGTAAACAACAAAACAAAAAACAGGCTTTTCCCATTAATACATTCATATATTATTTTATTCTCTATAAACATAATTCGTGCTTTAAAATACTCGACGCATATTATAGTCTTTCTGCTCAAGACTCGAATTTCTTTCCAACGTAAGTTATAGAAACAGATTATAACAACATATTATAACAACATATTATAACAACAGATTATAACAACAGATTATAACAACAGATTATAACAACAGATTATAACAACAGATTATAACAACAGATTATAACAACAGATTATAACAACAGATTATAACAACAGATTATAACAACAGATTATAACAACAGATTATAACAACAGATTATAACAACAGATTATAACAACAGAGAGACTCAAAATCAAGAAATAAACCTTTCCTAAATCATAACTCACTGAACAATATAAACATACTTTGTGCTTTGAAGAACTCGACTCATATTATAATGTTCCTATTCAAGGTTTGACAATCTGTATATCGTAGGTGACAAACACAAAGATTTAAACCAGACTAAAAAACGAGATATACACCTTTCCAAAATCGTAACTTACTCTTCATAAACATAATTTGTGCCATCAAGTACTGGACACATCGCAATCCTTCTATTCAAGACTTGAACATCTTTCTATCGTAGGTGCTAAACACAGAAATATTTAAACAAGATATGCACCTTTCCAAAATCGTAACTTACTATCCATAAACATAATTTGTGCCTTCAGTACTCAGACACATAATATAATTTTTCTATTCAAGGCTCGGAGATCGTTTTATGCATCCTAGGTGGCAAAAACATCTTGCTCGGAAGCCTGAACAGCATTCCATAGTGTACCGGGGCGCTTCCAAACCAGTTCCTTTTGGCTCGACTCAGCTACTGAATACTACGGGAGCCCGAAGCGCTACGTAAATCATATAGAACGCGATAATAGCAGTACAGTGACATTAAAGACAGATATATGAGTGGTGTGTATCTGGTCTGGTCTGGTGTGTACAACGTAACAAAGGAATATAGACCTACAGAACGTTATATTAATAGCATAACAAACTAAAACGCTACATGAATAATACATAAAAGATACATAACATTCTGTAGCGCTACCAAATTCTAGCAACGAACTACACATCGCTATATACAGATTTATAAAATATATCATAGGCATAATATCGAGCCTACATAATTAACTACTTATTTTCACGTAAATACTGAATACTAATACAATAGGACATCAGAAAGAGACGCAAAAAAGGGTTAATACGATTCTGTGATCTTCCAAAACGTTGCATTAACCTCACAAAGCGCTCCAGTACGCTACTTATGCACTACAAAGGAACAATAAGCAACCCAAACGCCACAAAATACCTCTCAATCGCCGCATTAACTCTCAAAGCGTAGTGGTCTGGACAAAGAAACGCAAAACACATATGAATATTACACAATAACCTTTACAAATATTTAATCCCTTTGAACCACATAGTATCCCTTAGTGACTATGATATTTTTGTCCTTGGATACCACCAAATATCCTCAGAATAATCTATAATCTATCTACTCTAAATTTTCCTTAAAATATTACTAAATCCCCTTAAAACCACCACAGACATTCCCAAGACAATACAAAACTTCCTTAAGCACTAGCGAAAAATCCCCAGAAATAGAATAAAATCCCTAATCGCTACTGAAAATACCCCAAAGCTGTAAAGAATATCCCACATCACACATTATCCACAAGACTTAAAATATACACTCCCCAAACCACACAAAAAATCCCTAAAACATTCCCCAAATCCTTCCCAAGCACAATTCTTCCCTCCCCCACCCACCTCTCTCTCTCTGTCCGTAGCACAATCTAGAATAATATACGATCTTCAGAACTTGACGGTAACTCTTGCCTTAAATTGTCGGCAAGTGACTGAAGGTTTTGCGCAACTTTGAGGCCGATTCGTAAACTTTCGCTGCGAGTCACATAAATTTGCTACGATTTTTATATATTTCTTAAGACGTCATACATTTGAGTTAGTTTAGCATACTTTCATAATATATATATATACTTAGAAGTAATACGTTTTCTACAACTCAATATACTTTCTATTTAGATATTGTTTGACTTAATATAATACTACCACTACACCGACCGTTATACCTACACCAACAAACTCTAAACCCATCACAACTACCACAAATATCTCCCACAACCACCACCATAACTACCACAACTATCACACAATCACTACAACCATCATAACTACAACCACACTCTGAGCTACCATAACTACCACAGCTACAACCACAACAACAATTACCACACAATCACTACAACCATCACAACTACAACCACACTCTGAGCTACCATAACTACTACCACAACTACCACAATTACCAAAACTACCACAACTATCACACAATCACTACAACCATCACAACTACAATCATACTCTGAGGTACCACAACAACCACAACTACCACAATGAAGGGAGGATCAGTGAGTGGTGTGTGGTGGGCGGTGGTGGTGGTGGTGTGTGTGTGTGTTTGTCAATGTGGTAAGTTGGTTAGGTCCCTTTTGTTGTCTCTCTCTCTCTCTCTCTCTCTCTCTCTCTCTCTCTCTCTCTCTCTCTCTCTCTCTCTCTCTCATCTCACTATGTATCTTGTATTGCTTTCTACTCTATGCTAGTGGGAATTAGTCGATATGGTGTTGCTTGTTTTCCTTTGTAATCTGTCTATCTATCTATCTATCAATCTATCTATCTATCTCGCTTTTCATGTCTATATATTCGTCTATGTGCTTATATTTCTATGTATTTAATGTATGTTTATGTATCATATCTACTATTCTCATGCTATGTATATACTTGTTTATCTTTGTATAATTATGTATAATAAGTATATGTATATTATGTATGTATGTATAATTATGTATAATAAGTATATGTATATTATGTATGTATGTATGTATAATTATGTATAATAAGTATATGTATATTATGTATGTATGTATAAGTATGTATATTTCTACATTTACGTTCGTCAAGGTACCGGTAAGTATTCATATGTACAATGTGTGTGTGTGTTTATCTTTCTATATACACTGTTTGGTCTGTATAGAGAGCCTTATTCTGTGCTATCCCTTCCTTCCACTATTTCATATTTGGGGTTATACTGTCTCCATTAGATTTGGGTCCTGTATTTGGAGTTTTACTATCTCTATTATAATTAATCCTGACCACCTCGCTTGGATCGTAACGTTTGTGTGGTCAGTGTAATTCTATGTAATTCGATGTAAATATGTATCTGTCTGGCCATCTACAGTGTCAACATTGAACGATTAACCCCTTCTGTACCGGCAACTTGTTTTTAATTATATGCTAGCTATATTTAGACCAATTTGTGCTGTTTAAGAGCGATATATGGCAATAAATAGGGTTAAGTGGGATAGTTTGACGACTTAAGGGGAGGTTTTTAGTTTGGTTTCTAGATATCCATCAAGCTTCAGATTACACCCCCTTGAGCCCCTTTCAAGATAAATTTGTACATTTTTCGGTAGAAAAATGTCCCGGCTGAAAGCCGGTTGCTCTTAAATTACAGGCTCGCTATCGCTCGCCAGGATAAAATCGACACCTAAATTGCACGAAAGGTCTTAAAATTGACGGAAATGGGGCGAAAGTTCTTAAAATCGCCAAACTAATGGGGCGACTGTCTTTAAATCTCAAAAGCAATGGGGCTAAACATGAGGGAGAAAGGGGTCCAGAAAAAAATCCCTCAAGTCGATATCTCCCCTTAATTGCTGGAGGCCCTTTTTAAACCGAACACAATCGTCCAATTGTAGTCAGAATAAAGTTAAAAAGACGTCACCTGCACTGAAGGGGTTAATTGTTATGTTCCTTCCAACAACCAAACATACTCCTAAAATCGATTAATGAAATTTACAAACACATGTGGCAGTCCGTGGATTCGAACCCAGGATGCTCACACCGAAAATCAACACCTTATGCATCGCACCACGAAGACAGTTAAAGGATGGTGGACACTGCCTACGATTTATTATGCAACTTCGAATCCTGCATATCAATCAAAGCATGTACACACATCCCAACTGCAACTCACGTAGGCTATGCATATGTGAATGGAAAGAGCAATTAATGGGGCCTTAACCACTAGGGAAGTCCTCTCGATAAATTACCCCTGAACCAATATCAATTATTATGTTCCTTCCAACAACCAACCATACTCCTAAAATCGATTAATGAAATTTACAAACACATGTGGCAGTCCGTGGATTCGAACCCAGGATGCTCACACCGAAAATCAACACCTTATGCATCGCACCACGAAGACAGTTAATTGTAAGACAAGTGATGCATATACATCTCATTTCATCGTTTATATGCGCTAATTTGAATCCGTAAGCGATTGGTAATCTTATGGAGTGTCTAATATTTGCTACAAGTAAGTCGGTATCACATGAGCACTTTTTCCCTCAACATTTATCCTCAACACTGGTCTGGCAGCTTATGAGATCAACATTTACACTATTTAATTCACCTAAATTCATCTACCATCGGTCTAGTTTCCGATAGCTGTGCAGAAATGATGCCAGAATTTATTTGATGGTTGATTGTTGACTATAAAAGCTCTCGTGTGATACCGGCTTTTACCCCCATCAACATACGATGACTCGTTGCTTCATTATAATCTGGCTATTATTAGACGATTGTAAACACCAAGCGAGCAGGACAATATCCAGGGGAGCCCTTATAGGCAAGTGATAAGGAGTTGCTGCTGTTTTATTTGTCTGGCTTCCCTCACTGTTTCTATTTGTGCCTCACCTACACAGACAGTAATCCAGCTAACTCTCACAAACCCCTCCTCATCCTATGTATTTCAGTACGCTAAGCAAGTACACCACATTTCTTTCTAATACTGTACAAAAATAAAAATAAGTAAATGCATTTTTTTAAATTTGGCTCTCACTCTTTCAACTTTGGGGGAGACACTTGTTACAGGCAGCTTTCCCTTTTGTCTCCTCTATGCACTTAGGACAAACAATGTGAAATAGGGATCTGCGGAAGTCAAAGGGTTAATGGAGATCGACTTTACCCCTTTGAATGCCAGAGGTCTTTCCTAAGCTGTATATAATCGTCTAATAACAACCAGAAAAAGCTGCTAAAACGCGTCATATTCTCAAAGGGTTAAGGGGTGACGGGTCGTTTTTCTGGTACCATTTCTCCCTCGTTTTAATTAAGCCCCATTTGTTTTGAGATTATAAGACGTTCGATCCTTTAGTTTGGCGATTTTAACAACTTTCGCCTCATTTCGTTGTCAATTTTAAGGCCTTTCGTGCCATTTAGGTGTCGATTTTTTCCTGGCGAGCGATAGCGAGCCTGACATTTTAAGAGGAATCGTCCTTCGGCCGGGACTTTTTCTACCTTAAAATGTACAAATTTATCTTGAAGGGGGGTTTAGTTTTTTTTCTTCTTCTAAGCTTGATGGAGGTCTATAGAGGAAACTAAGAGATAAATAAATTAATAGACTAAACAAACGGGCCATCTCCCCGGCCTGAAGTTGTGGGTATGATGGTTTCAGTTACGGAAGGCCGATACTATTTTAGGAGTAGTAAAAGAGTAGGTTAGCAAAAATGTGGTGTATGTAGCATTTATCTTTAGGGTTGACTTCCGTTATAGGAAAAGAAAGAGAAATGTGTTTGTGTTTGTGTGTGTGATTGTGTGTGTGTGTGCGAGTATTTATGTGTGCTTTCGTGTGTGTTTGTTTGTGTGTGTGATTGTGTGTGTGTGCGAGTATTTATGTGTGCTTTTGTGTGTGTTTGTTTGTGTGTGTGTGTGACAGACAGACAGACAGACAGACAGACAGACAGACAGACAGACAGACAGACAAAGAAAGAAAGCGAGATACGTACCCTACCTCACAAACCCAAATATATCCTTTATACTCCAAGTCAGTTAATCAGATTCGAACCCCACCTTCCTAACAGGGTAAAGGAGATAGCAAGATATGGCAGAGATAAAAGAAGCACAGTTTTATTATCTTAGTTTTGCTACAGACGATTTTGTGCAGTTTAGGAGAAAAAAAATATAGGAGTTAGAGGGTTATTTGACTATCTATCTATCTATGTATGTATCTATCTATCTATCTATCTAACTCTAACTCACTCACTCTCTCTCTATCTATCTATCAAGAGTGGAATTCGCATAGCCAGATAGTCAGTGTCAGGGGCCTTTAAAACTATCAAAAACAGTATCATCATGTATAACAAATGTTAGATGATTACAACTCCCTTCTTGGATTCTGCGGGGTATAAACGATTGCTTGTCGATGGTTGCTTGATATCTGTGGTTTAACCCCTGGGTGTTTCTTTTTCGTCCGACCTTTCTTGGAAAGATCATATTACCACTCTTGCTAAAACAGCTTCCCAGAAGTTAGGCGTGTTCAACCCATATCCGTGGGTTCTTCACCCCCGCACAACTTCTTTTTATGTATAGGGGCACAATCCGCCCATGTATCGATTATTGTTCGCATGTGTGGGAAGGATCCACCCATACCGCACTTCTTGAAATAGTAGAGTCAAAAGAATTTTAACTCAACTCACTTCCTCTCACTAGTTCCCTACAATATCTCTCTACACGCCGCAATGTTGCATCTCTTTCACTTCCTCTCACTAGTTCCCTACAATATCTCTCTACACGCCGCAATGTTGCATCTCTTTCACTTCCTCTCACTAGTTCCCTACAATATCTCTCTACACGCCGCAATGTTGCATCTCTTTCACTTCCTCTCACTAGTTCCCTACAATATCTCTCTACACGCCGCAATGTTGCATCTCTTTCACTTCCTCTCACTAGTTCCCTACAATATCTCTCTACACGCCGCAATGTTGCATCTCTTTCACTTCCTCTCACTAGTTCCCTACAATATCTCTCTACACGCCGCAATGTTGCATCTCTTTCACTTCCTCTCACTAGTTCCCTACAATATCTCTCTACACGCCGCAATGTTGCATCTCTTTCACTTCCTCTCACTAGTTCCCTACAATATCCCTCTACACGCCGCAATGTTGCATCTCTTTCACTTCCTCTCACTAGTTCCCTACAATATCTGTCTACACGCCGCAATGTTGCATCTCTTTCACTTCCTCTCACTAGTTCCCTACAATATCTCTCTACACGCCACAATGTTGCATCTCTTTCACTTCCTCTCACTAGTTCCCTACAATATCTGTCTACACGCCACAATGTTGCATCTCTTTCACTTCCTCTCACTAGTTCCCTACAATATCTCTCTACACGCCACAATGTTGCATCTCTTTCACTTCCTCTCACTAGTTCCCTACAATATCTCTCTACACGCCACAATGTTGCATCTCTTTCACTTCCTCTCACTAGTTCCCTACAATATCTGTCTACACGCCACAATGTTGCATCTCTTTCACTTCCTCTCACTAGTTCCCTACAATATCTGTCTACACGCCACAATGTTGCATCTCTTTCACTTCCTCTCACTAGTTCCCTACAATATCTGTCTACACGCCACAATGTTGCATCTCTTTCACTTCCTCTCACTAGTTCCCTACAATATCTCTCTACACGCCACAATGTTGCATCTCTTTCACTTC
This sequence comes from Paralithodes platypus, assembly GCA_032716605.1. NCBI lineage: Eukaryota > Metazoa > Arthropoda > Malacostraca > Decapoda > Lithodidae > Paralithodes > Paralithodes platypus. The sequence continues at coordinate 12,629,058 of CM064557.1, read as the reverse complement.
CTCTCACTAGTTCCCTACAATATCTCTCTACACGCCACAATGTTGCATCTCTTTCACTTCCTCTCACTAGTTCCCTACAATATCTCTCTACACGCCACAATGTTGCATCTCTTTCACTTCCTCTTACTAGTTCCCTACAATATCTCTCTACACGCCACAATGTTGCATCTCTTTCACTTCCTCTCACTAGTTCCCTACAATATCTCTCTACACGCCACAATGTTGCATCTCTTTCACTTCCTCTCACTAGTTCCCTACAATATCTCTCTACACGCCACAATGTTGCATCTCTTTCACTTTTCAATCGCTATTACAACAGTGTTCTTCAGAGCTATCTCAGTGCATACCCCCTCCCTTACGGCGAGTGTGAGGCAGCCGCCTTTCAACACAGTCCCACTCCTATTATTTCCAAAAATTAGCAAATCTTCTCAGTTGTTCTTCTACTCAACTAGTGAATTCTGAAACTCTACCCCAATCAAACTTTCCTTCATCCTATTACTTAAACTGCCTTTTTTTTCTATCGAAAAATTTACAAATTTATCTTGAAGGGGGATCTAGGGGGTGTTTTTGTAAAGCTTGATGAGGTCTAGGGACAAAACTAAAATCATAGTGAAAAGAGATATATATATATATATATATATATACGCAAATATATATATATATATATATATATATATATATATACGCAAATATATACGCTCATCCCCCCATAACCCGTTTAAGGATAGCAAAATATATAAAATAATTTATTATTTATAATAAGAATTTATTTATTTTGTATTTTATTTTTGTATATATTATGTATTTTTTTTCTCGTGTATTTACAGTATTTTTTTATTTATTATTATTATTATTTTGATCTATTCTGTTAAGTGTAGACTTTGGTGATCCTAGCTTTATAATGATCAAAACTATGGATTATTAACTCTTTAAGACCTGGGAGATGATTCCCCACTCCTGGAGGAGGGTTGGATGGATAGCTATAAAGGAAAATAAAACAAAAAATATTGTCCAATGCGGGGGGGGGGGTTGGAAGATTATGGGGGGCTCTTGGGTGGGGGGTTGTTGGGACTGGTTTGTAGATGTAGGTAAAGATAGAACAGGATAACCAATAAGAAGAAGAAAGATACTCCTGGGTATGTTCCCAGGGGGTAAATAATAGATATGATGCTTCCCTGATACAGTGCGGTATTTTGGGTTGTGGCTGCCTCTAGGAGATCTTATCTTTAAGGAGGTAGTACTTGCTTTTTCTGGACCCCTTTCTCCCTCATGTTTAGCATATTAGTTTTGAGGTTTTAAGACGTTCGTTCCATTAGTTTGGCGATTTTGAGATCTTTCGCCCCATTTCTTCGTCAATAGTAAGACCTATCGTGCAATATAGCTGTCGATTTTTCCCTGGCGAGCGATAGCGAGCCTGTAGTTTCAGAAGGAGTCGGCCTTCGGCTGGACATTTTTCTACCGAAAAATTTACAAATTCATCTTGAAAGGGGGTCTAGGGGTATTTTTTTAAAGCTTGATGGAGGTCTAGTGAGGAAACTAAAACCCAAACTGATAAAGACCAAAAACAAGCACTACCCTCTTAACGTGTGTACATAGGTGGGGTTGGGATGGATAATAGCGAGGCCTCCCCTTATGGTTAAGTGGCCCATCAATTACCCCTTCCATTCCTGTAATCGTTAGGCTATCATAGTGCAGCGTGGTATATGTACGTGCTTAGATAAATATCCAGTATTCGAGAATGGATAATATGTCGTTGGCTTGTGCATAAACCTTTAACTGGCTTGATAGCGCAATGGTTAGTGCGCGGAATTTCGGTGTGAGTGCCACATGTCTCCATTAGTTTCACTGGCTTCATTAATTAGTTTAATTGGTGGGTTGGTGATAGTATTTAATTAAGAGTGATTGTATATAATATCTCCTGCCTATTTGTTGTAATTGGGTGTGGTTTAATATCTTGGTTAAAGGAGGTCACCGTTTTTTTTTATCTTTCTCTCCTTTTCTCTCTTTCCCTGGCTTGTATCCATTCGGCCCCATTCAGCCAACTGTTTTAACCCTTGTCTAGCGGGGTGTTTTGGGCTCATTTGGGCATATTCAGGTCCCTCTTGCATGATAAATCAAGCATCTGCATGAAAACAAAATTATTTAGCAAAAAACTAGGCACCAAAAGCTTCAAAATGAGACCAGAACGAGCTACGTAGCACTCTTGGTTCTCTTGTAGTGGTGCCACGAACATGGAAGTTTAGCATATATCGGTATATTTTTCCCAGCTATGCTCACTACTGGCTACACTGCCGGCCTCTCGAGAACACAGGGAACATGAGTTAATGGGCGGCGGTAAGCCCTGGGAGTCGGCTGTCTGGCCCGCTGCGCTCCCGGCCATTTGCACTCGATTTTAACCCTTTAAAAGCCTTAATAATGCTCCTAACTTGCAGCAAATTGGTGCACGAGCCAGCATTGTATGGAGAAATCCGGCTTCGCCGGAGACATTTTTCTATCGAAAAATTTACAAATTTAGGTTGCTGTCAAAACAAAAATACATATATGCTGGCGCACTATCGCTCGCCAGGAAAATATTGATACCTGGATGGGGGTAAACGTCTTAAAACAGTAGGCTGAATGGGGCCGAATGGATACAAGCCAAAGAGAGAGGGAGAGAAAGAGAAAAAACAAGCGAGGTGGGCTCCCTTAGACAATGTGACAGTTGTAATAGATGTGTAGCCTACAGCAATCACGTCTGGTCCACCTTGCAGCTTTATTTGTGTACGGTAGCCTGTTCCAAATGGGTTGTCCAGAAATTGTGAATCCTAACTTCTGTAACTCAAAAAGGGCTAGTACTAATGTATTTTTGTATATTTATTTTTGATAGTGACAGATAACTTGAATGTAAAGGCGATAGTAGGGTTGGGTGGTGGGTGATAACTACCGTGTTTGATGGAGGAGCAATAATGGCTTGGTGGTTTCCACTGGTACGCCACGGTAGCCTTGTCCGTTTCCTAGTCATTCAGATGTGACTTTAACCTCATGACACAGGGACAAGCGGCTTAATTCTCCACTTTTGCTAATGTACAATATTAACGAAAATTAGGGGACGGTGTTAAACAAGCTCTGGCAAAATATCATACTGATCCAACAAATTTATCTCGATTTGTATTTTTTTATTTTGGTTTTAGTTTGATGGAGGTCTTTGGAGGAAACTAAAAAATAAAAAGCAATATTGTAGATATATAAATAAATGAAGAAGTCCACACAAATATGTCCTTACGGGGAGATGTCGACTTGAGGGATTTTTTTCTTGACCCCTTTCTCCCTCATGTTTAGCCCCATTGCTTTTGATATTATAAAACGTTTGCCCCATTAGTTTAGCGATTTTAAGAACTGTCATCCCATATTAAGACCTTTCGTGCAATTCAGGTGTCGATTTTATCCTGGCGAGCGATAGCGAGTCTGTAATTTAAGAGGAATCGGCCTTCGGCCGGGACATTTTTCTACCGAAAAATGTACAAATTTATCTTGAAAGGGACTCAAGGGGGTGTAATTTTAAGCTTGATGGAGGTCTAGGGAACAAACTAAATACCTCCCCTTAAGTCCAGTAAATGAGGGACTTTACTTGACCGGCACGTACTGCACCTCCACCATAGCCTCCCTTCCTAGTACCCCAGGGGATAAACTACTTCCAGGGTGGTCAAGATAGCCTCAGTCACACATGTAGGTATATATTTTGTGTGTGTATATGTGGTTGGGTCTATAAGTAGGCCTTGTAATTGGGGATGGGTGTGACAGGGATCTGTCTTGTGTGGGCCGATCGGCTTTCTGCAGACTCCCATATATATATATATATATATATATATATATATATATATATATATATATATATACACCTTAATTGAAGTGTGTACAGTAAATCGTAGCCTTATAATGAAGGTAATTATCAGAGACAGCGTAAACAACATCTGTATTTTGTCTATTAGGGCAAGCTTTCAGCAACTGCTACTGCCATGATCACTCCTAAAAAGAACAAGATACAAAAAATGTAGTACATTTATTGAATTATGTATTATTATTGACACAAGAATAATTATAATATTCAAGTATTTTAGTAACACCAAATTGTTCCTAATTTTAAGTTGAGATTTATGCTTAATAAACATTAAATAAAGGAATAGTAGAAAACACGAGTCAATACCATAACAATCGGTTTCTTGAAGAGTTATGAAATATGAAAAAGTATGAACAATATATTGAGAAGGAAATTAATATTAGCGAAAAATCATGTGTTAGTCTAAATATGACCGTGTCAATAAGGAAGGAATACATAACACACATAATGAAAAGATAGCAAAATGAAAGACTTGAGAGAGAAGTAATGAAAAGACTTGAGAGAGAAGTAATGAAAAGACTTGAGAGAGAAGTAATGAAAAGACTTGAGAGAGAAGTAATGAAAAGAACATACCAAAGGCTGCTAAGGGTTACTCTGAAAAAAAAAAAATGGGCTGGGTGGTCGTGTTTAGCTGTACTGGGATGCAAGTGGTATTTATATAGAGCCTCCATGATATCCAGGTCGGTAGTGGAACGGAAACTGGCTAGCATACTGAAGTGATCTCGGTTTAGGATGTGGTCACGAGTTTCACTGTGTTGACGAATGGCCGAGTACGGGGATTTTGATACGGGTCTGTTAGTTTGATATGATTTACCTATATATATATATACAGTATATATATATATATATATATATATATATATATATAGTTCGCGCCTTAGACCCCCTTGAAGCAAAGAATGAACAGTTTTTTGTATCTCCTAAACTACATTCTCGCTATGGCTCGCCTGGATAAGAGATAGACACCACCTGGATGAGGGAAGCGTCTTATAATCGCATAACTAATATGTTCGGATAATAATCGTTAGATACAAATCAAATATATATACAATTATAAATAAGACATATATGAACATTTCTTGCGTGGCTTAAGAGACACGAACTGTACCTCCACAAGAGCCTCCCTTCATATTAACCCAAGGGATAAAGAGCTTTCAGGGTTGTCAATTTAGCCTTTTCAGTCACACGTGCATTTCTCACCTAAGCCTGTTTCACGGTTTTCACTCTCGAACTGTCTTGATTTTATTTGTTACAACCGTACTTTTAATTTTAATATTTGTATTTTCATTTTTGTATTTGCATATTTGTATTTCATATATATTTTGTATTTCTATCATATCAGTATTATTGTTATCATTTATAGTTTTATTCTTTATTTATATAATGTTATTTTGTATTTGTATTATATTATTAGTAAAAAATTTATTTTTATTTTCATTATGTTATTATCATTGTTTTTATTATATTTTTGATTTTGTATCATTATATAAATTATACAGTTTAATGGATTTCACTCTGGTTTTCCAACTTACACTCGGATGTCATAGTCTTTAGCCCACTCATAATAATTCCTAGACCCACTAGGTTTTTCTTTATGCCGTGATTGCGCAATGGTTAGTGCGCTGGATTTGTATGTGGGTATCCGAGGTTCGAATCCTGGAAGCAACACATGTATTCATTAATTTCATTCACTGATTTAAGTCATCGGGTTTATTTGTAAGTTAATTGGTGGGTTGGTGATATTACGAATTGATGTAACTAAAACTATATGGATTGATTTTTGGATAGAACTTTATTATCAATAATTAATATATAATTATACACATATAGCTTTGTAGTTGGTTTATAGAAAACTATTCATACATTCGTTTCCAGAGATATACTTCCATAATTAGAATTAGGTTCAGTCCACGAATTTGTATGAGTGGGATAGAGACTGGCATCTGAGTGTACCTTTAATTTGTATGAGTGGGATAGAGACTATGGCATCTGAGTGTACCTTTAATTTGTATGAGTGGGATAGAGACTATGGCATCTGAGTGTACCTTTAATTTGTATGATTGGGATAGAGACTATGGCATCTGAGTGTACCTTTAATTTGTATGAGTGGGATAGAGACTATGGCATCTGAGTGTACCTTTAATTTGTATGAGTGGGATAGAGACTATGGCATCTGAGTGTACCTTTAATTTGTATGAGTGGGATAGAGACTATGGCATCTGAGTGTACCTTTAATTTGTATGAGTGGGATAGAGACTATGGCACCTGAGTGTACCTTTAATTTGTATGATTTGAGACTATGGCATCTGAGTGTACCTTTAATTTGTATGAGTGGGATAGAGACTATGGCACCTGAGTGTACCTTTAATTTTATATTATTATATACACTAATTTCAAGCTGTATTTTTCCAATTACGGCACTCTAATTGTGTTGATAATTAGCAAATGATTAAGGGAGGGTGACCTGATAATATTGTTCTCTCCTTTTCTCTCTTTCTCTGGCTTGTATTCATTGGACCCCATTCATCCTACTGTTTTAATAAGAAGCTTATTCCCATTCAGTTGTAGATTTTTTCCCTGGCGAGCGATAGTGAGCCAGCATTGAATGGAGAAATCCGAGAAATTTTTCTGTCAAAATATTTACAGATTTAGCCTGCTGTCAAAAACATGTTTTTACATATGTTGGCTCGCAACCGTTGGCCAGGAAAAAATCAACAACTGGATGGGTATAAACGTCTTACAACAGTAGGCTGAATGGGGCCGAATGGATACAACTCAGAGAGAGAGAGAAAAAAAACGAGGTGGGCCTCCCTAAGTATAGATGATTGCAACGCCATGAAAATATACTGAAACCAATATTTGACTATTTGCAACTGCTCATGCAATATATATTTCTTAATTTAGTAATATATTATTAATAATTATAATACTATTAATGTATTTTTCATTAATTTTTATTTTACTTGATATTTTTCTTTTCTTTCATTGTATTATTTTCATTATGATATATTTCCATATACCTTCCTAATACAATTTAAAATAGTCTAATAATAGCCAGAACACAGAACAGAAATGCGTAATAGAATCTTGAAAGGGTTAACTACCACTGAAGACACAATTAGACTTCCATACAATTAGACAAACACACTAAAAATAAACTGATAAATATACAACACAATATATTTGACATGGCTTGGGTTCAATATTAATACTCTTTGAATCACTCAAATAATCAGGTTTAATTATCACTAAGACACAAATGGACGTCCATATAATTCGACAAAAACCCAATAAGAAAACATTTAAGTGTACAACTCAATATATTTAAGTGTACAACTCAATATATTTTAATTTAGTTTACGTTTAAAATTTATAATCTTTGAATCACTCAAATAGTCAGTTTTAAGGGGAGATATCTACTTGAGGGAATTTTTTCTGGACTCCTTTCTCCCTCATGTTTAGCCCCATTGTTTTTCTAATTTTAAGACGTTTGCCCCCATTATTTTGACGATTTTAAGAACTTTCAACCCATTTCTGTCAATTTTAAGACCTTTCGTGCCATTTAGGTGTCGATTTTATCCTGGCGAGCGATAGCGAGCCTGTAATTTAAGAGGAACCGGCTTTCAGCCGGGAAATTTTTCTACCGAAAAATGTACAAATTTATCTTGAAAGGGGCTCAAGGGGGTGCAATCTTAAGCTTGATGGATATCTAGGGACCAAACTAAGAACCTTCCCTTAATTAGCACTCAAGACACAAATTAACCTCCACATAATCCGACAAAATCAATAAGGAAACCATTGAATTTACAACACAATATGTTTGACTTTGCTTGGGTTTAACAATTATACGCTTTAAGGGGAGGTATTTAGTTTGTTCCCTAGACCTCCATCAAGCTTAAAATTACACCCCCTTGAGTCCCTTTCAAGATATATTTGTACATTTTTCGGTAGAAAAATGTCCCGGCCGAAGGCCGGTTCCTCTTAAATTACAGGCTCGCTATCGCTCGCCAGGATAAAATTGACACCTGAATGGCACGAAAGGTCTTAATATGGGGTTAAAGTTCTTAAAATCGCTAAACTAATGGGGCAAACGTTTTATAATATCAAAAGCAATGGGGCTAAACATGAGGGAGAAAGGGGTCAAGAAAAAATCCCTCACGTGGAGATCTGCCCTTAAGCAAATGATGGGACCAATAGAGGTTAAGAGGAGATGCCTCATTTTTATGGTCCCCTTTCTTCCTCATGTTTAGCCCCATTAGTTTTGGGGATTTTATGACCTTCCACCCCATTTCCTTGTCTATATTAAGACCATTCGTGTCATGTAGGTGTCGATTCTTTTCCTGGCGAGCGATAGCGAGCATGTAATTGTAAAGGAACCGACCTTCGGCCATGACAGTCAGTTTTCTATCGAAAAATGTGTATATTAATCTAGAAGGGGAATGTAATGGAAGTTTGTTTAGTTTGATGGAGGTCTAGGGAAGTTTGATGGAGGTCTAGGGAAGTTTGATGGAGGTCTAGGGAAGTTTGATGGAGGTCTAGGGAAGTTTGATGGAGGTCTAGGGAAGTTTGATGGAGGTCTAGGGAAGTTTGATGGAGGTCTAGGGAAGTTTGATGGAGGTCTAGGGAAGTTTGATGGAGGTCTAGGGAAGTTTGATGGAGGTCTAGGGAAGTTTGATGGAGGTCTAGGGAAGTTTGATGGAGGTCTAGGGAAGTTTGATGGAGGTCTAGGGAAGTTTGATGAAGGTCTAGGGAAGTTTGATGGAGGTCTAGGGAAGTTTGATGGAGGTCTAGGGAAGAAACTATAAACAACAATAAATATCAAGAAATAAACCCTTAATTCCCCCATATATTTGATTGTAGCTCTATGTAGACCATTAACAGGCTTCGAACTCTCTCACCTTAACCATTTTTAAACTACCACAGGTCCTTCTTAAGCTTCACAAAATCGACCACGCCGAATTAGAAGAGGCTATGGGGATAGGGTTTGTATTTTTGGTCGTTATAGTAATTTAGTTATTTTTTTTTTTTTTTTTTTTCCTCGCTAAACCTCCATCAAGCTTAAAAAAACACTCTCTCCCTTCAAGATAAATTTGTAAATTTTTCGGTAGAAAAATGTCTCGGCCGAAGGCTGATTCACCCTAAAATTACAGGCTTGTTATCGCTCGCCAGGATAAAAATCGACACCTAAATGACCCGAAAGGTCCTGCTACTGACAAAGAAATGGGATGAAAAGTCTTAAAACCGCCAAACTAATGGGCTGAACGTCCTAAAATCTGAAAACAAATGAGGCTAAACATAAGGGAGAAGGGGGTCCAGAAACCCCCCCCCCCCCCTTCTAAGAACGAAACCACCCTAGACCACCTTCTCTACCCCCTCCCCCTTAAGGGGAGATCTCCACTTGAGGGATTTTTTTTCTTGACCCCTTTCTCCCTCATGGTTAGCCCCATTGTTTTTGAGATTTTAAGACGTTTGCCCCCATAAGTTTGATGATTTTAAGAATTTCCGCCCCATTCTGTCAATTTTAAGACCTTTCGTGCAATTTAGGTGTCGATTTTATCCTGGCGAGCGATAGCGAGCCTGTAATTTAAGAGTAACCGGCCTTCGGCCGGGACATTTTTCTACCGAAAAATGTACAAAGTTATCTTGAAAGGGGGTCAAGGGGGTGACATTTTAAGATTGCTGGAGGAGTAGGAAACAAACTAGAAACCTCCCCTTAACCCTACCTCCTCCAAGCGTTAACTATAACAGACGAGCTATGCTAATGAAGTGAACAAAGGAAGGGCTAATTGAATGTTGGGGAGATCATAATTATTATACATAGGGATCATTAATTGGGTTTGTGATGAACCCAATTACCCCTCTGTACCGGTGACATCCTATTAATTTGATGCTAGCTCTATTTAAACTATTTTATTCAGTTTAATTAGGGCCTCCAATAAGATACAGACTTAATAGAACTTAATAGAATAGTCTAAACAGAGCTTTGAGACTATCTCAAAGCTCTATTTAGACGATTTTATTAAGTTTCAAAAGGGCCTCCAGCAATTACCAGGCTTCGAACTATCTCACTTAACCCTTTTTACTACCACAGATCCTTCTTGAACTGCACAGTCGTCTAAATATAGCTAGACTATAATTTGAAACCCGGCACAGCAGGGGTTGTTGTTGTTGTTGTTGTTCCCCAAGCTGCCTGGCCGAACAGCCCCAAGGCCCCGAGCAAGACCAAGGCCATAACAGCAGGGGTAAACCTGTGCAGTGCCGGTGACGTCCTTTTCATTGTATTCTGGCAAACCATTAGACGATTTTATTCAGCTTAGGAAAGACCTTTAATCAAAAATAAAGACTACAGACTAAATCCTTTGCGCTAGCAGAGATTCTTCCTAAGCTGAATAAAATCTTCTAATAGTGGCCATAATATGATGACTAGGACGTCACTGGTACGGAACGGGTTGCATCAAAAAGCATTGTGCACTTAAGGGGAGGTATTTAGTTTGTTCCCTAGACCTCCATCAAGCTTAAAATTACACCTCCTTGATTCCCTTTCAAGATAAATTTGTACATTTTTCGGTAGAAAAATGTCCCGGCCGAAGGCCGATTCCTCTTAAATTACAGGCTCGCTATCGCTCACCAGGATAAAATCGACACCTGAATTGCACGAAAGGTCTTAATATGGGGTGAAAGTTCTTAAAATCGCTAAACTAATGGGGCAAACGTTTTATAATATCAAAAGCAATGGGGCTAAACATGAGGGAGAAAGGGGTCAAGAAAAAAATCCCTCAAGTGGAGATCTCCCCTTAAGGAAAGGTTTTTAATTTGCTCCCTAGACCTCCATCAAGCTTAACAAAATACTCCCAAGAGCCCCCTTCGATATGAATGTGCACATTTTCCGGTAGAAAAATGTCAAGGCCGAAGGCCGGTTCCTCCTAAATTACTGGCTCGCTTTCGCTCGTCAGGAACAAAATAGACACCTAAATGGCTCAATGGGCCTTAAAGTTGACAGATATGGAGCAGAAGGTCTTAAAATCGCGAAACTAATGAACAGGATAAAAAAAAAAAAAAAAAAAAAATCCCTTCCAGATAAGTTTGTAAGTTGATACAATGACTAGAAACAACACTAGATTCTGTACAGTTCAGGAAGGATCTTCGGAAATTGTATGACTCTCAAACAACGACTCTCTTATACCCTTCGTAATCTGAATGAAATCATCTAATAATAACCAGAAAACTGAAAAGAAAAGCCTAATCGGATCTTGAAAGGGTTAAATACATAACAAAAATGAATTTACATAAGATTAAGGGGAGATCTCCACTCGAGGGATTTTTTTCTTGAGCCCTTTCTCCCTCATGTTTAGCCCCATTGCTTTTGATATTATAAAACGTTTGCCCCATTAGTTTAGCGATTTTAAGAACTATCACCCCGTATTAAGCCCTTTCGTGCCATTCAGGTGTCAATTTTATCCTGGCGAGCGATAGCGAGCCTGTAATTTAAGAGGAACCGGCCTTTGGCCGGGAAATTTTTCTACCGAAAAATGTACAAATTTATCTTGTAAGGGGGTCTAGGGGGTGTAATCGTAAGTTTGATGGAAATATAGGGAACAAAGTAAAAACCTCCCCTTAAGCCATCCTCTTAACACGTGATATGGAATACATGATTCTAGATATTTTTTTTGTTAAACTTAATCCAAAAAATAATTGACTATAAATAAATCTCTACAATAATACTGGAATTTGTGGAATAAGTTTGCCAAAGAATATTGTTAACCCCTTCAGTACCGGTGCCATTCTTTTAACGATATTGTGGCTGTTATTAATCGATTTTAGTCAGTTTCAAAAGGGCCTCCAGCAATTATCAAGCTTCGAACTACCTCACTTAACCTATTTTACTACCACAGATCCTTCTTAAACTGCACAAAATCGTCTTAATATAGCTGGAATATAATTCAAAAGACGTCGTCGGTACAGCAGGGGTTAACTGTTGTTTTGGGAGAACAGTTTACAAAGCTTCAAGCCTTTAATTTTGTTGATGCTCCCTTTAATATTACAGACTCAGTGTTTTGAGCAATTTATTTGTGTGTGTGTGTGAGTGTATATGTGTGTGTGTGTGTGTGTGTCAGCTCACCATTTTGGGTTTGAATTAGCATAACGATAAAGCCATGTTTTGACGGTCACTGCACATTTCGACCATTTAACTCTACGACAAAGGGTTTCTACACAGGCATTTAAAAGAAAGAACGAGTATTAATCCACAGAACATAATAGCGGCCCCAAGACGGGAACGAAACGTGTACTTGGAGATAATAACATATAATTTGAGCGTCCATCTCTCTCCATTTAAAGCGGACTAGTGATAAAGTAAGTTTAGCAGTATCGTACACTCAAGTCAGAGGTCAGGGGAGATGGTTTTTTGCATTTGAATATAATGAATAAATGGAGGAATAAAATGCGGATTCCGATGTTCTTCTTGTACTTGCTTATCTGTAAGTGTGTGTTGGCAGTAAGATATTAAGCTTGGCTCATATTCTTAAGTATATGGATATATACTGAACATTACTGACTCATGCTATTATTGAGTTGAATAGCCGAGGAGAATACTATATTCAAGCTGCCACGGTTCATGTTGTTTGGCAGAGGCCCCCTGGGAAACGGGATGCCCAAACATTGAGGCCCAGCGAGGGGCCGCAACACTCGCAGGACGTGAAATATACCTTTAGAAGGGAGAGGTGAAGCGATGAATGATTACACCCGGCAGGAAGATCTGTGGTAATGACAAGAAGCGAGGATTGGGGCCGCTGAGAGTGGCGCCGATGAGGAAGGTGGGGCCCCAAAGAAATACAGGGATTTCCAAGCCAGGAGGCAATCACCTTGAGGGACACGTCCCTCCAGCAAGCAAGCCACGGGTCACAGGTCCAGGGAGGCGCTGGATTCCACCAACCAGAGGATCAAACATGGTGCCAGGGAACAAAATCCAATACTGATGATGACGAAGGTGAAGCAGGGCAGCATAGAGGAAGGGGATGCAGCCGTATGGCCAACAACGCAGGAGACTACCACTTGGGCCAAGGAGAATGCCCCCAAATACAACCACGGATTTATTAAAACAAGTGACCCCGTGGTACCCGTCTTGCAACTCAATTCCACCCCTACTCTGTGCAACTCTCCAACCCAAGAGTGAAACGTTACTCTCAAACTTTCTTCTACTCAACAGCTGAGCTCTGGAACTCTCTCCCAGAATCAGTCTTTCCCTCTTCCTATGACTTAAATTGCTTCAAACTCCGTGTGTCCAGGCATTTTGGCTCGAACGTCCCTTGATTTTGGCCCTGTCACTCTTTCAACTATGGAGGGGGCACTCGCTATAGGCAGTTATGCCTTTTGCCTCCCTCAATCACATAGAAAAAAAAAAAAAAAAAAAAAAACCAGTGGCTCTACTGACTCTCTCATTGGGAACAAACACTATGAAGCTGATTGTACAGTTGTGGTCAGGAATTATTGGACATTGTTATTAGAAGTGCAAATATGATTAACTGGAGATCCATTTTGATATAGCAATTGTGATAAGCCATTAAGTTCATATTAAGGGGCGATGGGTCGGTTTTTGGATCCTCTTCTCACTCATGTTATGGCCCATTAGTTTTCAAATTTTAAGATATTTGCCCCATTAGTTTGTCGATTTTAAGACCTTTCTTCCCATTTTTTTGTCAATATTTAGATCTTTCGTGGTAGTTAGGTGTCCATTTACTGTATTTTCCTGGCGAAGGATAGTGAGCCTGAATTTTTGCCGTACATTTTTCTACCGAAAAATGTACAAATTAATCTAGAAGGGGGATCTAATGGATGTATTTTTAAGTTTGATGGAGATCTACGGAGGAAACTAAAAACAATAATAAATATATGAAATAATCGACCAAAAATTAAACCCTTCCCCCTTACCGGGCTTCACTAATTAAAGTTCATTGTTTTGTTTGAATAGCGGGGATTGGGGCGGGGGGGGGGGGGGGGGGGGGTGAAGTATTCATGACCACGACGGTAGCCTAGGTTTGACTGTTCTTAAAAATGCAGCGCTAAAACAACCTGCCATGTTTTATTATTAGAGTGTAAGATTATTATTATTATTATTATTATTATTATTATTATTATTAATTAGGTGGGGGAAAGTGAGCATTTCTTCATGTTTAAGACTGAATGTTTCTTCATAGATTATTACAGGTTTTTCGTAAGTTGAATAATTACCTGGCCTTTGCTAAAATGAATAATTAGGAGTTAGTACTCCATATAAATGATAAATAAGGTATAAAACATACACACACGCACACGCACACTCACACACACGCACACTCACACACACAGCCCGTAGCCTAGTAGGTAGAGCTCTCGTCTCACACACGAGGGGTCGGGTGTTCAATCCCGGGCCGGGCGGAGACAAATTGGGCTTGTCTCCTTTCATGTGTTAGCCTCAGTTCACCTAGCTGTAAATAGGTACCTGGAATAAGTGGACGACGTTGTGACGTCCCATCTGGGGTTGGCAAAAATGGTACAAGGCGAGATGGGTATCATATGGTTCACCTAAGCTGATGGCTACCTAAGCCTTCGGGCGAGACGGTACCGACTATATTGAGAATGGTACCATACAGATCCACCCTAAGCCTTCGTTTCCGATGTCGCCAATTGACTAAAAATACAGACTACACACACATCCACAGCCATTCCAACGATACATATAACACCTACACATATAGGAGGCGGGAAATAACGAGCATGCTCACTCCCGCAATACAACTAGAGTAAGTACAACTAGAGTAAGTACACCGGTTTGCCCGCTTGTATAGGAGATATGTGCTGTATATGGGCCAGTTTGTATAGGAGATATGTGCTGTATATGGGCCAGTTTGTATAGGAGATATGTGCTGTATATGGGCCAGTTTGTATAGGAGATATGTGCTGTATATGGGCCAGTTTGTATAGGAGATATGTCTATATGGGCCAGTTTGTATAGGAGATATGTGCTGTTATGGGCCAGTTTGTATAGGAGATATGTGCTGTATATGGCGCTTGTATAGGAGATATGTGCTGTATATGGGCCAGTTTGTATAGGAGATATGTGCTGTATATGGGCCAGTTTGTATAGGAGATATGTGCTGTATATGGGCCAGTTTGTATAGGAGATATGTGCTGTATATGGGCCAGTTTGTTCTAACGGGGTCTGTCGAGGTACAGTAGGTGTAAGTCCAAGTTGGTTATATTACAAGTTTTCATGACTAGTTTGTGTGATTCGGAAAACATTCAAGCTAAGCAAAAAATATTACTCTTCACGGCAGGCAAATTAGTAGTTATCTTGCTACATAATTATTAACCCTCTCTGTACCGGCGACGTCTTTTAATATGTATTCTAGGTATATTTACACTGTTCGATGCAGTATAAGAAGAAACTGTAGTAGTACAAATGGTTAAGAGAGATAGTTCGAAGCCTGTTAGTTACTGGAGGTTCTTTTTAAGCTGGATACAATCGTTCAACAATAGCCAGCATCAAGTATAAAACACGCCACCGGTACAGAAGGGGTTAATTGGTTTATAGCATCTGTCTAGTTGTATGAAGGAAGGTCCATTTGTATCTTTAGTATGGGGTCTTCAAAATTGGCTTGTGTGGTTCGAAAAGCGTTCGAGTTACAGTAAGCCAAATTTTCGTGTATATATTATTTTGTTTAATGCGAGTGTCAAGTTTCATGAACGTCCACTGTGGTTTAAGGGGAGATTTCCACTTGAGGGACTTTTTTCTTGACCCCTTTCTCCCTCATGTCTAGCCCTATTGCTTTTGAGATTTTAAGACGTTTGCCCCATTAGTTTGGTGATTTTAAGAATTTCCGCCCCATTCTGTCAAATTTAAGACCTTTCGTGCCATTTAGGTGTCGATTTTATCCTGGCGAGCGATAGCGAGCCTGTAATTTAAGAGTAACCGGCCTTCGGCCGGGACATTTTTCTACCGAAAAATGTACAAATTTATCTTGAAAGGGGGTCAAGGGGGTGAAATTTTAAAATTGCTGGAGGAGTAGGAAACAAACTAAAAACCTCCACTTAAGGGAATATTTGTATTTATTTGGTCATTTATTTATTTATTTATTATTATTTGTTTTCTCTATTAATCTATTAATCTATTAAATATACACCCCCCCCCCCCCTTCGAGATAAAGGTGGGCATTTATTTATTTTTATAGAAAAATTTCCCGGCCGCAGCCCGGTTACTCCAAAATGACAAAATCCACACCTAAATGGAACAACAGATTTTAAAATCGCCAAACTAAGGAGGCTAAGCATGGGGGAGAAGGGGGTACAGAACAATCAACCCTCCCCCCTAAAGTATTAATTGCAACTGATTAACCCCTTAAGCATTATGACGATTATATTCAGATTAGGAAGGGTATAATTATGAAAGCCAGAGTTAATCGAGATACAATTTACCCTCTTCATTCCCACAGATCCTGCCTAAGCTGTATAGAATCGTCTAATGATAGCCAGAATAAACTGTCAAAACGCGTCATGATCCTAAACTGGGTTAATTTTGTGATTTAGAGAGCTAAGTTATTGAAGGCACGTCCAAATACAAACTATGCCCTCGTCCAAATACAAACTATGCCCTCGTCCAAATACAAACTATGCCCTCGTCCAAATACAAATTATGCCCTCTTCCAAATACAAATTATGCCCTCTTTCAAATACAAACTATGCCCTCGTCCAAATACAAATTATGCCCTCTTTCAAATACAAACTATGCCCTCTTCCAAATACAAACTATGCCCTCTTTCAAATACAAACTATGCCCTCTTTCAAATACAAACTATGCCCTCTTCCAAATACAAACTATGCCCTCTTTCAAATACAAACTATGCCCTCGTCCAAATACAAATTATGCCCTCTTCCAAATACAAACTATGCCCTCTTTCAAATACAAACTATGCCCTCTTCCAAATACTAACTATGCCCTCTTCCAAATACTAACTATGCCCTCTTTCAAATACAAACTATGCCCTCTTCCAAATACAAACTATGCCCTCTTCCAAATACTAACTATGCCCTCTTCCAAATACAAATTATGCCCTCTTCCAAATACAAATTATGCCCTCTTCCAAATACAAATTATGCCCTCTTCCAAATACAAACTATGCCCTCGTCCAAATACAAACAATGCCCTCGTCTAAATACAAACTATGCCCTCGTCCAAATACAAACTATGCCCTCGTCCAAATACAAACTATGCCCTCGTCTAAATACAAACTATGCCCTCGTCCAAATACAAACTATGCCCTCGTCCAAATACAAACTATGCCCTCGTCCAAATACAAACTATGCCCTCGTCCAAATACAAACTATGCCCTCGTCTAAATACAAACTATGCCCTCGTCCAAATACAAACTATGCCCTCGTCTAAATACAAACTATGCCCTCGTCCAAATACTAACTATGCCCTCGTCCAAATACAAATTATGCCCTCTTCCAAATACAAACTATGCCCTCTTTCAAATACAAACTATGCCCTCTTTCAAATACAAACTATGCCCTCTTTCAAATACAAACTATGCCCTCTTTCAAATACAAACTATGCCCTCTTTCAAATACAAACTATGCCCTCTTTCAAATACAAACTATGCCCTCTTTCAAATACAAACTATGCCCTCTTTCAAATACAAACTATGCCCTCTTTCAAATACAAACTATGCCCTCTTCCAAATACAAATTATGCCCTCTTTCAAATACAAACTATGCCCTCTTTCAAATACAAACTATGCCCTCTTCCAAATACAAATTATGCCCTCTTCCAAATACAAATTATGCCCTCTTTCAAATACAAACTATGCCCTCTTTCAAATACAAACCATGCCCTCTTTCAAATACAAACTATGCCCTCTTTCAAATACAAACTATGCCCTCGTCCAAATACGAACTATGCCCTCTTTCAAATACGAACTATGCCCTCTTTCAAATACAAACTATGCCCTCTTTCAAATACAAACTATGCCCTCTTTCAAATACAAACTATGCCCTCTTTCAAATACAAACTATGCCCTCTTTCAAATACAAACTATGCCCTCTTTCAAATACAAACTATGCCCTCTTTCAAATACAAACTATGCCCTCTTTCAAATACAAACTATGCCCTCTTTCAAATACAAACTATGCCCTCTTTCAAATACAAACTATGCCCTCTTTCAAATACAAACTATGCCCTCTTTCAAATACAAACTATGCCCTCGTCCAAATACAAACTATGCCCTCTTTCAAATACAAACTATGCCCTCTTTCAAATACAAACTATGCCCTCTTTCAAATACAAACTATGCCCTCTTTCAAATACAAACTATGCCCTCTTTCAAATACAAACTATGCCCTCTTTCAAATACAAACTATGCCCTCTTTCAAATACAAACTATGCCCTCTTTCAAATACAAACTATGCCCTCTTTCAAATACAAACTATGCCCTCTTTCAAATACAAACTATGCCCTCTTTCAAATACAAACTATGCCCTCTTTCAAATACAAACTATGCCCTCTTTCAAATACAAACTATGCCCTCGTCCAAATACAAACTATGCCCTCTTTCAAATACAAACTATGCCCTCTTTCAAATACAAACTATGCCCTCCCCTCGTCCAAATACAAACTATGCCCTCTTTCAAATACAAACTATGCCCTCTTTCAAATACAAACTATGCCCTCTTTCAAATACAAACTATGCCCTCTTTCAAATACAAACTATGCCCTCTTTCAAATACAAACTATGCCCTCTTTCAAATACAAACTATGCCCTCTTTCAAATACAAACTATGCCCTCTTCCAAATACAAACTATGCCCTCTTTCAAATACAAACTATGCCCTCTTCCAAATACAAATTATGCCCTCTTCCAAATACAAATTATGCCCTCTTTCAAATACAAACTATGCCCTCTTTCAAATACAAACTATGCCCTCTTTCAAATACAAACTATGCCCTCTTTCAAATACAAACTATGCCCTCTTTCAAATACAAACTATGCCCTCTTTCAAATACAAACTATGCCCTCTTTCAAATACAAACTATGCCCTCTTTCAAATACAAACTATGCCCTCTTTCAAATACAAACTATGCCCTCTTTCAAATACAAACTATGCCCTCTTTCAAATACAAACTATGCCCTCTTTCAAATACAAACTATGCCCTCTTTCAAATACAAACTATGCCCTCGTCCAAATGCAAACTATGCCCTCTTTCAAATAAGTAGGCCAAACATCTTGAACATTAACCTCAATAACTCACAAACGATTTTTTGTTTTTGTATGTGGATGAGGGAGACAAAAGGCAAAACTGTCTGTGACGAGTGCCTCCCCCAGAGTGACAGGGCCAAAATCAGGAATGTTCAAGCCAAAATGTCTGGACACGCAGAGTTTGAAACAATTTAAGTCATAGGATGAGGGCAAGATGGATTCTGGGAGAGAGTTCCAGAGCTCAGCTGTTGAATAGAAGCAAGATTGGGAGTATCGTTTCACTCTTGAATTGAAGAGTTGTACAGAGTAGGGGTGGAATTATGTTGCAAGATGGGTACTACGCAACCTACGTAGAGGAGGTGGTATACACTGAGAGAACTCTGAGGAACACTGATTATTGTAGTAGCAACAGAATAGCTAATATTTCTACCATTTGGGAAGGGTCAGTCAGGGAATAGGTGTGGAAATTCACAGCCCATTTACTCGGCCCATTTTTAGTTAAAGAGGTTATATGGTTGACGAGTTCTGGCCGACCTATTTGAAACAGGGTATAGTCTGTTGTCTATAAAATATTTTGTTTATTGTAGTATCTGTGGAGTGGCATGAAAGTCCATTGTGTTACTGGTTCATAGTGATTACTTTGTGGGATTCGAAAAGCAGTACTCTTTAAGGGGGAAGGGTTTATTTATTGGTCTATTTATATATTTATTTATTAGTATTTCAGTTTCCTCTCTAGACCTACATCAAGCTTAAAAAAACAAAAACAAGATCACCCTTCTAGATAAATTGCAAATTTTTCGGTAGAAAATGTCACGGCCAAGGGCCAGTTCCTCTTACATTTCAGGCTCGCTATCGCTCGCCAGGAAGCAAAATCGACAGCTAAATGGCACAAGAGATCTTAAAATTGACAAAATAAATGGGCCAAAAGTCTTAAAATCGCAAAACTAATGGGCTGTACGTCATCAAATCTAAAGAGTAACGGGGCTAAACCTGAGGGAGAAGGGGGCCAGAAAAAAACAACCTTCCCTCTTAAGGCAGATATAAGTATTAGCCGTTTGTTTGCATGTTCATAAGGATGATTATTTCATCTGTCAAGTTGTATGAAAGATCATATGTGTTTAACCCTTTCAACACTATGACGTAATGTTCATCGTATTCTGGTTACCATTAGACGATTTGCTTTAGTTTGTAATCTACCTCTACGACTCAAATGGGTAAATACGATCTCAATAAACCCTCTTAGTAACATAGGTCCTTCTTAAACTGCATACAATCTTATAATTTTAGCCAAAATCAAAGTTAAGAAGGCGTCATGGTGCTTAAGGGGAGGTTTGTAGTGTGTTCCCTAGACCTCCATCAAAGCTTAAAATTACACCCCCTTGAGTCCCTTTCAAGATAAATTTGTACATTTTTCGGTAGAAAAATGTCCCGGCCGAAGGCCGGTTCCTCTTAAATTACAGGCTCGCTATCGCTCGCCAGGATAAAATCGACACCTGAATGGCACGAAAGGTCTTAATATGGGGTGAAAGTTCTTAAAATGGCTAAACTAATGGGGCAAATGTTTTATAATATCAAAAGCAATGGGGCTAAACATGAGGGAGAAAGGGGTCAAGAAAAAAATCCCTCAAGTGGAGATCTCCCCTTAAGGGGACGTAACTACTTGTTCATTGCCATTACTCGTTGATTCAAGCAGCATTACTCTTTAACCCCTTGAGGATTTGTACGTGTTTTGGCAGGCACTTTATTCTGGCTATTATTAGAAGAATGTATGCAGCTCAAAAAGGATCTGTGGGAATTAAAAAGGTAGAGACTAACTTAATTAACCCTCTGACTTTCTATATATATATATATATATATATATATGTAGTATATATATATATATATATATATATATATATATATATATACAGTATATATATTTTTTTTTTCTATGTGATTGAGGGAGGCAAAAGGCATAACTGCCTATAGCGAGTGCCTCCCCCATAGTTGAAAGAGTGACAGGGCCAAAATCAAGGGACGTTCGAGCCAAAATGCCTGGACACACGGAGCTTGAAGCAATTTAAGTCATAGGAAGAGGGAAAGACTGATTCTGGGAGAGAGTTCCAGAGCTCAGATGTTGAGTAGAAGAAAGTTTGAGAGTAACGTTTCACTCTTGGGTTGGAGAGTTGCACAGAGTAGGGGTGGGATTGAGTTGCAAGACGGGTACCACGTGCCCTACGTAAAGGAGGTGGTATGCACTGGGATAGCTCTGAGGAACACTGATTATTATAGTAGCGATAGAATAGCGAGAGAGATGCAACATTGTGGCGGAGAGAGAGATTGCAGAGAGTTGGTGAGTGGACGGGAGTTAATGATACGAAAGGCCTTCCTTTCAACTTTGTCTAGGAGAGCGGTGTGAGAGGAACCTCCCCACACATGTGAACAATACTCAATACAAGGGCGCACTATGCCCCTGTACAGAGCAAGAAGCTGTGCAGGGGAAAAGAACCCCCTAAGGCGGTTGAGCACACCCAGCTTCTGGGAGGCTGCCTTAGCAAGACTGGTAATATGGTCCTTCCAAATGAGAGCAGAAGAAAAAAGAGACACCAAGAATATTGAGAGAAGATGAAGGGTTGATTTTTGTATTGTTGAAGAATAAGGGATAGTCCGCTGGGAGATCCTGACGGGTAGATAGATGGAGAAATTGGGTTTTGGAAGCATTAAAGTTAACAAGGTTTTCTCTGCCCCAATTGGAAATAGTATTTAGATCAGAATTTAAGAGTTCTATGGCTTCATTACGTTTGTCGTTGAGGGACTGCTGGCTGGGGCGTTCTGAAAAACTAATGGAGTAGTGTAAGGTTGAGTCGTCTGCGTATGAATGGATGGGAATTAAGGTACAGTTAAGGAGATCATTTATAAAAATTAGAAAGAGAATAGGAGATAGGACAGAGCCCTGAGGAACACCGGAGTTTATAGGGTGAGGAAGTGAACAATGGCCGTCCACAACCGCAGCTATGGAACGGCCGGAAAGGAAATTAGAGACAAAGGCACAGATGGAGGGATAGAAACCGAAGGAGGGTAGTTTAGAAATTAAAGATTTATGCCAGACTCTATCGAAGGCTTTCGATATGTCTAGTGCAATAGAAAAAGTCTCACCGAAGTCCCGAAAGGAGGATGACCAAGAGTTAGTAAGATATGAAAGAAGATCACCAGTAGAGCGACCCTTAAGGAAGCCATACTGGCGATCTGAGAGCAGATTATGAGAAGAGAAATGCTTAAGAAATTTGGAAGCAAGAATAGTTTCAAAAACTTTAGAAAGACAAGAGATAAGAGCAATTGGACGATAGTTGGAGGGTTGAGAGCGGTCACCCTTCTTTGGGACAGGTTGAATGTGAGCAAACTTCCAGCATGAAGGGAAGATGTTAGAGGATAGACAGAGACGAAAGAGTTTGCCTAGGCAGGGAGTCAGCACGGAAGCACAGTTTTTGAGAACAACAGGAGGAACACCGTCCGGACCGTACGCCTTATTAGTGTTAAGCCCAGAGAGGGTAGAAAGTACATCTTTAGAAGAGATTAGGATATTAGGCATAAGTAAGAGAGAGGAGGGCGGAGAGGGAGGAATAGCACCGGAATCATCCAAGGTGGAGTTTCTAGCAAAAGTTTGAGCGAAGAGTTTAGCTTTGTCAGAGGAAGAAGTGATGGTTGTGCCATCAGAGTGGGAAAGGGGAGGGAAAGACGAGGAAGAGAAATTGTTGGAGAGGTTTTTGGCTAGATGCCAGAAAGCTTGGGAAGAGCTAGAGTTGGATAGTTCAGTGCATTTATTATTGATGAAAGAGTGTTTGGCAAGTCGAAGAACAGATTTGGCTTGATTCCGGGCAGAAACATATGAAGAATGAGAGTCTTGAGTTTTAAGGCGTCGGTACCGTTTGAATGCTTCCTCCTTATTGCGGACAGCAGTAGAACAGGCGTGAGTAAACCAAGATTTTTTAGCATTAGTCTGAGAGAAAGAGAATGGAATGTATGCTTCCATGCCCGATAGGATTACCTCGGTAATGCGTTCAGCACTCTCCGAGGGTCCTCGGCCATGGAAGCAGAAATCATTCCATGGGAAATCAAAGAAGTACTGCCGAAGAGCCTCCCAGTCGGCAGCGCCAAAGTGCCACAAGCGCCGCCGGCTAGGAGGATCGGGTGGCTGTACTGGAGAGATAGGACAGGTGACAGAGATAAGTTTATGGTCGGAGGAGCCCAAAGGAGAGAAAAGATCGACAGTATAAGAAGAAGGGTTAGAAGTTAGAAACAGGTCAAGAATGTTGGGCCGATCTCCGATGCGATCCGGGATACGGGTGGGTTGCTGAACTAACTGCTCTAGGTCATTTAGGATAGAAAAGACGTAGGCTTGTTCACCAGGTGGATCAGTAGTGTGAGAGGAGAGCCATTGGCGGTGGTGAACGTTGAAATCTCCTAAGATGGATATTTCTGAGAAAGGAGAAATGGATAGAATGTGTTCCACTGTAGAGTTTAGATAGTCAAAGAATTTAGGAAAGTTGGTAGAGTTAGGGGAAAGATAGACAGCACAGAAATATTTAGTAAGAGAATGACAGGAAAGTTTGAGCCATAAAGTTGAGAATTCAGAGGAGTCGAAATCGGGAACACGAGAGCAAGTGAGTTTGTTGTGCACATATGCACAACATCCGCCTTTGGCTTTGAAACTAGGATAGAGAAAGTAGGAGGATACAGAGAAGGGGTTGCTGGATGTTGCTACAGACACCTGGGTTTCGGTGAGGAAGAGAAGATCAGGTTTGTAGGAGGAGAGATGGTGCTCAACAGAGTGAAAGTTAGAGGAAAGTCCGCGAATGTTGCAGAAATTAATAGAAAGAGTAACAGGCCAAGGTCCAGGTAATTGTGTGGGGTCGTCAGGGGATGGTCGGTCGGGTGAGGGGGCATTTATGGTCCCCCCCCCTGGGGACTCCGAGGCTGGGCTAAAATTCATCATTTTGTGTTTTTTTAATTTTGGTGTGGAGGAATGAAGTATGGTGTGCATGTTTAGTGTAGTGAAGTGGATAGGAGGAGGAGGTGTTTGTGAGAGCTAGCTGGATTGCTCTCAGTGTAAATGAGGCACAAAGAATATATATATATATACAGTATATACCGGTATATATACAGTATATATATATATATATATATATATATATATATATATATATATATATATATATATGTATATACCGGTATATATATATAATTTGGTATTATTATTATTTTCTGTTTAGTTTAGTTTGAGAGGGGGCCCAGGCGAAAGTAATTATCTTAATGGTTAAATGTGTCTAGTGAGTAATCTTAGAAATAATAGTCCTCAATACAAAAGTGAGTTTTTTCTCTAAGTACGGTATTACACACTTGTTGAAGCGTTGATCCCTTAATCAGTCTCGGCGTGTTCCATTAGTTTGCTTGACTAAAGGCACATCCATCTCCCTTAAGGGGGTAGTGCTTGTTTTTTGGGTCTATATATTTATGTTTTAACTTTATTTTTGAGTTTCCTCGCTAGACCTCTATCAAGCTTAAGAAAATACCCCTAGACCCCCTTTCAAGATAAATTTGTACATTTTTCGATAGAAAAATGTCCCGGCCGAAATTCCTTCTAAAATTACAAGCTCGCTATCGCTCGTGAGGAAAAAATCGGCACCTAAATGGCACGAAAGGTCTTAATATTGACAACAATATGTGGCAAAAGGTCTCAAAATCGCCAAACTAACGGAGCGAACGTCTTAAAACCTCAAAACTAATATGCTGAACATGAGGGAGAAGGGGGTCCAGAAAAGACGAGTAGAACCCCTTAACCCCCGACTGGTTTTAATCCTGGTGTTGGAGGGTCTATAAAGAAGTTATTATCCGGATCAAATTAACCTTCCCTTATAGCGATGTTGACCCTTGTACGGCAAATCCCCTGACCAGACGAGCGGGTTTGGGGCATCGGCACATCTCGCTGCTTCACCACCTCGCTACCCCAAACCCCCTGACCGGACGAGCGGGTTTGGGGCATCGGTACATCTCGCTGCTTCACCACCTCGCTACCCCAAACCCCCTGACCGGACGAGCGGGTTAGGGGCATCGGTACATCTCGCTGCTTCACCACCTCGCTACCCCAAACCCCCTGACCGGACGAGCGGGTTTGGGGCATCGGTACATCTCGCTGCTTCACCACCTCGCTACCCCAAACCCCCTGACCGGACGAGCGGGTTTGGGGCATCGGTACATCTCGCTGCTTCACCACCTCGCTACCCCAAACCCCCTGACCGGACGAGCGGGTTAGGGGCATCGGTACATCTCGCTGCTTCGCCACCTCGCTACCCCAAAACCGATAAAAGTGGTTACCAAGCTGAATTTTGCTGAACATTAAGGGGGTATTTGTTTCTCTTTGTTTTTCTTTGTTTTAACTTCCTCGCGAGCGGGTTGGGGCATCGGTACATCTCGCTGCTTCACCACCTAAAAATGACCCGAGCGGGTTAGGGCATCGGTACATCTCGTAAACTAATTTGTACATTTTTTGGTAGAAAAGTGTACCCCCTAAATTACAGGCTCGCCATCGCTCGCCAGGAAAAAAGTGGACACCTAAGTGGCACAAAAGGTCTTATAATCATAAACTAATGGTGCTAAACATGAGACAGAAGGGGGTCCATAAATAACAAACCTCCCCTTAATAGGCGATGTCACACGAGTGGTTGTTCCGTTAATTGTCCACGTACGAGTTTCAGGCTATAAGGAAGTTGGAGTCGTGAACATAGATATTACAGATAAATGCAATAATAATTTGAGTTTCTGATGGATTAAAAGTATGATACATTTGGTTTTATGTATTTATATATGCACTATAACTGTATTTATATATTCACTATAACTGTATTTATATATGCACTATAACTGTATTTATATATGCACTATAACTGTATTTATATATGCACTATAACTGTATTTATATATGCACTATAACTGTATTTATATATGCACTATAACTGTATTTATATATGCACTATAACTGTATTTTAGCTGGTAATTCTGCTAAATATCGTTGTCTGCAGCTCCAACTTCCTTATAGAACGAGACCCGCAAGTGGTCAATTTTCGATGAGCGAGTTTTTCCTCATACTAGTCTTTGGTATTTTCGCCTTGGAATCGACAACTGAATCGACAACTAGACTGAATGTATATGATTTTAAGAGACTGAAATTATATACAACTTTACTATAAATACTGTAAATGCCAGACTATAATTGCCTGCAAAAAAATGTCGAAATAATTGACCAGACAACCGGGTTCGGGGTATCGGTACGTCTCACTGCTTCACCACCTCGCTACTTGAAACCCCAAACCGTGGACATTCGTTAGCAAGCTGAATTTAGCCGACCATTAATGGCTATCAGAGAATCTAAATAATCACACTTGCTCAAGTTTATGGTATGATAGGTTATAATTTGGTAGGTTACTTAGAAGATATCATGCCGCATTGCTTTTCTGATGTCTGGCTATTATTGGACGAGATTGTTCAGATAGGAAGGGTATAAGGTAGGTACAGAGTTAATGGAGATAGTCTTTACCATATTAATTCCCACATATTCTTCCTAAATTGTATAAAATTGTCTAATGATAACCAGAATATACTGTCATAATGCGCCATAAACTTCAAAGGGTTAAGTTTTTGTAATGATATTCTAATAATAGCGAAGTGGCCAGGTTAGCGACTTGTCTGGCATCGAGTTTCATTCCCCCTTTTCCACCAACTTTTAACTCCCGCTTTTTTTTTTCCGCCAAGTTTTAAAGCGTGCTTTTTTGTTCTCCCTCCCGCCAATTTTCTTCAAAGGACCCCGTAGTTTATGGCGGGTTTTAGTGGCGCGGAATATGAGTGTCGACACCTGCGCGATTTTCACCTGTTTTTTGCCTGTTCTGGAGCTTATATGGCTCTCGGGTTACGGGCTATTAGGCGTGCGAGACGAAAAAAGCGCAGGAAAGACACTGGCGCGCTTTCTGGATGTAAACAAACCTGGAAAGCGCCCGCCATTTGTCAATTTACGACTCTCCTCCTTGATCCCAGCGCAGCCATAACAATATTCGATGCATTGAGTGTGCTTTCATGCTTTGGCAGATCCTGTTTACGAGGGATATGTGTATATTTATCGGCTCATGCTAAAAGGGTCCGCAAAAAAAAAAAATGCGGCGACCCTATCAAACGTATCATCACTATTGTAGTGTAGTGTCCTGTAGTGAGAGAGCGGCCTTCTCTCTCTCTCTCTCTCTCTCTTAGCCATTTTGGTGCCAAGATGATAAAACCACGGTGGGATATACTAACATAAGAAAGCGGGAGTCTGCAGAGAGCCGATCAGCCCACATAAGGCAGATCCCTTTCAAACCCAACCCTTCTCGTTCATATGGGTATCTAATATTATCTTGAAGCTCTCTATCGTTCTTGATCCTACCATATCACTCGGTAGTCAATTCCACATAATTATGTACAACTCTGTTACCAAACCAATACTTGACTGTATCTTTTCTGAAACGAAATTTATCAAATTTGATAGCATTTGTTCAAGTTCTTTCGCTATCACTGAACTTCAGTACATCTATCATGTCCACTTTATTAATCAGAACCTATACGAATAATCCAATTAATGTATTTCACTCCCAACACCAAACACCTCCCAATGAAATTAATGAAAGAATGGGTAAAATTCTAGTTTCACGTACACAGCGACAAAGGGAGGCGCCGTTGTAAAGGCATAGCTTCCCGACCAACTATGAAGCTCAGGGAAATTGCTGGGTAAAAGACGTAATATAATGATAATAAACTACATTAACGACATTAGCCTAACCTAACAACCTTACCTAACCTAACCTAGTATTATGTAATAGCTACGGTGCCGCATATGGGGAGATTTTGTTTTTGTTTACAGTAGATATAATTCCTTATAATGCATTTCCGCCGCTTTGGACATATATAGGAATTAAGTATGGTATATGACAACTCTAAAGTAGCCATAGAAATTTATGAGTATGCTGTGAAAGCGAAACTAGAATTAAACCAAAGAATGTGAATTTGAAAATAGATGAATACAAAAAATATATACACAAATAAATCAAGTTAAATATAATAAATGTAACTAAATTAACGCCAGACACGTTTGGCAACTCGGCTATCTCGCCACTTGTTCGCCATATAGGGTGACAAATGCTAATGCATGCTATATAAAATGAACTTAAGGGGGAGGTTTCTGCTTTTTCTAGACCCCCTTCTCCCTCATGTTTAGCCCCATTGCTTTTTGAGATTTTAAAACATTCGCCCCATTAGTTTGGCTATTTCAAGACTCTTCGCCCCATTTTTGTCAATTTTAAGACCTTTCGTGCCATATAGGTGTCGAGTTTTTCCTGGCGAGCGTATGTAGGCTGTATGCTCATAAATGTATCTTTATATTATCTTTTCAGTTTCCTCCCCAGGCCTTCATCAAGCTAAGAAAAGCGACCCCTAGACCACCCTGGGGCTTCAAGATAAATGTGTACGAAAAATGTCCTGGCCGAAAGTCCGGTCCTCTTAAAATTACAGGCTCGCTATCGCTCGCCAGGAAAATATATATACCCAAATAGCACGAAAAGTCATAAAATTTACAACGGAATGGGGCGAAATGTGTTAAAATTGCCAAACTAATGGACCGAACGTCTTAAAATCTCAAAACTAATGGGGCTAAACATGAGGGAGAAATGGGTCCAGAAAAATGACCCATCTCCCCTTAAGAACAAAGCAGTACAGAGGAAAGCAAGCAACAACATATCAGCTGCTCCTTACGAGGCTGTTTGTATCTAACCTAGCTAAACTATTATGTAGGAGCGAAAATACGGCTTAGAAAGGACATGATTTATCTTTTGCACGCAGAATGGATAAACTGACACATAGCACTCGATAGGAAAGTAAGAAAATAGCTAGGACTCACTATCTAACTATCGCTTCTACAAAAGATGTAGGTTGGGCTTGTCTTGGTATTCATCTGTAAACGCAGTCAGTCGGGGATTAAGGGGAGGTTTTTAGTTGATTCCCTAGACTTCCATCAAGCGGAGGTTTTTAGTTGATTCCCTAGACTTTCATCAAGCTTAAAATTACTCCCCCTTGACTCCCTTTCAAGATAAATTTGTACATTTTTCGATAGAAAAATTTCCCGGCCGAAGGCCGGTTCCCCTTAAATTACAGGCTCGCTATCGCTCGCCAGGAAAAAATCGACACCCCCTTAATCTAAGGGGTGTATTTCTAAGCTTGATGGAGGTCTAGCGAGATATATATTTTTTTATAATTATATATACACCAAAAACCAAGCTGGCAATCAACTGAGTATAAGAACTCTCAACTCAATTGCCTGTCATGTTTATATTTCCCCACACCGACCCCCTGCGTGTAGATCCTTACCACCTCTCTCTCTCTCTCTCTCTCTCTCTCTCTCTCTCTCTCTCTCTCTCTCTCTCCACAAAAACCCGTTCCTTCGAAGGGGGTGCGTATATGAGACGGGTTTGGGAGTACCTTTGTTTTTCTTCGTTTTTGTTTCTTTTTACTTCGTTTTTCTTTATGTTTATCCCTATGAGTGAGAGTGGAAAGGAGTAGAGATCATTTGTATAGGAGAGATCGGCCATCTTCGTGTTGAGTCGCCATTGTGTTGACCTAACAAAAGCGTTAGTATTTCGTTTCTGATGCTATCGAATTAACCCCTTCAGTACCGGTGACGTCATTTAGAAAATTATACGATTTTATTGCGCTTAGGAAGGACGTCTACACATTAACCCCTTCACCACCATTACGTAATTATCATCATACTCGGGTTACCATTGGTCATTTTTTGTTAGTAAATAATCTACACACAGTATATGACTCAAATGAGTAAATACGATGTCATAAAGCCCTCTCGGTAACATAGGTCCGTCTTAAACTGCATAATAATCATCGACTTTTAGCCAGACCCAAAGCTAAAAAGGTGTCACGGTGGTCAAGGGGTTAAAAAGCTGCAGATTATCTCAATTAATCCTCTTAGCTACCATATATCCTTCCTAAGCTTCATAAATTTGTCCAAAGGTAGGTGAAATAATATACCCAAATGCCATGAGCGGTACTGAAAGGTTTAACCCCTTCAGCACCAGGACGTATGTTTTCGTCGTTTTCTGGTTACCATTAAGGGGGTAGTGTTTTTCTGGTTACCATTAAGGGGGTATTGTTTTTCTGGTTACCATTAAGGGGGTAGTGTTTTTCTGGTTACCATTAAGGGGGTAGTGTTTTTCTGGTTACCATTAAGGGGGTAGTGTTTTTCTGGTTACCATTAAGGGAGTAGTGTTTTTCTGGTTACCATTAAGGGGGTAGTGTTTTTCTGTTTACCATTAAGGGGGTAGTGTTTTTCTGGTTACCATTAAGGGGGTAGTGTTTTTCTGGTTACCATTAAGGGGGTAGTGTTTTCTGGTTACCATTAAGGGGGTAGTGTTTTTCTGTTTACCATTAAGGGGGTAGTGTTTTTCTGGTTACCATTAAGGGGGTAGTGTTTTTCTGGTTACCATTAAGGGGGTAGTGTTTTTCTGGTTACCATTAAGGGGGTAGTGTTTTTCTGGTTACCATTAAGGGGGTAGTGTTTTCTGGTTACCATTAAGGGGGTAGTGCTTTTCTGGTTACCATTAAGGGGGTAGTGTTTTTCTGGTTACCATTAAGGGGGTAGTGTTTTTCTGGTTACCATTAAGGGGGTAGTGTTTTTCTGGTTACCATTAAGGGGGTAGTGTTTTTCTGGTTACCATTAAGGGGGTAGTGTTTTTCTGGTTACCATTAAGGGAGTAGTGTTTTTCTGGTTACCATTAAGGGGGTAGTGTTTTTCTGTTTACCATTAAGGGGGTAGTGTTTTCTGGTTACCATTAAGGGGGTAGTGTTTTTCTGGTTACCATTAAGGGGGTAGTGTTTTTCTGGTTACCATTAAGGGGGTAGTGTTTTTCTGTTTACCATTAAGGGGGTAGTGTTTTTCTGGTTACCATTAAGGGGGTAGTGTTTTTCTGTTTACCATTAAGGGGGTAGTGTTTTTTTCTGGTTACCATTAAGGGGGTAGTGTTTTTCTGGTTACCATTAAGGGGGTAGTGTTTTCTGGTTACCATTAAGGGGGTAGTGCTTTTCTGGTTACCATTAAGGGGGTAGTGTTTTTCTGGTTACCATTAAGGGGGTAGTGTTTTTCTGGTTACCATTAAGGGGGTAGTGTTTTTCTGGTTACCATTAAGGGGGTAGTGTTTTTCTGGTTACCATTAAGGGGGTAGTGTTTTTTTTTTTTTTTTTTTTTTCTTTTTTTTTTTTTTGGAATATGTATTAATTTATTTAAATATTTTTGAGTTTCCTCGCTAGACCTACATCAAGCTTTAACCCCTTCTGTACCGGAGACGTCTTTTAACTTTATTCTGTCTATTATTACACGATTTTTAGTCAGTTTCAAAAGGACCTCCAGCAATTAACAGGCTCCGAATTATCTCGATTAACCCTTTTTACTACCACAGACCCTTCTTTAGCTGCACAAAATCGTCTAAATATAGCTAGAATAAAAATAAAAAGACGTCGCCGGTATGGAAGGTGTTAAATAGCACCCCCTAGACCCCCTTTTCAAGATAAATTAGTACATTTTTAGGTAGAAAAATGTCCCGACCGAAGGCCAACTCCTTCCAAAATTACAGGCTCGCTGTCGCTCGCCAGGAAAAAAATCGAAACCTAAATGGCAAGAAAGATCTTAATATTGACAGAGATGGAGCGAAAGGTCTTAAAATGGACAAACTAATGGAACGAACGTCTTAAATTTTCAAAACTAATATGATAAACATGAGGGAGAAGGAGGACCAGAAAAAGCGACTACCTCCCCCTTAAGCGATTTTCGTTAGCTTATATTCTACTTCTAGGGCACAAAGGGGTGAGCACTCCATAAACCCTCTTAACCCCTTCAGCACCACCATTACGTCATTGTCATCATATTCTGGTTACCATTAGACGATCTTCTTTAGTTTACCATCTACCTATACGACTCAGATGGGTAAATACGATCTTCTTTAGTTTACCATCTACCTATACGACTCAGATGGGTAAATACGATCTTCTTTAGTTTACCATCTACCTATACGACTCAGATGGGTAAATACGATCTTCTTTAGTTTACCATCTACCTATACGACTCAGATGGGTAAATACGATCTTCTTTAGTTTACCATCTACCTATACGACTCGATGGGTAAATACGATCTTCTTTAGTTTACCATCTACCTATACGACTCAGAAGGGTAAATACGATCTTCTTTAGTTTACCATCTACCTATACGACTCAGATGGGTAAATACGATCTTCTTTAGTTTACCATCTACCTATACGACTCAGATGGGTAAATACGATCTTCTTTAGTTTACCATCTACCTATACGACTCAGATGGGTAAATACGATCTTCTTTAGTTTACCATCTACCTATACGACTCAGATGGGTAAATACGATCTTCTTTAGTTTACCATCTACCTATACGACTCAGATGGGTAAATACGATCTTCTTTAGTTTACCATCTACCTATACGACTCAGATGGGTAAATACGATCTTCTTTAGTTTACTATCTACCTATACGACTCGATGGGTAAATACGATCTTCTTTAGTTTACCATCTACCTATACGACTCAGAAGGGTAAATACGATCTTCTTTAGTTTACCATCTACCTATACGACTCAGATGGGTAAATACGATCTTCTTTAGTTTACCATCTACCTATACGACTCAGATGGGTAAATACGATCTTCTTTAGTTTACTATCTACCTATACGACTCAGATGGGTAAATACGATCTTCTTTAGTTTACCATCTACCTATACGACTCAGATGGGTAAATACGATCTTCTTTAGTTTACCATCTACCTATACGACTCAGATGGGTAAATACGATCTTCTTTAGTTTACCATCTACCTATACGACTCAGATGGGTAAATACGATCTTCTTTAGTTTACCATCTACCTATACGACTCAGATGGGTAAATACGATCTTCTTTAGTTTACCATCTACCTATACGACTCAGATGGGTAAATACGATCTTCTTTAGTTTACCATCTACCTATACGACTCAGATGGGTAAATACGATCTTCTTTAGTTTACCATCTACCTATACGACTCAGATGGGTAAATACGATCTTCTTTAGTTTACCATCTACCTATACGACTCAGATGGGTAAATACGATCTTCTTTAGTTTACCATCTACCTATATGACTCAGATGGGTAAATACGATCTTCTTTAGTTTACCATCTACCTATACGACTCAGATGGGTAAATACGATCTTCTTTAGTTTACCATCTACCTATACGACTCAGATGGGTAAATACGATCTTCTTTAGTTTACCATCTACCTATACGACTCAGATGGGTAAATACGATCTTCTTTAGTTTACCATCTACCTATACGACTCAGATGGGTAAATACGATCTTCTTCAGTTTACCATCTACCTATACGACCCAGATGGGTAAATACGATCTTCTTTAGTTTACCATCTACCTATACGACTCCGATGGGTAAATACGATCTTCTTTAGTTTACCATCTACCTATACGACTCAGATGGGTAAATACGATCTTCTTTAGTTTACCATCTACCTATACGACTCAGATGGGTAAATACGATCTTCTTTAGTTTACCATCTACATATACGACTCAGATGGGTAAATACGATCTTCTTTAGTTTACCATCTACCTATGCGACTCAGATGGGTAAATACGATCTTCTTTAGTTTACCATCTACCTATACGACTCAGATGGGTAAATACGATCTTCTTTAGTTTACCATCTACCTATACGACTCACATGGGTAAATACGATCTTCTTTAGTTTACCATCTACCTATACGACTCAGATGGGTAAATGCGATCTTCTTTAGTTTACCATCTACCTATACGACTCAGATGGGTAAATGCGATCTTCTTTAGTTTACCATCTACCTATACGACTCAGATTGGTAAATACGATCTTCTTTAGTTTACTATTTACCTATACGACTCGATGGGTAAATACGATCTTCTTTAGTTTACCATCTACCTATACGACTCAGATGGGTAAATACGATCTTCTTTAGTTTACCATCTACCTATACGACTCAGATGGGTAAATGCGATCTTCTTTAGTTTACCATCTACCTATACGACTCAGATGGGTAAATACGATCTTCTTTAGTTTACCATCTACTATACGACTCAGATGGGTAAATACGATCTTCTTTAGTTTACCATCTACCTATACGACTCAGATGGGTAAATGCGATCTTCTTTAGTTTACCATCTACCTATACGACTCAGATGGGTAAATACGATCTTCTTTAGTTTACCATCTACCTATACGACTCAGATGGGTAAATACGATCTTCTTTAGTTTACCATCTACCTATACGACTCAGATGGGTAAATACGATCTTCTTTAGTTTACCATCTACCTATACGACTCAGATGGGTAAATGCGATCTTCTTTAGTTTACCATCTACCTATACGACTCAGATGGGTAAATACGATCTTCTTTAGTTTACCATCTACCTATACGACTCAGATGGGTAAATACGATCTTCTTTAGTTTACCATCTACCTATACGACTCAGATGGGTAAATACGATCTTCTTTAGTTTACCATCTACCTATACGACTCAGATGGGTAAATACGATCTTCTTTAGTTTACTATCTACCTATACGACTCGATGGGTAAATACGATCTTCTTTAGTTTACCATCTACCTATACGACTCAGAAGGGTAAATACGATCTTCTTTAGTTTACCATCTACCTATACGACTCAGATGGGTAAATACGATCTTCTTTAGTTTACCATCTACCTATACGACTCAGATGGGTAAATACGATCTTCTTTAGTTTACCATCTACCTATACGACTCAGATGGGTAAATACGATCTTCTTTAGTTTACCATCTACCTATACGACTCAGATGGGTAAATACGATCTTCTTTAGTTTACCATCTACCTATACGACTCAGATGGGTAAATACGATCTTCTTTAGTTTACCATCTACCTATACGACTCAGATGGGTAAATACGATCTTCTTTAGTTTACCATCTACCTATACGACTCAGATGGGTAAATACGATCTTCTTTAGTTTACCATCTACCTATACGACTCAGATGGGTAAATACGATCTTCTTTAGTTTACCATCTACCTATACGACTCAGATGGGTAAATACGATCTTCTTTAGTTTACCATCTACCTATACGACTCAGATGGGTAAATACGATCTTCTTTAGTTTACCATCTACCTATACGACTCAGATGGGTAAATACGATCTTCTTTAGTTTACCATCTACCTATATGACTCAGATGGGTAAATACGATCTTCTTTAGTTTACCATCTACCTATACGACTCAGATGGGTAAATACGATCTTCTTTAGTTTACCATCTACCTATACGACTCAGATGGGTAAATACGATCTTCTTTAGTTTACCATCTACCTATACGACTCAGATGGGTAAATACGATCTTCTTCAGTTTACCATCTACCTATACGACCCAGATGGGTAAATACGATCTTCTTTAGTTTACCATCTACCTATACGACTCCGATGGGTAAATACGATCTTCTTTAGTTTACCATCTACCTATACGACTCAGATGGGTAAATACGATCTTCTTTAGTTTACCATCTACCTATACGACTCAGATGGGTAAATACGATCTTCTTTAGTTTACCATCTACATATACGACTCAGATGGGTAAATACGATCTTCTTTAGTTTACCATCTACCTATGCGACTCAGATGGGTAAATACGATCTTCTTTAGTTTACCATCTACCTATACGACTCAGATGGGTAAATACGATCTTCTTTAGTTTACCATCTACCTATACGACTCACATGGGTAAATACGATCTTCTTTAGTTTACCATCTACCTATACGACTCAGATGGGTAAATACGATCTTCTTTAGTTTACCATCTACCTATACGACTCAGATGGGTAAATGCGATCTTCTTTAGTTTACCATCTACCTATACGACTCAGATTGGTAAATACGATCTTCTTTAGTTTACCATCTACCTATACGACTCAGATGGGTAAATACGATCTTCTTTAGTTTACTATTTACCTATACGACTCGATGGGTAAATACGATCTTCTTTAGTTTACCATCTACCTATACGACTCAGATGGGTAAATACGATCTTCTTTAGTTTACCATCTACCTATACGACTCAGATGGGTAAATGCGATCTTCTTTAGTTTACCATCTACCTATACGACTCAGATGGGTAAATACGATCTTCTTTAGTTTACCATCTACCTATACGACTCAGATGGGTAAATACGATCTTCTTTAGTTTACCATCTACCTATACGACTCAGATGGGTAAATGCGATCTTCTTTAGTTTACCATCTACCTATACGACTCAGATGGGTAAATACGATCTTCTTTAGTTTACCATCTACCTATACGACTCAGATGGGTAAATACGATCTTCTTTAGTTTACCATCTACCTATACGACTCAGATGGGTAAATACGATCTTCTTTAGTTTACCATCTACCTATACGACTCAGATGGGTAAATGCGATCTTCTTTAGTTTACCATCTACCTATACGACTCAGATGGGTAAATACGATCTTCTTTAGTTTACCATCTACCTATACGACTCAGAGGGGTAAATACGATCTTCTTTAGTTTACCATCTACCTATACGACTCAGATGGGTAAATACGATCTAAATAAACCCTCTTAGTATCATAGGTCCTTTTAAGGGGAGGTCTCCACTTGAGGGATTTTTTGCTTGACCCCTTTCTCCCTCATGTTTAGCCCCATTGCTTTTGATATTATAAAACGTTTGCCCCATTAGTTTAGCGATTTTAAGAACTTTCACCCCATATTAAGACCTTTCGTGTAATTCAGGTGTCGATTATATCCTGGCGAGCGATAGCGAGCCTGTAATTTAAGAGGAACCGGCCTTCGGCCTGGACATTTTTCTATCGAAAAATTTAAAAATTTATCTTGAAAGGGACTCAAGGGGGTGTAATTTTAAGCTTGATGGAGGTCTAGGGAACAAACTAAATACCTCCCCTTAAGCCCTCAGGATACAGTGACGTGTTTCTTAAGGGGGGGGGGGGGGGGGGGGTATATATTTCCGCATTTATGTATCTTTATAGATATATTATGAGTTGCCTCCCATGACCTCCATCAAGTTT
Source organism: Paralithodes platypus (assembly GCA_032716605.1). NCBI lineage: Eukaryota > Metazoa > Arthropoda > Malacostraca > Decapoda > Lithodidae > Paralithodes > Paralithodes platypus. The sequence continues at coordinate 12,591,722 of CM064557.1, read as the reverse complement.
AAAAAAAAAAATAAAAAAAAAATAGCCCCTCCTTCAAGATAAATTTGTAAATTTTTCGGCCAAAGACCGGTTCCTCTTAAATCATAGGCTCGCTATCGCTCGCCAGGAAAATTCGTACACCTAAATGGCACGAAAACACTTGATATTGACAAAGAAATGGGGCCAAAGGTCTTATAATCGCCAAACTAATGGGCCGAACGTCATAAAATCTGAAAACTAGTAGGGATAAACATGAGGAAGAAGAGGGACCAGCAAAACTACCCATCTACCCTTTATTATTATCTACCTGTTATTATCTACCTGTTATTATCTAACTGTTATTTTCTACCTGTTATTATCTACCTGTTATTTTCTACCTGTTATTATCTACCTGTTATTTTCTACCTGTTATTATCTACCTGTTATTATCTACCTGTTATTTTCTACCTGTTATTATCTACCTGTTATTTTCTACCTGTTATTATCTACCTGTTATTATCTACCTGTTATTATCTACCTGTTATTATCTACCTGTTATTATCTACCTGTTATTATCTACCTGTTATTTTCTACCTGTTATTATCTGCCTGTTATTATCTACCTGTTATTATCTACCTGTTATTATCTACCTGTTAGTATCTACCTGTTATTATCTACCTGCTATTATCTACCTGTTATTATCTACCTGTTATTATCTACCTGTTATTTTCTACCTGTTATTATCTACCTGGTATTATCTACCTGTTATTATCTACCTGTTATTATCTACCTGTTAGTATCTACCTGTTAGTATCTACCTGCTATTATCTACCTGTTAGTATCTACCTGCTATTATCTACCTGTTAGTATCTACCTGTTAGTATCTACCTGTTATTATCTACCTGTTATTATCTACCTGTTATTAGACAATGTTATGCAGTTTAGGAAGGATCTCTATGAATCAAAGGGGTAAATACGACCTCAATTAACCCTCGGACTTCTAAAATGTCCTTCCTAAGCTGTATAAAATCGTTAGTAATGGCCAACATAAGGAGAAGAAGAAGTCCGTTCTGGTATTGGCTACTTAAGAGGAGATTTTTCGAGCCTCTTTCTCCCTCATGTTTAGCCCTATTAGTTGTGAGATTTAAGACGTTTGCCGCGTTAGTTTGGCGATTTTATGATATTTCGCCCAATACCTGTCAATTTTAAGACCCTTTGTGTCATTTAGGTGTCGATTTTTTTCCTGGCGAGCGAAAGTGAGCTTGTAATTTAGGAGGAACCGGCCTTCGGCCGGGACATTTTTCTACCGAAAAATGTATAAATATGTATCGAAGAGGGGTCTTGGGGTATATTTTTAAAGCTTGATGGGGGTTTAGGAAGCATACTAAACATCTCCCCTTAAAGAGTCTAGTGTAAAGAGAGAGATTAATAAGACCAGTAAACTCTGGAACTCTTTACCTCCATCCATCTTTCCCTCCTCCTATGACTTATACTCCTTCAAGCTCCGAGTGTCAAGACATATTAACTCTAACGTGCGTACACCTTGAATTTGTCTCTGTCACCTTTTCATTTATGTATTTATTTATTATTTATTATTTTTATTTTATTTTTTATTATTTGCTTTGTATTTGTTTATTTATTTATTTATTTAATATATTTTTTTTGGGGGGGCAGCACTCGATATTATTATTTTTTTTTTTTTTGTCTCCTTCGCATGGGACGAAAGACTAATTCAAATCCATATTGTTGGAGACGCTTCTAACAAGGTTTTTGTTCATTTAACCCCTTCTTTACCGGCGACGTCTTTTATATTTGCCTTCAACTACATTTAAACAATTTTCTGAAGCTTAGGAAGGATATATGGTAGCTACAAGGAACAATTGAGATAAGCCTGGTTCACACATAGACGAGTTGGTGCCCGAGTCCAACACGAGTGATGAAATTTTGCTATTCGGCAATAACTCATCAATACTCTGCAACACTCGTGTAGACGACTCGTGTTACACTCGTGTATACTCTCCGTGTATCGGGGTGTGTCCTGGGTACTCGCCACGTGGCCCAAAAATTTCATACATGCATGAAATTTCTTGTCCCC
>CM064557.1:12484669-12584669 GCA_032716605.1 Paralithodes platypus | reverse complement strand
TAAAATCGTGTGAATACAGTTAGAATAAAATATAACTGACGTCGCTGGTACAGAAAGGGTTAAGCTGTGCATAATTTGTGTTGTTATAATGACCACAAGAGAGAGAGAGAGAGAGAGAGAAAGATAGACAGACAGACAGACAGACAGACAGACATACAGACAGACAGACAGACAGACAGACAGACAGACAGACAGACAGACAGAGAGGAATAATAGGGTAAATAGATGGATCAATACAAGTTCTGGGGACAAATGGGTAAACATTTTGTTTTGGGGCAGGTCATATTGAGAGAGAGAGAGAGAGAGAGAGAGAGAGAGAGAGAGAGAGAGAGAGAGAGAGAGAGAGAGAGAGAGAGAGAGAGAGAGAGAGAGAGAGAGAGAGAGAGAGAGAGAGAGAGTGAGAGTACTATAGGATGCCTGGGGAGAGGTAGGATAAAAATGGGCATACAGTACTTTAGTCCGGAAAATGATGATGGAGGAGGAGAAGGAGGGAGGAGGAGGAGGATGTGGGGGTGGGTGGTGGAAGATTGAGAGTGGGAGGAGGAGCGGGAGTGGTGGGGAGGAGGGAGGGTGAAAGTGGGAGGAGGAGCATGGGGGGGGGGGGAGGAGGGAGAGGGGGGAACAGTGAGAGTGGAAGGAGGAGGGGGAGGGGTGGGGAGGAGGGAGGGTGAGAGTGGGAGGAGGAGGGGGAGGGGGGGTGAGAGTGGGAAGAGGAGGGGGAAGGGTGGGGAGGAGTTAGGAGGAGGAGGGTGGAAGAGCGAGTGAAAATCATAGAGTACAGAATCAGTCTGATGACCTAGAGAGGAAAGAAAGACTTCACAAATCTGAAAATAGCGATCGATCCGCGCGTTCGAGAGATGGCAGCATGATCGCAAAGGACAATGGGAGGGTCCCCACAAAGACATTATATTGACTATCCTTGGTCCCAATTAATTCGTAATAATCCCTACCTTGTACTAATAACGCTATTAATAATCAATTGAACGTTATCCAGAGACTCTGCAGACATGACATAGTTAAATAGACATAAGTAGAGGCTACTGTAAAGGCCAGTCATCGTGTAATTGTCGTCATTATGAGGAGGTACACAAGCAAAACTCTTCCAACACCCGCCATTGTTGATGTGAGATTCGGGAATTGCCAATGTCAATGGTGGACAAAATATCCCTAGATGTCATAAGTATAAATGTCAAGTTTTAGTGCTACTTTACAAATTAACATCTACATAACATGTAACATAATAATATATATTCAAAATGACATTTTAATGTTGTTGTGTTGCTTGAAGGTATACAGCTTGCATCATATATGAGTATGTTTTATAGTGTATATGTATACTTAATGTTTTCATCTTGCTTATATATATCTAATTTATATTAAATAATTTACAAGTGTTTTTACCAACATTAAATAACTCTTAAATACGTTCCCTCTTTAATCTATTGCTCCTCGATTTGCGGATATTTCCTTAACTTTGGTAACACTGCAGCAAGCTAGCTGGCAGGCGCGCGCGGCGCACAGACTATCTATAATAAGGACAAGCCACTGAGGTGCTTTGGTTGTTGTACCGTACAACAGTGCTGCCACCAAATCCCTAGGACGCGCGGCAAAATAACCGTGTGACGTCACGCTTTCGTCTCTAGGTCATCTGTACTCTATGGTGAAAATATAGGAGGTGGAGGAGGTGGGAGGACCATGGGTGGGAGGAAGAGGAGGGGATGGGAAAAGAAGGAGGAGAAAGAGTGAACATAAAGGAGGTGGAAGAGGAGAGGAAGGGAAAAGAAAGAGGAGTAGGAGAAAAAATATAAGAAGTATTGAGGAATGGGGGGAACGTTAGAGGACTACACAGAATAATAAATAATAACAAACAGCTAATATTACCATAATAATAATAAATAATGACAAACATGATAATATTACCATAAGAAAAATAAGTAATAACAAACATGATATTACCATACGAATAATAAGTACTAACAAACATGATATGTCCATGATATCATCCATAAACATCCATATGAGAATGGTAATAAGTTTTAAAATAGAAAAACGATATACACTGTAAAATATATCTAATAATATAGATCATAATTATTGTCTGTATCGAAATTGGTACAAATAGTATTAATTTGTACTTATTTGATGTAGTCTTGATTCTATGGCAAAAATAATATTGATCAATATTATATATTTACAAAAATTAATCTCGCCATAACAATCGTAGTAGTATATATAACTGTCTTCGTGGTGCGATGCATAAGGTGTTGATTTTCGGTGTGAGCATCCTGGATTCGAATCCACGGACTGCCACATGTGTTTGTAATTTCATTAATCGATTTTAGGAGTATAGTTGGTTGTTGGAAGGAACATAATATTTAAAGTCTTAGGTAATTTCCCTCCCATTGTCGACGAGGAACGTAACAATCACGACCGGTCAGGTATACAACTGTATATTTTCGAGATTCGAGCTAGTAGTAAAATGAAACGATAGACCCCAAATGGGCCTGGGTCTCTGGGTATTCTCCTAGACGACCTAGATGTGTGAGATTATGTGTTTTGCTTTGGTTTTGTTTTGTTTTTCTGTTGTGTTGTGAAGTCCCTGTTTGGGCTCTGCCTCGAGTCGGCCACCCCCAATTAATAAAACAAAAAGTGGCCTACACTAAATGTATTCGAATTTCTGTCTAGTTCCCAATACTAGTGTAAAACAAAAAACTAAATATTGCTAGAAAAGGCTTGCTCTTAGAAAATTGCCGGAAAAAGCGCTCGTGTGACATCACCTTTATATTCCGAAACTCACAAATCGCCAATTGCAGGGTTGGGTGTGCAGTTATTACATTATCTCACCCAAACAAATAAATAAGTATCCCCTTAAGAATTGTAAGAGTAATAAAGTCTTAGGTACTTGCCCTCCTATAAACAACAATGAACTGCAGTGTTTTTTTTTTCACATGTCATTTTCACCATGTCCTTTGCATAATTAACCTTGCATATATTAAGCAGGGAGATTTTATTTCACCGGGAGTTTTTGCCCCCCATTAGTATTGAATTTTCAGTTAAGCATTCAAGGTTTGACGATTAAGACATTTTTAATTTTCCAATTCTACAATATTAAGACCTTCGTCACTGTCGTTTTTTTCCTGACGATCGATCGAGAATGAGCCTGCAATTTAGGACGAAGGACATTTCTCTTCCGAAAAAATTTAAAAACTTGATGAAGATCAAGGGAGGAAACTAAAAACCTCACCTTACATTATGTGTTTCTGTGAGTTGTATATATAGCGGTATATATATATATATATATAGAGAGAGAGAGAGAGAGAAAACAGGAGCAAGCGCAATCCTGTAAGTGTGTTTTGTGTGTGTGTTATGTAGGTTAGTGTGTTCAGTATGTTTGTGTGTTCAGTATGTTTGTGCATTCAGTATGTTTGAGTGTTCAGTATGTTTGTGTGTTCAGTATGTTTGTGCATTCAGTATGTTTGTGCATTCAGTATGTTTGTGTGTTCAGTATGTTTGTGTGTTCAATATGTGTGTGTGTTCAGTATGTTTGTGTGTTCAGTATGTTTGTGTGTTCAGTATGTTTGTGTGTTCAGTATGTTTGTGTGTTCAGTATGTTTGTGCATTCAGTATGTTTGTGTTCAGTATATTTGTTTGTTCAGTATGTGTGTTGTGACGTTGACCACTCCGTTAGAACCGCATGGCTTGTCCTACAGTGACTCACTAGGATCGCCAGGGCAGTGGATTATATATTTAATTGTAAAGTATATGTTTTATCATTAACTAGTAATGATGGGATCTGGGAGAGAGAGAGAGAGTAGAACAGAGTGAGAGGGAGGAGCGCAGTGTTTTTGCCCTGCTCGATGACGTCACGGCTGGCTGCCTCGTGGGGGTTGGTTGAGAGAGGTCCTTACCATGCTGCTAGCTCCCTTGCTAGTGGCTAGAGGACTTGTGACCGCTTTTTTCCCACGCGTCTCGACCTAGTCCCGGTATATATACTGGTTCCTCGCCACTCTCTCCCTCAGATCTGGTTTCTAGAACGCATCCATCTTTATCCTTTGATACCTGTCCCCTGATCTGCACCTGAGAATCTTTTCCTCTGCCTACCTCTCTCTTTTTCCATATCTTTCACCACCTTTTATTAATACCATATCCTCTCTGGTTAACTCTGCAAAATCAGCTTCATGCTGGCCAGTTGTATTGTGCGTTAAGGTCTGATATAACCCATGTATGTTAGTTGTTAAGATAAGTAGATCACAAAGCATTGGTTGGCATTCATATTGTTTAGTACCGCTTCCTTTAATTATTAGTGGTCTGCTGGATTAGATAATGCTAGACTAGGGGTCTGATATTATAAGGTATTGTTTCCTATGAGTGCTGGCTTTAGGAAAAAGCTGCACGACATACCTGAGAACTGGAGTTGATTGAGTAAATTCTAGTCTGTGTGCCATTGAGAGTAGAGCATGCACGAATGAGGGCTTTTTGCCTATACCATTCTGCACTGTTCTAAGCTCGTTGTTTGTCTTTGAGGTACGCCAGGAGAACGCTTAATACTTCGGTATTAAGGTTTCTCAAGAGAGCTACCCTTCCCTATAACGTAATATTTGACGCACAGACTTGAGATTTACACTAGGCTATGCGGCATGCCATGCGCACCAGTATCTCGTATCATTGACTCTAGCTAGACTTCATCAGTCACAGTAGACATTAAGTATATTAACCTAATTACTCTTTTTATACATACCCATTTATGATTACACAAGCATTTCGCAGCCTAGTTTGATGTATGGAGACACAAACGACTTAGGCTCTTTTTGTTGATAGGAATACTGCATTGTCGTGGCGATTATTATTGTTGTAGTGTTTAGGATATTCTTGGCTCCGACGGCATTATATATTCTGCCGTTTTGTGTGCATAGCCTGCACGAGCATTGTTCCGCTGCCTGCCTTTTTGGATTCCATTTCCGATACGAGCATCTTTATAGCATCTAACATTTAACCCTTAATTAGCGGCGAGCAACATAAGTCGAGTTAAATAAAGCTGGACTATGTGGCGGCGCTCGACATAACTCGAGTGGCAATTTCAGCACGTAATGTGGCTGAGAGAGAGAGACAAGTGGTGGCAGGAGACTAGCGAGCGTATGACTGCTCCAGACCACCGCGGCGAACCTACTGACACAAATCTCAGCTCCCTCCTCCCTCTCTCACTCGCTACATACTCAATTATGTACTGAAAGTACCGAATTACCTGCTTTTTGCACTCGCGTTGCACGGTTATTGCAAGAAAACTATCCATCATACAAGGATCGTTATGGTGTCATTCGAAAGCTCTGTTTATGCCCTTTCAGGGATAGGTACTTGTTTTACGTTCTGGGTCTTATTTAGGCATGAAAATGATCACGTAAACAGCCCTATTTTGGCTAAAAACACCCCGCTGTGCGGTACACATAAATAAACCACATAGGCCGCTCGTAAGGTGTTAAAGAAGATTCCTTGTTAGTGTTGAAGGACTTTAGTGCACTTTCTTTCATGCAGGAGTGCCGGACATTTATTGATTAAAGTAACGTAAGCTGTAACTTCTCTTACCACCTTACTTTGCATACCATAACCAAGCACCTTTGGTTATAGGTAGTAATAGGCTGTTTTCACATAACATTAAGCCTAGAGTAGACGCACATTTATTGAGAGTTTGATAGCCTATTATTGCATATAGAACTCTGTAGAGTATTTGTGTTCTTTGTTCACTGGGAATATACATCAGAGGTTGGAGCTAGCGCTTTGCTTTCCGTTGTAACATTTACATTTATGCCATTACTAGTCCAATGAATAAGAGCCCTGATATATTTGAACCCCAGTCGTAACAGTACTCCTTTGTCTGTCTGTCTGTCAGGAAACTCCTAGTAGACCCTTTGATGGATTTTCATTAAACTTTTTATGTACATTCGGGGGTCAATGCAACGGTCATTAATTTTATGTTTCTTTTGTTTTATGTTTTTATTTTATTTTGTTTATTTGTTGATTTGTTTTACTATTATTATTATTATTATTATTATTATTATTATTATTTGTGTTGTGTTTGCTCAATGGTAAAGGTCTTACGTCAAAAATATGGTCCAATACCCTCCCAGCCCCCACCTAATCTACCCCCCTCCATTCCCACCAGCATCCCCCCCCCCCCTCTCCATTCGGATGGCATAGTATTGTAATCACCGTGTCTTATGTATGTGTGGGTGTGGGTGTGGGTGTGGGTGTGTGTGTGTGTATGTGTATGTGTCCACGCATATTCTTCCGTGACAGTAGTGATGATGATGGCGTTCTGTGTGTGTGTGTGTGTGTGTGTATGTGTCCACGCATATTCTTCCGTGACAGTAGTGATGATGATGGCGTTCTGTGTGTGTGTGTGTGTGTGTGTGTGTGTGTGTGTGTGTGTGTGTGTGTGTGTGTCCATGCATATTCTTCCGTGACAGTAGTGATGATGATGGCGTTCTGTGTGTGCGTGTGCCCCATCACAGTAGTCCGTCCCGGTGGCGTAGTCCGATGGCGTAGTCCGGTGGCGTAGTAGCACACACACACACACACACACACATCGCCAGGAAAGAAAATCAACACCTACTATTCTGTATATGGCACGAATAATCTCAAAATATACAAAGAAATATGGCAAAAAGTCTTGAAATCGCCGAATTAATGGGGCGAACGTATTATATCTCTAAAATAAAGGGGCTAAATATGAAGAAAAAGGTGGTTCAGAGAAACTCTCCCTTTAATTCAGGGTGTGTGGGAGGGGGTAGGAAGGAGAGGGGGGAGGGAGATGGATGTTGGCTTAACGTTAATGGATTCTATTCTGGTACCAAATGAAGATAATTATCGACCAAGCTTCATCTAAATCCGTCAATTAGTGTGTAACAAGTCCTACATATAGACATCAACAATCACATAGTCTCCACAAAATCCCTTCCACGGGCTAGTAAGGGGTGCACTGAGACCAGGAGGGATGGGGGATGATTGAGCCCGACCCACAATCAGAGGAGAGCTCCCCAATATTACAACGATAACCAATTGTACTGATGACACGCAATTGTTGAAGAGAGAGAGAGAGAGAGAGAGAGAGAGAGAGAGAGAGAGAGAGAGAGAGAGAGAGAGAGAGAAGGAAGGGTGGGGTAGAGAGAGAGAGAGTGAGAGAGATAAGGTAAATAGATAATTAGAGAGAGAGTGAGAGAGACAGGAGATTGATAGATATATACAGTAGAGAGAGAGAGAGATACAGTAGATTGATAGATAGATACAATAATTAGATAGATAGATAAAGAGAGAGAGAAAGGGAGGTAGACTCGTAGAGGTAGATAGATATAGATACAGTAGATTCATTGATAGGTAGAGAGAGAGAGAGAGATACAGTAGATTGATAGATAGATGCAGTAGATAGATAGACAGATACAGTAAATTGATAGATAGATGCAGTAGATAGATAGACAGACACAGTAAATTGATAGAGAGATGCAGTAGATAGATGGATAAAAAGGGGGAGAGAGAGAGGTAGATAGATAAATAGATAGATAGATAGATAGAAATACAGTAGATTGATAAATAGATACAAAAGATAGATAGGCAGAGAAAGAATACGTGTTGATATTCCCAACACTATAAATACAAGAACGTATTACCATAACCAACTCAACAATTGACCACTTGCGAGTTTCAGGCTATAAGGAAGTTGAAGCCGTGAACATCGATATTAAACAGAAATGCAATAATACTTTACGTTTCTGATGGATAAATAGCATGTTGAATTGGGTTTTAGGTATTTAAAAATGTACTACGACCGTATTGTAGCTGTTAATTCTGTTAAATATCGTTGTCTACAGCTCCAACTTCCTTATAGAACGAAACTCGCAAGTGGTCAATTAGCATACACAATATATACACTATATTCGCTTCGTGGGTTTACATTCCCCATAAACAATTCGCCAAAAATCTAAAGTGGGTAGGCTCTATTTATTGGTCGAAATATTTATATATGTATTATTCTTTTTAGTTTCCTCACTAAACCTCCATCAATCTTAATAAAACATCCTCACGATTCCCCTTCTAGTTAAATTTGTACATTTTTCGGTAGAAAAATGTGCCGGCGAAAGGCCGGTTCTTCCTATATTACAGGTTCGCTATTGCTTGCCAGGACAAAAATCGTCATCTTAATGGCACGAAAGCTCTTAATAATGACAAAGACATGGGGTGAAAGGTCTTAAAATCGCTGAACTAATGGGCCGAACGTCTTAAAAATCCGAAAACTAATGGGGTAAACATGAGGGAGAATGGGGGCCAGAAAAAGCAACCATCCCCCAACTACGAATTAACCCTTACAAGATACGATGACGCATTTTATTCGGTTTCCTGGCTATTATTAGACGATTGTATTCAGATTAGGAATGGTGTCTGGAAGTCAGGGGGTTAGTTGATATAGTCCTCATCCTTATAATTCCCATAGATCCTTTCTAAGATGTGTACAATCGTCTAATGATAGCCAGAATAAACTGAAAATGCGTCATAATCTATTTATGGTTAAGTAATTTTGTCGTGTACATGTATGACTTGCAGGAACATTCTGATTCTTGGGTACATGCGATCTCTCTCTCTCTCTCTCTCTCTCTCTCTCTCTCTCTCTCTCTCTCTCTCTCTCTCTCTCTCTCTCTCTCTCTCTCTCTCTGTATGTAATCATGTTTTGCAATTGAAACATAAGCCTCTGTAAATACAAATAATATGGGTCAAACAAGGCCTGGAAACGACATTTAACCCCTACAGCAATATGACGCCTCTTTACCTTTTATTCTGGCTAAAGTTAGACGATTTTATGTAGTTTAAGAAGGACCTATATTATTCTGAGGGTTTATTGAGATCGTGTTTACCCCTTTGAGTCCTAGAGGTAGATTATAAGCTAGAGAAAATCATCTAATGGTAACCAGTTTAAGAAGGCCTATGTTATTCAGAGGGTTTATTGAGATCGTATTTACCCCTTCGAATCCTAGAGGCAGATTATAAGCTAGAGAAAATCATTTAATGGTTGCCAGAAGGAGGTGACAATGACGCCATCGTGTTGAAGGGGTTATAGCGTCCGTATTAAGGGGAGAATTTCACTGAAGGGAGTTTTTTCTGGACCCCCTTTTCCCTCATGTTTAGCTCCAATAGTTTTGAGAGATTAATACGTTCGCCCCATTAGTTTGGCGATTTGAAGGCCTTTCGCTCAATATGATTTGAAAACCTTTCGTGCCATTTAGGTGTCTATTTGTTCTTGGCAACGCGATAGCGAGCCTGCAATTTAGGAGGAACCGGCGGGAACATTTTTCTACCGAGCTTTATTTGGGGGTATTTTTCGTCAAGCTTCATGGAGATCTATGGAGGAAACTAAAATAATAATAAATATATAACTATATAAATATATACATCCTACGACCCTTGAGTGATATACAATGTGTTTTATTCGATACTGTATGACTCATTTGTAAGTGTTGTTGTTGTTGTTGTTGTTCCCCAAGCTGCCTGGCCGAATAGCCCCAAGGCCCCGAGCAATTCCAAGGCCATAACCGAGTGCCCCCACAGAACCCTCCCCGCCGACCACAATAAAGCCTGGGTGACCGAAGCCACTCCATGGCGGGGAGCTAAGGAGGGTGCGGAAACGCCCGGGAAACCAAAGCCCCACCCAGGGCCCTGTGCCCCTCAGCAATTATGAAGAGAAAGAGGGTTGTAAGTGTTATATTATATGGTATCATCCTCATTGTATACTAAACCTGTTATATAAGTACGCCTCTAAAAGTCAAATTACCTTGTATCCTATCACAATCTCTACTCTACCCGTCATCCTGGATCAGCTGATAATGGCGATGGTATCTCTATTGAGGGCCGCCATCTTGCTTCACCCATTTCACTCGTCAACACCACAATTATCGACCTAAATCGCTGGTACAGTAAGGGCGAAGGTTGCTTATCCAGTCCTTATTGTCACTCGGGTTGAAAAATATAAATAATCCTTCAATACAGGGAGACATTTCGGTATTGCCAGCCTTATACCCATGGTCCCGAAGATCGCCACTTGTTTACCCATCATACCCCGCGTCCGTGGGGGTAAAAAAATGACAAAATAGCATCGCGGTGGTTCAGGCTGCATTAGGGGACATGTAGTGTTAATGGCGCTTCTTTTGTGCTCTCAACTCTCTCGCTCCTTCACCCTCTCTCGCTCCTGCCCACTCCCCGCACCCCCACCCACCCCAACACCCCGTCAATCACCCCTGAATGTGCGAGGAGGGAGCTGTCATTTGCCCGCCAATTTTGTCGTTGTGTGATCAATCGAGGCTCCTTGTCACAGATTGCCGTCGCGTCTAATGTCATATATAGACGTGTTCGCCATGTTGACTCTGGTAATACAGATAGAGTGGATCGGATTGGATATTCTTATAAATGGCCTGTCCTATTTCTCTCTCTCTCTCGCTCTATATATATATATATATATATAGTATATACCGGTATATATAGTACACACATACTTTGGGAAGCTAGAATAAGATAGAACAAAAAAGATTTATAATCGGCATACAAAACTTTAATGCAGTTTTATGTATATAATTATATTCCCTTTAACATTAACCTTGCAGGATGGTATGGTGGTTTTGAGATAATTTAGCGTTTTTTGGCAGTATATTCTGGTTATCATTAGACGATTTTATGCATTTTAGCAAAGATATCTGGGAATCAAAGAGGTAAATACTCTCTCGGTTAACTCTTTAGCTACCACAACTTTTTCCCAAGCTGATTAAGATCGTCTAATGATTACCAGAATATACTGTTAAACCCCATCATTATCCTTAAAGCTTTAATCTCGGCAAATATTAGACGATGTTGTTCAGTTTAAAAAGGACCTCTCTAATCGAAGGTGTAAACACTATTCGTATTTACCCACATTAATTCATACCCACTTTGTAATACAAGCGGAGCATTGTATTAGTTTTACATATTTTTGTATTTATATGTGTATTATTATGTACTTTCCTCCCTAGACCTCCATCAAGCATAAACAACATTCCCAAGATCCGCCTTCTGGATAAATTTGAGAAATGGCCGGTTCCTCCTATGTCACAGACTCCCTATTGCTCGCCAGGAACAAATTGACACCTACATTGCACGAAAAGTCTTATATTGACAAAGAAATGGGTCGAATATCGCCAAACTACTGGGCCGAACGTCTTAAAAATCGAAAACTAAATGGGCTAAAGATGAGGGAGAGGGGGGTCCAGGTAAACCAACCATCTTTCCTTAAGGGGAGATGAGTAGTTTTCTAGATCCACTTTTCCCTCATGTTTACCCATATTAGTTTTCAGAGTTTAAGATGTTTGCCCTATTAGTTTGTCGATTTTAAGACCTTTCGCTCCATTTCTTTGACAATATTAAGACATTTCGTGCCCTTTAGGTGTCGAATTTTTCTCCTGGCGAGCGATAGCGAGCCTATAATTGTGGAGGAACTGGTCTTCGGCCGTAAACATTTTCTACCGAAAAATGTACAAATTAATCTCGTAGGGGGATCTAATGGATGTTTTGATAAGTTTGATGGAGGTGTAGGGAGGAAACAAAAAATAATAGATGTATATATAAATAAATAGACCCCAAAAATAACCACTGTCCCCTTAACTCATGGCATCTTTGAGTATCCGAACCCTGGACCCAAACATTGATGAGGTGTTGGTCTGATGTCATATGTGTCTGTCTGTCTGTCTGTCTTTGGGTGCATCTCGCTGGTTTGGGGTACATCTCGGCCAATCGTGCTCTGGGGTTATCTGTCTGGTTGGACAAAAAGAAGGACAAGGCTTTATCTCGTTTGGGTTCGGGATTTGTAAAGTTCTGTGATTTTCTTTCTCTCTCCCTCTCGAGTGGTGTGTGGGGAGAGAGCCTTCTGCTTTGCTAGCCTTACCTTCCACTTTGTAGCAAATTATGTTAGACTCAAGTCCGGACTGTCTATATATGCAAATATATGCAAACAAATAGATTGAAACCCTGAGAATTATAAAGATTTATGTATGTAAAAAAAATTGTTTTTGTTTCAGTGTGTGGTAATATGTATATATATATATATATATATTTTTTTTCGTCTATGTGATTGAGGGAGGCAAAAGGCAGAACTGCCTATAGCGAGTGCCTCCCCCATAGTTGAAAGAGTGCCAGGGCCAAAATCAAGGGACGTTCGAGCCAAAATGCCTGGACACACGGAGTTTGAAGCAATTTAAGTCATAGGAAGAGGGAAAGACTGATTCTGGGAGAGAGTTCCAGAGCTCAGCTGTTGAGTAGAAGAAAGTTTGAGAGTAACTTTTCACGCTTGGGTTGGAGAGTTGCACAGAGTAGGGGTGGGATTGAGTTGCAAGACGGGTACCACGTGCCTTACGTAAAGGAGGTGGTATACACTGGGAAAGCTCTGAGGAACACTGATTATTATAGTAGCGATAGAATAGCGAGAGAGATGCAACATTGCGGCGGAGAGAGAGAGAGATTGCAGAGAGTTGGTGAGTGGACGGGAGTTAATGATACGAAAGGCCTTCCTTTCAACTTTGTCTAGGAGAGCGGTGTGAGAGGAACCTCCCCACACATGTGAACAATACTCAATACAAGCACACACTATGCCCCTGTACAGAGCAAGAAGCTGTGCAGGGGAAAAGAACCCCCTAAGGCGGTTGAGCACACCCAGCTTCTGGGAGGCTGCCTTAGCAAGACTGGTAATATGGTCCTTCTTACTGAGAGCAGAAGAAAAAGAGACACCAAGAATATTGAGAGAAGATGAAGGATTGATTTTTGTATTGTTGAAGAATAAGGGATAGTCCGCTGGGAATTTCTTACGGGTAGATAGATGGAGAAATTGGGTTTTGGAAGCATTAAAGGTAACAAGGTTTTCTCTGCCCCAATTGGAGATAGTATTTAGATCAGAATTTAAGAGTTCTATGGCTTCATTACGTTTGTCGTTGAGGGATTGCTGGCTGGGGCGTTCTGAAAAACTAATTGAGTAGTGTAAGGTTGAGTCGTCTGCGTATGAATGGATGGGAATTGAGGTACAGTTGAGGAGATAATTTATACAAATTAGAAAGAGAATAGGAGATAGGACAGAGCCCTGAGGAACACCGGAGTTTATAGGGTGAGGAAGTGAATGATGGCCGTCCACAACCGCGGCTATGGAACGGCCGGAAAGGAAATTAGAGACAAAGGCACAGATGGAGGGATAGAAACCGAAGGAGGGTAGTTTAGAAATTAAAGATTTGTGCCAGACTCTATCGAAGGCTTTCGATATGTCTAGTGCAATAGAAAAAGTCTCACCGAAGTCCCGAAAGGATGATGACCAAGAGTTAGTAAGATATGAAAGAAGATCACCAGTAAGGAAGCCATACTGGCGTTCTGAGAGCAGATTATGAGAAGAGTATTTGTGTTTATGTAACAGTGCGCGGTATTGTGTTAATATACAGTATATATATATATATATATTTTTTTTTCCATGTGATTGAGGGAGGCAAAAGGCATAACTGCCTATAGTGAGTGCCTCCCCCATAGTTGAAAGAGTGACAGGGCCAAAATCAAGGGACGTTCGAGCCAAAATGCCTGGACACACGGAGTTTGAAGCAATTTAAGTCATAGGAAGAGGGAAAGACTGATTCTGGGAGAGAGTTCCGGAGCTCAGCTGTTGAGTAGAAGAAAGTTTGAGAGTAACGTTTCACTCTTGGGTTGGAGAGTTGCACAGAGTAGGGGTGGGATTGAGTTGCAAGACGGGTACCACGTGCCCTACGTAAAGGAGGTGGTATGCACTGGGATAGCTCTGAGGAACACTGATTATTATAGTAGCGATAGAATAACGAGAGAGATGCAACATTGCGGCGGAGAGAGAGAGATTGCAGAGAGTTGGTGAGTGGACGGGAGTTAATGATACGAAAGGCCTTCCTTTCAACTTTGTCAAGGAGAGCGGTGTGAGAGGAACCTACCACACATGTGAACAATACTCAATACAAGGGCGCACTATGCCCCTGTACAGAGCAAGAAGCTGTGCAGGGGAAAAGAACCCCCTAAGGCGGTTGAGCACACCCAGCTTCTGGGAGGCTGCCTTAGCAAGACTGGTAATATGGTCCTTCCATATGAGAGCAGAAGAAAAAGAGACACCAAGAATATTGAGAGAAGATGAAGGGTTGACTTTTGTATTGTTGAAGAATAAGGGATAGTCCGCTGGGAGATCCTGACGGGTAGATAGATGGAGAAATTGGGTTTTGGAAGCATTAAAGTTAACAAGGTTTTCTCTGCCCCAATTGGAAATAGTATTTAGATCAGAATTTAAGAGTTCTATGGCTTCATTACGTTTGTCATTGAGGGATTGCTGGCTGGGGCGTTCTGAAAAACTAATGGAGTAGTGTAAGGTTGAGTCCTCTGCGTATGAATGGATGGGAATTAAGGTACAGTTAAGGAGATCATTTATAAAAATTAGAAAAAGAATAGGAGATAGGACAGAGCCCTGAGGAACACCGGAGTTTATACAGTATATACAGTATATACAGTATATGTGTGTGTTTGATTTCATGGTGTTTTATAATGTGTTTATATAGCTGTGTTGTTGTTTTTTTTTCGTGTGGTATTATACTTGTATATTTATATATTTGTGTGTTTGTTTTCAGTGCGTGGAGATGTGGCCACAGAGGAGAGGCTACGTCATGCCCTACTCCAAGACTATAACAAACAAACCCTACCCTTCCCTCTCCCTGATCCCACTGTGGTCAAGTTCAGGATCACTCTTAAACACTTCACTATGGTAAGTTGATAGATACGGTGCCTTATAGTTACGGTGCCTTATAGTTATGATGCCTTATATTTACGGTGTCTTATAGTTACAGTGCCTTATAGTTACGGTGCCTTATAGTTACGATGCCTTATAGTTATGGTGCCTTATAGTTATGGTGCCTTATAATTATGGTGCCATATAGTTCCAGTGCATTATAATTACAGTGCCTAATAGTTACAGTGCCTTATAGTTACGGTGCCTTATAGTTACGGTGCCTTATAGTTACGATGCCTTATAGTTACGGTGCCTTATAGTTACGGTGCATTATGGTTATGATGCCTTATATTTACGGTGTCTTATAGTTACAGTGCCTTATAGTTACAGTGCATTATGGTTACGATGCCTTATATTTACGGTGTCTTATAGTTACAGTGCCTTATAGTTACGGTGCCTTATAGTTACGATGCCGTATAGTTACGGTGCCTTATAATTATGGTGCCATATAGTTACAGTGCCTTATAGTTACAGTGCCTAATAGTTACAGTGCCTAATAGTTACAGTGCCTTATAGTTACAGTGCCTTATAGGTACAGTGCCTTATAGTTACGGTGCCTTATAGTTACAGTGCCTTATAGTTACAGTGCCTTATAGTTACAGTGCCTTGTAGTTACGGTGCCTTATAGTTACAGTGCCTTATAGTTACAGTGCCTTATAGTTACAGTGCCTTGTAGTTACAGTGCCTTATAGTTACATTGTCTTATAGTTACAGTGCCTTATAGTTACGGTGCCTTATAGTTACGGTGCCTTATAGTTACAGTGCCTTATAATTACAGTGCCTTATAGTTACAGTGCCTTGTAGTTACGGTGCCTTATAGTTACAGTGCCTTGTAGTTACGGTGCCTTATAGTTATATGGTGCCTTATAGTTACGGTGCCTTATAGTTATATGGTACCTTTTAGTTACAGTGCCTAGTATTTACGGTGCCTTATAGTAATATGGTGCCTTATAGTTACAGTGCCTTATAGTTATATGGTGCCTTATTGTTACAGTGCCTTATAGTTATATGGTGCCTTATAGTTACGGTGCCTTATAGTTATATGGTGCCTTATAGTTAAAGTGCCTTATAGTTACGGTGCCTTATAGTTACGGTGCCTTATAGTTACAGTGCCTTATATTTACAGTGCCTTATATTTACAGTGCCTTATAGTTATAGTGCCATATAGTTACAGTGCCTTATAGTTACAGTCCCTTATAGTTTCGGTGCCTTATAGTTACGGTGCCTTATAGTTACGGTGCCTTGTAGTTACGGTGCCTTATAGTTACGGTACCTTATAGTTACAATGCCTTGTAGTTACAGTGCCTTATAGTTACAGTGCCTTATAGTTACAGTGCCTTATAATTACAGTGCCTTATAGTTACGGTGCCTTATAGTTACAGTGCCTTATAGTTACGGTGCCTCATAGTTATGGTGCCTTATTGTTACAGTATCTTATAGTTACGGTGCCTTATAGTTACAGTGCTTTGTAGTTACAGTGCCTTATAGTTACAGTGCCTTATAGTTACAGTGCCTTATAGTTACGGTGCCTTATAGTTACAGTGCCTTATAGTTACAGTGCCTTATAGTTACGGTGCCTTATAGTTACAGTGCCTTATAGTTACAGTGCCTTATAGTTAAGGTGCCTTATAGTTACAGTGCCTTATAGTTATGGTGCCTTATAGTTACAGTGTCTTATAGTTACAGTGGCTTATAGTTACGGTGCCTTATAGTTACGATGCATTATATTTACGGTGTCTTATAGTTACAGTGCCTTATAGTTACGGTGCCTTATAGTTACGATGCCGTATAGTTACGGTGCCTTATAGTTACAGTGCCTTATATTTACAGTGCCTTATATTTACAGTGCCTTATAGTTATAGTGCCATATAGTTACAGTGCCTTATAGTTACAGTCCCTTATAGTTTCGGTGCCTTATAGTTACGGTGCCTTATAGTTACGGTGCCTTGTAGTTACGGTGCCTTATAGTTACGGTACCTTATAGTTACAATGCCTTGTAGTTACAGTGCCTTATAGTTACAGTGCCTTATAGTTACAGTGCCTTATAATTACAGTGCCTTATAGTTACGGTGCCTTATAGTTACAGTGCCTTATAGTTACGGTGCCTCATAGTTATGGTGCCTTATTGTTACAGTACCTTATAGTTACGGTGCCTTATAGTTACAGTGCTTTGTAGTTACAGTGCCTTATAGTTACAGTGCCTTATAGTTACAGTGCCTTATAGTTACGGTGCCTTATAGTTACAGTGCCTTATAGTTACAGTGCCTTATAGTTACGGTGCCTTATAGTTACGGTGCCTTATAGTTACAGTGCCTTATAGTTACAGTGCCTTATAGTTAAGGTGCCTTATAGTTACAGTGCCTTATAGTTATGGTGCCTTATAGTTACAGTGTCTTATAGTTACAGTGGCTTATAGTTACGGTGCCTTATAGTTACGATGCATTATATTTACGGTGTCTTATAGTTACAGTGCCTTATAGTTACGGTGCCTTATAGTTACGATGCCGTATAGTTACGGTGCCTTATAATTATGGTGCCATATAGTTACGGTGCCTTATAGTTACAGTGCCTTATAGTTACAGTGCCTTTTAGTTACAGTGCCTTATAGTTACAGTGCCTTATAGTTACAGTCCCTTATAGTTTCGGTGCCTTGTAGTTACGGGGACTTGTAGTTACAGTGCCTTATAGTTACAGTGCCTTATAGTTACGGTGCCTTATAGTTACGGTGCCGTATAGTTACAGTGCCTTATAGTTACAGTGCCTTATAGTTACGGTACCTTATAGTTACAGTGCCTTGTAGTTACAGTGCCTTATAGTTACGGTGCCTTATAGTTATGGTGCCTTATAGTTATGGTGCCTTATAGTTACGGTGCCTTATAGTTATGGTGCCTTATAGTTACAGTGCCTTATAGTTACGGTGCCTTATAGTTACAGTGCATTATAGTTACAGTGCCTTATAGTTGCAGTGCCTTATAGTTACAGTGCCTTATAGTTACAGTGCCTTGTAGTTACAGTGCCTTATATTTACGGTGCCTCATAGTTATGGTGCATTATAGTTACAGTGCCTTATAGTTATGGTGCCTTATAGTTACAGTGCCTTGTAGTTACAGTGCCTTATAGTTATGGTGCCTTATAGATACAGTGTCTTATAGTTACAGTGCCTTATAGTTACGGTGCCTTATAGTTATGGTGCATTATAGTTACATTGCCTTATAGTTACGGTGCCTTATAGTTACGGTGCCTTATAGTTACGGTGCCTTATAGTTACAGTGCCTTATAGTTACGGTGCCTTATAGTTACAGTGCCTTATAGTTACGGTGCCTTATAGTTACAGTGCCTTATAGTTACAATGCCTTATAGTTACGTTGCCTTGTAGTTACAAGGCCTTATAGTTACAGTGCCTTATATTTCCGGTGCCTTTTAGTTACAGTGCCTTATAGTTACGTTGCCTTGTAGTTACAGTGCCATATAGTTACAGTGCCTTATAGTTACAGTGCCTTATAGTTACAGTGCCTTATAGTTACGGTGCCTTATAGTTATGGTGTCTTATAGTTACGGTGCTTTATAGTTACGGTGCCTTCTAGTTATGGTGCCTTCTAGTTATAGTGCCTTATAGTTACAGTGCCTTATAGTTACAGTGCCTTATAGTTACGGTGCCTTATAGTTACGGTGCCTTATAGTTACAGTGCCTTATAGTTACAGTGCCTTATATTTACGGTGCCTTATAGTTACAGTGCCTTATAGTTACGGTGCCTTATAGTTGTTGTTGTTGTTGTTGTTGTTCCCCAGGCTGCCTGGCCGAACAGCCCCAAGGTCCCGAGCAAGGCCAAGGCCATAGAGCGCCCCCACAAAACCCTCCCTGCTTACCACTAACAAAACCCAGGTGACCGAAGCCACTCTAAGGCAGGGATCTGAGGAGGGCGCGGAAACGCCCGGGAAACCAAAGCCCCACCCAAGGCCCTGTGCCCCTCAGCAATTAGAAGGGAAAGTTGAGGGGCAAGGGAAAAATGTGACGCTTTGGCTCCCAATCTGCCAACTTTTAGGTTGGCAGTAGGGAGGTCGATCCACGGAAAAGACGCCGTCACTTGAGATCTAGAAGATATATAAGTAAAAGGAACAGTCAGAGTAAGCTATGGGTATGGCAGAGATCGCTCAGCTCTCACTCTGATAGACCAGCCCATCACCAGGCCGTTACAGTGCCTTATAGTTACAGTGCCTTATAGTTATGGTGCCTTATAGTTACAGTGCCTTATAATTACAGTGCCTTATAGTTACAGTGCCTTATATTTAAGGTGCCTTATAGTTATGTTGCTATGTAGTTACAGTGCCTTATAGTTACAGTGCCTTATAGTTACGGTGCCTTATAGTTACGGTGCCTTATAGTTACGGTGCCTTATAGTTACGGTGCCTTATAGTTACGGTGCCTTATAGTTACGGTGCCTTATAGTTACGGTGCCTTATAGTTACGGTGCATTATAGTTACGGTGCCTTATAGTTACGGTGCCTTATAGTTACGGTGCCTTACAGTTACGGTGCCTTACAGTTACGGTGCCTTATAGTTACGGTGCCTTATAGTTACGGTGCCTTATAGTTACGGTTCCTTATAGTTACAGTGCCTTATAGTTACAGTGCCTTATAGTTACGGTGCCTTATAGTTACAGTGCCTTGTAGTTACAGTGCCTTATAGTTACGGTGCCTTATAGTTACGGTGCCTTATAGTTACAGTGCCTTATAGTTACAGTGCCTTATAGTTATGGTGCCTTATAGTTACAGTGCCTTATAGTTACGGTGCCTTATAGTTACAGTGCCTTATAGTTACAGTGCCTTGTAGATATGGTTCCTTATAGTTACAGCGCCTTATAGTTACAGTGCCTTATAGTTACAGTGCTTTATAGTTACAGTGCCTTATAGTTACAGTGCCTTATAGTTACAGTGCCTTGTAGTTATGGTTCCTTATAGTTACAGTGCCTTATAGTTACAGTGCCTTATAGTTACAGTGCCTTATATTTACAGTGTCTTATAGTTACAGTGCCTTATAGTTACAGTGCCTTATAGTTACAGTGCCTTATTGTTACAGTGCCTTATAGGTACAGTGCCTTCTAGTTGCAGTGCCTTATAGTTACAGTGCCTTGTAGTTATGGTTCCTTATAGTTACAGTGCCTTATAGTTACAGTGTCTTATAGTTACAGTGCCTTATAGTTACAGTGCCTTATAGTTACAGTGCCTTGTAGTTACAGTGCCTTATAGTTACAGTGCCTTATAGTTACAGTGCCTTATAGTTACGGTGCCTTGTAGTTATGGTTCCTTATAGTTACAGTGTCTTATAGTTACAGTGCCTTATAGTTACAGTGCCTTATAGTTACAGTGCCTTATAGTTACAGTGCCTTATAGTTACAGTGCCTCATAGGTACAGTGCCTTATAGTTACAGTGCCTTATAGTTACAGTACCTTATAGTTACAGTGCCTTGTAGTTATGCTTCCTTATAGTTATGGTAACTCATGTACATAGCCTTTAACTGTGTTGTTGGTGTAATGGTTTAGATGCTTATGTTCTGTGTGTGGTGACCCGAGTTCGAATCCCGGGAGGACCATATGCTTTCATTAATTTAGTCAAGTGCATCGGGGCTTGTAATGGAGGATAATTGTTAGGAACGGGGTGTTCCTTAAGGGAGCCCACCTCGCTTTGTTTTATCTTTCTCTCCCTCTCTCTTTGGCTTGTATCCATTCGGCCCCATTCACCCTACTGTTTTAAGATGTTTACCCCCATCCAGGTGTCAATATTTTCCGGGCGAGCGGTAGAGAGCCAGCATAAATATATTTTTGTTTTGACAGCAAGCTAAATTTGTACATTTTTTGATAAAAAAAATTCTCCGGCGAAGTCGGATTTCTCCATACAATGTTGGCTCGCTATCGCTCGCCAGGAAGAAATCGACACCTGGATGGGGATAAATGTCTTAAAACAGTAGGCTGAATGGGGCCGAATGCATACAAGCCAGGGAAAGAGAGGACCGGTGGCCCCCCTTAATCCCTTCTGTACCGTGCCGTCCTTTTAACTATATCTGGCTTCTATCAGACAATTTTATTCAGTATAAAAATGGTCTCCAGCAATTAACAGGCTATAAATGTTCTCATTTTACACAAAATCGTCTAAATATAGCTAGAATGAAATTTAAAAGACGTCGCTGGTACATAAGGGGTTAATACACTCCTATAGTTCTTCCATTTTGCTTAACCCAAAAACTGCGAAGGACCTCAATTGAGTCCTGTAGTCAGATTTTTTGTTTATTTTACTTTTTTCCCCTGTGTAAAAAAAAAAAAAAAAAAAAAAAATCTCATTACAAACTTAATTGAGGACCTTCGCCGTTCCCGGGTTGAGGGGGGATGGGCCGGCTTTCTGGACCACTTTCTGGACCACTTTCTCCCTCATGTTTAGCCTCATTAGTTTTCAGATGTTAAGATGTTTGCCCCATTAGTTAGTAAATTTTAAGAACTTTCGCCCCTTTTCGTCGTCAATATTTAGACCTTTCGTGCTATTTAGGTGTCGATTTTTTCCCTGGCGAACGATAGTGAGCCTGTAATGTTGGAAGAACCGGCTTTTGCCCAGGACATTTTCTACCGAAAAATGTACAACTTAATCTAGAAGGGGGATCTAATGGATGTGTTTTTAAATTTGATGGAGGTCTAGGGAGGAAACTAGAAAAAATAATGAATACATGCAAAAATCACCCAAAAAGTGAACCATCCCCCCTTAACCCTTACAAGATAGGATGGTGCATTCCTTTTATGTTTATCAGGCTATTATCAGACGATTATATTCAGATTAGGAAATGTATGTGGCAGTCAGAGTGTGAATTGAAATAGTCTTACCCTCATCATTCCCACCTATCCTTCCTAACCTGTATAAAACCGTCTAATGAAAACCAACATATACTGTCGGAGTGCGTCATAATCTTGAAAGGGTTAAGTAATTAGGTCTACTGTAAATTGAGATTTGTATTTGTGTTTATTTATATATTTATTTATTTATTTATTTTCATTATTATTTTTTTTGTTTAGTTTCCTCGCTAAACCTCTATCAAGCTTAAAACAAAATACCTGCAAGACCCGCCTTCGAGATAAATGTGTAAATTGTTCGATAGAATAATGTCCTGGCCGAAGGCCGGATCCTCCAAAATTACAGGCTCGCTATCGCTCGCCAAGAAAGAAATCGACACTTCGATGACACCAAAGGTCTTAAAATAGCTTAACTAATGGGGCGAACGTCTACAAATCTCAAAACTAATAGGCTTAAGGGGAGGTATTTAGTTTGTTCCCTAGACCTCCATCAAGCTTAAAATTACACCCCCTTGAGTCCCTTTCAAGATAAATTTGTAAATTTTTCGGTAGAAAAATGTCCCGGCCGAAGGCCGGTTCCTCTTAAATTACAGGCTCGCTATCGCTCGCCAGGATAAAATCGACACCTAAATGGCACGAAAGGTCTTACTATGGGGTGAAAGTTCTTAAAATCGCTAAACTAATGGGGCAAACATTTTATAATATCAAAAGCAATGGGGCTAAACATGAGGGAGAAAGGGGTCAAGAAAAAAATCCCTCAAGTGGAGATCTCCCCTTAAACATGAAGGAGAAGGGGATCCAGTAAAACATCAAACCTCTCCTTAATGAAGTAATTTAGAAGTGTGGTTTAATTATTATTATGTTTTGTTTACAGGAGGAGGATGAGCAGTCTTTGGTTGCTGATGCTTGGATGGTTAATGTAAGTTGAGGGTTTATTTTGTATTATTATTATTAGTATTAGTAGTGGTGGTAGTAGTAGTAGTAGTAGTAGTAGTAGTAATAGTAGTAGTAGTAGTAGAGTTGTTAGTATAAGGTATAATACAAATATTAATAATATTTGTTGTTTTTGTGTTATATTATTCATTATTAGTAGTAGTAGTAGCAGTAGTAGTAGTAGTAGTAGTAGTAGTAGTAGTAGTAGTAGTAATCCACGATGATGAGTCTGAGTGCTTACCCCGGAATAGGAAGTAGCTGAATGACAACAAAGTCAGGCGCTTTGATGACTATTCTGACCTAGTCTAGGGTCCAAAGAGGGGATGCACAGACTGAGTGGTTGAAAAGAAAGTAGTAGTAGTAGTAGTAGTAGCATTAGGAGTAGTAGTAGTAGTAGTAGTACAAATAAGTACACAGGACTACAAAGGAAGACGAGCAACAACATGTCTTTAGACCCCTCAAGGTTACTGTTTCTAGTGTCCAACAGTATTTCAGAGAGATAAAGATGTGAAAAGGAAATATCTTTCTGGGGATTACCATGGCAGGGAGGGGGGGGGGGGGGAGGGGGGGGGGGACATTAATAATGAAATAGCACAATTTAGGAAATATTTTATTTATTTACAAATGCAGTCAACCTTGGATTCAGAGAAAGGTGCTTGTCAAGGCAAACGTGTTGCAGCTCATAACATCTCCACAAGTTGACGAATAGATTGAAGAAGAAATTCTTGGATTCGTGCGAGTTGAATGATTTACCAATGATTTTGCAACCATTTCCCTGTGTGTAGTTTGATCGGTCAATCGTAAAGCATTTACTACAGTTCATATTGTCGATGCCTCTGATAATCTTAAATACTTGAATTACTGTAGGTCGCCTCTTAATCTACGCTTTGTTTGGGGAAACCGATGTAATTCTTCAAGACGTTCCTCATATAGTTTGTTCTTTAGACTGGGTATCATTTTAGTCACTCTGCGTTGAACACGTTCCAGTTTGTCTATATCCTTTTGGTAGTAAGGGCACCAGGCGTCCAGGACGGAATGCAATATTCCATGAGTGGGCAAACTAAGGAATTATAAAGAGTGAGGATTACATCTTTGGATTTATGCTCAAAGGACCTGCCTATGAAACCAATATTTTGTTTTGCCTTCTAAACAACCTCCTTGCTTTGTTGACTAGGTTTGAGATTACATGATATTGTTACTCCTAAATCTGTTTCTTTGTCTACAGTCTTGAGTTGGGTGCCATTCATTGAATAATTCGCTTTCTCATTTCGGCTTCCAATGTGAAGTACTTTACATTTGTCTTCATTGAAACACATTTACCATATTTTAGCCCATTGAGACAACTTATCTAGATTGCCTTGCATATCCTGAAGGTGTTCTTTTGAAATTACATTATTTGCAATTTTTATATCATCTGCAAACTTTGAGATTGTGCAGGTGAGGCCCTCATCTATGTCGTTTATGTAGATTAGGAAGAGAACTGGCCCCAGTACTGATCCTTGTGGTACTCTGGTAGTTACATTGGTCCATGTTGATGCTTTCCCATTTATGATTACTCTTTCTTTTCTTTCACTGAGCCAATTAATTATCCATTTCAAGGCAACTCCTTGTATTCTGTGTGCTTATAATTTGATCAATAAGCGTTTTTGTGGAACTTTATCAAAGGCTTTTTGAAAATCGAGGTATATAATATCTACAGCTTTACAACAACACGCAGCTGCCATAACGACCTCCCGAAATCCATCCTTCTGAATCCTCCCTTCCTCGCGAGGACAGAATCCACCTGACCAGATTGAGATGTGGGCACCATCTGAGCTATCAGAAGAGACTGGATAACTCCGTCGACGACACCTGCTCAGGATGCAACGCGGCACCCCATACTATTAAATACATCATAGAAGACTGCATTCTACACAATCACTTATGCCAACAACATAATCTACACTCCTTGAAAGCCCGTTGGGAAAGCCCGATCGTGGCCATGGCCTTCCTTAGGGACTCGGGGCTGTTCGGCCAGGCAGCTTAGGGAACGACAACAACAACATCTTTACTTTTGTCATATAGATTTAGGATATCGTGGAAGAAATCTAAAAGGTTGGTCAAGCAGGAACGATTATTGTGAAAACCATGTTAGGTATCTTTAAGTATGTTGTTTTCCTTCAAGTACTTTACGAGTCTGTCTCTTATGATAGTTTCTAGTAGTATAATGATAATAGTTGTGTATATTATTAATGTTGTATTATTATTGTTTTATTATTGCTATTATTATTATTATTATTATTATTATTATTATTATTATTATTATCAAAACTGTAGATACTCTTCCAAACATAACTAGTATTAATCCAAAGTAAACCTACACTATAATGCTCCAAACTTTAAAATATAACTTCAGAGTGTCCAATAAACTCAATATAAATGTTGATGACCATATGGAAATGCTATAAGCTAGCTTTTACACATTTGCATACAGATGGAATTCCTATATTGGTTGGGGTGACATTATTCTCCGTTTTCTATTGACTATTATATTAGCCTCGTGTTTGGTATATTGAGGGGTTTATTTTAAGGACCCCCTTCTCCCTCATACTTAACCCCATTAGTTATGCTATTTTAAGACGTTCACTCCATTAGTTTGGCTATTTTAATACCTTTCGCCCCATTTCTTTGTCAAGTTTTAAGAACTTTCGTGACATTTAGGTGTACCGCTCGCCTGCAAATACGGAGCAAACGGCCTTTGGCCGAGACATTTTTCTACTGAACAATGTACAAATTTATCTTGGGGATGTTTATTAAAGGTACAAAGTAATACTAATTATATATATATATATATATATATATATATATATATATATATATATATATATATATATATATATAGAGAGAGAGGAGAGAGAGAGAGAGAGAGAGAGAGAGAGAGAGAGAGAGAGAGAGAGAGAGAGAGAGAGAGAGAGAGAGAGAGAGAGAGAGAGAGAGAGAGAGAGAGAGAGAGAGAGAAGATAATATACATAAGTTGTTTACTGTATACCTGACCTTCCGTGACCCCTGCAGGAGTGGCATGACCCTAGGTTGACCTGGGCCCCCGAGGACCACGATGACATCACCAAGCTGACCTTCCCCCATGAAGCCATCTGGAAGCCGGACCTGGGCATCTATAACAGGTCAGTCAGAGGGTCTCAGGTCAGTCAAAGGGTCTCAGGTCAGTCAAAGGGTCTCAGGTCAGTCAAAGGGTCTCAGGTCAGTCAAAGGGTCTTAGGTCAGTCAAAGGGTCTCAGGTCAGTAAAAGGGTCTCAGGTCAGTCAAAGGGTCTCAGGTCAGTCAAAGGGTCTCAGGTCAGTCAAAGGGTCTCAGGTCAGTCAAAGGGTCTTAGGTCAGTCAAAGGGTCTCAGGTCAGTAAAAGGGTCTCAGGTCAGTCAAAGGGTCTCAGGTCAGTCAACGGGTCTCAGGTCAGTCAAAGGGTCTCAGGTCAGTCAAAGGGTCTCAGGTCAGTCAAAGGGTCTCAGGTCAGTCAAAGGGTCTCAGGTCAGTCAAAGGGTTTCAGGTCAGTCAAAGGGTCTCAGGTTAGTCAAAGGGTCTCAGGTCAGGTTGGTTTTTCTGGATCCCCTTCTCCCTCAGGTTTAGCCCCATTAGGTTTGAGATTTTAAGATGTTTGTTCCATTAGTTTGGCGATTTTAAGACCTTTTGCCCCATTTCTGTTAATTTTAAACCCTTTGTGCCATTTAGGCATCGATTTTTTCCTGGCGAGCGATAGCGCGCCTGTAATTTAGAAGGAGTCGGCCTTTGGCCGGGACATTTTTCTACCGAAAAATTTACAAATTTATCTTGAAGGGGGATCTAGGGTTATTTCTTTTAAGCTTGATACAGGTCTAGGGAGGAAATTAAGAAACAAAAACTAATAAATACATAAATAAGTATATATATGAAGAAATCACTCCAAGTCTGCCCTCGGACCACAACAACATGACCAAGCTGACCTCCCCCCATGAGGCCATCTGGAAGCCGGACCTGGGCATCTATAACAGGTCAGTGCCGGGGCAGGTCGAAGGGATTAGTCATTATTCTAGTCAGCTCAATTTATATTTAAGGAGGTCACCGGCTTTTTTTTTCTCTATTTCTCCTAATCTCTCTTTCTCTGGCTTGTATCCATTCGGCCCCATTCAGCCAACTGTTTTAAGACGTTTATCCCCATCCAGGTGTAGATTTCTTCCTGGCGAGTGAGAGCGAGCCAGCATTGTATGGAAAAATCCGCTTCGCCGGAGACATTTTTCTATCGAAAAATGTACAAATTTAGCTTGCTGTCAACAACAAAAAATATATTTGCTGTCTCGCTACCGCTCGCTAGGAAAATATTGACACCTGGATGGGGGTAAACGTCTTAAAACAGTAGGCTGAATGGGGCCGAATAGATACAAGCCAGAGAAAGAGAGAAAAGGAGAGAAAAAAAGCCTGTGACCCCCTTAACCCCTTCTGTACCGTCGAGGTCTTATATATTATATTATTGCTACATTTTGACGGTTCTATGAAGCTTGGGAAAGATATATGGTAGTTAAAAGATATATGGTAGTTAAAAGATATATGGTAGTAAAAAGATATATGGTAGTTAAAAGATATATGGTAGTTAAAAGATATATGGTAGTTAAAAGATATATGGTAGTTAAAAGATATATGGTAGTTAAAAGATATATGGTAGTTCAAAGATATATGGTAGTTCAAAGATATATGGTAGTTCAAAGATATATGGTAGTTAAAAGATATATGGTAGTTAAAAGATATATGGTAGTTAAAAGATATATGGTAGTTAAAAGATGTATGGTAGTTAAAAGATATATGGTAGTTCAAAGATATATGGTAGTTCAAAGATATATGGTAGTTCAAAGATATATGGTAGTTCAAAGATATATGGTAGTTCAAAGATATATGGTAGTTCAAAGATATATGGTAGTTAAAAGATATATGGTAGTTAACAGATATATGGTAGTTAACAGATATATGGTAGTTAAAAGATATATGGTAGTTAAAAGATATATGGTAGTTAAAAGATATATGGTAGTTAAAAGATATATGGTAGTTAAAAGATATATGGTAGTTAAAAGATATATGGTAGTTAAAAGATATATGGTAGTTAAAAGATATATGGTAGTTAAAAGATATATGGTAGTTAAAAGATATATGGTAGTTAAAAGATATATGGTAGTTAAAAGATATATGGTAGTTAAAAGATATATGGTAGTTAAAAGATATATGGTAGTTAAAAGATATATGGTAGTTAAAAGATATATGGTAGTTAACAGATATATGGTAGTTAAAAGATATATGGTAGTTAACAGATATATGGTAGTTAACAGATATATGGTAGTTAACAGATATATGGTAGTTAAAAGATATATGGTAGTTAAAAGATATATGGTAGTTAAAAGATATATGGTAGTTAAAAGATATATGGTAGTTCAAAGATATATGGTAGTTCAAAGATATATGGTAGGTAAAAGATATATGGTAGTTAAAAGATATATGGTAGTTAAAAGATATATGGTAGTTAAAAGATATATGGTAGTTAACAGATATATGGTAGTTAAAAGATATATGGTAGTTAAAAGATATATGGTAGTTAAAAGATATATGGTAGTTAAAAGATATATGGTAGTTAAAAGATATATGGTAGTTAAAAGATATATGGTAGTTAAAAGATATATGGTAGTTAAAAGATATATGGTAGTTAAAAGATATATGGTAGTTAAAAGATATATGGTAGTTAAAAGATATATGGTAGTTAACAGATATATGGTAGTTAAAAGATATATGGTAGTTAAAAGATATATGGTAGTTAAAAGATATATGGTAGTTAAAAGATATATGGTAGTTAAAAGATATATGGTAGTTAACAGATATATGGTAGTTAAAAGATATATGGTAGTTAAAAGATATATGGTAGTTAAAAGATATATGGTAGTTAAAAGATATATGGTAGTTAAAAGATATATGGTAGTTAAAAGATATATGGTAGTTAAAAGATATATGGTAGTTAAAAGATATATGGTAGTTAAAAGATATATGGTAGTTAAAAGATATATGGTAGTTAAAAGATATATGGTAGTTAAAAGATATATGGTAGTTAAAAGATATATGGTAGTTAAAAGATATATGGTAGCTAAAAGATATATGGTAGTTAAAAGGATTAATTCAGATAGTCTGTAGCCTTTTAAGTGGTAGACATCCTTCTTATGCTGAGTAAAATCGTCTAATAGTCGCCATAATAAAATGTAAAGTATGTCACCGGTACAGAAAGGGTTAACCCTTGGCTATTATCAGATGATTTATTTCTGATTAGGAAGGGTATGTGGAAGTCTGAGGGGTAATTGAGATAGTCTTTACCCTTATATATCCTTCAGATCTGTTGTAAACTGTACAAAATCGTCTAACAATAGCCAGAATATACTATCAAAATGCGTCATAATTTTGAAAGGGTTAAGTGTATTGAAATGTATAACGCCACAGTGAGAGTGAGACCAACTATACTCTGTTTCTTTTCAACTGGCGGTAAATTGTAAAGTTCACATCAAGATTTCTTAGTTATTTTGAAGATTTAGTGGTGAAATAGGGTGCTAATTATATAAACGTGGTCTCAATATGATGCAGAGACATAGTAGTTTCATATTTATTCATTAAGTATAGAGATATTAGCTACTAAAGTGTTCAATTTATAGCCAGCTAAAAACCAACCATTCGGTTACGTGTCGTTGGTCATGAATATTTCCAATATTATCCTATGATATGTATAGTCCAGGTGGCGATATTGATGAAATGGCAACTTTAGCATAGTTTACGCTAAAACTTACTTTATCAATTCCTGTCAGTGATAGTAATGGGAGGGAAGCAACCTTGTTTGTTATGTAAGTTATTATTTATTTTCTATTTTTATGAAAGAATAGACCTACTGGTAATTAATCATACTTGTAGCATTATGAATGCAGTAGGAACTTTAATTAAGAGTTACATACATTACGCTTACTTAACCCTTTCTCCGCAGTGCCAGCGTAGGAACCCCCCTGAGCTATGGCAATACCCTGCTGATTGTCTTCAACACCGGCCGGGTCCTATTCGTGCCGGCCATGCGTCTTGCGTTCACCTGCGTCATGGACCTAACTTTCTGGCCCCACGACCAACACAACTGTACCATGGTCATCGGTTCTTGGGTCCACGATGGCTTCCGTATTGACCCGCAGATTCTGGATGACGAACCGGATGTAAGTTTAAGGGGAGATTTAGTATCATAATTAAGTTTAGAACAGATTTTGGATGACGAACCGGATATAAGTTTAAACTTTAAAATGCAACCTCTCCTCCGGAATGTTGTATTGAGCGAAATCGACCCCGGAATCTTACACGAAATACAAAACGCACCAGTGCCAGGGAAATGGACGCAATATATGATTAACCCATCCAGTACCAGTGTCGGCCCTGATCTGTCAGTACAATAGGGTAACACTAGTACCAGTAACGGCTGTCATCCGTTACAGTAATATGCAACCCTTGTTCCTGCTAATATCAAGCGGGAGCCGCTAACATTACTTGAAGGCACTGCTGTGAGGAGTTGGCAACACTGCTCATACCTCCTCCTAGCTGTTTAAAGTCAGAGGACTCAGTCACCCATCAGCTCTAATGGTGGGAGGGTGCTGTCTCGCCATGGATGAATAATTTTGGCCAGGATGGTTGGTACTGAGGGGTACATATATTCCAATATGCTCTGGTACAGTAGGGGTTAAGTGACATGTCTCTCCTCCCTTTCCATGTGTCTCCGCCCTTCCCTCCTCCTCCCTTTCTCCCTTAATTCCCCCCCTCCTCCCTTTTTCTACCTCTTCCCACCCCACTTTCTCTACTTCCTCCGTCCCCCCTCAAATACCTCCGCCGTCCCTTTCAATTTTCCTCCTTTATCCCTCCACTAACCCTCCCCCCCCTTCTACCTCATCTGACCCGTCCACACAGTGTGAGAAGTGAGCCAGTGTGTCAGACCTATCTTGCTTGGCCGCACACCCATCCATCACCCGCTCGACACTCTAAGCCGGTTTTATACTGAGTATTTGTTCTTTACACCTATTATCTGGTTCTTCACATGTTCCTTGTGCAAGAAAAACATGCGAATGTGGTGCAATAATATTGCTTTTTATGGTAGATATAACGAATTCTTTCCAATTCGAAGCCAAATCATTCGCACTGGTAGCATTTTCATGAACACGCATCTCGTATCTGCCGGATTAAGCATTGGGTGTACTGAAAACCTTAATCACTTCAATCCATTAAACCAGTTCCAGGACCTCTCCCTTCGACCCTATCTGACTGAAGTCAGGATAGATTGTCGATCAAGCATTACTTGGAATTGAACAAATTTTAGAATGGAGACTCGCATGAATGGAACCCGCTGGTATTGTTAGAATGTGGTTGTGGCTTTGTGCTGTAATAGTGTGTGCCATCATTAATTGATATATATCTCTAGTGTCACAGTATTAGCTTAGCTGAAATTTCCATTCCTTCATTATTATAAGACATTTTGTGTATGCTACTTTGGAAGGCTCTCTAGGATCGAAGCATGTAATGCCATATATCCTTTTTTTTCCAACTTCTACCTCCGGATATAGGCTAAAAGGCTGTAGATTTAACCGCTCAACACAGTGAAGCCAGGAGGTCTTATTCCAGACTGGAATCAACTTGTTCGTGGTTGTACCTTCGTAGAGCCACAACGCCTGGTTTTCTCCTCGTGGCCCGGTGCAAACTCCGACTCAGACACTCTCACTCTCATACGCGACCTATTTACCTGCCCCCATCGCATATTTTGAATGTGAGAATTTGCATACAATGCTAATTTATTGGAAGCAGCAATGGTATTTTTAATGGTGTGTTGTTGGGCTTTGTAATGGTGTACTCAAACTAAGTAGTGCATACATTCCATCCCAATAATATCTTTTAATTGACATATCGGGATTTGAACCTGGGATCTTTAGGTTACCAGTCCTGTAGCAAGACCACTTTACCACACACCTCCCCTCTTATTCCCACAGACCCTTAAAGAACTTAATAGAATCTTATAACAATAGCCAGAATAAAATTAAGGAATTTGTCATGGTATACTAATTGGGTTAATCTAAATGATTGTATATCTCGTTGTAGTACTGGACCATCATTATATAACCCATTCAGTACTGGACCATCATTATATAACCCATTCAGTACTGGACCATCATTATATAACCCATTCAGTACTGGACCATCATTATATAAACCCATTCAGTACTGGACCATCATTATATAACCCATTCAGTACTGGACCATCATTATATAACCCATTCAGTACTGGACCATCATTATATAACCCATTCAGTACTGGACCATCATTATATAACCATTCAGTACTGGACCATCATTATATAACCCATTCAGTACTGGACCATCATTATATAACCCATTCAGTACTGGACCATCATTATATAACCCATTCAGTACTGGACCATCATTATATAACCCATTCAGTACTGGACCATCATTATATAACCCATTCAGTACTGGACCATCATTATATAACCCATTCAGTACTGGACCATCATTATATAACCCATTCAGTACTGGACCATCATTATATAACCCATTCAGTACGGGACCATCATTATATAACCCATTCAGTACTGGACCATCATTATATAACCCATTCAGTACTGGACCATCATTATATAAACCATTCAGTACTGGACATCATTATATAAACCCATTCAGTACTGGACCATCATTATATAACCCATTCAGTACTGGACCATCATTATATAACCCATTCAGTACTGGACCATCATTATATAACCCATTCAGTACTGGACCATCATTATATAACCCATTCAGTACTGGACCATCATTATATAACCCATTCAGTACTGGACCATCATTATATAACCCATTCAGTACTGGACCATCATTATATAACCCATTCAGTACTGGACCATCATTATATAACCCATTCAGTACTGGACCATCATTATATAACCCATTCAGTACTGGACCATCATTATATAACCCATTCAGTACTGGACCATCATTATATAACCCATTCAGTACTGGACCATCATTATATAACCCATTCAGTACTGGACCATCATTATATAACCCATTCAGTACTGGACCATCATTATATAACCCATTCAGTACTGGACCATCATTATATTACCCATTCAGTACTGGACCATCATTATATTACCCATTCAGTACTGGACCATCATTATATTACCCATTCAGTACTGGACCATCATTATATTACCCATTCAGTACTGGACCATCATTATATAACCCATTCAGTACTGGACCATCATTATATTACCCATTCAGTACCAGTACCATCCTTTTCATCTTATTCTGGCAAATATTAGGCGATATTATTAAGGTTAGGAAGGACGTGTACCCATTTAAAGGTTACGGACTATCTCAATTAATCCTTTTACCTATCATATTATGCTTCCTGAGCTTCATAAAAGAGTCTAAATGAAGCTGAAATCAAATGAAAATGACGTCGCTGGTACAGAAAGGGTTAATTAATCTAGGTCATTGTGTATCTTGCTGTAGTACTGGACCTTCATTATTGGTCCAGCCAGTCATTATTCAACCTTCACTTGGACTTGTTAATGGGGGGGTTTGTATCTTGACCCCTTCTCCCTCAGATTTAGCCCCATTAGTTTCGAGATTTGAGCCGTTCGTACCATTTGTATTTATAGTTTTAAATAATTATATCTTTTTTATTATTATTATTATATATACAGTATATATATATATATATACCTATATATATATATATATATATATATATATATATATATATATATATATATATATATGTATATTTTAGTTTGCTCCCTAGACCCCTAACAAGCTAAACAAAATTACCCCCTACTCTCCCCTACTAGATACATTTGTACACTATTCGGTAGAAAACTGTCCTGGCCGAAGGCAGGTTCCTCCTAAATTGCAGGCTCGCTTCGCTCGCCACGATAAAATCAACACCTAAATGGCATGAAAGGTCTTAGTATCGACAAAGAAATGAGGCGGAAGATTTTAGAATTGCCAAACTGATGGAGCAAACTTCTTAATATCTCAAAAACTAATGGGAATAAACATGAGGTAGTTGGGGGCCCAGACATGTTTTAGGTGTATCTAACTGCGAAACTGGGCCATCATTATTGGTCCAGCCGGTCATCATTCAGCCGTCAGATGTACTTTAAAAACCTGACTTTCTTTTCTTAAAATTTTGACCTCCTAATCTACCCCCTCAGCTTGACCTAACGACCCTGACCAATGAGGCGGGACTGAACCTTACCCGAGGCAACTGGAAGCTGCTGGACTCCAACCTGACCCGACAAGTGGATACCTACAAGTGCTGCCCCGAGCCCTACGTCACCATCCGCCTCACCCTACACCTGGAACGGGATGCTCCGGCCTATGACTGGACCGTTAAGATGCCTTCTATTGGTGAGGAGGTCTAGTTAGCATACCAACACATAGCATAGTATACTGTAGTTTAGTGTGTCATAGAATAACTTGCCATATTGAGGAACTTAAATGAAACTGGCAATGCAATGCAACACAACAGGATACAACAGCATGGCAAAACACAACATGAAACTAGACCACACAAATTGATATAACATATCATAATAGAATGAAACACAACACTGTATCCTCACATCACCGTCCATCTGACACTACACCTGGGTTATGGTTGGATCGTTTGGCCTTCTTCATACAAGTGTTTGTTCCAGCACAAGAGTGAGCACACCTGGGCAATAATGTCTGTCCTTCACTCAAGCGTGTTTTTCAACCACGGGAGACTTGTCAGACGCTCTAGTTACTTGTACAATTAATGGGTTGTCCCATCGCGCTCTTCTGAAGGACCTAACTGCTACACATGTATTTTCAACATGCCCGGCATACACAGGTTACTAGAACAGGCAGAAGCGGGCACAAGGCACAATATTTCCCGCGACACATTCGTTTGAATAGTCCTATTCATTTCCATGTGTCTCGTGTATCTCTCTTACTGAGTGTCTTACAAGGCGACTAAAGGAAGGATGCCCATAGTTCAGACCAATGGTTATCCAACAGTAAAGTCTTGTTATATTCATCGCCTTGTTGTATCACTGTTGAGGCTGGTGTGATGCAGAGATGTGTTGCAAGGGAACTTTGTTGAATTTTTGCTGAAGCACTGTTAGCACTATGCCAACATCAGCCACAGTGATGATATGGTAAGGCAGTGTTAAGGCAGGACTATTGTACTACAGTCCAAATGCTGAAAATACAACTCTGTATGAGCCATTACAATCTAATGAAAAATTACATTAAACATTGTATGTATGAATGTACAGTACAGTATACAGTATGTTGAAATATTTGAACACTTAGTTTTAGGTACACACCTACCTATGTCACCTATGTGGAGTTCGCCACTCTTGCTAGTGGCACGGAAGAGCGCACCGCCAAACAACGTTGTTGTTTGAGAATTGGTGCAGACTATTCGAAGAGGTGGAGCGCACCCTTGTCAAGATGGGCTCGTCTGGCACTTTTTGTAGTTCGACATCGAGAGCTCTCTTGAAGCTGTCTAACGAGACACTTCTCATGTCTCTCACTCGCCGCGGGAGTTTGTTGAAGAGACGTGCTCCTCTATGTGATAACCAGCCCTCTTGCAGAGAGCCCATAGCATCCCGATTTTTCATCTTGGGGATATCGCATTCCCAGCCTCTCCTATCACTGAATTTCATTGCTATTGGGGTATGTAGATTTGGTACAAAACCCTCGGCGATTTTCCACGTATATATTATTAAGTATCGTTCCCTTCTACGTTCCAACGAATACAGCTTTAGTGATTGTAAACGATCCCAATAGTGTAACTGTTTTACTGAGTTTATATGTGAGGTGAAGTTCCTTTGTACACTTTCTAAGTCCTTAATTTCACCTGCTTTGTATGGGGATGTTAATACTTATTATGCAAAATTGTGAACTATTCCTTGAAATATAAATAAGAAACTATAAATAGTTAGCATAAGGTGTTATTGGCTTATTAATTATATTGCACTATATTAGACCAAGGTCAATATTTCTGTTCATTTCATTATAAACAGTGAAGGTTATTTTAGTACTGTACCTTAAAGATTGCCGATATCGTAGGTCAGAGGGCTTAGGGCTCACACCCTAGATTTCTAGCGTTCGATCCAAGCACAATACAATACAGTCAACTTTGCTGTGGTAATCATCTTCCTATAACATTGAAGTATTAAGGGGCTAGTGGATATTTTTTGGTCTATTTATTTTATTTGTTTATATATTTTATAGTGTCATTGCTAAATGTCCACCAAGCTTATAACTACAACCCCCCTTGCCTAGTACGACACGCAGTAGTATGCGTGGGTCATATATATTTGTGTATCCACCATAAGATGTGATTCGTACTTAACCTTGACCATTTATCCCGTGACAGCTCTGGCCATCCTGACAGCAGTAATGTTCCTGCTGCCTCCGTGTGCCGGGGAGAAGGTGGTGTTTGGTGGCCTGTGTCTTATACTGGATGTTATCTTCATCGCCTACACATCCAACATCATCTCTCACGCTCCATCACATACGCCACTCATAGGTAGGTTGCTGTCTCTCATACTGGACATTAATTTCATCATCTACACCTCCAACATTATCTCTCACGCTCCTCACATACGCCACTCATAGGTACATTACTGTGTATCTCATACTGGACGTTATCTTTATTGCCTACACTTCCAACATCATCTCTCACGTTCTTTTACATACGCCGCTCATTGATACAGTTGTTTCATACAGTATATTTGTATGATGATACTAGTTCCTTTATTACTTTTATAAAGATATATCTTAGTTCATATTGGTAAAGTGATTATTGGTATACGACAATCGTAGTTAAGTGTGGTTAACAGGACGTTCTCTGCTGAGTTATCGGTATTCTACCGATAACTGCATATGCTGATTAATATATCCTCACACCACCACCTTTGATTTGCATGTTCTTCATAATTCACACTCGAGCTGAAACGACCACGAAAGTAGAGAAGTTCCGGCCATATCGGCCGCTGGATATGGGTGAGTGGTGAGTGATTATATCTAAGCATCAATATGTGACTCAGTCTGAATTGTAGTTGGTGAGGTGTCCAAGGAGCAGAGTGGGGACACCTCTTGATGCGGGAATGGTGTGTGGGAGAGTCCCTGAATGTTCTCCAGTATTTTGGACAGACCGCGCCCTATTCAGGCGGCCCGCCTGAATAGGGCGCGGTCTGTCCAAGGGAGTGCACGGAATTAAAGACTGCATCATTCTCATTGGAGGTTTGTGTCAGTATGTAGTCCTAATATCCCCCTTCTTAGTAAGTGTGTGGAGTATGTCAGTATATAATCTTAATATACTCCTTTATGGTACAATAGTGAAACAAAGTATAGCAACAGGTTGGCCTAACTATTATCTCGTTC
Organism: Paralithodes platypus; assembly: GCA_032716605.1. Classification (NCBI taxonomy): domain Eukaryota; kingdom Metazoa; phylum Arthropoda; class Malacostraca; order Decapoda; family Lithodidae; genus Paralithodes; species Paralithodes platypus. The sequence goes on along the minus strand of CM064557.1, from coordinate 12,547,564 downwards.
CCCAGTGGAGATGGTGTGTCAGCAGCTGGTGTTGACGGTGGCCAGCCTGATCATGGCCACCTTAACCACCCGCCTGGCCCGGGACCCCCACGGCTCCCCCCTGCCCGGCTGTGTCAGGGCGCCCCTCATGGTGGTATCGGCCGTCTTCTGTCTACACAACTATAGGAACCTTGTGTCACAGGCTTCTTGGCAGGTCAGGAACAAGTACAGTACAGTACAGTACAGTACAGTACAGTACAGTACTACTGTAATTAGGGAAACCATATCCAAAAGTGCATAATTTCGTGAAGTGTGAAACACCAAAGTCTTGCAAACTTTTTATATTGATTCTTTGGATCTTGTCTGAAATTCCAAGGTGATAGTCTTTTAAGCTTTATTCAAAATGGAAGAAAGTCCACAGATACCTAGTCTGAAAGTCGCAGGTTGCTAGTAGCCCGGAGTCGGAAAGAGAGGGCCATTACTGTAACTAGATAGATAGAGATGTATTATAAATTGATAGGTAGATATATGTAGACAGATGTGCAATAGAGCTAGAACTGTGGTCAGATATTTAATGTAAATATTCCTTGACTAAGGTCTCTCAGACAAGTGGGGTACCTCTATTGTCTCAGTGGTAAGGTGCCGGTCTAGTAACTGACTAATCCCGAATTCAATCCCCAGAAATGAGGGCTAGGATTTTTGTGAGACGATCAGTTCAGTATCCAATCCAGTTTGGTATATACTAAATGTTAAAGTAAGATATCAGCCTTAAAAAAAGAACAAAATAAGATATCAGACCTCAAAAAAGTTAAATTAAGATATCAGCTCTCTCTCTCTCAAAAAAAGTAAGATATCAGCTCTCATAAAACTAAAAGACTAAAACTCCTAAAAGATAACCCCCATTAGAGATACAGCAGAAAAGTATATACAGTAGAGAGATGGCGAGGAGCAAGTCATGATGGAGTTTGGCCTGATGGACAGAGACAGAGATATTCAGTTCAGTTCTTTGGTCAATCCCCAGACAGAGCTGGTCTCTCATATTGTGGATGTATTTGAAAGGAATGAATTGGGTTCAGGAAGGCGTTATGTCTGACCAAACAGTTTACCGTGAAGTTTATCAATAAATGTGTATGTTCACATTTCCTAAACTTTATGCATCTTAAGGGGACAGTGGTTATTTTTGATGGCCAATTTTTTTATATATTAATTTATCTTTTAGTTTCCTCGCTAGACCTTCATCAACCTTAAAAACACTCCCTAGACCCCCCTTCAATATATTTTGTGTATATTTTCGATAGAAAAAATTCCCGGCTGAAGGCCGGTTTCTCTTAAAATTACAGGCTCGCTATCGCTCGCCAGGAAAATATCGACACCCAGATGGCACAAAAGGTCTTGATATTGCTATAGAAATGGGACGAAAGGGTTTAAAATCGACAAACTAATGGGGCGAGCTTCTTAAAATCTGAAAACTAATGGAACTAAACATGAGGAAGAAAGGGGACCAGAAAAACGACTCATCTCCCCTTAGCTGTCCAACTTTTTCTGCAGTCAGTGCACCAACACGCGTAACATATCAGACCCATCTTCAGAATATGTTATGTTAATATATGATACATTCTGCAGTCAGTGCACCAACACCCATAACATATCAGACCCATCTTCAGAATATGTTATGTTAATATATGATACATTCTTATAGCCAAACTGTGATCACTTACTATTAACTAAAGTGTTCACATTTCTTAAGGAGGTAGTGGGTATTTTTTGGTCTGTTTATTTATGTATTAATTTAGTTTTTGGTCTGTTTATTTATGTATTAATTTAGTTTTTGGTCTGTTTATTTATGTATTAATTTAGTTTTTGGTCTGTATATTTATGTATTAATTTAGTTTTTGGTCTGTTTATTTATGTATTAATTTAGTTTTTGGTCTGTTTATTTATGTATTAATTTAGTTTTTGGTCTGTTTATTTATGTATTAATTTAGTTTTTGGTCTGTATATTTATGTATTAATTTAGTTTTTGGTCTGTTTATTTATGTATTAATTTAGTTTTTAGTCTGTTTATTTATGTATTAATTTAGTTTTTGGTCTGTTTATTTATGTATTCATTTAGTTTTTAGTTTCCTTGCTAGACATTTATCAAGCTCAACACAAACACCCTTAGACCCTCCTTCAAGATAAATTAGTACATTTTTCGGTAGAAGAAATGTACCGGTCTCTTACAATTGCAGACTCGATATCACTCGCCAGGAAAAGATCGATGCCTAAATGGCACGAATGATCTTTAAATGTACAACGAAATGGGGCAAAAGGTGTTAAAATTGTTAAACTAATGGGCCGAACGTCTTAAAATATCAAAACAAATTATATTAAACACAAGGGAGAAGGGGGTTCATGAAAAACACCATCCCCCCTTTAGCTTAAGGGGGGGGGGGGAGGTTTTTAGTTGATTTCCTAGATTTCCATCAAGCTTAAAATTACTCCCCCTTGACCTCATTTCAAGATAAATTTGTACATTTTTCGGTAGAAAAATTTCCCGGCCGAAGGCCGGTTCCCCTTAAATTACAGGCTCGCTATCGCTCGCCAGGAAAAAATCGACACCTAAATGGTAGGAATGGTCTTAAAATTGACAGAAATGGGGCGAGGGTTCTTAAAATCGCCAAACTAATGGGGCGAACGTCGTAAAATCTCAAAAGCAATGGGGCTTAACATGAGGGAGAAAGGGGTCCAGAAAAAAATCCTCCAGGTGGACATCTCCCCTTAACAGATAACAGTGATCCAACCATCAGTATAGTTCATTGAGGGACCAGCAGAGGGTTCTGCAAAGTAAGCATGATACGAGGAAGTTTGGGGGATATATTTAAGGGGGGATGGGTCGTTTAAGGGGGGATGGGTCGTTTAAGGGGGGATGGGTCGTTTAAGGGGAGATGGGTCGTTTAAGGGGGGATGGGTCGTTTAAGGGGGGATGGGTCGTTTAAGGAGGGATGGGTCGTTTAAGGGGGGATGGGTCGTTTAAAGGGGGATGGGTCGTTTAACTTTAAGGGGGGATGGGTCGTTTAACTTTAAGGGGGGATGGGTCGTTTAACTTTAAGGGGGGATGGGTCGTTTAAGGGGGGATGGGTCGTTTAAGGGGGGATGGGTCGTTTAAGGAGGGATGGGTCGTTTAAGGGGGGATGGGTAGTTTTTCTGGTCCCCCTTCTTCCTCGTGTTTAACCCCATTAGTTTTCAGATTTTTAAGACGTTCCACCATTTAGTTTGGCGATATTAAGACCTTTCGCCCCATTTCTTTGTCAATATTAAGACTTAACGTGTAATTTAGGTGTCGATTTTTTTCCAGGCTAGCGATAGCGAGTCTGTTATTTAAGCGGACCTGGCCTTCGGACAGGCCATCTTTCTATCGAAAAATGTACACATTTACTTTTCCAAGACGGAAGGGTGTTTTTACAAGCTTGATGGAGGCCTAGGGAGGAAACTAAACAAAATAGTAAAAATATACTTACATGATTAACTAAATACGCCCATCCCCCTTAAGGAGAGGTATTTAGTTTGTTCCCTAGACCTCCATCAAGCTTAAAATTACACCCCCTTGAGCCCCTTTCAAGATCAATTATTACATTTTTCGGTAGAAAAATTTCCCGGCCAAAGGCCGGTTCCTCTTAAATGACAGGCTCGCATTCGCTCGCCAGGATAAAATCGACACCTGAATTGCACGAAAGGTCTTAATATGGGGTGAAAGTTCTTAAAATCGCTAAACTAATGGGGCAAACGTTTTATAATATCAAATGCAATGGGGCTAAACATGAGGGAGAAAGGGGTCAAGAAAAAAAATCCCTCAAATGGAGATCTCCCCTTAAGATAAGCCTAGAAAGGAAAGAATCTTTATACCTTGTCAGCTTCTATAGCTATACTAAAATTCTTTTTATCATAAGTTATTAATTGATATAACTTTCTCTGCAGACATCCCGGTCCCAACAGTACACCAACTCCATGAAGACAGAGGAGCTGGAGCTGGGAGAGAACGGTACCTCTCAACTGTACGCCCCCACCACCTGCCCCTCCAGCCCCTCCTCCGCCTCACTCGACTATGTCCTCCTTGCCGCCACCATCGATCGTCTGTGTCTCATCATCTTCATCATCATCTTCATTGTCAACATGATGTCGTTTGGCGCTGTGTTGTGATCTGCTTTGGGGGAAAATTTGAAGTATACAGCTTTCTAAAACTAAATATCAACAGTAGTTCTTCGTCGTGAATATGCCTTCGTACAATACAATGTTATGATGTGCCTTCGAGAGACTTTGATAGACTTCCATATATTGTGCTTGATCGTGTTCATCATCATGTTCTTCGTGAATATGATTTCCTTCACTGCTGCGTTGTGATATGCTGTTGAGGGACTTTGACATGTATATTCATTGTAACGGCCATATTCTGAAACCCATCCATACGGAAACCATACTCCTTGATAAACGAATTAAGTAGACATACATTTTTATCTATAAGACACAAGGAGAATGAGATATCCAGATCCCTATCCTAAATCAGCGGCTACTTCTCTATAGAATACGCCTCACTTTTCCCACACATTTAAGAGTACCATTATTTGTATGTGATGTATTTCAACATGTATTTCTCTACCGAGCATCATGTCTTTTGGTGCTACGTTATAAGTGAAAAGTTAAATTGTTTAGAGAGAGGCATTTATACTTCGACTACCTTGTCCATTGGTGCTTTGTGTTGTAATTAGCTTCTACGAAATAACGTGATGGAATGAGTGAAGCGTGTGTGAGTGTCTTGTTGTGATGGTGTCCCCTGTTCGGGCTGCTGCACAATATTGAACCATGTGACGCCCAATTTGGCTGCGGTCGTTGCCATAAGATACAGAAGGTGTTGAGGGAGGCCACCCCCCTGACTTATTGAAATCAGCATATATTTTGACAATAGAGGGCCTAATTTGAGTATAACCCCACAATGTTGGCGCCGACGCCGTCCATGGGGAGAATTTTGTTTTTGTTCGGCGAGCATGGTATGTAGCCCAATCATACCGCGGCCCTAATGACTGTACACCCCCTGTTAGCTTGTTGCTTATGAGCGGTGTGTCTGTGTGCTGTGTATCTGACGAGGCCTCACTGTAGCCATATTAGCTGATTTGACCGTGGTTGAATTAAGACATTTGTATACAGTTAACAAGATATAAAACCCTGCCGTATTTATTATCTCTTATAAATAATGACCCTAGTGGGATTTTACTACGATATGAACATTTAAAAAGTCCTTATATTGTACTGTATAAAGTCCTTATATTGTACTGTATAAAGTCCTTATATTGTACTGTATAAAGTCCTTATATTGTACTGTATAAAGTCCTTATATTGTACTGTATAAAGTCCTTATATTGTACTGTATAAAGTCCTTATATTGTACTGTATAAAGTCCTTATATTGTACTGTATAAAGTCCTTATATTGTACTGTATAACTATGATATTGATATACTGTACTAGGTTCAAGCAATAGGGTCATAACCATAATTCAGGTCATTGGTAGCACATGGCCCAATATCATATATACATTGTACAGGTATGTATAATAATTGATCTGATAAACCCATTGCTCTCTCTATCAGATAAATTAAAAACTTATTGGGGGAGATATATTGAAAGATGGGCCTACTATGTTGCTGGCCACTACAAATTACTATAGTTTGTAGATAAAGAGTGAATGCACTCTCATTCTTTGCTACAATGAAGATTAGCTTACCATGAATCATAAATATAGACATGGAGTACAGTCGCGCTAATAAGTGATGTCTCGGCACAAAGTATGTTTTGATCCATAATTGGTATCAGCAATGTCTAAGCTTCATTTCTTCATATTGAGTGAAATATACAAACATGTTCCTTCGCTTACCCACACTATTCAACGTCTGACAGACATAAATACATCACAGAGAAATCCAAACGTAATGACAGCTGGCTGGGACATGACTTATTAGCGCGACCATACATACATGTAGATAGGAAGGATGCAAGTAATCAAATTGACTTTGGATGGATCTTCCCAAAGGCCTGCTTACACCAGGTTCTAATTTATTTCCATGTGTAGAGCCACTGTCTCTCCAGCACCGTCTCTGCCAAATACATTGATGATGGGAGCGGACATCGGGGGATTATTGACCTGAGTCTCAATAATGTTAGTCCGCTATGTATACCTATGCCCCCTATTACGGTGATCTATCTATGCCAGCAAAGACTCTTAAGGGAACCCACCTCGCTTTTGTTTTTATCTTTCTCTCCCTCTCTCTTTGGTTTGTATCCATTCGGCCCCATTCAGCCTACTGTTTTAAGAGGTTTACCCCCCTCCAGGTGTCAATATTTTCCTGGCGAGCGGTAGCGAGCCAGCATATATATATAGTTTTGTTTTGACAGCAAGCTAAATTTGTAAATTTTTCGATAGAAAAATTTCTTCGGCGAAGCCGAATTTCTCCATACAATGCTGGCTCCCTATCGCTCGCCAGGTAGAAATCGACACCTGGATGAGGATAAACGTCTTAAAACAGTTGGCTGAATGGGGTCGAATGGATACAAGCCAGGACCAGAGAGAAAAGGAGAGAAAGATAAAAAAAAAAAAACGGTGACCCCCTTAACTCTTTATAGTTGTTATTTATAAGACAAGGCCTCAACTTGGCCACAGGATGGACATGGCCCCCAGTGTGGCTACAATATAGATGTATATAGACATGGCCTTAACCCCTTCAATCAACGACTACCGCCAGGTGATTTTGCTCAGCTTAGGAAGGATCTCGATGAATCAGTGGGTTAGAGATGATCTCAATTTTTGTTTTTTGTTTTTTTTCTATGTGATTGAGGGAGGCAAAAGGCATAACTGCCTATAGCGAGTGCCTCCCCCATAGTTGAAAGAGTGACAGGGCCAAAATCAAGGGACGTTCGAGCCAAAATGCCTGGACACACAGAGTTTGAAGCAATTTAAGTCATAGGAAGAGGGAAAGACTGAGGGAAATTAACCTTTCAACTCCGACAGATCCTTCCTAGACTGAGTAAGTTCGTCCGGAGGTAACTAGCATATAACCCAAACTGTAGTCGCCTGCTTGAAAGGGTTAACTGTAGGCTGTAATACTAACTGACGGGCCCTCCTTGGGGTTCATATATAAAGTTATTTGTGTTGTTTGTACAGTTGTTCAGGTTTTTTGTAGGTCATTTTCAGTAACGCTTTTGTGGCATTATTATTATTCACATGCATAGGCCCAAAATGACTGAATACACGAACGGGTATATACAGTAATTAATACAACACGATAAATTGGTGTGGGGCCCAAACTTATAGAATACACTTACTGGTATAAACAGTAATTCATAAAACACATACAATTGGTGTGGGAGAAATGTGTTTATATAATTTTATCTTTAAGGGGAGGTTTTTAGTTAGTTCCCTAGACTTCCATCAATCTTAAAATTACACCCCCTAGACCCCCTTTCAAGATAAATGTGTACATTTTTCGGTAGAAAAATGTCCCGGCCAAAGGCCGTTTCCTCTTAAGTTACAGGCTCGCTATCGCTCGCCAGGAAAAAATCGACACCTAAATGGCACGAAACTTCTTAAAATTGACAGAAATGGGGCGAACGTTATTAAAATCGCCAAACTAATGGGGCGAACGTCTTAAAATCTCAAAAGCAATGGGGCTAAACATGAGGTAGAAGGAAGTTCGAAACAAAATCCCTCAAGTGGAAACCTCCCCCTTCAGCCAACCCTCAAACCTTCCAATTCATTTGGAAATGGTTAGGTTGGTTTTAGTCTTTGGGTAAGGTTAAAACTTCAGGGGAGATTTCCACTTAAGGGATTTTTTTCTTTACCCCCTTCTCCCTCATGTTTAGCCCCATTGCTTTTGAGATTTTAAGACGTTCGTCCCATTAGTTTGGCAATTTTAAGAATTTTCACCCAATTTATGTCACTTTTAAGACCTTTCGTCCCATTTAGGTGTCGATTTTTTCCTGGCGAGCGATAGCGAGCCTGCAATTTAAGAGGGATCGGCCTTCGGCCGGGACATTTATCTACCGAAAAATTTACACATTTATCTTGAAAGGGGGTCAAGGGGGTGTAATTTCAAGCTTGATGGAAGTCTAGGAAACACACTAAAAACCTCCCCTTAAGCAACGGCAAAAATCATTTACATTATGTTGTACACTGGCATGCCATAATATCTAGCCCACTCATCAATATTTGTAGACTCCACCTATTTCTACTTACGGAAGTATATTTCTGGACACGAATTTCTGAATATAATTCTATATACATTAACTACAATACTATACATTCAATATAATTCTATATACGTTAACTACAATACTATACATTCAATATAATTCTATATACGTTAACTACAATACTATACATTCAATATAATTCTATATACATTAACTACAATACTATACATTCAATATAATTCTATATACATTAACTACAATACTATACATTCAATATAATTCTATATACATTAACTACAATACTATACATTCGATAAATTGAAAAGCAAGTTCTATCAACAAATTAATCCAGATAGTTATATTTGCATAGATAGAAACATAGGGGGTCAAGGGATTCTTATGAGTGGGCTAGAGACTATGGTATCCGAGTGTACAGTTGCCCAAATAAGTGCTGTCACGGCACCAAGTATATTTCGATCAATAATTGGTATCCGCACTATCATCGTTTCGAGCTAGATATACAAACATGTTCCTATCTTTACACACCCTACTCAACATCTGACAGACATTAATGAAGCACACAGCGAGCAAAACGTAATGACAGCGGAGACCCGACTTATTTGACCATCCGTACCACATCATTATTATGTGTATTCTAACCATTGGGTTTAAACATCTTTGAATAGTGTATTAACGCTGCACAAGGGTTACTGAATATTACCTTTTTGTTTCAGTCTTATCTAATCAACCCTTTAACCTTTTCAGAGCACTTGTTCATTATTTCACAACTATTATTACTTGTTTTTTGTGTCTGATTCGTAAAGGTTGTTATTGGCATTACCTGGGTACAACCGCCTGCACAAGTAGGTGGTACAGCAATTCATGATAAGCTTGAGGCAGTGAACATTGTTTTATGAAACTCACTGGGTAGGTCTACTGTATGTGGCATGAGCGAATGTTTCATAATGTAGTGTTCGTTTGTCGGATAATAGATACTGTACATGAATCATGTACTTCAATCTGATATCAAATGATAAAGCTACTATTAGGACAAGAGCCTGAAACCGTATTTTTATGGATCAGAACTCAGTTTAAAGTGTATATATATATGCTATTGGCAATATATAGATAGGTAGATATCCACCAAATCTATATACAATTTGAATATCTTGTATATAGATCTTGGATGTACAGTACTGTATACCACTTATCTCGATAGGCGGTTGTACTTTAGCCAATTACTTGTTTTGACTTTGGTAATGAAAATATTATGAATGGTAATGATCTCTTCCATTCCTTATTATGAATGGTAATGATCTCTTCCATTCCTTATTTCTTTCTTAGCATTCTGGATCTCCATGATATTATTTTCTTTTTCTTCTTCCTACCATTCTCTCATCATGATTTTTGTTTTCTTTGTCTATCTCTTTTGCTTTAGTCCCCCTTGGTTCTATTGTCCTATTCTCTTCCTTCTCTCCTTCTCTCTTTATGCCTATTCCATTTTCTTAGGGGGGATGGGCTATTTATTTGCAAATTTATTTATATTTATATATTTTTTTTAGTTTCCTCCCCAGACCTCCATCAAGCTTCAAAAAACATCCCCTAGACCCCCCTTTGAGATAAATTTGTAGATTTTCGGTAGAAATATGTTCCGGCCGAAGGCCGATTCCTCCTACAATTACAGGCTCGGTATCGCTCGCCAAGAAAAAATCGACACCTAAATAGCACGAAATATACTAATATTGACAACAAAATGGTGTGCAAGGTCTTAAAATCGCCAAACTAAGGGGTTGAACTTCTTTAAATCTGAAAACTAATGGGACTAAACATGAGGGAGAAGGGGGCCAGGAAAACGGCCCATCTCCCCTTAACTTCACTAGTTCTGTATCCTCCATATTTCTTTCCATCTTTAATTTGTTTCAAATTTTCTATTTCAATTAGTTCTCTCCTTACATATCCTTAAATCGCTATATTTGTTTCTGATTCTCAAGCCACTTTCTTACTTATATATTCCAGTAATATTGCTTACTACTAATGCAGTTACTCTAAATAAATATTTATATATATATGACGAGGCAGAGTCCTATTTACTCAGGGGTTCTGTCGATATTACATAGTTTGAGTTTATAGTTTATACGCCATAATATTAACACCTTCAGTCAGATCATGATTATATACTATAGCTATTGCCAGATGATTTTGCTCAACTTAGGAATACCTCTAGAAATTGATGGATGACAGGGGCCTTCCATTGCGGTTCAAGAGTAACCCACTTAAGTCTCAAACTCTTAAGAAATCATTCTGATAAAATCATCTGGAGATAGTTTAATTTATGTGGTAGGTGGGTGGTGGCATCATCCACTTACTCTTGTAATTTGCTGACCTGTGCACCAATAAAGCTCTTCATAAAATGATAGACACATTTTCCAGTATGTACCCTGGTAACTGTTTGACATCACTGGGTGGTAACCATATAGCTATTGTTGTTGTTGTTCCCCAAACTGTCTGGCCAAACAGTCTCGAGTCTGGTAAACCGATGCAGCTCCAGATGTTCGGGCCCCCGAAGGGAACCTATAGCTGTAATAATTAAGGGTGTGCTTTGTAAACAGTGGTCCCACAGACGACAACTATTAACAACTCTGTCCCAAATTATCTAGAGGTGGTAAGGTGGTGCTGGAACCTGGGACGGGAAGGATGTAGTATCCGGGCGTATTGCCAGCTTGGTTTACATTAATATTACGCTCGCGGTTACGTTCACGTCTATTTTGTCAAGTTTTGTTTCTGTTATTTTCCCCCTGCTGGCAGTATACAAGATGATGACAATAAGTCATGGGGGGGGGGGGGGCGGGGGAAGGGGGCTTAACCTATTCTTGTATCCTACAACAGTCAAAATAGACAGGAACGTGACTGCGAGCGTACAAGTATTGTAAACAAAGCTGGTGATACGCTCGGACACTATACATCCTCCCAAATAACAGTAGTGTTGCAGTTGTGGATTCCTTTCTCTTATTCTACTATCAAAAGTGCCATCTCTGAGATACTAAGGCTCAAACGTGCATGCATGCATGAATCTAAGGCTTTTAAAATATATTACTCATTTCTCTCTCAATTTTAAGCAGCTCCCCTGCTAACATGTGTTCCTCGCCTGGTTTACTTCATAGGTTGACTACTGACATTTTAGACCATATGAGGATTACATTTATGGCGGGAATTGCTTGAAAACTGTCAGAGTTAATGATTTATTTTAATTAGAGATATGTACAGTATGTGTCTGTTGTATCTGATTGAAAGTTACATTATATGCAACTAATTTAAATGGAAAACTAATCCTTTATATACCAAGTATATATACCATTCTCGTAGTTATAATTGTGATTATTTAAATATTAAAATTCATTATTGTATTTGTGTAGATTGTATGAGAAAAGAATATTTGTGTTTTGATTGATTGAGAATATTTAATGTGTTTGGATTGGTTGAGTAAATTATTGTATTGTTATTGGTTGAGTGTGTGCAGTTGTGATTGGTTCAACTAAATGCTTGTGTTATAATTGGTTGAGAGAAATATTGAGCCCTTCAGCAACGATGACGTCTTTTTACCTTTCCTTTTGGCTAACATTAGACGAATTTAGGCAGTTTAAGATGGACCTGTGTTATTCAGAGGGTGTATTGAGATAGTATTTACCCCTTTGAGTCCTAGAGGTAGATTATAAGCTATCGTCTAATGGTAACCAGAGGAAAAATAGGTTAATGTGGTGAAGGTCTTGTGTGTTTCATTGCTTAGTGTTTTATTCCCTATGCTATAATAATACTGTGTAAAGTTACTGTTTTGCTTCTCAATTGGCTAAGTTGTAAATGTTCTTCCCGTGCAATTGGTTAGCCGAGAGATGTGCTGTGATGAGCGAATTAACTAAAGTATCGTTTATGTTTTGTTGTCTTTTTGTTTTGTGTTTTTATTCGAGGTCTTCTATAGAAAATTACTCTACCCGGCGCTAGCAACCTTGACAGTATTACTCTACCCGGCGCTAGCAACCTTGACAGAATTACTCTACCCGGCGCTAGCAACCTTGACAGTATTCTTGATCCCTAAACTCTGGAGCTAGAACAAAGGGGCTGTATATTTCCCCACTTCTTTCCTGGTCAACGCTTTCTTAATGATATAAATGCTCTAAAAAACATTTAGTTACATGTGCTGTACCTTTAAGGGGAGGTATTTAGTTTGTTCCATAGACCTCCATCAAGCTTAAAATTACACCCCCTTGAGTCCCTTTCAAGATAAATTTGTACATTTTTCGGTAGAAAAATTACCCGGCCAAAGGCCGATTCCTCTTAAATTACAGGCTCGCTATCGCTCGCCAGGATAAAATCGACACCTGAATTGCACGAAAGGTCTTAATATGGGGTGAAAGTTCTTAAAATCGCTAAACTAATGGGGCAAATGTTTTATAATATCAAAAGCAATGGGGCTAAACATGAGGGAGAAAGGGGTCAAGAAAAAAATCCCTCAAGTGGAGATCTCCCCTTAACTGTCTTGATGGTGTAATGGTTAGAGCGTTTATGTTCTGTATGTGGAATCCTGGGAGAATAGCATGCTTTCAATAATTTCATTTGGGGGTTATTAGTGTCAAGAACGATGTTAATTAATAAGGAGTTACAGGGTCATGATTTGTGTCAAGTTCACTGGCATCAAGTATGTAATATATTTCTCACTAATTGTAACATTCACTCTTGCAACATTTGATATTGCAATCCAGTGCTGTTGTAAAAATTTAAAATTAACTACAGTAAAGCAATTTGACTGCTGGGGAATATTGTAGGTACTGTGTGGTGTATCTATGATACAGTTGGTCACATTAATTTGGATCCACTCATTGAATTTCTCTAAGTAAGTAAACATTGTATGATTGCCTTACAAGAAATGCTGGTTTGAAATACCTACTTAATATTAAACTGCACCCCTAATTCAACCAGACTATTTCTCCTTTTATTTCATCATTTTATTTTGCTAAATCATAGTGACTTTGATAAGTTCTTTTCATTATTATCACCATCAATCTGACGCCCTAAAAGGGATGGTAAAGACAAAAACTGCTTCCAGGCTCCCAGACATGCCTTCACTGACTCACTCCACAGTGCCATTTCAACTAGGCCTAAGTGGATTTATGACCCATAGCACTGAAGTAGCAGACTCAGAGCAGTCCCTCACCCAGATGGCAGTTCCACCCCTGTTTTGCTATTTTATTTACCCCAGTGGGGCCCTGGCTGGAAGCATTCCAAGCACAGGAATTTTCTGAAGATAGGAACCAGTGGTCCACTGCTCCAGAAGCTGATTGCACCACCAAAGTGGTGGGTGGAGGGGTCGCCGCATCCCTACGCCAGAGAGAGAAAGACCGACTTGTGCCAGTGAGCTGTGAGAGTAAGACACTAGGGAACCATGGGGCACACCATTACGGCCCCATTGCCTTCACCACTCTCAGGAAGAAAGTTAGAAATAAGAATGATGAAAAAGGTAAAGTCAGAACCGGCTATGGGAAGTAGAGGACTTTTGTTTTTATATTGTGCCATTCCTCTTTTGGTTTGTAAATTTTGCAAGTTTTACATTGTAATGATACATTAAATCATTGAGTGGATACAAACCTCACATATCCAACTGTATATTGACATTTGTGTTGTCATCTCGACTTTATACTGTGAGTGAGAGGTGGGATTGGACTAGTTGCAATATTATAAGTAGAGAAATGTTGTAATGTTAAATAATCAAGTCCAGAATTCATAGCTTAACCCTCTGAAGATTATGACGCATTTTGTCAGTATATTCTGGTTATCATTAGACGATTTTATACAATTTAGGAAGAATATGTGGGAATTAATATGGTAAAGACTATCTCCATTAACCCTGTACCTACCTTATACCCTTCCTATCTGAACAATCTCGTCCAATAATAGCCAGAAATCAGAAAAGCAATGCGGCATAATATCTTGTAACTAACCTACCAAATTTAGGAAGGATCTGTGGGAATTATAAGGGTAAAGACTATCGTAATAAGCCCTTGACTTCCATATAACCTTCCTAATTTTATGAATACAATCATCTAATAATAGCCAGATAATGTTAAATATATGCGAGTTAGGTCCTCAAGGGGTTAACGCTATGTTGCTTCAATACAAGCTTTTCGAATGCAGTTTTACATTTTCAGCATTTTCCATTTTATGTTTTGCTTTGCATGTCTCATATAAAAAAAGTCATCATACATGATAATGCTTATTAAGTATATACATTATGTAAATTGTTTGAAATATGTCCAATTATTCATTAATGTGTTTACCAGATAGATATAAAGTAAATTCAAATTTACAGATAGTGATTTGAAATATATTTTTTATATTGAATAATGACTCCCTTCACTGCTCAGTTGTGATGTGTAATGTTATAATAGTTAGCCAGGAGACATGGATGTACAGTCGGCCAAATAAGTGATGTCTTGGCACCAAATATCATTGGTATCAGCAATATCTAAACGTGATTTCTTCATTTCGAGAGAGATATACAAACATGTTCCTACACGTATCCACCTTATTCAACATCTGACAGACATTAATACAGCACAGATCGAGCCAAACGTACTGACCGCTGAGACATAACTTATTAGCGCTACCGTACTAAAGCCTTGTGTACAGAATTGTTGTTGTTCTACTAATGACAAATAACAAATCCAGATAAATACCAGAATACAATAGATTCATTATCCTTATAATTTTAACTATTATCTTTATCATTTTAACTCACCTTCAACGTGGGATTCCACAGGGGAGTGTTTTAAGTGCCGCTCTTTTTACCATCGCAATAAATGGTGTTCTTACACACTTACCACATACATACATACATACAAAACATTTTGTGACGGAGTGTTCCACACATACGTGCTGTTTCAGTCTCTTGTCCTAATGGTGGTATTCCAGGCAACCTTGTTAAAGGGCTGCTTTACTTGTCAAGTTTTTGGATTCGAGATTGGCACGTATAGTCCGATCCCAGGTCTTCCTCGGTTCATCCCTTGGTGCAGCTCCCTCCACAATCACAGACCTGCATCTTTTCACCCAATTGTGTTCATCCATTCTCTCCACATGTCCATATCATCCCAGTCTACTTGTACGCATCTCCTCGCTAATACTCTTTATACCTAAGCTTCTCCTTAGCTCATCATTAGTTATTCTATCCTGCAGTTTGGCCCCACACATCCATCTCACCATTCTCATCTCATTACGTTCCATTCTGTTGACATCCTCTACTTTAACACCCCATGTTTCTGAGGCATACATCATTGCACTTCTAACACATGAGGCATACACCTTTCCCTCCAGGGGTAGAGGCATTCTTTTCATGGTCAGAATTGGCAGCAGTTCTCTAAACTTCCCCCAGCCACATCTAATTCTAGCGACAGTGGCAGCCTCGGCCCCACCACCGGCAGAGATGGTCCACCAGCTCCAATGACTCATTTCCAAAATTCACAGCCACAGGATCATCATTTAACACAAGCTCACCCTTGCACACAACGCACTCAAATTTCTCGATTTCTGACTCATCCTTTGGCAGGGGTCCTTTTATTCTACTACAGCGCTTACTCCCATGGCGCACCCAACATCGACAGACGCTACACCGAATCGAGTTGGCAACCACACCCTTTCCACACGCTGCCCATGGGTATGCACCGTTCTTTTCCACATTGGCTCGTCTCAATCTACAATGCATAACCTTGGTTTTGTTAATATTGACTCTTAAACCCTTGCTTGCCATGTCCTCTCTTGCACATTGTCAGTTATTAGGACTAAATCGTCTGCATAAAGCAGTTCACACAAGAGTCCGGATCCAAAATCTCTAGACAGTGCCTTCAGGACCATAATAAAGAGGAGGGGGCTTAACACTGAACCCTGATGAACTCCAACACGGCCTGTGAACTCCTCAGTACACCTTTCACCCTCAACGCAGTTTGCGAATCCTCATACATCTTCATTATCACACGCACCAGCCACTCGTCCACACCAAATTTCCTCATAGCCCACTGCACAACATCTATAGCTAGGCACCCTGTCAAAGGACTTCTCCAGGTCTACAAACACAAAGTAAAGATCCCTGCTTTTTAGTAAGTATCTTTCCTGTATCTGCCTGATTATGAAGATAGCATCAGTTATACCACACCTGTGATTCCTGTGGTTGTAGTTGAGGGCTGACAGATATTGCCCCGTAGTCCACGCCGTTGTGGCGCCGTCACATAAAACCAAACTGTATATCATCAATGGAGATGCTTTGCCTGATCAAACCCTCAGACTTTCTCACAGACCTTCATGATTTGATCAAGCATTTTCAGACCCCTATAATTACCTCTATCTAGTGCTGCATCCCCTTTTCCTTTGTATATATTTACTATTACACTTTTGTGCCAATCCTTGGGAATTTTCTCCTCTTTAATATTGGTGTTTATCATCTCGGTGACTAAGCTGAGGCTTTTATCATCTCAGCAACAATGTCAGAGCACCCTGGAGCTTTACCGTCCTTCATTTTATTGATTGCGTCGCTCACTACAGCTGGTGCTATCAAAGGAGGGGGCCCAGACATTGTTTTTTCGATACTAAGCTGTTCCTTATCCCATTCAAACTCTACATTTAGCAATCGTTCATAGTGTGCCTTCCATGCTTCTCAGATTTCATCTTCTGCATACACACTCTTTCCATTATCGTTTCTAACACACTGTTCACCTATAATATCCCTACTGTCATTTTTAACTCGCCTAGCTAGGTTGAAGATCTCATTGGGATTGTCCGTGTTACACACTTGTTCGAGGACCAGGTCCTTAATGCCTTTTTTAGCATTGTAAATAACTCTTCTGGCAGTTCGTTTAGCTGCCTGGTATTCCTTCTTACTGCCTCCCTTCTTCCATGCTTTGAAGCATCTCATTTTCTCTTTCACAGCATGTTCTACCTCATCGTTCCACCACCAGGAGGTCTTATTCCTGTGGCGACCCTTTGTTTTCCCACAGACTTTTTCAGTGGCAGCGAGAAGGCTATGCTTAAGGAAATTCCATTGACTATTTACATCGCTAAGCCTAGGCTTCCTTATTTCTATTCATTTCAACCAGTTCACTATGAAACCTATCCCTAACTTCATTGTTCTTCAGCAGCCACACTCTCCTTTTGGGCATGTATTTATTTTTTATTTTTTGTTGTATGTGGATGAGGGAGACAAAAGGCAGAGCTGCCTGTGACAAGTGCCTCCCCTTGAGTTGAAAGCGGGTAGGGATGAAATAACTCAAGCAAGACCGAGTAAACCCAAGTTGGGACGAACAAACTACCAAACCAGACTAAGCTAGTAGAGACGAATACTTTTTTTTTTTTTTTTTGTGACAGAAAGAAGTGTTGTGTGCTTGTTTAGTGTAGTGAAGTAGATAGCAGGAGGAGTGTTGTGAGAGCCAGCTGGATCACTCTGTGTAGGTAAGGCATAAACAGAAACAGTAAGGGAAGCCAGAAAAATGAAACATGAGTTCCAGTAACTAGTTATCATATGAATATAGGCCTTCCCTGGGTATTGCCTTGTTCGACTGGTGCCTTCTTGCGCTCAGGATCTCTGTATAAGCTCATGTCCTACACAAGTAGCTGATGCTGGGTGATACATTCTTCGCTCGGGATGACCTTTACATCCCGAACCAGTTTCCAGTCTTTCCTGTTAACCAAGAAGTAATCTATCTGGCTACTAGAGACCCCAGAGTTATATGTGCCGAGGTGGCTCTGTCTTTTCTTGAACTTTGCGTTACACAGAAGCATGTTGAGAGCAATGCAGGACTCCAGTATATATTCGCCTTCCAGATTCCTCCTTCCGTAACCATTTCCTCCATGTACTCCCTCGTATCCATCTGCAGATGCTCCCACATGACCATTCAGGTCCCCTCCCAGGATTGTTATTTCACTCTCCGAGAGGCCTGAAATGACACTGACGGTGTCATTCCAAAAGTCCTCTTTTATCTCTTTTTGTAGGCCAGCCTGTGGGGCATACGCAGATATCACATTCAGAATTCTTTCACCAACTTATAACTTCAAAACAATCAGCCTTTCACTAACTCTCGTAATTTGAAACACACTTTCCACCCACTCCTCAGCCACCAGAACACCCACTCCTCCTTTCGCTTTATCAGTATCAACCCCCTTCCAGTAGATCCTATATATTTTCTTTCTTCCAACAATTCACTGTGCCCCATACCCTTTCCAGAGTGTTTCCTGAGCACAGCAGACGTCCACTCACCTCCTCTCACACATCTCAGCCACTTCATTTGCAAGCAGATTCAAATTACCAACATTCACACTAGCTAGTCTGAGACTATGGGGGGCATTTGTCCACATGGGGTTCAGCATAGTCTCTATGTTGACGATCTTGCGATATTCCTCCCTCTCCCTCCGGCACACCCAGCGGATTCTAAATACGGCTATCAATAATATAACGTGTTGGGCTACATCTGTTGATTTCCAATTCTCAGCGGAAAACACTAAGGCTACTATGTTCTATAGAGATATATATTGGTTTAAAGATCAAGATCTCCACTTGCTCATTCTACGCACCCCCATTACGTTCTACCCGGAAGTCAGGTTCTTGGGCCTTGTATATGATTCTCACCTCAACTGGAAAGCTCATGTTGCTTATGTCCAGCCGTCCGGCTGGCTCAGTTGGTAGCGTGCCTGATTCCCATCTTGAAGGTCTCACGTTCAATCCCCGCTCAGATTGAAAAGTGTTTCTGGGATACAGCCGGCGGTTACCATCTCCCCATGAGCAAGGGGGATGGGTAATGGTCTCTGGTAGACTAAAGAAAGCCAAGCGCTTGTGAATCCTCGAAGGAGGAGATACGGGCGCTATATAAGTAACCAGAAGATTATTATTATTATTATGTTCGAGCTAAACGTCATTCAGCTCTCAGCCTCCTGAAGAAATTATCTTCTACTACTTGGGGCGCCACGCGTTCCACGTTGATCTTATTTTATAAAGCTACCATTCTTTCCATCATCGAATATGGGTGCTCCATCTACGGAGCGGCCTCTGAGACAACTTTGAAGAGAAGTGATCCGATCCATTATCAAGGTCTCCGCCTTTGCTCAGGTGCTTTCCGTTCATCTCCTACTCTATCTGTGTTGGCTGATAGTGGCGAACCCAACTGCAATACCATCGTGATCTCGTTACCATGCGTAGGGGACGGCTTCAGGATACAGACTCCCCAGTTAGCGACCTCTTCCATGACCCGCACATCCTTCCCGCATCGACTTCCCTAGCAGGGCGACTCATCTCCTTACCTCTACTTCCCTCAATATCCCTCAATGATGTCTTACCGGTAACACAAGATCGATTGCCAGCTGATAACTGGATTACTGTATTGCGACCTATTATTACCCACCGTTAGCAAATCTTTTGGTCCTCATAGTCCTCCTGCACCAATCTTCTTCGCCGTCTCAAACCTACAGTTAGCCTTCGGCATTCATCTTTCCAATCTGCCCGTCATAGTGAGTTTTTCTTAACCCTCTCTGACATATGACGCGATTTTGAGCCTATTAGGGATACTTTAAATCCTTTGTTACCATCAGGGGTATTTAGAAACCTTTAGTTTAGTTACTTCAACCTCTGCAGTTGTCTTTGAGTTAGCTGTGTTGAGCCTATTAGGGATACTTTAAACCCTTTGTTACCATCAGGGGTATTTAGAAACCTTTAGTTTAGTTACTTCAACCTCTGCAGTTGTCTTTGAGTTAGCTGTGTTGAGCCTATTAGGGATACTTTAAATCCTTTGTTACCATCAGGGGTATTTAGAAACCTTTAGTTTAGTTACTTCAACCTCTGCAGTTGTCTTTGAGTTAGCTGTGTTGAGCCTATTGGGGATACTTTAAAGCCTTTGTTACCATCAGGGGTATTTAGAAACCTTTAGTTTAGTTACTTCAACCTCTGCAGTTGTCTTTGAGTTAGCTGTGGGCAGAACACTAATTTTGGAGAGGTAATTATAAGAGTGAGAGAACTCTATTTCTTATTGCTAATCTGGCAACCTCTGCGTCATATGTGCGTGAAAGGGTTAACTAGGCTCTGAATTGGTCATACATGTTTTACTCATGGTTATTTAATGTCATCTCCTCACGGCCTTCGACCCCAATGCACTACTTGTAACGAGCTCTTAACGATTCGCCATGTCTTTTTTCAGAATGTCTTAAGTATTCCCATCTCCAATTTATTTATTTCGGTAACGACACGTTTACAGATATTTTAGAGGATTCTCTGTCATTCTCGGCCTACCGTATTCTCCGCTTTCTCAAGGATTCCTCTCTCCTCGATCAGATTTGATACTCTCCTGCCTTTTCCTACCTCATCTTAAATAGTAGTCCATTTTCATCTAATCCTTCGGACCAGCCCTGTGGGAGTTCTTTTTGGGAGCTCGGTGGTCTGGTTAAATTAATCTAAGGAAAAAAACAAATGAACTATTATCCTTACCATTTTAACCATTATTTACTATTTTAACTATTATTCTTACTATTTTAAATTATAGTGTTTAAGCGGAGATATTTATTTTTTCCTCGACCCCTTCTCCCTCATTTTTAGCCTTTTTACTTCTGAGGTTTTAAGACGTACGCCACATTAACTTGTCGATTTTAAGACCTTTCATCCCATTTCTTTGCTAATATTATGACCTTTTGTGCTATTAAGGTGTCAATTTGGTTTCTTGGTGAGTGATAGTGAGCCTGTAATTTTGGAGGAACCGGCCTTCGGCTGGACATTTTCCTACTGAAAAATGTGCAAACTTATCTCGGAGAGGGATCGTTTAAGCTTAATGGAGGTCTAGGGAAGAAACTAAAATAATAATAAATAAATACATAAACATACATATACATATACATAAACCCTACCCCCCCACCCTTAAGGTAGAAGTGGCAATGCAGCAAATGACAACCAAATCAATAAATCTGCATTGGTAGAAAAGGCAGTTTCATATTGAGCAGATCTCGACCATAAACCAGTACAGCTGTGCTTAAACTGTCAGATACAAACAGTTTCCAGTATTTATCTTTGTAACTGTTCGATGGATGGATGAACTAAGGTGGGCAAAAAGATGCATATCGATGCACGTGGGGGGAGCTGCACCAAGGGGAAGACCAAGAAAGACGTGGGATCAGACTTTACTGTCTTATCTTGAATAAAAATAACTGACAAGTGAGGCAGCTCTGAATTGAGCTGCCTGGAGTGCCACCATTAGGACATAAGACCGGAACCGCATTTCGTGTGGAGCACTCGTTCTTTAGATTTATGCATGTATGTATAACCCTTGTAAAGGGCCCTTCACACAGTCAGGAGTGCAAGCTAGAATCACTAGGAGTAGGTGAAAATTCGGACTCCTGGGCCTATTCGCGGTGAAAATCGATGACTCCTAGTGACTCTAGCAATTCCTAGTGACTCCTGTTCGACTCCCATTGACTCCCGACGAGTCGTGGGCGATTGGCCCTGTCCGACAAAATGTTCACTGTGTTTAAAGTTCATATAAAACTGTAATACTCCTCACCTGAAAGTATAAAGGGTACATCGCACCGTCAGGAGTGCGAGCTAGAGTCACTAGGAGTATGGAACAATTCGGACTCGTGGGCCTATTCGCGGTGAAAATCGATGACTCATAGTGACTCTAGCGACTCCTAGCGACTTCTGTTATACTCCCACTCGCTTGCGGTGAAAATTGATGACTCCTAGTGATTCTAGCGACTCCTAGTGACTCCTGTTAGACTCCCACTAGCTCTCACTCCTGAGTGTGTGATGTACCCTTAATATATATGGGTACTTTAGTTTTCTTGGTAAAACATTATAAATAGGCCTAGTATGAACCTGTGTAAGTACAATTGCCCACTAGACGTTGTATTTAACACAGTGATTGTGTGTAGAGAAGGAAATTTCTGTAGGTGAGGTATTTAATAATGTGAACAATGTATGGTTAATGTTACACTAGCCTACTTCTAGCTTACAAGTTCTCCAACTCCCCTGACCTAACCTAACCAAGCTAACATAACCTATAATTGTTACCCATTTTAGGTAATATTATGAAATATTACAGAACTCGCTAACGAAGGAAAACGAAAATGTGTGAAGGATTAACTAGGCACTCTTTAGACAATACTTTACATATATTTGTTTCTTAACACCTAACGAGCGGCCTAGGCGGTAATTTATATGTACCGCTCAGCGGGGTGTTTTTACCCTAAATAGGGTTGTTTACGTGATCATTTTCATGCCTAAATAAGACCCAGAGCATAAAACAAGTATCTACCCCTGAAAGGGCATAAACAGAGCTTTCAAATGACATCCCAACCATCCTTGTACGACCGCTAGTTTTCTTGCAACAATCGCGCAACACGAGTGCAAAAACCATGTAATTAGGTACTTTCCCTACATAATTCCCTGTGTAGCGAGTGTGAGGGGGGAAGGAAGGGTGGTTTTCACTTCAGTGGGCCCACCGCGGTGGTGTGCGACGGTCATAGCCTTACTACGCTCCTCACACCGCTCCGCTCTCTCTCTCTGCAACATTACGTGCTGAAAATGGCACACGACATAAGTTGTGAACCGCCACTTAGTCCAAATTTCTTTCACACGACATAAGTTGCGCGCCGCCAATAAAGGGTTAAATTATAGTAAGCATTGATATAATGACTGTACGGTACATAATAATACAGACTTATCATATTATATTATTGTCTTTAATGATGTATGAATACAGTCATAATACTTAATGATGATATTAGAGGACTGTAGTTATAGCCTACAAGAGACATACTTGAGGGATAGCAACTTTAAATTATAGGGTCACACACATGCCTGGAGGCTCACAGTGGATGCATGTGTGTCCAGTGCTTCCGTCTGTGGGAGCCCCTGCACAAGCGGCAAGTCTACTGTAAGTTGGTGGCAACACCGCACCATGAGTTGGCAGCCGCGCGACACAGGTCATTCCTAACAACTCCCAGTGATGCTTGGTGACTCCCAGTGACTCCTATCTAACTCCCAGTGACTCCTGTATTACTCGTATCGACTCGTATATTGCACTAATCCGAAAACGACCGTTAATTTTAAAATTTACAATAACTCTCACTTCATTCCCGATTTTATCCCGGTGACTCCTGGTAATTCCCAGTGACTCCTTGTGACTCGCAGGGACACTTCCGCTGACTCCTACTCTGTCGTGAGCGCACGTGGAATTTCGGACACTCGCGGTCATATTCCCAGGAATCAACAGGAGTCATTACTCCTAGTGATTCTAGTTCGCACTCCTGACTATGTGAAGGGCCCTTAACCCTTGTCGAGTGGGGGATTTTGGGCTTATTTGGGCATATTCAGGCCCTCCTGAATGATAAATCAAGTATCTGCATGAAAATAAATTTATTCAGCAAAACACTAGGCGCTAAAAGCTTCAAAATGAGACCAGAACGAGCTACGTAGCACTCGTCGTTCTCAGGCAGTGTTACCACCAACATGGGAGTTTAGCGTATAGCGGCATATTTTTTCCCACTACGCTCACTACTGGCAACGCTGCCGGCCTCTCAAGAACAGAGGGAACATGAGTCAGTGGGCGGCGGTAAGCCCTGGGAGTCGGCTGTCTGGCCCGCTGCGCTCCCGGCCAATTGCACTCGATTTTAACCCTTTAACACCTTATTAGCGGGCTAGCGGTCTATTTATATGTACCGCCCAGCGGGGTGTTTTTAGCCAAAATAGGGCTGTTTACGTGATCATTTTCATGCCTAAATAAGACCCAGAGCGTAAAACAAGTATCTATCCCTGAAAGGGCATAAACAGAGCTTTCCAATGACACCATAACGATCCTTTTATGACGGCTAGTTTTCTTGCAACAACCGCGCAACACGAGTGCAAAAAGCATGTAATTCGGTACTTTCCCCATACAATTCAGTATGTAGCGAGTGAGAGAGGGAGGGAGGAGGTGGGATTCGTGTCAGTAGGTTCGCCGCGGTGGTCTGGAGCAGTCATACGCTCGCTACTCTCCTGCCACCACTTATCTCTCTCTCTCAGTAACATTACGTGCTGAAATTGCCACACGACCTATGTCGCGCGCCGCCAGATAGTCCAGATTTATTATACTCGACTTATGTTGCACGCCGCTAGTTAAGGGTTAAAAGCCTTAATAATGCTCCTAACTTGCTGCAAATTGGAGGCGGGCTACGAAAGGGTTAAAGCCTAGTTCACACATTCAGGAGTGTGAGGCCGAGTTTCCAAGAGTCCAGTCTCGGAAACTCGTGTAATGACTCTTGGAAGATTGCATGCACCCATGGGCACTCTGGGTCACTCCCTGGTACTCCTGGGAAATCCACTCGAGCAGCCCAAATGTATAACATTATCGCCTAGTTCACACATTCAGGAGTGTGAGGCCGAGTTTCCAAGAGTCCACAGTCCTGGAAATCACGTAATGACTCTTGGAAGATCGCATGCACCCATGGGCACTCTGGGTCACTCCCTGATACTCCTGGGAACTCCGCTTGGGCAGCCCAATTTTCAAACATGTTTCCCTTTCTTATTTAATATTCGTTGCTCTGCTTCGGGAGAACAATACACACGTCCATCGGGCGGAAAACGTTTATATATTTCTACGGATACAGGCTCCTGTATTTATTATTGTAGAAATATACAAAGGTTTATCCGGGTATAAATACATACATTTACACGTCAACTTGAATGCTTACTCAGACCTTAGTTTATCCGCTATGTGTCATCAGGGTACAAATCCATTAGTGATTAGTTCAAGTCACGAGTAATTGCTCCTCAGTC
Organism: Paralithodes platypus; assembly: GCA_032716605.1. NCBI lineage: Eukaryota > Metazoa > Arthropoda > Malacostraca > Decapoda > Lithodidae > Paralithodes > Paralithodes platypus. The sequence continues at coordinate 12,522,548 of CM064557.1, read as the reverse complement.
ACGTATTTCTGACTTTTATAATTATTACAAGTTTATGAATTCATCATTTCATATTTATGATCTTTGAGTTTATTCAGTTTAATTACCTGTTCAAGTCGCTTAGACTTATTGTTCGTTTAGAAGTCAAATACTGTCCTATTGTCCATACTTATCAGTGCTACGCTATTGACCTCATAGTAACTATTATTTACACTTTGCCAAGCCATACTTGAGAGCTTGTATATTTATATCAGGACTTTATTTATTGTGATTTGAGACTTATCCACTCTTGTTATTATTCATATGTTCAATTGTAACATTATTATTCTCTTTATGTGAATGTTGTTTCTTGTTACAGAGACATATTGAGATTGTACCCTAGCTATTAAGGAATAAAACCTGTTAAAGCCTTTCATGTGTATTTTGTGTCCATTGCTTATTACTAGAGTGCTATAATTATATAGAATTAAGGTTAATCTTTGTCCAGTAGAGAGGCATCTTAGTTGATGATTAGCGCTGATTCCTAAGGTGGAAATCGCAATCAGACTATCTCACGTTTTATTATAAACGTGGCATAACACTAATAGCCAGAATAAATAAAGAAAAGCGACCTGGTATTTTAAAATGATTAATATACAGGGTGTCCCAGGAGGAAAGGGCATAACTTTGGGAAGTGATAGAACAAGGTATTCTAAGCATAAACTACTCCAGAACAAAAAGTCAAAATTTCAACCATTAAACAAATATTGAAGGTTTTATATAGTGTCCTCCCCCGCATCCCTGTAATGGACTCTTCCATGTCAAATAGTTTCCAACTACTCCAAAGTGAGCTAATATGTCTATAATCATTTTGCAACTTACAGAATTATAGTATCTTTAAAATAACATGGTCAAATAATTGAAGAAATATGGAGGTGTAGTAGGTACTAGGACAGCTAGGCCAGCCTTATGGGGAAATACTGAAGAAAATGCCATTTTCAAAATGCAATATCTCTATACTGGTCGAGATTTGGACTTTTTGTTATAGAACATTTTAGGCTTAGAATATTTTGTTCTATCATTTCCCAAAGTTATGCCTTTTCCTCCTGGGACACCCTGTATAGTGAAGCACTCGAGTGAAGCAACGAAGCACCAAGAAAGGCTGCACATTTATTTTAGTAATGACGCCTCATATTTTGATTCTGTTGGCGGAATATGCTAATGTAGTGGAAGTTTTATTGTGGGTATTGTCAGAGATAATATGGAGTTTTTAATATAGCTATACACGACGCGAGCATATACAAATAATATCTTACATAGCTTATAAAACGCGGTTGTTGCTATTTACGCATAGCTCGCCTCATTTTTCCCCTATTGCCGGATTACCAACCCAAAAGTAGTTAAATTTTGCATTAATATACGAATTATACAGTTTTAAAGCATTTCTCATAATTTTGTTTACAGCAAAAATACAGACAAAGACAAACCAACATCAACAAACTTAGTAAACGATGTATTATTGAAAAAAGAAAAAAAAAATCAATCGTATACGTTAGTTTCCCTGCATTTCCTGGGCTTAGTTGCCATCTACCCATTTTCTAACATTTATCATTAATTTCCTTGGTAAACAGCGGAAGTTTGTGACACGTGGTGTTGGAGTTGTTGGACGCTTAGCGATTCTTAAGAATATATAGCGTGTATATAGTGTAGATGTGGTCGTGTTTTCCATCATATACATAGTGCAATGACGTTTAGCTATACCGGCCTATTTGTGAGTAAGGATTTACAGGGGATAATGGGATAAAATTTGCTCTCACTACTCGTGTTGAACTTCAGTGAGTGGGCTTAGTGGGCAGCTTGACGCCAACAACAAATTTAAGGAAACGTTTTAATACTTTGAAAACGTTGAACATGTAGTTCCTCGACAATTTCTTATACTGTCTCATTATCATGAAGGGTAGCACAGTGAACCAATGACATTGTATGAGCGGCCAGAAAAAGAAAGTGATGGTAGTTGGCCTATTAGGATCTGCCTCAGGGTTTGGACAGAAACAAGGTACAGTCAAGAGCATAAATGGCGTCGTACCCCATTTGAGTCAGTATCGAACTCAAACGAGACAATACAACGCTAACTGTACAGCCCAGATGCTTCACAACTTGGCTTTAAAGGTTCAAAGATTCGAACTGGTGTAATCTTATATAGCCTAGCCTATTATATGCCATTGCTGAGAACTATACGGCAGTTGAAGCAGGAGATGGTGGTAGGACTAGTAAAAACAACACGGGATGGCTACTCCTTGCAAGGGACTGGAGTTCTCGCAGTGAGGCTCCAGTCCTGACGTTATTCTTGACTTACAGTGTGCTGGCTAAATAATCCTATAGGGTATATCATAGCCACTGAAGTTCTACTTTAACTAACTACTACTCGACTACACACACGATCGGTACCGGTACTGGATTACATAAAAGTGCCCTAATTTCCCTGACCCTAATGGACATTCCTGATAGTTCCTTGTTGCCAACACACCAACTATTAGGGGCGTTTATCCCTAGACGACGCACATGAACTGTAGGAAGTTTGAAAAGCAGTTTCTTCTCATCTCTAAAATAATGGTGAGTAACTTGTCTCGTGCACTACTATACTGTTCCTTTGCAACTGACTGCAAATTGCAAAGTTCCCATCAAGATTTCTCAGTTATTTTGAAGATTTTGTAGTGAAATATGGTGCTGATTATATATAAACTTAGTATTAATATGATGCAAAGACATGATAGTTTTATATTTTCCATTAGGAATCGAGATTCGATAAATTAGCTGATAATGGTTTCCATTTATCGTCAGCTGGAAAACCCCCCGATAATTATAGGAAATAGGCTCCGCATACACAATTTATTAGGGACAATGTAGGTCTATGGAATCCTTATACTGTACTCATGTATAATTCATTGTGGGAGATTAATTTTGATCACATTTATAAAACCCGATAGTATTGAGAAGAAAAAAAAAACGCCCTGTGAGAAATAAATTGACTACACCGGTATCTGGGGAATGTTGGCAACAACCTTCCGATAGGTTAACCTCACTAGAGTGAACAATTTCCTACCAGAACTCGGTGATTGTATATATTGTAGAGATTAATTAATGTTAGGTAATTTAGTACTGTATAAGATTACCTTGATCAAGTTAATTTAGTTATAAAACCTTGTAGAAATAAGTTTAGAAGAACTGTAAAGAGGATCAGTTTAAATATTCCCGCGACCGCATACGCGATCCACCGTTTGCTTTAGGGTCGTTAATATCTTGATATTATGTTCACTAAATCGTTGTGAAACGATGTTCACCTTTAATATTATATAATTTAAATGCTGATAATTATTTATATGATTTCGTGAAGAGGGAATGAACCCTTGGTAACGAATTAATATATAGTTTATTTAAGAGTCGGAAATTGAAGTTCCGATCAGACGCTAGTAAACATCTGAACGGTAGAGAAGTGTCCCGTGATCTCCTCCACCACAATTCCCACGCCCGGCCCGGAGTCCTGACCTATAACCCTTATCTACCGAAGTTAGGGCATCCTGAGAGATAGGCTACCATAGTTCATACCATAAGGTAGGCGATCTCAGACTTTATTTTTATTTATGTTGATTAATTTTATATTTCGATTGGTGTGGTAAGAGATAACCTTTGGCCATATTATCCCCCAAACGCCCATTCTAATCAATCTCAGAGCTCTTTCGGACATCCTCACTGTTTACAAACGCCTTCTTTATGCAGTATAATCGATATTTACCCCCTGCTGGCAACATACTGTAGATGACGATTTCGATAATTCATGGGGGGGTGAGGGGGGGCAAAGCCCCCCCTCAACCCATCGTGGGTACTTATTACCGAAACTAACACTAATTATTAATATTTACATACATACATACATAACATTTTAAGACTGAGTGTTCCACACATAAGTGCAGTTTCAGTCTCTTGTCCTAATGGCGGCGTTCCAGGCAACCCTGTTAAGGGCTGCTTCACTTGTCAAGTTCTTGGATTTGAGATCGGCGCGTATAGTCCGATCCCAGGTCTTCCTCGGTCCACCCCTTGGGTGCAGCTCCCTCCACAATCACAGACCTGCATTTTGTCACCCAATTTTGTTCATCCATTCTCTCCACATGTCCATACCATCCCAGTCTACTTGTACGCATCACCTCGCTAATACTCTTTATACCTAAACGTCTCCTCAGCTCAACATTTGTTATTCTATCCTGTAGCCTGGCCCCACACATCCATCTCACCATTCTCATCTCATTACGCTCCATTCATTTGAAGGCTATTATAGAATAAGGATGTTGCAAAGATCATATTAAAATGTGTTTCAACCTCCAGAGATACATTTTATGTGCACTATATAAAATACTGTAAAAACAAACAAAAAAACTCCCTATAACTTTCCCTATTGACGGCAATGAAACTCTTATTAAGCCCCCTACTGTTAAAATATATGCTGATTTCAATAAGTCATGGGAGGGTGAGGGGGGGGGGGGGGCAAAGGCCCCCCTCAACCCATCGTGTATCCAAAGGCAAAACAAATTGTATATTTACTCTGAAAATGACTTGCATCTGAGTGTTTTAAGATCGTTGGATAATGGGAGAAATACAAATTTCCGGGGATTGTAACTAATTTCAAATACTGTATAATGATGAAAACTATCTAAAACTAAAAAGAAAAACCATGGGAAAATTAGTAGTAGTTTCGGTTATATTTTCCCCATCGTGTATCCCACATTGGAATTATAACTAAGACCATAAAAACACTAATTTCTCAAAATCTGGAGGAAAAAACATGAAAAATAAGGGTGCGAGCCTTTTCCCTATAATTACCCATTAAAGGCAACAAGATTTTCTCTGCCCCAATTGGAAATAGTAGTTAGATCAGCGGATAAGTGTTCTATGGCTTCATTACGTTTGTTTTTGAAGGATTGCTGGCTGGGGTGTTCTGGAAAACTAATTAAGTATTGTAAGGTAGAATTGTCTGCGTATGAATGGATGGGACTGGTGGTACAGTTGAGAAGATCATTTATGAAAATTAGAAAGAGAATGGGAGGTAGGACAGAGCCCTGAAGAACACCGGAGTTGATAGGACGATGAAGTGAGCGATGGCCGTCCACAACCGCAGCTATGGAATGGCCGGAAAGGAAATTAGAGACAAAGGCACAGATGGAGGGATAGAAACCGAAGGACGATAGTTTAGAAATTAAAGATTTGTGCCAGACTCTATCGAAGGCCTTCGATATGTCTAGTGCAATAGAAAAAGTCTCACCGAAGTCCCGAAAGGAGGATGGCCAAGTGTTCGTAAGATATGAAAGAAGATCACCAGTAGAGCAACCATTAACCCTTTCTCTGCGGGCATATTTCCGCCTATTTCTGCCATATTAGGTCTCATTCAGACACTCCTGATTAATTAGGCAATTCTCTCAATGAAATTAAATGTATTCAGCCAAAACTAGAAGAAAATAGCTTCAAAATGACACCAAAGGGCTTCGTAGCTCGCGGGTTTCACCCGCAGCGCTACCTTAGACATTTGCTAAAATGAGCAATTCTCGCTAATGTCTCGCTACATCTGCCTTTGGCAGCACTGTATATCTCGTGAGACTCTGACTCAGAGCCTTCAGCACCGCAGCTACCTGGCTGGGAGAAGGACTTGTGTGCTCCCGCTCCCTCGCACTCTATTTTACAGGCTTTAAGAGGCCTTAAAATTATTAAAGGCCTGTAAATTGCCATGGCGTTCTGGAACGTCTCTCACAGGGAAAGGGTTAAGAAAGCCATACTGGCGATCTGAGAGTAAATTATGAGAAGAGAAATGCTTAAGAAATTTGGAAGCAAGAATAGTTTAAAAAACTTTAGAGATACAAGAGATGAGAGCAATTGGACAATAGTTGGAGGGTTGAGAGCAGTCACCCTTCTTTGGGACAGGTTGAATGAGAACAAACTTCCAGCAAGAAGGGAAGACGTTAGAGGAGAGACAGAGATGAATGAGTTTACCTAGGCAGGGAGTCAGCACGGAAGCACATTTTTTGAGTACAACAGGAGGAACACCGTCCGGACCGTACGCCTTCTTAGTATTAAGCCAAGAGAGCGTAGAAAGTACATCTTTAGAAGAGATTAGGATATTAACACCTTACGAGCGGCCTATGCGGTTTATTTATATGTACCGCCCAGCGGGGTGTTTTTAGCCAAAATAGGGCTGTTTACGTGATCATTTTCATGCCTAAATAAGACCCAGAACGTAAAACAAGTACCTATCCCTGAAAGGGCATAAACAGAGCTTTCGAATGACACCATAACGATCCTTTTATGATGGCTAGTTTTCTTGCAATAACCGTGCAACGCGAGTGCAAAAAGCATGTAATTCGGTACTTTCCCCATATAATTCAGTATGTAGCGAGTGAGAGAGGGAGGAGGGAGCTGAGATTCGTGTCAGTAGGTTCGCCGCGGTGGTCTGGAGCAGTCATACGCTCGCTAGTCTCCTGCCACCACTTGTCTCTCTCTCTCAGCAACATTACGTGCTGAAATTGCCACTCGACCTATGTCGAGCGCCGCCACATAGTCCAGCTTTATTTAACTCGACTTATGTGGTGAGCCGCTAATTAAGGGTTAAGAATAAGTAGGAGAGAGGGGGGTAGAAAGGGAGGAATAGCACCGGAATCATCCAAGGTGGAGTTTCTAGTAAAAGTTTGAGCGAAGAGCTCAGCTTTGTCAGAGGAAGAAGTGATGGTTGTGCCATCAGAATGGAAAAGGGGAGGGAAGGACGAGGAAGATAAATTATTGAAGAGGTTTTTGGCTAGATGCCAGAAAGCTTGGGAAGAGCTAGAGTTGGATAGTTCAGTGCATTTATTATTGATGAAAGAGTGTTTGGCAGGTCGAAGAACAGATTTATCTTGATTCCGGGCAGAAACATAGGTAGAATGATATTCTTGAGTTATAAGGTGTCGGTTCCGTTTGAATGCTTCCTTCTTGTTGCGGACAGCAGTAGAACAAGCGTGAGTAAACTAAGATTTGTTTGCATTAGACTGAGAGGAAGAAAATGGAATGTATGCTTCCATGCCCGAGAGGATTACCTCGGTAATACTTTCAGCACTCTCCGAGGGTCCCTGGCCACGGAAGCAAAAATCATTCCAAGAGAAATCAAAGAAGTACTGCCGAAGAGCCTCCCTGTCAGCTGCGCCAAAGTGCCACAAGCGCCACCGGTTGGGAGGATCGGGTGGCCGTACTGGAGAGATAGGACGGGTGACAGATATTAGTTTATGGTTGGAGGAGCCCAAAGGAGAGAAAAGATTTATAGTATAAGCAGAAGGGTTAGAGGTTAGAAATAAGTCAAGAATGTTGAGCCAATCTCCGAAGCGATCCGGGATACGGTGGGTTGCTTGACTAACTGCTCTAGGTCGTTAAGGATAGAAAAGATGAAGGCTTGTTCACCAGGTTGGTCAGTGGAAACAGAGGAGAGCCATTGGCGGTGGTGAACGTTGAAATCTCCTAAGATGGGGATTTCTGCGAAAGGAGAGATGGATAGAATGTGATCCTCTTTAGAAGTTAGATAGTCAAGAATTTTGAATAGTCAGTAGAATTAGGAGAGAGATAAACAGCGCATAAATATTTAGTTTGAGAGTGACAAGAAAGCTTCAGCCAGAGAGTTGAGAATTCAGAAGAATCTAAGTTTGGAACACGAAAGATAGCAAGATTGTTGTGTACATAAACGCAACATCCACCTTTGGCTCGACACTGAGGATAGAGATAGTAGGAGGATACAGAGAAGGGTTTGCTGTCAGTAGTCCCAGACAACTGTGTCTCGGTGAGAAAGAGAAGATCAGGTTTTGAAGAGGAGAGGTGATGTTCCACAGAGTGGAAGTTAGAAGAGAGGCCACAAATGTTGCAGAAGTTAATAGTAAGAGTAGAAAGTAGTGATCCAGAGCATTTTGTGAAGTCGTTGTCAGGGGACAGTCTGATGGGGGGATTTCTGGTCCCCCCCCCCCCCCCCCCCCCCTGGAGACTGTGGCTGGTCGTATAGTGGTCATTTTTTGGTAGATAGATAGTGAGGTATATAAGGTGTTTGTAGTATAGTGTGTTGATAGTAGAAGATGTTTTGAAGGGCAGGCTGAGGTTGCCCTCAGTGTTGATGAGGCACAGAAAAAATTAGCTAGGGAGGCCAGGTGGTGAAACAGGAGTTCCAGTTGTCCTTATCAACCACCTAGAACTCTCTGGGAGTACCGCCCTGTTTGGTAGGTATATATATATATATATATATATATATATATATATATATATATATATGGTGTCTTGGGAGGAAAGATCATAACTTCGGGAATTTATAGAACAAAGTGTTCCAAGCCTAATATGTTCTATAAGACAGTCCAAATCTCAACCAGTATTGAGATATTGCATGTTGAAAATGGTATTTTCCTATGTATTTCCCCATAAGGGTGACCTAGCTGTCCTAGTGCCTTCCACACCTCCAACTAACTGCAATTATTTGACCATGTTATTATAAAGATATTATAATTTTGTAAGTTACAAAATGATTAGAGACATACAATTAGCTCATTTTGGATCATTAGCTCATTTTGGATCAGTTGGAAACTATTTGACAAAGATGAGTCCACTACAGTTCAAAGGAGTACAAAGGAAATAAAGCAACAACAGGTCTAGTGACCCTTCTAGGTTGCTTGTCCTCCAAAACACTGAGGATCAAGTGTCCAAACAGTGGTTAAGAGTGGGTAAGGGAACATTGGAAAGGGAACTACTGCCCTGGAACTAATGTCCGTGGCAGGATTAGTAAGTTAGTAGAGGACAGATGGGTTAGTAACTGAGGGGGGATAAAATAAAGTTATTCATTTACAAACGCAGTCAGTCGCGGGTTTGATGCGAGATATTTGTCTAGGCGGAGTTTAAATGAATCAACGGTGATGCAGTCTATAACGTTTAGGGGAAGCCCATTCCACAAGTTGACAACTCGATTGAAGAAGAAATTCTTAGATTCGTGCGAGTTAAAAGATTTACCAATAATTTTGCAACCGTTTCCCCGTGTGTAATTAGATTGGTCGATAGTGAAGTACTTACTACAGTTCATATTGTCGATGCCTTTGATGATTTTGAACACTTAAATTAAGTCACCTCTTAATCTGCGCTGGGTTAAAGGAAATAGATTTAATTCTCTAAGACGCTCTTCGTATGGTTTGTTCTTTAGGCTGGGTATCATTTTGGTAACTCTACGTTGAACTCGTTCTAGCTTGTTTATATCTTTTTGGTAATAAGGGCACCAGGATTGAACACAGTATTCCAGGAGAGGGCGGACTAAGGAATTGTAAAGGGTTAGGATAACTTCTTTGGATATATGCTCAAATGACCTGCCTATAAAGCCAATTATTTTGTTTGCCTTCTTAACAACTTCTGAACATTGTTGACTCGGTTTTAGGTTACTCGATATTGTTACTCCCAGATCGGTTTCTCTGTTTACATTCTTAAGCTGAGTGCCATTCATCGAATAGTTTGCTTTCTCATTTAGGTATCCGATATGTAGTACTTTGCATTTATCCGCATTTAAACTCATTTGCCAAATTTGGGCCCAACATGACAATTTATCTAGATTGTGTTGCATATCGTCAACTTGTTCTTTTGAGAGTACGCTATTTGCAATTTTTGTATCGTCAGCAAATTTTGAGATTGTACAGGTGAGACCCTCATCTATGTCGTTGATGTAAATTAGAAAGAGAATTGGTCCTAGTACCGATCCCTGGGGTACACCGCTACTTACATTGGTCCATTTAGATACCTTACCGTTTATGACTACTCTTTGCTTTCTGTTGCTGAGCCAATTTTCTATCCATTTCAACACACCGTCGTGTATTCCTTGCGCTTTTAGTTTTAGCAGTAAACGTTTGTGGGGAACTTTGTCAAAGGCCTTTTGAAAATCAAGGTATATAATATCTACAGCTTTACTCTCATCGTAGAGGTTGAGGATATCGTGGAAGAAGTCTAAGAGGTTTGTTAAACAGGAACGTTTTTTTACGAAAGCCGTGTTGAGTATCTTTAAGTATGTTATTTTCCTCTAAGTGATTTAGGAGTCTGTCTCGTATGACCGTTTCTAGCATTTTACATACAACTGAGGTTAAGCTAATTGGAGGATAGTTACTGGGTAGTGATTTGCTGACTTTTTTTAATATCGGTGTTACATTGGCTAGCTTCCACTGATCAGGCATAGTTCCAGACTGCAAGGATTTATTGAATAGTAATGTCAGTGGTTTGGAGAGCTCATCCTTAGCTTCCTTTAGAACTCTAGGCGAGATTGTATCAGGTCCAGGCGTTTTATTTACCTTGAGTTTATCTAAACAATTCAATACGTCTCTCTCTGTAACGGTGATATTGCTTAGAACATCTGAATTATCAATCTGAATCGGCGACGGTGTAGGGATATCACTGAGGTCTTCTGTTGTAAACACTGATGCAAAGAAGGTATTGAGGGCATTACTCATTTGTACTTCGTCTTTGGTGTATTCTCCATTTTCATCGACTAACGGTCCAACAGTTGAAGTAACTACTTTTTTCTTTCTGATATAACTATAGAATTCTTTCGGGTTTGTTTTACTTTGATTCGCAATATGTAACTCTAGGGTCTTTTTACTTTGCTTAATTAACTTTTTGGCTTTGCGTCGTAGCTCTACAAATTTCACCCATTCTTTGTCATTTTGTGAGGATTTTAATCTATCATTAGCAAATTTTTTAGCAAGCAGGCAGTTTGAAATATCTTTATTCCACCATTTGGGCTTATTATTATGGCCTGGACGCCGTATTTTCGATGGTATGCAGTCTTACACTGCTTTTAGGTAAGTGGTTTCGAATAACTTCCAAGATGTATTTATGTCGTTATTGTTAATTAAAAAACTCCAGTCAGTTTCTTTAAACATAGCTCTAAGTTTATGAAAGTTTGCTTTCTTGAAATTAGGGACTTTTCGATGCTACTATTTGGTTCGTTACTAGTAAACTTTAAAGTGAAAGTTATCGTACGATGGTCGCTGTTACTGAATTCATCACCAACATTCAAATTCTCTATAAATTCTTCTTTTGTTGCAAGTACAATGCCAAGAACGTTATTACCACGGGTCGGCGTTCGAACAAATTGATAAAGCGAACTCTCTTGCAAGTTCGTATACAAGTCATGTTCGGAGTGTGAAGTAAGAGTATCGCCCCACTTGGTCACAGGTAAATTAAAGTCGCCAAAAATTACGGTATCTTGTGAGTTACTTACATCTGCAATTTGTTCGTAAATTTCTCGGTCAGTTTGTACTGATTGAGCTGGAGGTCTGTATATTAACGCAAGTATTATTTTTGTACCTTTATTATTCTTTATTAGCACAAAAGATGTGTCGACGTTCACAATTTGAGGTTTTGACAAGAGGGTAGGGTTAAGACTTTCTTTGATATAAAGTAAAACGCCACCTCCATTTCGATTTATTCGGCTTTTCTCAAACATTACATAACCGGGAAGTGAATACTCTGCTAAAAAGTCTCTATCTTCTGTATTGAGCCAAGATTCTGTTATGCCAATCACATCATAATTTTCTGTAAACACTAAATCTGAAAATGTATTGCGTATGCTACGAGCGTTTGCATAGAAAACTTTTAAATTTGTTATTTTAGAACTCACGGAACGCTCTTTAATAATATTTTTGGTTCTTGTCGGATCTACATTTATATTCATGGCTGTCCTCGGTCCTCGCTGTCTTCGGTCCTTATCGCTGGTGGTCCTCGGTTGCCTCTGTTTTTTGCTTGGCGTTGGATGATTTATGTCACTGCTGCTTCTTCTCGGATGGCGTTTTTTGATCCATGGCTGCAGACTGCTTCGTGTAGGAGACGACCCATGCATGCTGAACCCACAGGGTTTAGATGAGTGCCATCCTTGCGGAACAGAGTAGGCTGGTTGTAGAAGTTGTCCCAGAGGTTGATGAATTCAACTTCTTCCCTCAGACACAAATATTTTAGTCGGCTATTTGTGCTGAAGGCCTTGTCGTAGAATTTGTCTGGTGCGTCGATCTTGGGAAGAATTCCTGAGATGATGATATTCCTTGACTTGTTTTTGTAGTGCTGGATCATCTTGCGATATTTCTCCATCAACTCTTCGGATCTGGTGCGCATGACGTCATTTGAACCAGCATGGATGACAAAAAGGGTATTTTCATTTGCATCCTTTGTGGTATCTTCGAAGGCTTCCACAATGTCGTCCAGTCCAGCTCCTGGGATGCAAAATCTTTTTCGTCGATTTGGGACTCTGTCGCAGAACTCTTCGACCTGTCCTCGTAGGATGGAATCCCCAACGAGCCTGGTCTCTTCTGGTTCGTCTTCGATCTCTACCAATATCTCAAATCTGTTTGACATTGTGACTGGTAGATGAGACCTTTTCTGCGTTGGCCGTGCACCGTTCCTCACTGGTGTAAATCCGGAAACCTGTGGTGGCGGGACTCTGCGTACAGGTCGGGGAGAGGAGTGGTTAGAACGGGGGCGAGGGGTTGGTACTGTTCGTGCTAGCAGGCTTCTTGCACGAGGAGTGGGGGAGAGACTAAGGTGAACAGGGCGGCTGTCCTGGTTTGATGTCGGCTCAGGTTCGTCAGAAGATGCTGCAGGAGGACACTCCATGCGGGGGACGACACTACATAAAACCTTAAATATCTTTTTAACGGTTGAGATTTTGACTTTTTGATAAGGAACATTTTATGCTTAGATTACTTTGTCTTATAATTTCGCAAAGATATAACCTTTCCTCCTGGGACACCATATATATATATATATATATATATACAGTATATATCGGCATTGAATTTATATATGTAATTTGTATTGCAGGTATAGGCTAGTAAGCCAAATCATACTACAACCTTATGACACATACAGTAAGGTAGCATTTACAGCCTAGACTTGAAATTTGGGATGAATATTTGGTTAAGGTTGAATTTATACTATAACAGAGGTGCGTACCTCAATAATTATGTCATATGCAATCTATTTTGTTGTGTCCGTATTCCTAGCCAGTAAAACCTTTCATACTCCGGTCTCCTGGGGTTGCCGCTTGGCCTAGTATTCAGAAATAGAATGATCTTAATTTCTTCGCCAATATTTTTGTTTCTGTCTACAGTTTGCTCTAAGACAACTGCAAATGTTGACATAACTAAACTAACATTTTCTAAACACCCCTGATGGCCACAAACACCATTAAGTATCTCGGAAAGGGTGCGAGTTGCGTCCTTGTGTGCGAAAGAGTTTATATATTGTTCAGGAATAAGTCTAGTTATTTCTGAACACACAGCCTGTCAGCCTGAGAATTGACCGCGTACGATGTTCAGGCAATAAGGAAGTTAGAGGTATAGACGTCGATATATAGCATAATTACCAGCTAAAATATGGTTGTAGTACATTTATCAATGGTACTATTTGTAGGTGCAATGAAAACTGCTAGGATATTAGTACAAAACTGTCATTTTAATTTAAAGAGACTTCAAATTGACTGGCTAGGAATGTGGAATACTGCAAGACTATAGTAATTACTCCCTATAGTTCATTCATTATAGGTAGGCCAGAAATTGTGACTCCTAACCTCTTAACTCAAAAAGGACTAGAACAAATGGGCTGTAAATGTCCACACCTCTTCCCTGGCAAACCTTTCTCAAATGGTAAAACCATAGAGTAAAGATAGATAGATACGAAAGCGTGACGTCACAAATCTTAAAATAGTGATCCACGCGTTCAAGAGATGGCAGCACGATCGCAAAAGAAAAGGGGAGGGTCCCTATTAATTCATAATAATCTCTACCTTGTACTAATAACGCTATTAATAATCAATTCAACATTATACAGAGACTGTAAACATGACAGAGTTCAATAGACATAAGTAAAGACTACTGTAACGGCCAGATCATCGTGAAATTGTCGTCATTATGAGGAGGTTCACATGCAAACTTCCTCCAACCCCCGCCATTGTTGTTGTGAGATTCGGGAGTTGCCAACGTCAAACAGGCTGGGAAAAAATATCCCTAGACGTCATAGGTATAACCTAAGAACGTGTTTTGTGTAAATGTCCAGTTTTAGTGTAACTTTACAAATCAACATCTACATAACATGTACATTTTTCCCTCTTGCTTTTTTATATCTATTTTATTTTAAATAATTTAAGTGTTTTTACCAACATTAATTTACTCTTAAAGACGTTCCCTCTTTAATCTAATGCCCCTTATTATGCAGACTATCCCTACCTGTGGTAACACTGCAGACATTCCAGGCGCGCAGATATCAAGGAGTATTTGATAAGGAATATTCTCTGGGGCCTTTTGCTCATAACACTATGCCCCACGATGGTGCTGCTACCCCTAGTTCGCGCGAGGAAATAACCACTTTAACATCTTTCCTTTAATTATCTTTGGGTAGAACTATTAGCTCGATTACGCTGGTTGTGTGTGAGTTATAGAGGTTAATGGTCAAGATTTTTGGCCTACCTATAATGAATGGACTTATAGTCACTTGGAAGGAATAAGAGAAAGAATAGAATAAAATTTACATAAAGTTGTATTATATATTTTTAGCCATTTTATCAGTCCCACATATATAATTAGAACTGTGAAGCAATAATGTACTATTGTGGACATAAGTCCTGCTACACCTGCCCGGCAGAGAATCGCGAATTGTGTTGGTAACATTGGTTCACCCCCCCCCCCCCCCCCCACCCACCCACTCCTTCCCCACTCTGCTACTCTCTCTCAGCCCTCCTTTCCTCTTTCTTTCCTGTTTCACGTCTATAAGCCCCTCCCCTTGGATTGTTTCCACTACCATGACCATAACCAGGGCCCTGACTATAGCCACATAATGATAAATATCACGATAACTTCTCTCTCCTTCCTTTCTCTCATTTATCCCTCTATCATCGAATCTATGTATCTTATGAATGCTTTCCAATTCCTCCTAAAATGGAATAACATATCGTTAAAATAGCAATAGCTTACATAGTTCAAGTTCAGATTTGCCGTTTTATATAAACGTAGCACAATATATAGTATGATCCATTCGAATATGGGAGTATATTAACCATATAATATTATCTAATGTAAGTCAGATACAATTGAGACTTGAATATACTTTTGCATTCTAATATTGTAATTCTGTTATGATTAATTAAGCAGATATACATATACATACATATTTGGAATAAACATGTATTTCACTGTTGAAGTTTATATTCGGTAATATTAAAAGATATCATTGACCCACACATATAATGGGTTCCTTGATTCAATGCATTGCATATTATTGTGTTTAAGTATATGGTTATAGGTGCGTATTCTCAATAATCGTCTGTTAACCCGCCTCCCCCTTCACTACGGTACGCTCACACTAATCAACCCACCTCCCCCTTCACTACGGTACGCTCACACTAATCTATTAATATTTCGTAACTAGTCAACTCAAACAAACGGACACACACTTTAGTGTGACATTACATTACACATACTTGCATGATATGATCATACTTGACATTACATTACACATACTTGCATGATGTGATCATACTTGACATTACATTACACATACTTGCATGATGTGATCATACTTGAGGAGATTTGACGTCTTTCAACTGCCTCAGCGAGCGCTGCTACCTCCGAGATTAACCCCTTCCGTACCAGGGTTGGGTCTAATTTTAATTTAGCTATATTTAGAAAATGTTATGCAGTTAAGGAAGGATATGTGGTATTAAGAAGAGTTAATTTAGATGGTATAAAACAGTTTAACTGTTACACTTCCTTCTTTTACTGAATAATAATGTTTATAGATAACTATATATACTCCATTCACTGGAGAGATTGAAATTAAAGTGTTGGGCGAGGCCACCTGTAAGTGGTGAAGGGAGTGCTACGGTTCTCGCTCCTTCTGAGTGGATAAATGGTTCTTCTTGTCCCTTCGATTACCATAAACAAATACATACCGGTAAGTGCAGTTCAGTCAAGTACAATATTGGATTGCATGTAATTACACCTAATTAATTTAGACTCTGTTTCATCATAACGTTGGGGCAAAATGCCAATTTGGCATGAAATGTGGGTATATTAATTAAGGCAGTTGACACGAATTATTAAGTCAAACATAAGGCGGTGGAAATGTGTACGACAAAACGGACTATAATTCCTTAAACATGACATATTTATAGAACTAAAATATACTGTATATGTCTATATTAATCACGAGTGAAGTAGCTTAAGGGATGTCGTTGCATAGCATATGAATGTCAATATCATAGAGCAGAGGGCCTTGGTGAATCTTACCTAAACCATGAAAAGATACTTTTTATTTACCCTTTCGGTTCCGGGGATATCTTATATATTTCACTATAGCTATGTTCAGACTATTATATATTGATAAGAAGGGGGCTGTTGTAGTTAAGGTATTATTTGCGATAGTCGGTAACATTTTAAATAGTAGAAGACTTCTTTAGCTCAATATAATCGTCAAATATTTGCCAGAATTGGACGAAAAGAATATCACCGCTACTGAATGAGTTAAACCTCATAATTGTAGCGTTAATTGGATGAAGAGACTCCTGTCCATACCATTTTAATAAACACCAACCATAGAGACTTTTATATAAAACAAAACTAAGGGATAATGAAGTAGGATATAGCTGTAATGGTTGAGGAATCTTGTAAATAACGAACATGTGGGAATTCACCTAATGTAAATATGAATATTGCTGGCCCTCTATGACTTTAAATATTTAATGTCCAGTTAGTTTATAGGTGTTTCAACATAATTGATATTGGGCTAAACAGATCATAAGATAAACTATTTAATTATTATTCATAGTAATATTAATAATACAATTAGGCTGTCCTCCAAAGAGATTAGATTTACGCTGGAGTGGTAAAGGTATTGTTAAACACGCACCGGAAATGGTTTGGGTTTGATTAATTATCGTCTTGTCCAACAATAAGAGTACTGGTTTTTGGTTTACCATGCTACACTTCTGTTAACCCCTTCACCACGATGACGTATTTTCGTCATATTTTGGTTACTATTAGACAATTGTCTTTAGCTTATAATCTACTTCTAGGACTCAAAGGGGTAAATACGATCTCAATAATCACCCTGAGTAACACACGTCCTTCTTAAACTGCATAAACTCGTCTGATTATAGCCAGAATCTAAGGTAAGAAGACGTCATCGTGCTGAAGGGGTTAACTAAGACCACTATTGATATAACCTTATTTATAAACGGTGGTATATATTTGTAAACAGTTTTTTTCCTAAATATTGTTATATTGTTAGTAGCTACTAGCTGTATACACCATCAATTTGCTTAATATAATTCTCAATCAATAGTTCTCAAATTCATGCTATGAAAAGTAAATGCAAGGTTAGGTTTCATATTATAAAATACCGGTACTCTAGTCTTTCTTCCACGTGAAATGAATAGATATAGATAGATAAATTATATAAACAATTGTCACGTGTTCGTATATAACTTCTACGCGAAGAGTGTCCATATAGGGAAGAACCCGTTGTATACCAGGAACAAAAACCAAAAAAGAAAAAAACTCTTCGCTCTGAGTTTTATTTACGGTACTTAACCAGCTACCTGCTTAATAAGAAAACAAAATAAAGACAAACATAAAGAGTTTTAGAGAGTCCTAAGCTTAAGTTTTTGTTGTTGTTTCACCATATACTAAATTCCCCAAGCAGTTTGTTTCAAAATTGATTATTATAATAATGTGATGCAGTGCAAGTATTGTTAATTTGAGTTATAGGTTATTTATTAACAAATTACGGTCGTGCACTTCATTAAAACACATAATTGGAAGTAATGTATCAACAATTACAACACAAACAATGTAACCTTGTGTCACCATTATAACTAGTGGAATTGATGGAGTGAGAGAAACATTATGGGTGTGTGAAATGGTAGTATATGAAGGAATATAAAGATAAAACAGGTTCTACTTGTCAATTTATTATCCGTATGTGTGTTTGTAACTATCATAATCATTCATTTGAGAGCTTGTTCTGCATCACTTAAGATACTTCACTCGTGATTAATATACTGTAGATATAGAACTATTATTTCTATAATTGAATAACTTCTAAAAAATTATAGTTTACATAAGAATATATTAACCGAATAAACCACTTTCATGTATCACGTTCTCGTGTTCCCAGTTGTTGACCATGTTGCCTCACACAGATTACATGGGATTTAAGTCTGGTGCCTTACTCGGCTTGATTCCTTAAGGATCGTTGATGCATTTGTGTTCTGGCTATAATTAGGCAATTATATTCTGATTAGGAAAGGTATATGGAAATCAGAAGGTTAATTGGGATACTCTTTACCCTTTTAATTCCAAAAGATCTTTCTTACGCTGTATAAAATCGTCTAAAAGGAGCCACAATAAATTGTCAACATGCGTCATGAACCTCAAGGGGTAAATGGTGTTGCAAGGAAAACCAAAGAATATCCTCCTCCTGACGGAGGCAATATTCAAACTCTAAACATTTTAGCTCTGTGTTCAACACTTAATACCTCTACCACACATACACATGTAAATAGGTAGTGACGGCATTTCCTCCCTTGCTTGTGTTTACTGTATGATATCTACGTTATTTAAGTGTTATGTGATATATTATAGGTCTTAAGGTTCGGATATCACTTATCACATTATTATTAGAATTACTAAGATTTATCTAGTTTAATGAATATATATATGGAAAATACAAATAAGTATAATTAATTCAAATAATAATATGATCATCAAGAGTGATATCCAAACCTTAAGAGCAATGACGTATCACACGGAACATATAAATAACTGATATAATACCTTAAACACAATCAAGAGATGAAATACCGTCGCTACCTATTGTTATGTGTAATAAGTGAAGCAGGGCCTGTGATTGGCTATAAGAAGCTTGGGCCAAATCAGTCAGTCTTCATAGCTTTCTTACATTTTGGGTTTATCATTTATTTATCTCGCTTGTGTTTACTGTATGATGTATATTTTATTAATTAATGTGTTTAATATGATATATCAAGGCTCTTAAGATTCGGATAACACTGTAGATTGTTAAGTAATCATCACAAGTATTAACACTTGTCTAGTATAATGAATGCATAAAGAATAATAAAGATAATAATACAAACATTATCAGCTCTGCGACTCTTCAGGGCCAGTGAGCTACGGTATTGATAAGATGGGGAATCATGAGCATCGATACAAACGCCAATTAAGTGCCAGAGGCATGCTTCGAGTGAATCGAGAATAGCTTATCTATAAGTTTGTAGTCAATTAAGGAAGGAAGTGTAACAATTAATAGGCTTCATACCAGCTCAATTAGTTCTTCTAAATACCACAGATCCTTCTTTATCTCCACAAAATTGTGGAAATATAGCTGTAATGAAACTATAGCACGTCCCCGGTATGGAAGGGGTTAATTTCGGAGGGAGCAGTGTTTGCTGAGGCAGTTGAAAGACTCCTAAAGTAAGAAAATAACATACAAGATTGTGTAATGTAATGTCACATTAATGTGTGTGGCAGCGTGTTTTAGTTGACTAGTTACAAAATATGAATAGATAAGTGTGAGCTACTGCAATTAACCCGTTTAACACGATTACGTTTTTTTCATCATATCTTGGTTACAATTAGACAATTTTCTTTATCTTATAATATACTTGTAGGATCCAAAGGGGTAAATAAGATCTCAATAGAACTTCAGAATAACATAGGTCTTTCTTAAACTTAATGAAAGGCAAAAAGGCGCCATCGTGCTGAAGGGGTTAAGGGGGAGGTGGGTTGACAGGCGACTATTGAGAATACACACGTAAACATATATTTATAACTTTTAATATTGTATGTGTGTCAATTATCTCTTTTACTAATATATAAAATTTAACTGTGAAATACATACATACTCCAGACAGTGGGATATATGGGTTTAGATAATTATAACTGAATTAAAATATGATAATGCAAAAGTAAATTAAAGTATCGGTTGTAATTGACTTAAATAACATATATAGTTAAAAACTTCCATATTCGAATGGATTATCAAACTTTATATTGTGTTAGGTTTGTATAAAATGGTAAATATAAATATGAAGTATGTAACGATATGTTATTTCATATTAGTTAGAAGATTAGGAAAACATTAATAAAAATACAGTGATTCGATGACAGAGGGAGACATAAAGAGCGGCTTATAGACGTGAACAAGAACGAAAGCAGTAGAGAGGGAAGGAGGGGCTTGGCTGAGAGAGGGTGGTAGTGTGGGGATGGGGTGGGGGGGGGGGGTATCAACACCATTCGCGCTTCCCTGTCAGACAGGTGTAGCAGGATTTATGTCCACAATAGTACTAGTACATAGAGTTGCGTCGTTTTAGCCGTGTTATCACTTCCAAGGACACAATATAAACTGAAGCATGAATATGTATGTGTATATTTTAGTATATAAGCCATGAAAAGAGTGAAGTTGGGGAAAGCACCAGGAACAGATGGAGTGTGTGGGGAAATGTTGAGGTATGGTGGTGAGATAGTGATAGAATGGGTATGGAAAATGTGCAAACTAGCATGGGAGAAGGGGAGTGCACCCGATGACTGGAAGACTGGCATAATAGTCCCCCTATATAAGGGCAAAGGGGAAAGAGGAGTGTGTGGTAACCACCGAGGAATATGTCTTCTAGCGTAGTAGGGAAGGTATACAGTAGGGTAGTGATTGAGAGAGTGAGAGTGAGAACGGAGAAATGGATAGGCGACGAGCAGGGAGGTTTTAGGAAGGGAAGAGGATGTGTAGATCAGATTTTTACCCTGAATTGTGTTGTGGAGAAGTATCTGGAGAAGAAACAAAAGGTGTATGTTGCCTTTATGGACTTGGAGAAGGCCTATGACAGAGTGGATAGAGAAGGTTTGTGGAAAGTACTTAGAATATACGGAGTAGATGGCAAGTTGCTGAAAGCAGTGAAGAGCATGTATGAGGGTGCAAAGGCGGCAGTACGTGTGGAGAGTGAGCAGAGCGAGTTCTTTGACCTGAATGTTGGTTTGAAACAGGGGTGTGTGATGTCCCCGTGGTTGTTTACTGTATATATGGATGGAGTCATGAAAGAAATACTATCAAGAGCAGTGGATGTTGGTGTATCGCTGAAAAGGGAGGGAATTGAGTGGAAGCTACCTATACTGCTGTTTGCGGATGATACAGTTCTGATGAGTGATAATGAATGGGAGTTGCAGGGTCTGGTAAATGAGTTTGGAACAGTGTGCGAAAAACGGAATTTGAAGGTAAATACGGGGAAGAGCAAGGTTATGGTCTTCGAAAGGGGTGAAGTCACAGAGTGTGAGGTGAAGCTGAACGGTCAGGCTATGGAGATCGTCAACTCTTTTAAGTATCTGGGCAGTGTGTTGAGTAAAGATGGGACTATGGATGAAGAGGTGCGGGAGAGGGTACAACAGGGGAAGAGGGTTGTAGGAACGCTAAAAGCAGTAACAAGAAATAGGGTGGTCAGTATGGAAGTGAAGAAGTCCTTGCATGACAGTGTGGTAATCCCGACACTGACTTACGGAAGCGAAGCATGGACGTTGGTTGAGAGACTCAGACCAAGAGTGAGAGCAGTAGAAATGAATTACTTAAGGAGTGCGTGCGGAGTTACATGGAGGGATAGACAGACTAATGAGGAAGTAAGAAGGAGGTGTGGTGTGGAGGTAGATGTGCTGGAAAGTGTGAAAAGGAACAACTTGAGATGGTTCGGCCATATGGAACGTATGGAAAGCGAGAGAATGACTAAGAGGGTGTACGAGAGCGAGGTGGAGGGACAGAGGGGGAGAGGTAGACCGAATATGAGGTGGAAGGATGGAGTGAGGAACTACATGAACGAAGGCGGTGCTGGTTGGGGGGAGGGGCGTCGACTGACTGGGGACAGAGGTGCATGGGGGCGGTTCGTTCGTGGCCACCCCTTCGGGGATCGCGGCGTCAGGCAATAGATAGATAGATAGATATTTTAGTAAAACAAGGAAAACCTCTTTGACTCCCTAAATGGACTAATTAGAATGATGAGGTTTGTCAATACTATACCCTATTCCATATAAGTAGGCCAACACTCTTGAACATTAATTAACCTCTATAACTCACACACGACTAGAGTAATCGAGCTAATATGTCTACCAATTGGGAAGGGTCAACAGGGGAATAGGTGTTGAAATTTGCAGCTCATTTTTTCCAGCCCTTTTTTAGTTAGAGGTTACGGTTCACGATTTCTGGTGTACTTATTTTGAACAAGGTATATCTAGGAATCCGAGCCTAGGACTGGTTAAGATGTACGGGATAACATTGTTTTGGCTGGGGCTTGTCTTGCTAAAACTGAATAATAATGTAGTGTTATGTTAATGTGGCGGAAATGATGAACTGACCGACCTTGATTGTATCCCACTCATGCACTCATATTAACGCAAACTCTCTCTCTCTCTCTCTCTCATTATGTTGTTTATGTTGTGGGGGTGTGGAGAGAGAGGGACGGAGAGGGAAGGGGGGGGGGGGTGGAGAGGGGGAGGGACAGGGAGGTTGTCGAGAGGGAGAAGGAGGGGAAGGGTGGAGAGAGGGAGGGATGAAGAGGTTGTCGAGAGGGAGAAGGAGGGGGAGGGAAGGGAGGTTGTCGAGAGGGGGGAGGGGGAGGGGGTCGTCGGGAGGGAGGGGGGTTGTTGAGAGGGAGGGAGGAGGGTTGTCGAGAGGGAGGGGTTGTCGAGAGGGAGCGGGGTTGTCGAGAGGAGGAGGGAGGGAGGGGGTTGTCGAAAGGAAGAGGGAGGGAGGGGGGTAGTCGAGAGGGGGAGGGAGGGAGGGGGGATTGTCGAGAGGGAGGGAGGGGGGTTGTCGAGAGGTAGAGGGAGGGAAGGGAGTTGTCGGGAGGGAGGGAGGGGTTGTCGAGAGGGAGGGAGGGAGGGGGATTGTCGAGAGGAAGGGAGGGGGGTTGTCGAGCGGGAGAGGGAGGGGTTGTCGAGAGGGAGGGGAGTGGGGTTGTCGAGAGGGAGGGAGGGGGGTTGTCGAGAGGGAGAGGGAGGGGTTGCCGGGAGGGAGGGGGGTTGTCGAGAGGGGGGGTTGTAAAGAGGGAGGGGGGGTTGTAAAGAGGGAGGGGGGTTGTCGAGAGGGGGAGGGAGGGAGGGGGTAGTCGAGAGGGAGGTGGGGGATTGTCGTGAGGGAGAGGGGGGGAGATTGTGGTTGTGGGGGAAGAGAAGGGTAGGGGTTGTGGAGAGCGAGAGAAGGGGGGTAGTGGAGGGATAGGGGGGGGGGGGGGGACTATAGCGTATGAGAGGATATGAGGGTTGAGGTACGCCAGTGTTATTTGGAGGGTCACTAAGGCTGCTCGTCACCTCTCAGCTGCTCTACACTACAGGTCAGAGAAACACACAGATAGATAGGGAAGGGTAGGGATTTTATAATAGAATAAGTTTATTGCTCAGACCGTATACATACAGTATGGAGCACTTACAAATAAACACATTTCATAGTTACAAACAGGAAAATTTGGTAATTAAACATATGGAGGAAGCACTCGTCACAGGTAGTTTTGCCTTTTGTCTCCCTCATCCACATAGAACAAAAAATAGAAACACGAAAGTTTGGTAATTAAGCATAACTAGAAACAATCAGATCTACTGTATGTTGTGTACTGAATTACGACTGAATAAGTGAAGATAAGAAATATAAACACACATATATAACACCCAAGTATACCCGTGTGGTATAAGAACATAAGAAAATGGGAGTTTGCAAAAAGCCGATCGGCCCATACAAGGCAGATCCCTGTCACACCCAACCCCAATTACATGGCCCAATTATAGGCCCAACTCACTAATACCTTGAGTACTGACCCCACCAAAACGGTCAGAGATTAACACAAGATAACGGGGGTCTGCTGAGCGCCGATTGGCCCACACCTGGTA
This sequence comes from Paralithodes platypus, assembly GCA_032716605.1. NCBI lineage: Eukaryota > Metazoa > Arthropoda > Malacostraca > Decapoda > Lithodidae > Paralithodes > Paralithodes platypus. The sequence continues at coordinate 12,498,597 of CM064557.1, read as the reverse complement.
GATCCCCCTCACACCCTACCCATCTCGTCCATATGCCTATCTAATTTTATCTAAAAGCTCCCTATCGTTCATGATCCCACTATATCACTTGGTAGCCTATTCGATAATATTCAAGACCTCTTTCGCCGCCTTATTAGAAATAATTTATTAGGGAAAATAGGGACCAATAGACTCGCCATATTTTTCTCATTATAGTCCGCATGGAGGAATTTCGTTATCGACACTTGAAAAAACCCGATTACACCGAAAAATAACACGAAAATAATGTCCCGAACGTAAACAAAGCATTGCACCCAATGAATCCTTCGACCTGGGTCCTCTTCTTCTTCTTTTGAAGGTTGCGGTGAGTGCGATTCACCCAATAAATGGCTTGAACGTTACTCACAAAAACGATATTATATTATATTATATTATATTAGGGTTAGGTTAGGTTAGGTTAGGTTAACTTAGGTTAATATAATATTTGTACATTTTGGAAGCGTGCATGGCCTCCCCACAATTTCCCTTACCTACTGTAAAAGCGCAATTCACCCAATAAATGGCGCCATTTGACGAGTATCTTCAGATTAATGAATAATGGGTAAGTTAATGCAAATCCTTCACCCCAACCATGAAAAACAACAATAAAGCACTATATTCCTTGAACAAAATATACAGAAACTTGGTAAATAAGGCGGCTCTAGCTGTCTTGAATGTTACCGCCTATTCCACCCATCTACAACTTTGTTACCAAACTAATATTTGCCTATATCTTTTCTGAAACTAAATTTATCTAATGTATAACCATTTGTTCGAGTTCTTTCGCTATCACTGAGCTTCAGTACATTTTTCATGTCTCCTTTATTTACCCCACTGAACCACTTGAACACTTCTATCATATCCCCTCTAACTCTGCGTCTTTCTAACGAATGTAAGCCTAATTTGTTCAACCTTTCTTCATATGGTAGATTTCTAATATTATGAATAATTTTTGTCATTCTTCGCTGTACTCTCTCCAAGGAATCTATATCCATTCTGTAATAAGGACACCAAAATTGGACAGCATAATCCATATGAGGTCTTACTAATGACAAGTAAAGTTTCAAGATAACATCGGCAGTTCTGTTACTCACACTCCTTGAGATGAACCCCAGAATCCTGTTTGCCTTGTTACGTACGCTTATACACTGTTTTCTAGGCTTCAAATCGTTGCTAACAAACACACCCAAATCTTTCTCGCAGTCTGAGTTTTCTAATTCGGCATTAGCTAGTTTATATTTTGCATTAGTATTCGTCTTCCCTATCTGTAATACCTTGCATTTGTCAATGTTAAAATTCATCTGCCACTTTACTGACCATTCGTGTAAGGTATCTAGATCCCTTTGGAGGCACTCTATGTCGCTATCTGAATCTATTGGTCTCCCTATTTTGGTATCGTCTGCGAATTTACTTATCCTACTAGTTATACCTAAATCAAGGTCATTTATGTATATGATAAATAACAAGAGGACCCAATACAGATCCCTGGGGGACACCACTCTTGACTGATCCCCACTCTGACTTAGTACCATTTATGCTGACTCTATGCTTCCTACCAATTAGCCATGACCTAATCCATCCTAACAACGCCCCACCTATTCCATGCGCCTCAACCTTTCTCATCAATCTCTCATGAGGGACTCTGTCGAAAGCTTTACTGAAATCTAAAAATATAATATCATATGATTTGTCATTATCTACTGCTTCATATACCTCTGAGAAAAGGCTAAGCAAATTAGTAAGGCAAGAACGTCCTTGAGTGAATCCATGCTGAGAAGAATTGATTAAGTTAAATGTTTCTAAGTGGTTTCTCATTTTCCTAGCAATAATTGACTCTAGTAGCTTTCCTATGATTGAAGAGAGACTAATGGGACGATAATTTGATGCTATGGATTTATCACCTTTTTTGAAGATCGGAACTATATTTGCAAGCTTCCAAGCTTCTGGAACTATAGCTGTTTCTAATGACTTGTTAAAAAGAAATGTTAATGGATAACTTAACTCATCTCTGCATTATTTTAATACTCTAGCATATACCTCATCAGGACCAGGTGATTTCTGAGGCTTCAGGCTGTCAATTTCCTTAAGCACATCATTTCTACTTATAGTAATCGTACTTAACCTATTTTCTATACTATCGCTATATACCTTACTGACTTCTGGAATCTGTGCCAAATTTTCATTAGTAAAAACGGATAGAAACTGACTATTTAATGTACTGCACATTTCTAAATCAGTTTCTGTCATTTCTCCTACCGAAGTTTTAAGGGGGCCTATTACAATTCTAACTTTAGATTTATATAGTTGGTAAAAAGCTTTAGGGTTATTATTTTGAGTCGTTTGCTATCCTTATTTCATAATTTCTTATTGCTGTCCTAATTTCCTTTTTGATCTGTCTTGATAGAGTCTGATAGTAAATAAGTAGGTGAGTTTCGCCTTTCTTAATTTGTCTATATATTCCTTTCCTTTTTTCCTTTAAGATCTATTAGTTTATTATTCATCCAGTTTGGTTGGTTCTGTACCGATTTAAATTTTCTTTTGGGGATATATTTATTTTGCGCATTGTGAAGTGAAGAAATAAACTGTTCATATGTAGCTGTCAAGCTTAACTCTGGCTTATCCTGACTTAATTGTTTAACAATTGGGTCTACCCTTAAGGCTCTTCTTATCCCACCATAATCGGCTTTTCTGAAATCTGCGATAAGTGACGGATTCTCTTTAGCATTTCCTGTCCATTATATATTAAAATAAATGCTATATTAAAATAAATGCTATAAATGCTATAAATAAATGCGTGTATGCTATACACGGTTACACAGAGGGTCACATAAGGTAAGCATTCACTTACAAGTGCAAGTGTATACACAAGCATTTAAATAGACACATTTATTAATATTTAAAACTGTCTGTATCACCATATAATTTGTTTTATCATACTAGAGAACTGGGAGCGCACACTTCAGGAAGTTGCTAAGCTTTATTAGAGTTAATGGGTCTAGCCATAGTCGGTCGTTCCATGTAGTAATTTATGTTTATAAGATATTTTGCACGATATTCTCTAACTTTAGCATAGTTACATTTAAATATTAAGTGATATTCGTCCCCAAAATCCTGAAGCGTGCACAGCCTACACAATATGTAAGTTTGTACATTGTCACTGTGAGGTTGAGATGCAGACTTATTATTTGGTTCAATGACATTAGAGTTGGAAGGTTTATTTTCTTGTTTGCTGTCTTGTTTGTATCCGGATGTATTTACTGGCAATCTGTAATTATTGTTCGAAATTTGATCAATGCTTTCATATTTCTTAAATGTCTATTTATTGCCTGACGCAGTGATCCCCGAAGGGGTGGCCACGAACGAACCGCCCCCATGCACCTCTGTCCCCAGTCAGTCGACGCCCCTCCCCCAACCAGCACCGCCTTCGTTCATGTACTTCCTCACTCCATCCTTTCACCTCTCATTCGGTCTACCTCTCCCTCTCTGTCCCTCCACCTCGCTCTCGTACACCCTCTTAGTCATTCTCTCGCTTTCCATACGTTCTATATGGCCGAACCATCTCAAGTTGTTCCTTTTCACACTTTCCAGCACATCTACCTCCACACCACACCTCCTTCTTACTTCCTCATTAGTCTGTCTATCCCTCCATGTAACTCCGCATGCACTCCTTAAGTAATTAATTTCCACTGCTCTCACTCTTGGTCCGAGTCTCTCAACCAACGTCCATGCTTCACTTCCGTAAGTCAGTGTCGGGATTACCACACTGTCATGCAAGGACTTCTTCACTTCCATACTGACCACCCTATTTCTTGTTACTGCTTTTAGCGTTCCTACAACCCTCTTCCCCAGTTGTACCCTCTCCCGCACTTCTTCATCCATAGTCCCATCTTTACTCAACACACTGCCCAGATACTTAAAAGAGTTGACGATCTCCATAGCCTGACCGTTCAGCTTCACCTCACACTCTGTGACTTCACCCCTTTCGAAGACCATAACCTTGCTCTTCCCTGCATTTACCTTCAAATTCCGTTTTTCGCACACTGTTCCAAACTCATTTACCAGACCCTGCAACTCCCATTCATTATCACTCATCAGAACTGTATCATCCGCAAACAGCAGTATAGGTAGCTTCCACTCAATTCCCTCCCTTTTTAGCGATACACCAACATCCACTGCTCTTGATAGTATTTCTTTCATGACTCCATCCATATATACAGTAAACAACCACGGGGACATCACACACCCCTGTTTCAAACCAACATTCAGGTCAAAGAACTCGCTCTGCTCACTCTCCGCACGTACTGCCGCCTATGCACCCTCATACATGCTCTTCACTGCTTTCAGCAACTTGCCCTCTACTCCGTATATTCTAAGTACTTTCCACAAACCTTCTCTATCCACTCTGTCATAGGCCTTCTCCAAGTCCATAAAGGCAACATACACCTTTTGTTTCTTCTCCAGATACTTCTCCACAACACAATTCTTAAATGTAAACATGTTAAAACAAATGTTATCTCAAATTTGACCATGTAGGCCTATTCTTTGTACACGTTGCAAAAGCTATGGTTGTTAAGGTCTTTCCTCCAGATGTATACAAACTAGTTGTGTAGCCTTTGTTCTACACTACTTAGGACATGGTTAACCATAACATTATTTGTTAGCAATGTTGATTCTTCCACACTTCAGACATGCCACAATTATCTAATATCTGTTTAGTATATAACAACCATGGAGATTCGTAGCCAGAGTTTGTAATTTTTCGTAACAGACATTCATACATAACTTTACAAAGCTTGCTACTTTGATAATCTTCAAGGACACTACATCCGCCTTATTAGAAACAATTTATTAGGGAAAATAGGCACCAACAGATTCGCCATATTTTTCTCCATATAGTCCTCATGGAGGATTTTCGTTATCGACAAATTGAAAAAATACCCTTTTCACAGACAAATACACCAAAAATCTGTCAAAGATGTCAAATAGCGGGGGTGTAGGGGCGGCAGCCCCCACCCATAATACTAGGATAGGTTAGGTAAGGTTGTTAGGTTAGGCTAATGTCCTTTCAAAGGGGTATAGGCTAGTAAACACTAGGATAGCTTATACCCGGTCAGAGGTAAGAAGAAGAGTCCTGATGTAGTCTCCTTGAATGCTACCCCAGTTTCACCATAAACCATAGCTGAACATGTTGACTTTCTTATACCTAATATATACTTTAAGAATGAACGATAACATTTCAAGCTCATCAAATTTGTCCATACCCCATATTTCACAACCATATGTTAGAATGGGTAAAACTGTTGCGTCCCAAAGGTGTAACAGGACGTCAATAGGTAAAGAAAATCTCCTACCCTTCGCTAATAGAGAGAACATGGCTCGGTTTGCTTGTTGTTTTAGGTCAGAGATGCATGGTTTGAATGATCCATTATTATGTTAAAGTAACACCAAGATATTTGAATTCGATAACCACTTCCACCTTCTCTCCTTTATAGGTAAACTTATATAAGCTTTGGTCTCTAACCTTTTCTCAAAAAATCGTTATTTTTGTTTTATCACAGCTTATAATAAGCTTCTACGCATTACAATATTCTTCAATGTAGTCAAGTGCTTGTTACAGTCTACCGGACGTGTTAGCCATTACTAGAGTATCGTCAACATGCATTAATATAAAATAGCTTCAGGTAATTATTCAGACCTTCAGAGTGTAGGTCAAGATGGTTACATCCCTTATTAGTAAGGTATTTTTTCAATATCGTTAACAAAAATTGAAAAAAGTAAAGGAGTTAAGTTTTCACCCTGTCTCACTCCTATGTTGCTAATAAAGAAATCAGACTGGGCTCCGTTACAAAAGACTGGTTATCTGTATAACAACAACTCCTCGATTACGGGATTCTTGTTGTATGCAATTATTTGTTTTTGTTCTTACCTTATTCAAGGGACCTTACAGATGCGCGGATAAGTGCTACTTTTCTTATTTTGTCAATTTGATTTTCACTCCCCTATAAAATGTTCAGTGTTATTTTTGTACAGCCAGTCCAGGACACTTTTGTTTACATTCAAGCCTCCTTGGAGGCTTCTTCCCGATGTTCAGTAGCCAATCAGAGTGGAGCTTCGCCTATAAGACGTCAGTACATTTGTATTGATACTTTCCTGGGCAAGAATGTAGTTACCGGGTGTACTGCCCGTCTTGTTTACACTACGCGGACGCTCACCATCATGTTCCCGTTTATTTTGACTGCCTTTGGATACAAAAATACATTACCCTAAGTCCCTAACCAAACAACCTAACCTAACCTAACCTAGTATTATAGATTTATAAGTATTTATTTTATTATAAGTATTTATAGATGATTTATGTTGTATGTCGGTAGTGGTACACCCGGTAACTACATCCATCCCGCAACGGCAAGAATGTTAAGTGCGGGCGTACCGCCAGCCTTGTTTACACTACGCGTAGTGGCGTCGGACCTTTCCCATCATGTTCCCGTCTATTTTGACTGTCTTTGGATATAGAAATACATTAGTCTAACCAAACAACCTAACCTAACCTAACCTAGTATTCATGTAGTAATGACAGGGGGAAAATAGCAGAAAATATAGCGTCGAAATAGACGGGAACGCCAGCGCACAACATGACAACCGTACACCCGGAAACTACATCCTTCCCCTTTCCTGTTATCACAGTCAAAGCTGAAGATTGCAGAGTAAACACTGTAGACTGCATCGACTTTTCTTTCGGCGCCCGTCATTTCTTTATTATTTGTTGGTGGTGTAATGGTTAGAGTGTTTAAAATTCTGTGTGTGATAACCCAGGTTCGAATCCCGGTGGATCACATATATGCTTTCATTAATTTCATTGGAGGTGTTTGGTGTTGTGGTGAAATTAATAAAAATATAGATGAATACCCAACCAGCGGGAGTGTGGGGGCGGTAGCCCCCACCCATAATACTAGGATAGGTTAGGTAAGGTTGTTAGGTTAGGGCGTTAGGCTAATGTCTTTTCAAAGTCCCTTAACTGTTGGGGTATCGGAATTACAATTAACAATGCAAATTATAATAAAAAGTGCTTGCCGCACTTTCTAACAATACAATACACCCTTACAAACCATTACAATATATAAATAAAAAATAACAAAATATAATCAAAGGAGTTGTTGTTCTGCAGAATTACCATTGGGGACCTTCCTGTCACCTTTCTTTTTATATATAGGGACTATTAATCCTTGCACCCATTCATCAGGAACATCACCAGTACGCATAACTGTATTAAATAATGTTACATAAAAAGGCAAAAGTAAATGACTATAGTCCGTTCATTCTAGGTTGGGCAGGAATGGTAACCTCTAACCTCTCATAACTCAAAAAGGACTAGAGTAATCGAGCTAATATTTTGATAATATTCAAGGACACTACATCCGCCTTATTCGAAACAATTTATTAGGGAAAATAGGCACAAACAGATCTGCCATATTTTTCTCCATATAGTCCGCATGGAGGATTTTCGTCATTGACCAATTGAAAAAATACCCTTTTCACAGAAAAATACACCAAAAATCTGTCAAAGATGTCTAATAGCGGGGGTGTGGGGGCTGCAGCCCCCACCCATAATACTAGGATAGGTTAGGTTGTTAGGTTAGGCTAATGTCCTTTCAAAGGGGTATAGGCTAGTAAACACTAGGATAGCTTATACCCGGTCAGAGGTAAGAAGAAGAAGAAGAAGAAGAAGAAGAAGAGTCCCGATGTAGTCTCCTTGAATGCTACCAATATATTTACCAAATAGGAAGACTTGGCTAGGGAATAGGTGTATAAATTGAAAGCTCATTTGCTCCAGCTCTTTTTGAGTTACAGAGGTTACGAATTCTGCCCAACCTAGAATGAACAGACTCTAGAAGACTTAAGGGGGGTGACCTGTTTTTGTTCTGTCCTTTTCTATCTTTCTCTGGCTTGTATCCATTTGGCCCCATTCAGCCTACTGTTTTAAGACTTTTATCCCCATCCAGGTGTCAATTTTTTACTGGTGAGCGGTAGCGAGCCAGCATATTCTTTATTTTTGTTTGACAGCAGGCTAAATTTGTACACATTTCGATAGAAAAAATTCTCCGGCGAAGCCGGATTTCTTCACATAATGCTGGCTTGCTATCGCTCGCCAGGAAGAAATCGACACCTAGATGGGGATAAACGTCTTAAAATAGTTGGCTGAATGGGGCCTAATGGATACAAGCCAGAGAAAGAGAGAAAAGGACAGAAATAACAAAAAGCAGGTCACCCCCCTTAATATATTCATGAATTATTGTATCACCTCCCGACGCTTTCCCAGTTTTCAAGTTCCGTATTACACACGTTATTTCCTCGGGGGGTAATATCGGCTTGTAATGTAGTGTTATCAATTTCCTATCCAAATATACATTTCCGGTTCGGCTTCGTTTAATTTCTTAAAATAGTTACGGTATACATATCGTCAATAGTTATCGGTATGTTTTCTTTTTTCCTTATGACTAATCATTTCCAGTATAATTTTGGATTACTTCTTTTCGTTGAGCGTAGCTTGTTTATCAGATTTTTTTCTTCATTTTTTTGTTCTCGCTTTAGATAATTATTTTTTTTATAAGCGCGCAAGATTTTCATGATTAACGCTTGATTTGTATTTATTGTATTTCTGTTTAGTTTTATGATACTCTTTTCTGGTTTGCCAGCATTCTTTAGAATATCCTTCAATACCTTTCTTAGTTTTAGGTTTACCTCTCTTTCTACATGGGAATGTCACTACCGCAGCTTCTATGAGAATGATATTAATGTGTTCAGTGATTTCCTGTACCGAGATAGCGTCCATGGATTTTAGCAAAGGTTTCACTTTATCGACATTACCAACGTGATTTTTGTTTTTTTTATCTCCATTCCACTTTCCAATGTTATTTACACCAGCTTCGAGATCATCACGCGAATCATTCTGTGGTTCAGCTATGCAAGGATCATTCTGTGGTTCAGCTATGCAAGGATCATTCTGTGGTTCAGCTATGCAAGGATCATTCTGTGGTTCAGCTATGCAAGGATCATTCTGTGGTTCAGCTATGCAAGGATCATTCTGTGGTTCAGCTATGCAAGGATCATTCTGTGGTTCAGCTATGCAAGGATCATTCTGTGGTTCAGCTATGCAAGGATCATTCTGTGGTTCAGCTATGCAAGGATCATTCTGTGATTCAGATATGAAAGGATCATTCTGTGGTTCAGCTATGCAAGGATCATTCTGTGATTCAGATATGAAAGGATCATTCTGTGGTTCAGCTATGCAAGGATCATTCTGTGGTTCAGCTATGCAAGGATCATTCTTACAGCTACTTAACGTAAATTAAATTCCTTTGTGTATATCAGATATTAACGGATCGAAATCTAGTATATCGAATTCGTGAACGATATTTAAGAGATAAGGAGAGCCAATTACATAGTCAATTACAGCCCCATGTGTTGTTGCTGGCTTACCTATTCCTATGTCACTACAACATCTACCATTAACTATACAAAGTCTATTATTCATTAATAGATTAACCAATTCTGACCCATAGTTACCTCTGTCATCTGATACATCAGAGTTAGATCTCTTTCGGTAAATTCAGTTTCTTCATAATATAATAAGTATCTAGTTCTTTAAAAACTTCTTGATCTATATTACTGCAAGCATATTCATTGAGTTGAATAATATCCCTCTTGTTTCCTGTGTGCGAGTTAAAGTCACCACATAATAAATGATCGTAGGTGTCGGGGTCAAAACTAAGTAATTCGTTTGAAAGTTCATGAAACTGATCGACTGAAGCATATGGAGTACTGGGGGAAGGGATATATAAAGCAGATATAATTATATTCTCATCGTGACCAAAACACGCTTTGTTGATTTCCACCATTAACACACTTTCAGATTTTGTATTGATAATTTTGCAGAATTTGTTAATATTGTTTTTTACAGCTACGATGATGCCACCCGATCTCTGAGTTGCTATTTTGTCTGTGTTTCACAAAAAGATCGAATTGATGTACAGTACCTACACTCACTCATTTCTTAGTTGTCAGTATCATCATATTGTCTTCCATATAAACATAAAGCATCTAAATCTTTACATTCTTCCCAAAAATTTATTAACTTTACTTTACCTCGAATATCACACATTTAAACTTTCTATTTTGAGTTTCACTTAAGAGAAAGAGGGGAGGGGGGCTGTGGCATCGGAGATTATAATAATGTTTATTTGCACCGATAGTGGTTATTCTTCTTACACGGTATTTACACAGATACCGAATATACAGTTGTAGTTGAGTTATTTCAACCTAGGGTGTGAACAGTAGCTAAAATATAGAAAGTAATACATAATTTAATCTGACTGACAAGTTGGGGTTCTGGTACACCAGTGTTATTTGGAGGGTCACTAAGGCTGCTCATCACCTCTCTTCTGCTCAAACCTACAGGTCAGAGAAACTCACAGATAGATACTGTAGATATAGATAAACACTGTAGGTGTAGATAGATACTGTAGATGTAGATAGATACTGTAGAGAGATACATGTAGATAGATAGAAGCTTTAGATTGATTTTTTTTTTTTTTTTTTTTTTTTTTTTTTTTACAAATAATGTAGATAGATAGATACCCGGTACTGTTGATAGATAAATACATGATCACAAATTCCATAGATAAATAGTTACGGTAGGATGATACATAGATGGCCAGATGAATGGATAGATAAATAATTCATACATAATAATTATATGAAATGGATTTGCATTTATTTGAGCTTTTATCATTTTGATATTTTCGCTTCGACGGTTTTAATATTGCAAAAATATATGAATTGTAATCTAGAAAATATCATGTAACACTGCTTAAGGGGGGTCACCGGCTTTTTTATATTTCTCTCCTTTACTCTCTTTCCCTGACTTGTATCCATTCGGCCCCATTCAGCTAACTGTTTTAAGACGTTTATCTCCATCCAGGTGTCGATTTCTTCCTGGCGAGCGATAGCGAGCCAGCATTGTATGGAGAAATCCGGCTTTGCCGGAGACATTTTTCAATCGAAAAATTTACAAATTTAGCTTGCTGTCAAAACAAAGATATAGCCTAGCCAAAGATATAGCCAAAGATATAGCTGGCTCGCTACCGCTCCCCAGGAAAATATTGACACATGGATGGGGTAAACGTCTTAAAACAGTAGGCTGAATGGGGCCGAATGTATAAAAACAAAGAGAGGGAGAGAAAGAGAAAAAAAGCGAGGTGGGCTCCCTTAATGTTTATATAATTAATACCCATGTAGCCAATGCTGTACGAAATCAAGGGTACCGGTATAATTAGGATATGACAAATATTGGCATTATCAAATCATTGAGTAGTGTATATTGATATTGAATGAGGATAGAAAAGTACAGTACATCTCTATCCCTCGTTTGATTAGAGAGTTGTGGTGGTACAGTCAAGAGCATAAATGGCAACGCATCATTTGAAGCAGTATCGAACACAATCAGGACAATACAATACATTATTATAACCCAAATGCTTCAAAACTTGGCTATAAAGGTTCATAGATTCGCACTGGTATAGGTCAATCAAGACAATACAATACATTATTATAACCCAAATGCTTCAAAACTTGGCTATAAAGGTTCATAGATTCGCACTGGTATAGGTTTATTTTTGGTGAAAACTGTAGGCTACTTATTCTACTTATGCCTTATTCCTAACCAGTCAGTGTGATATAAGCTATATATTATATGCCAGATCATATCCTGGAACCCTGATCCAGAAGCACATTTAGGCCTTTGATACTAATGCTAAAAAAACAGGCAGCGTAAGGCGGAAAATATATATATATATATATATATATATATATATAAACTTGCACATACGTTTATAACAAAGATATAAAAAATAAGTGACCCTCTGACTTCCATAAACCCTCTCTAATCTAAATATAGTCTTCTAATAATAGCCAGAATTTACAGTATTACCAAATTGCATCCTAATCCTCAAGGGGTTAACGCAGAACGTCGACTTTCCATCATTAACCACTTGTGAGTTTCAGGTCTATACAGAAGTTGGTATCGATATTTAGCCGAATTAGCAGCTAAAATGTACCGTAGTTGTAGTAGATTTATAAATGTACCGTAGTTGGACTAGATTTATAAATGTACCGTAGTTGGACTAGATTTATAAATGTACCGTAGTTGTACTAGATTTATAAATGTACCGTAGCTGTACTAGATTTATAAATGTACCGTAGTTGTACTAGATTTATAAATGTACCGTAGTTGTACTAGATTTATAAATGTACCGTAGTTGTATTATATTTATAAATGTACCGTAGTTGTATTATATTTATAAATGTACCGTAGTTGTAGTAGATTTATAAATGTACCGTAGTTGTACTAGATTTATAAATGTACCGTAGTTGTACTAGATTTATAAATGTACCGTAGTTGTACTAGATTTATAAATGTACCGTAGTTGTACTAGATTTATAAATGCATAAAACCAAATTCAACAGACTGTCTAGCCATCAGCAACCTACATTATTATTGCATTTTTGTTTGATATCGATGTTTACAAACTTTACGGCTCCAACTTTCTTATAGCTGGAAACTCGCAAGTGGTTAGTTCTTTTATGCCTCGAACCATCTCTCTGGAACTTACACAGAGTAACTTTCCACCAATCTTCAATCTACAACAGTTTAAATATAATTGTTATATATTGCTCATAAATGGATGACGCTAATAGGTGCATGGATGTTGTGTTATTGACATTTGTTGGTCTGTTCGATGTATTTGTTTAGTATATATTTAAAAGGTGTATGGATGAAATAGTTTTCGTGGTTTTTTTATTTGATTTTATTATGTTTTTTTTTTTAAAGGTGTATATATGGATCAAATTGTTATCATTTTTATTTAATTTATTCACTATGTTTTTATATATATATGTACTGTATAATTATATAAGTTATAGAACGTACAGTCGCCAGCATAATTTCGGTACCACCCTGTGAATTTCAGTATGCAAGTATTACATAGTGTTGGGAACAGTTTAGAAATGATTGTTAAACAGTAATTCACTCAACAGTTTGTAAAAATATGCAAAGGAAAGTTTATTATAAATTTGATTACACCAGTTTGATGGGTGAAGGTTGGTTGTATCGAGAGTGAGGTTTGGCATCCTCTACCCAATCAGCTGTTTCTGTCTGTCTTTTACTGTTTTCAGGTCAGGTGAAGGTATTGAGGGATAAGCCTTTACAACGGCACCTCGAAGCTACTTTCTACTTTTCCTATTTTTTGAAGAGTGTAGAGAGCGGGAGAAGGGGTGTTGGAGAGAGGAAGCTGTTGGAATGGCTTTGTTATGTGTATTATTAGTCTGTGCAAGCATGTGAAACACTCTAGGACGTACTACCACACCCTACATGTCCTCCTTGGCTGGGATTGAACTCAGGTCAAGCAGTTTCACACGAGAGCATGCTCTCCACTCGACCGCCGCGACTCTTACTTTTCCTTTTGGGGGCAGGGGGCTAGGAATCCTCCTCCCCTTGTCAAATTCACCTACTAGACTAGACATAGAAAGACATGGAAAGGAGCTATGAAACGCCAAAGTGGTCCCGGAGCCTCTGTCTCAAGTCGGTTTATACATACATACATACATTTGCATAATGAAAATGATGGGGTTGTAAAGAACTTATTCCGACGATTATCTCCGCTGTCATTACCTTTTGCTCTCTGTGTGCTGAATTAATGTGTGTCCGATGTTGAATATGGTGTGTATATGTTTTAATACCGCACTCGAAACTATGAATTAATGCATAAATAGTGCTGATACCAATTATTGATCGAACAATACTTGGTGGCGCGCTGGCTTATTTGGCCGACTGTACATGAAGCGACGGCAGGCAC
>CM064557.1:12454669-12479669 GCA_032716605.1 Paralithodes platypus | reverse complement strand
GACGCAGACGTCTGCGTCAGTGTTACTCCGGTCCCAATTACTCTGGTCCTATGGCATCTAGAGGGCTCAGATTTGTATGGGAACTGTGTAAGTATCCGACACACCCATGCCGATGGTTGAAAACTCTCAAAGTCCAACCGCGTGCGCGTGAGCACGCAAAAACATGTTTTTTGGGGGGAAATTGCCTTCAATTTTATACCCTTGTAAAATCCGTTTTCGGGGGCTCCGTAGGACCATTTTTTGAGCTTTTTGACCAGTTTTTCGTGGTTTTCCCTTCATTCTTAACCCATTCGCTATTGTTTCTGGAAAAAAAAAATCAGAATCAGCCGGTCGTGCGTGGTACATTTATAAATATTTAGCTGGTACTCAGCGGGTTAAAGCTATGGATAGTTTGGGCACACACTACTTTTCCGGTAAGGCATTCCACTTCTCAATAATTGACCTTCTTGGAAAGCTGAATTTTCTGACATCCTTCTTGCTTTGCATCGTTGCCAATTTCCGACTCTGTCCTTGTCCTTCCCACCGCTGCTGGTGTGATGAAGTTATCCCGACACACATATTCCAGTACATATTTGTACAGTGTAACCATGTCTCCCCTTTCTCTCCTCTCTTCTAGTGTGGTTAAGTGAGTCCACCTCGCTTTTTTTTCTCTTTCTCTCCCTCTCTCTTTGGCTTGTATCCATTTGGCCCTATTCAGCCTACTGTTTTAAGACGTTTACCCCCATCCAGGTGTCAATATTTTCCTGGCGAGCGGTAGCGAGCCAGCATATATATATTTTTGTTTTACAGCAAGCTAAGTTTGTACATTTTTTTATAGGAAAATTTCTCCGGCGAAGCCGGATTTCTCCATAGAATGCTGGCTTGCTATCGCTCGCCAGGAAGAAATCGACACCTGAATGGGGATAAACGTCTTAATACAGTTGGCTGAATGGGGCCGAAGGGACACAACCCAGGGAAAGAGAGAAAAGGAGAGAGAGATAAAAAAAAGCCGGTGACCCCCCTTAAACTCATTTTTTCTACTCGTTACTTGTATGTTCAACCTCTTAGTTCTGGTACCCATCGTTCCTTGTATGTTAAACCTCTTAGTTCTGGTACCCATCGTTCCTTGTATGTTAAACCTCTTAGTTCTGGTACCCATCGTTCCTTGTATGTTAAACCTCTTAGTTCTGGTACCCATCGTTCCTTGTATGTTAAACCTCTTAGTTCTGGTACCCATCGTTCCTTGTATGTTAAACCTCTTAGTTCTGGTACCCATCGTGTTGCGGCTCTCTACTTTTTCAATTTTTTTTTGAGAGACCATGGTGCGTTGTATGCGAGTGTGTGATATTACATGAGTAAGTGCGAGTGTGTTGTAGATTATGAATTACACACACACACACACACACCGTACAGATTAACCCTAAGCCTTCGTTTCCAGATGTCCCCAATTGGCTAAAATACAGACTACACACACATCCACAGCCATTCCAACGATACATAACACTTAACATGCATCTCACGCAATACATTCCCAGTTAAGGAGGCGCGATATTAATGAGCTTAGCTCGCATTGCGTGGATTCCCCTTGACGAACAAGTGAGTGAATTACACCGGTACCAGTGACTGCTTCCCTACCCAACATGAACCATAGATGTCCGGTGTCTCCCCATAAAGGCCTCTATTACCGTGATAAGTAGGCTTCAAGGAGGTGATTATACTGACAGGAGTCCTAGGTTAGGGACTGATAATGGAGATAACAGGTCGTTTCGGTACCTTCAACAGTCTGATTTCTGTATTTGTTAGTTTTCAGTAGACGATTTTGAGATTTTTATTTTCTCTTATTTTATTTTTTATGATTGTGTTGTAGTATAGTATTCAGGCATAGTTGACTACCCAATACTAACCAGATTAACTTGCTCATGTAGTGATGTACACCCTATGTGGTGGATTGTGTTCTTTTATTTATAAATAATTATTTTACTTAAGCGTTGTTTCCACATAGCGATTGTGATTAGTTGTTTTGTCTTTTTACTGTGTTCGTATACGTTTTGATTTGTTTATTTTGCAAGTTTTACATTATAATGTAAAATATTTCTGATTCAAAAAAATATATACTTACATTAGTCCTAGATTGAGTACTGATATTAGAGATAACAGTTATCTTCAGAAGTTCAGTACCATGAACCCTGTGTTGATTTCTGGATTTGTTAGTTTTCAGTAGACGAGTTTAAGAATATTTAATTGTATTTGTTTTATTTTTTGTTATTATTCAAGCATAGTTGACTAACCACAATGTAATTTAATTTTTATTTTTAACGTGCCTTCTTGAGCGAAATCCTTCTCTCAGAAAATATAATATAATAAAAATAGAAATATATATTTTGTATGTATAAAGCTAAATACACACTTATGATTATCTTATTCCGATTTAATTGGTATCGAACGTAGCCTGAATGTGACCATATGGCTGCGATGCTTCATTATACCGTATCCTATGTACCGTTTGCCAGAAAAAATAATAAATAAATAAATATATATATATATAATATATATATATATATATATTAATAAATAAAGGTCAATTTTGTCAGTTTGTCAGATACCCGACCTTTGTTACTAAACTCCTCCCACAGTTTTGGTGCCAAGTGGGAGTGTGGGGCACCGTTGGAAAGCCCAGGCTTTGGAGATGGTTTTAGGCGAGTTTAGTGGAAATCAGAGACACTTTTGTTTAATAAAATTTTCGGCAGAACTTATGTAGTATATGGGAGCGAAAAAAATGCACAAAATGGCCGTTTGAGGCAGAAGGAGGCCTCCGATCGAAAAGGTGTATGGAACGAAAGTTGTTTGCAGCTCCCCAAAATGGGGTACGGATGAGGTCAGATCCAAAATCGGAGGTCATTTAGCGGCCGAAATCGAGGTCGCCGTTTAATGAGGCACAGGGAGGTCGAGGCCGGTGATTATGGTAGTAGTAGTATTGTGATGATTGTGGTAGTAGTGATTGATGATGGTGATTATGGTAGTAGAATTTAAACCCGGGCAACGCCGGGTACCCCTCCTAGTACTGTATATATATATATATACATATACAGTATATATAACTATAATATAACACCATTACCACCCTCTATTATGAACAACAACAATACAAACTACAACAATAGTAACAAAACAACAATAGTAACAACAGCAACAATACAACAACAACCAATAACACCACAACCAACAATCACTGGTAACTTCCGCTGCACACACCGTTCAATAGGTCGATCGGGGACTTTTATCGGGGAATGTCTTTGTGCTGTTTCTTTGTTATATGGAAATACTGTGATGGTCATTTATTTTAGTCATATTTCACTCGCACACTCTCTGTCACACACACTCTCTCTCTCTCTCTCTCTCTCTCTCTCTCTCTCTCTCTCTCTCTCTCTCTCTCTCTCTCTCTCTCTCTCTCTCTCTCTCTCTCTCATAATTGTAACTAATGGATTGCCGATGTTTATTGTTCGTTTATTTGTTTCGATGTTCCTCAATTACAATAGATAAGCCTGAATCGCTGCGGCCAATGTATCTAATTAACGATAATATTAAATTTTGTCTATATAATCAATTAGTCATACTCTTACATTAACCCTTCCAGTACCGGTGCCGGCCATTCTCCTTTATCCTGGCTACTATTAGACGATATTATTCAACTTAAAAAGGGCCTCCAGCAATTAACAGGCTTCGAACTATCTCACTTAACCCTTTTTACAACCACAGATCCTTCTTAAGCTGCATACAATCTTCTAAATATAGGTAGACTATAATGAACAATACGTCGCTGGTACCGAAGGGGTTAACTTGTGACGCGTGTTAACAGTATTCTGGCTAGCATAGACGATTTTCTTCATGTTAAGGGGACCGTGGTTATTTTCTTCATGTTAAGGGGACAGTGGTTATTTTCTTCATGTTAAGGGGACAGTGGTTAGTTTCTTCATGTTAAGGGGACCGTGGTTATTTTCTTCATGTTAAGGGGACAGTGGTTATTTTCTTCATGTTAAGGGGACAGTGGTTATTTTCTTCATGTTAAGGGGACCGTGGTTATTTTCTTCATGTTAAGGGGACCGTGGTTATTTTCTTCATGTTAAGGGGACAGTGGTTATTTTCTTCATGTTAAGGGGACAGTGGTTATTTTGGGGTCTATTTATTTACATATTCATTTATTTTTCAGTTTTCTGGCTAGACCTTCAAGCTTAAAAAGCACTCCCTAGATAAATGTGTACATTTTTCGATAGATATTCCGGCCGAAGGCCGGTTTCTTTTAAAATTACAGGCTCGCCAAGAAAAATCGACACCTAAATAAGAACATAAGAACATAAGAAAATTAGTCTGCAAAAAGCCGATCTGCCCATACAAGGCAGATCCCTGTCACACCCAACCCCAATTACAAGGCCCAATTATAGGCCCAACTCACTAATACCTTGAGTACTGACCCCACCAAAACGGTCAGAGATTAACACAAGATAACGGGAGTCTGCTGAGCGCCGATTGGCCCACATCTGGTAGATTCCCCTCACACCCAACCCATCTCGTCCATATGCCTATCTAATTTTATCTTAAAGCTCCCTATCGTTCTTGATCCCACTATATCACTTGGTAGCCTATTCCACCCATCTACAACTCTGTTACCAAACCAATATTTGGCTATATCTTTTCTGAAACGAAATTTATCTAATTTATAACCATTTGTTCGAGTTCTTTCGCTATCCCTGAGCTTCAGTACATTTTTCATGGCACGAAAGGTATTGTAATTGATATAGAAATGGGAAGAAAGGTTTTAAAATCGAAAAACTAATTGGCCGACCGTCTTAAGATCTGAAAAATAATGGGACTAAGCATGAGGAAGAAGGGGGGACCAGAAAAACGGCCCCACTCCTCTTAAAGAAGGCGTTAAGGGAGTCCGAGGGATGATTGAGATAGCTTTCACCCCTTGAACTGCTAGAGGGACTTCCAAAGCTCAACAATATCGCCCAATGATAGCCATAATATCGCCCAATGATAGCCATAATATCGCCCAATGATAGCCATAATATCGCCCAATGATAGCCATAATATCGCCCAATGATAACCATAATATCGCCCAATGATAACCATAATATCGCCCAATGATAGCCATAATATCGCCCAATGATAGCCATAATATCGCCCAATGATAACCATAATATCGCCCAATGATAGCCATAATATCGCCCAATGATAACCATAATATCGCCCAATGATAACCATAATATCGCCCAATGATAACCATAATATCGCCCAATGATAGCCATAATATCGCCCAATGATAACCATAATATCGCCCAATGATAACCATAATATCGCCCAATGATAACCATAATATCGCCCAATGATAGCCATAATATCGCCCAATGATAACCATAATATCGCCCAATGATAGCCATAATATCGCCCAATGATAACCATAATATCGCCCAATGATAGCCATAATATCGCCCAATGATAGCCATAATATCGCCCAATGATAGCCATAATATCGCCCAATGATAGCCATAATATCGCCCAATGATAGCCATAATATCGCCCAATGATAGCCATAATATCGCCCAATGATAGCCATAATATCGCCCAATGATAGCCATAATATCGCCAAATGATAGCCATAATATCGCCCAATGATAGCCATAATATCACCCAATGATAGCCATAATATCGCCCAATGATAACCATAATATCGCCCAATGATAGCCATAATATCGCCCAATGATAGCCATAATATCGCCCAATGATAGCCATAATATCGCCCAATGATAGCCATAATATCGCCCAATGATAGCCATAATATCGCCCAATGGTAGCCATAATATCGCCCAATGGTAGCCATAATATCGCCCAATGATAACCATAATATCGCCCAATGATAACCATAACATCGCCCAATGATAACTATAATATCGCCCAATGATAACCATAATATCGCCCAATGATAACCATAATATCGCCCAATGATAGCCATAATATCGCCCAATGATAGCCATAATATCGCCCAATGATAACCATAATATCGCCCAATGATAGCCATAATATCGCCCAATGATAGCCATAATATCGCCCAATGATAGCCATAATATCGCCCAATGATAACCATAATATCGCCCAATGATAGCCATAATATCGCCCAATGATAACCATAATATCGCCCAATGATAGCCATAATATCGCCCAATGATAGCCATAATAAACGGTCAAAAGGCGTGATAATCCTCAAGGGGTTATTTGCCTACGTGACTTTTAACCCTTTCTCCTCGCGCTTTAGCCCATTAAGGGGACGTTATAATATTTGATTACGTCTTTTGTATTATTACCGGTATTTATATTACGTCTTTTGTATTATTACCGGTATTTATATTACGTCTTTTGTATTATTACCGGTATTTATATTACGTCTTTTGTATTATTACCGGTATTTATATTTGTATTAGTTTGCTCCCTAGACCTCCATCAAGTGCAAAGAAACCCCATCTCATTCGCGACATGTTTGTACATATTTTCGGTACGGCCGGTTCCTCCTAAAATACAGACTCGCTTTCGCTCGCCAGGAAAAAAGCATCGACACCTAAATGGCACGAAGGGTCTTAATATTGACAAAGAACTGGACGAAAGTATTAACATTTAAAAACTGATGGGACTAAATATAAAGGGGAAGGGGGTTCAGAAAAAAACGAAAACTTCCCCTTGAGAAATTGGCTGCGTTTTGGCCGTTCATTTTGGCTATCATTAGACGATGTTATGTATTCTAGGAAGGAAGTTTGGAAGTCCGAGGGTTAATTGAGATGGTGTGTACCCCTGTGATTCCCAGACATCCTTCCTAAGTTGCATAAAATCGTCTAATAATAACCAGAATATAATGAAGAAGCACGGCCTCCTATCCTGAAGGGGTTAAGTTATGGTATATATATATATATATATATATATACTGTATATATATATATATATATATATATATATATATATATATATATATACTGTATATATATATATATATATCTTTATATGCTTATCTACTGCTTAGTTTTCAATGATGCATTTTACCATTGGTCAATTTTGAGCTATCCATTTCGTATTATTCCGTATGCATTAACCACATGAAGATTATGCCGCATTTTAGCAGTATCGGTTTTTATTAGACAATTTGATTCAATTTTCGAAGGTCTTCAGGGAATCAAAGGGGTAAAGGCTATCTCCATTAACCCTCTGACTGCCATATACTGCACCCTTCCTATCCTGAGTAATATCGTCTAATACTATCCAGAAAACAGAAAATATATGCGGCATCGACCTTGAAATGGTTACTGTATATACAGTATATATATAAATATTTTACTTATTTTTCATGTAGGCCTATACTAATATACATAGGATTGTATAGCCCATCTTTAACGGAAACTAATTAATTCAGATTCCGGTATATTTTGATGTACAGCCTTTTAATTGTGTTATGTGTGCTTTGTTGCAGAGTGGGTTGCAAGAAGATGAAGGGAACGGTACTGGTGGTGATGGTGGGGGTGATGGTGGTGATGGTGATGGCAGGTAAGGTCTTATTTTTAGTAGGTTTAGTATTAGTTTATATATAAATATATATATATATATATATATATATATATATATATATATATATATATATATATATATATATATACTGTATATATATAATTTTTAATATAATTTCTTGTTAAAATTGTGTTGATCTATCTATCTATATCCATCTGTCTAGAGCCAGTGTGGCTTGGTGGTATCACGCTCACCTCCTGCGTTGAGACCCGGGTTCGATCCCCCGCCGGAGCACTGTAGGTTTATTGCCTTCTGGGTAGGGCTTTCCATATTGAATCCTTAGTTGTACTGGCGGACATTAAAGGTGCGGTAGATCAGTGTCGTATGTACACTTGTATATGCTATCGATCGAGCTGACTATATTGGTTACAGACTACATTCACATCCACAGCCATTCCACAAGCACCCCCACACACTATACACACACTGAAGGGCGACACGCTCATCGAAGGTTAGCTTATCTCATCTTAAAATATCCAAACGAATGGAGTAAAATAGATGAGATCCAAAAAGACCCCCCCCCCCCCCCCCACGCCCCCACGGACCAAATAGGGTTAATTGTGCAACTCCCTACCTACCTACCCCCATCCATCTATCTCCCCTCCCCCCACCCCCCATGTCCTCCCCCCATGTCCTCCCCCCAGGTCCTCCCCCCAGTTAGAGTGTATAATACTGTACTTTGCCAGTACCCTCATGTTACTTGTATCCTGCGTGTCCCCCCCCCCTCTCTCTCTCTCTCTTTGTCTGTATATATATATACTGTATATATATATATACTGTATATATATATATACTGTATATATATACTGTATATATATATACAGTATACTATATGGTGTTGTAACTTAAATCAGTAAGAGAGAAAGGGCTATGGTTTGTTCAATTTATTAATGTTATTCTAGTATTTCTCTCTCTCTCTCTCTCTCTCTCTCTCTCTCTCTCTCTCTCTCTCTCTCTCTCTCACATATGAATGCAGGCAGCAACCATTTAACTCCCCCATTTCCTGCATATTTGTATATTTGGCTTTGACCATAATCTTCCATGTTCACTTATTGTACAGGCGCTTGCATAAATCCTGGCCCACCTATTGGAATCAGTATCGAACCCCCCCCCCCCCCCCTCTCCCTCATATTGAGCCCCATTAGTTTTGAGATTTTAAGAAGTTTGTCCCATTAATTTGGCGATTTTAAGATCTTTTCCCTCATTTTTGTGTCAATATTAAGAACTTTCATCCAATTTAGGTGTTATATTTTCTTCCTGGCGAGCGATAACGAGCGTGTAATTTAAGAGGAACCAGGACATTTGTTTATCGGAAAGTGTACAAAGTTATCTGGGGGGTGATTTTTTAAACTTGATGGAGGTCTACGGAGGAAACTAAAACATAATGAAAAACAAATAAATAAACACGCAAGCAAACAAACACGCCCATCTCCCCTTAATTAATAAATACGCAAGCAAACAAACACGCCCATCTCCCCTTAATTAATAAATACGCAAGCAAACAAACACGCCCATCTCCCCTTAATTAATAAATACGCAAGCAAACAAACACGCCCATCTCCCCTTAATACGCACGCAAACAAACACGCCCATCTCCCCTTAATACGCAAGCAAACAAACACGCCCATCTCCCCTTAATACGCACGCAAACAAACACGCCCATCTCCCCTTAATACGCAAGCAAACAAACACGCCCATCTCCCCTTAATACGCAAGCAAACAAACACGCCCATCTCCCCTTAATACGCAAGCAAACAAACACGCCCATCTCCCCTTAATACGCAAGCAAACAAACACGCCCATCTCCCCTTAATACGCAAGCAAACAAACACGCCCATCTCCCCTTAATACGCAAGCAAACAAACACGCCCATCTCCCCTTAATACGCAAGCAAACAAACACGCCCATCTCCCCTTAATACGCAAGCAAACAAACACGCCCATCTCCCCTTAATACGCAAGCAAACAAACACGCCCATCTCCCCTTAATACGCAAGCAAACAAACACGCCCCTCTCCCCTTAATACGCAAGCAAACAAACACGCCCATCTCCCCTTAATACGCAAGCAAACAAACACGCCCATCTCCCCTTAATACGCAAGCAAACAAACACGCCCATCTCCCCTTAATACGCAAGCAAACAAACACGCCCATCTCCCCTTAATACGCAAGCAAACAAACACGCCCATCTCCCCTTAATACGCAAGCAAACAAACACGCCCATCTCCCCTTAATACGCAAGCAAACAAACACGCCCATCTCCCTTAATACGCAAGCAAACAAACACGCCCATCTCCCCTTAATACGCAAGCAAACAAACACGCCCATCTCCCCTTAATACGCAAGCAAACAAACACGCCCATCTCCCCTTAATACGCAAGCAAACAAACACGCCCATCTCCCCTTAATACGCAAGCAAACAAACACGCCCATCTTCCCTTAATACGCAAGCAAACAAACACGCCCATCTCCCCTTAATACGCAAGCAAACAAACACGCCCATCTCCCATTAATCCGCAAGCAAACAAACACGCCCATCTCCCCTTAATACGCAAGCAAACAAACACGCCCATCTCCCCTTAATTAATAAATACGCAAGCAAACAAACACGCCCATCTCCCCTTAATACGCAAGCAAACAAACACGCCCATCTCCCCTTAATACGCAAGCAAACAAACACGCCCATCTCCCCTTAATACGCAAGCAAACAAACACGCCCATCTCCCATTAATCCGCAAGCAAACAAACACGCCCATCTCCCCTTAATACGCAAGCAAACAAACACGCCCATCTCCCCTTAATTAATAAATACGCAAGCAAACAAACACGCCCATCTCCCCTTAATACGCAAGCAAACAAACACGCCCATCTCCCCTTAATACGCAAGCAAACAAACACGCCCATCTCCCCTTCATACGCAAGCAAACAAACACGCCCGTCTCCCCTTAATACGCAAGCAAACAAACACGCCCATCTCCCCTTCATACGCAAGCAAACAAACACGCCCATCTCCCCTTAATACGCAAGCAAACAAACACGCCCATCTCCCCTTAATTAAAGTATCCCAGATGTTTCACAATTGTGCGTGTAAAGGTTAAGATAATCCAGTGGGTGTAACCATAATTATGCACGTGACTATACATTGGCCTAGCTAGTTACGTTATTAAGAGGGGATGGGTGTATTTAGTTGCTCATTTATATTATATTTGCATTTTTTTTTTTAGTTTCCTTCCTAGACCCCCATCAAGCTTAACCCCTTCAAGCTCTGACGCGTTTTAGCAGTTTATTGTAGCTATCATTAGACGATTTTATGCAGCTTAGAAAGGATCTGTTGGTATTAAAAGGGTAAATACTATCTCAATCAACCCTTTGACTTGCGTATACCGTTACTAATCTGAATAAAATCGTCTAATAGTAGCCAGAA
Source organism: Paralithodes platypus (assembly GCA_032716605.1). NCBI lineage: Eukaryota > Metazoa > Arthropoda > Malacostraca > Decapoda > Lithodidae > Paralithodes > Paralithodes platypus. The sequence goes on along the minus strand of CM064557.1, from coordinate 12,468,662 downwards.
AACAGAACCGAAAACGCATATTGGAGCTTGAAAGGGTTACTAAAACACCCCACTATACCCTCCTTCAAGATACATTTATATATTTTTCGATAGAAAATGTTCCGGCCAAAGGCGGGTTCCTCTTACTTATAATACAGGCTCGCTATCGCTCGCCAGGAAGGAATCGACAGGTAAATGGCACAAAACGTCTTTATACTGACAAGGAAATGGGGCAAAACGACTTAAAACCGCCAAACTAATGGAATGAACGTCTTAAAATCTCAAAGCTAATGAGACTAAACATTAGGGAGTAAAAGCGACTACATCTCCTTAACCTCTTCAGTACCGGTGCCGTCCTTTTTAAACTTTATTCTGGCCACTATTGGAGGATTATATTCAGTTTAAAAAGGGTCCTCAGCAATTAACAGGCTTCGAACTATATCACTTAACCTTTTTTGCTATCCCAGATCCTTCTTAAGGGGACATGGGCCGGTTTTCTGGACCACTTTCTCACTCATGTTTAGCCCCATTAGTTTTCAGATGTTAAGATGTTTGCCCCAATAGCAAGTCCATTTTAAGACCTTTCACCCCATTTCTTTGTCAATATTTAGACCTTTCGTGCTATTTAGGTGTCGATTTTTTCCCTGGCGAACGATAGTGAGCCTGTAATGTTGGAAGAACCGGCCTTCGGCCGGGAAATTTTTCTGCCGAAAAATGTACAAATTAATCTAGAAGGGGGAACTAATGGATGTTTTATTTATAATTTTGATGGAGGTCTAGGGAGGAAACTAGAATAATAATTAATACATGCAAAAAGTGAACCATCTCCCCTTAAACTGCACAAAATCCTCTAAATATAGTTAGATTAAAAACAAACAATAATACAAAAACGCCGGTACAGAAGAGGTTAATAACAGGTAATTGTGTCCTGGACTGTACCGTTGGCCACATGCATTGGGTTAACCCTTTCAGTACCGGTGATGTTATTATATATTGGATTTGAGATACATTTAGACGATTATATGAAGCTTAGGAAGGATATATGGTAGGTAAGAGGACTAATTGAGATAGTCGGCAGCCTTTCAATGGGTAGACGTCCTTCCTAAACTGAAGAAAGTCGTCTAATAGGTGCCAGAATATAATGCCAAGGACGTCACTTGTACTTAACCCGGATATACACGTTATCTTATACTGTATAATTATGGAAGAGATAATTGACCACTTGCGAGTTTCGTTCTATAAGGAAGTTGGAGCCGTAGGCATTAATATTTAATAGAATTACCGGGCCTAGGGAGTGTTTTTTTTTTTCGGCTGGGACATTAATTTTTTCTATCGAAAAATTTATACATTTTTCTTGAAGGGGGTTTAGGGAGTGTATAATTTTAAAACTTGATGTACAGTAGGTCTAGTGAAGAAACTATTTTTTTTTTTTTTTATAAATATATCGACCGAAACAAATAGGCACTGTCCCCTTAAGAAGAGATTTTCACGATATTTGGTGGGCAGATAAGATATACTGTGTGTCAAGGAAGAAGTGATTCAATTTAAGCGGTGACTCCGGATCGTATCCCGGAACCCAGATCCAGGAGATAACTTAGGCTTTTAATATTATGGGGAGATGGGTCGTTTTTCTGGTCCCCCTTGTCCCTCATGCTTAGCCCCGTTAGTTTTGAGATTTTATGAAGTTCGGCCCATTAGTTTGTCGATTTTAAAACTTTTCGCCCCATGTCGTTAATTTTAAGACCTATGTTGCCATTTTGGTTTCGAATTTGTTCCTGGTGAGCGATAGCGAGCCTGAAGTTTTAAGAGGAACCGGCCGTCGGCCGGGAAATTTTTTCTACCGAAAAAGGTACAAATTTATCTAGGGGGTGTTTTTCTAAACTTGATGGAGGTCTAGCGAGGAAACTAAGAAATAAAAGAATACATGAATAGATAGGCCAAAAAAACGGCCCATCTTTCCTTAAATGATAAAGAACCAGCTAATATGATGGTATTAGAAGATAGCTGCCACCTTAGCCGAACATACGGACATTAATTAATAATTCAATGTGAGTTATCTGCTCAACAGGTGGCGTTGTGTGTGTGTAAGTGTGAGAGTCCGAGTGTAGGGGGTGAGACAGTGAAGCACGGGAACGAGGTGGCTTCAGAGATGGGGTCGTTTCGGGCCATGAGTGAGCACCGTGCCCCATGTGAAGGCAAGATGGCAGGTGCTCGTTGTACTCTACGTGCTTCACACGTCTCACTCCCTAGACTGAAACAAGACTTCACGGGCTTCACTGTTCATTGTTAAGTGGTGAATGTTAAGGCTCTCAGCCTATGCCCGAGAGGAAGTAAATTGGAATATAGAAAAAAAAAAAAAAAAAAAAGTATCAGGTAACTGAAACTTGAGAATAATTCACATTTGCTTTAATGAAATGATACCTTAAGACTTATTCAGAAGGACAACTAAGATATTTAATATTTAAGTAACAAGTAATATAACCCAAGTATAGAGAGTCTGTTTTCACAATCACGAACTGGCCTTATGACCCCTTATTATGATACCAAGATGATGGGGTTCTCTGTTCTCTCCCGCTCCACACCACAAACTCTGTTCTCTCCCGCTCCACACCACAAACTCCCCTTTTATCACCTCGGGTTACGCCCTCTGGATGACTTACAACCATACACCTTGGACTTACAACCATACACCTTGGACTTACAACCATACACCTTGGACTTACAACCATACACCTTGGACTTACAACCATACACCTTGGACTTACAACCATACACCTTGGACTTACAACCATACACCTTGGACTTACCATACACCTTGGACTTACAACCATACACCTTGGACTTACAACCATACACCTTGGACTTACAACCATACACCTTGGACTTACAACCATACACCTTGGACTTACAACCATACACCTTGGGCTGTCTAGACATCCTAACCAATAACTGTCAAGAATTGTATACCTGGGTGTGGTTTAAGGGGAGGTTTCTAGTTTGTTTCCTACTCCTCCAGCAATCTTAAAATGTCACCCCCTTGACTCCCTTTCAAGATAAATTTTTAAATTTTTCGGTAGAAAAATGTCCCGGCCGAAGGCCGGTTCCTCTTAAATTACAGGCTCGCTATCGCTCGCCAGGAAAATATCGACACCTAAATGGCACGAAAGTTCTTAAAATTGACAGAAATGGGGCGAAAGTTCTTAAAATCGACAAAATAAAGGGGGCGAGCGTCTTAAAATCTAAAACGCAATGGGGCTAAACATGAGAGAGAAAGGGGTCCAGAAAAAAATCCCTCAAGTGGAAATCTCCCCTTAAAATGGGAGTATATAAGACCAACGTAGGCGGAGGTATGCGCTCTGCCGAGTGCCCCTTAAGTGGTTTATGCAGTTGTTAAATTATATGATTAATTAACCCCTTCTGTACCGGCGACGTCTTCTTAATTTTATTCTAGCTATATTTAGACGATTTAGTGCAGTCTAGGAGGGGAGGGGCGTATTTATTTGCTCATTTATATATATATATTATCATTTTTTTCCACTCCCTAGACCTCCATCAAGCTTAAGAAACAACACCCTCAAGACCCTCCTTCAAGATATATTTGTACATTTTTTCGGTAGAAAATATTCCGGCCAAAGGCCGGTTCCTATTAAATTACAGGCTCGCTATCGCTTGCCAATACAAAATGACACATAAATGACAGGACTTAATATTGACCAAGAAATGGATCGACAGGGCTTAAAATCGCCAAAGTGTAATGGGCCGAACGTCTTAATATCTGAAAACTAATTGGGCTAAACATGAGGAAGAAGGGGGACCAGAAAAACGACCCTTCTCCTCTTAACCCCTTCAGACTCATATGACGCAGAGGTTGCCAGATTAGCAATAAGAAAGAGTTCTCTCACTCTTATAATTACCTCTCCAAAATTAGTTTTCTGCCCACAGCTAACTCAAAGACAACTGCAGAGGTTGAAGTAACTAAACTAAAGGTTTGTAAATACCCCTGATGGTAACAAAGAGTTTAAAGTATCCCCAATAGGCTCAAATTGCGTCATATATCGGAGAGGGTTAAGAAGGACCTGTGGTAGTAAAAAGGGTTAAGTGAGATAGAAGCTTATTTATTGCTAGAGACCCTTTTTAAACAATACAATCGTATAATTATATATAGCCAGAATAAAGTTAGAAAGACGGCCCCGGTACTGAAGGGGTTAACGGTTGTATATCAGACTAGGACACTCGGTGGAGCGCATACCTCCGCTTTCGCTGGCTGGTTCTTTATCATTAAGGGAACAGTGGCTATTTGTTTAGGTCTATTTATTTATATATTCATATATATTTATAGTTTCCTCCCTAGACCTCCATCAAACTTTAAAAAAATCATCCATTAGATCCCCCTTCGAGATTAATTTGTACATTTTTCGGTAGAAAAATGTCTCGGCCGAAGGCCGGTTCCTCCACAATTACAGGCTCGCTATTGCTCGCCAGGAAAAAACGACACCTAAAGGGCACGAACGGTCTTAACATTGACAAATGGATGGGGCGAAAGGTCTTAAAATCGCCCAACTAATGGGGCTAACATCTTTAAATCTGAAAACTAATGGGCCTAAGCATGAGGAGGAAGGGGGACCAGAAAAACTACCCATCTCCCCTTAATATCATCTATGCTTAAATTATCTACTGGATATTTAGCAGAATTACCAGCTGAAACGCGGTTGTAGTACATTTATTAATACATTCAACTAACTTCAACATACGTTTTATCCAATTTACATCTACTTAATTATTGTATTTCTGTTTAATACCGATGTTTACGGCACCAACTTCCTTATAGCCAGAAACTCGCAAGTGGTCAATTGAATCCCCTTTTCCTTGGCACACATCCTATCTGCTCACCAAATTTAGTGAAAATCTCCTGATCGGCTCCTTAACCGCTTCAGCACGAAGACGTCATTTTACCCTTGAATCTGGCTAACATTAGACGATTGTATGCAGTTTAAGAAGGACCTATGCTGTTCGGAGGGTTTATTGAGGTCGTGTTTACCCCTTTAAGTCCTAGAGGTAAATTATAAGCGAAAGAAAATCGTCTAATGGTAACCAGAATATGATGGAAATTATACGTCATCGTGCTGAAGGGGTTAATTAAATAACTTCTTCCTTTGCGCATATCCTATCTGCCCACCAAATTTAATACAACTCGGTTCCTAACTGTGTGAGATCTTGTTTAAAGACAAACAAACAAACAAACGGAGACGAAAACATGACCTACATTAAATATCGTTGGCGGAGGTAATTATTCTTGTCGATCAGTCGTCCTACGTTTCCTTCCCTATATAAATGAGAGTGGATGTACAGTCGCGCTAATAAGTGATGTCTCGGCACCAAGTATGTTTTGATCAATAATTTTTTATCAGCAATATCTAAGCTTCATTTCTTCATATCGAGTGAAATATGCAAACATGTTCCTACACTTACCTACCCTATTCAACATCTGACAGACATTAATACAGCACAGAGCAAGCCAAACGTAATGACAGCTGGGCCATGACTTATTATCGCGACCGTACATTACATTGAAGGGAGATGGGCCGTATTTCAGGTCCCCTTTCTCCCTCGTGTTTAGCCCCATTAGTTTTAGTTAATAGATAGTCTTCACCCTTTATATGGAAGTCTGAGGGTTAATAGATAGTCTTGACCCTTTATATGGAAGTCTGAGGGTTAATAGATAGTCTTCACCCTTTATATGGAAGTCTGAGGGTTAATAGATAGTCTTCACCCATTATATGGAAGTCTGAGGGTTAATAGATAGTCTTCACCCTTTATATGGAAGTCTGAGGGTTAATAGATAGTCTTCACCCTTTATATGGAAGTCTGAGGGTTAATAGATAGTCTTCACCCTTTATATGGAAGTCTGAGGGTTAATAGATAGTCTTCACCCTTTATATGGAAGTCTGAGGGTTAATAGATAGTCTTGACCCTTTATATGGAAGTCTGAGGGTTAATAGATAGTCTTCACCCTTTATATGGAAGTCTGAGGGTTATAAGATAGTCTTCACCCTTTATATGGAAGTCTGAGGGTTAATAGATAGTCTTCACCCTTTATATGGAAGTCTGAGGGTTAATAGATAGTCCTGCCCCTTTATATGGAAGTCTGAGGGTTAATAGATAGTCTTGACCCTTTATATGGAAGTCTGAGGGTTAATAGATAGTCTTCACCCTTTATATGGCACCCTTTATATGGAAGTCTGAGGGGTAATAGATAGTCTTGACCCTTTATATGGAAGTCTGAGGGTTAATAGATAGTCTTCACCCTTTATATGGAAGTCTGAGGGTTAATAGATAGTCTTCACCCTTTATATGGAAGTCTGAGGGTTAATAGATAGTGTCTTCACCCTTATATGGAAGTCTGAGGGTTAATAGATAGTCCTTCACCTATAGATAGTCTTCACCCTTTATATGGAAGTCTGAGGGTTAATAGATAGTCTTCACCCTTTATATGGAAGTCTGAGGGTTAATAGATAGTCTTCACCCTTTATATGGAAGTCTGAGGGTTAATAGATAGTCTTCACCCTTTATATGGAAGTCTGAGGGTTAATAGATAGTCTTCACCCTTTATATGGAAGTCTGAGGGTTAATAGATAGTCTTCACCCTTTATATGGATGTCTGAGGGTTAATAGATAGTCTTCACCCTTTATATGGAAGTCTGAGGGTTAATAGATAGTCTTCACCCTTTATATGGAAGTCTGAGGGTTAATAGATAGTCTTCACCCTTTATATGGAAGTCTGAGGGTTAATAGATAGTCTTCACCCTTTATATGGAAGTCTGAGGGTTAATAGATAGTCTTCACCCTTTATATGGAAGTCTGAGGGTTAATAGATAGTCTTCACCCTTTATATGGAAGTCTGAGGGTTAATAGATAGTCTTGACCCTTTATATGGAAGTCTGAGGGTTAATAGATAGTCTTCACCCTTTATATGGAAGTCTGAGGGTTAATAGATAGTCTTCACCCTTTATATGGAAGTCTGAGGGTTAATAGATAGTCTTCACCCTTTTACTTACGACAGACTCTTCTTAAATGGGGGATAACTTGTGTAATTCAAAAATGGCCCCTTTATTAATATTTGTGTGGTGAAATTAATAAAACATAGATCATCAGTAGGTTGAGGGATATATCGTAGCGAGGCCGGTCTATATGATCTGTGCCCCATGAATATTCTTTCCTCTCACTTAAGGGGAGATTTCCACTTAAGGGATTTTTTTCTTGACTCCTTTCTCCTTCATGTTTAGCCCCATTGCTTTTCTAATTTTAAGACGTTCGCCCCATTAGTTTGGCGATTTTAAGAACTTTCACCCCATTTGTCACTTTTAAGACCTTTCGTCCCATTTAGGTGTCTATTTTTTCCTGGCGAGCGATAGCGAGCCTGTAATTTAAGAGGAACCGGCCTTCGGCCTGGACATTTTTCTACCGAAAAATGTACACATTTATCTTGAAAGGGGGTCATGGGGGTGTAATTTCAAGCTTGATGGAAGTCTAGGAAACACACTAAAAACTTCCCCTTAAACATTAGGCTACCATAGTGCGGTGGGAATATGAACATGATTAGATTAATATCCAGTATTCGAGAATGGACAGTAAGTCGTAGGCGTGTGCATAAACCTTTAACCGTCTTGGTGGTGTAATGGTTAAGGTGTCTAAAAATCTGTGTGTGATAACCCGGGTTCGAATCCCGGTGGATCACATATATGCTTTCATTAATTTCATTGGAGGTGTTTGGTGGTGTGGTGAAATTATTAAAAAAAAAAATATATATTATTATTATTATTATTATTATTATTATAATTGTTATTATTTGTATTTATTATTTGTTGTGTTTATTAGTATTACTATGATTATCAATACTACTACTAGTAGTAGTAATAGTAGTAGTAGTATCAATTTTAGTAGTATTGTATGTTATGATAGAGAAGAGAGCAAAGGTTTAACATTATTGAAGTGTGTGCGTGATGAGTGTGTGCGTGATGAGTGTGTGCGTGATGCGGAACATTATCAGTTTCTCAAGGGCAACACGTTCATACTCCCTTAACGTATATTCAAAAGCACGCACAGACACACACACACACATACACATACATACATACATACATACATACATACATATATAGATAGATACATACATACATACATATACTGTACATACAAACACACGCGCGTGCTATAACATACACACACACACACTCTCTCTTTCGTGACCTCATTTTTCATCCAGATTCTGCCTGCCACTCATTTTCGGCTCAGAATCTTTTCAACACTCACGAGAAATGGCAGCCTCGTTAGAGAGAGAGAGAGAGAGAGTGTGTGTGTGTGTGTGTGGGTGGGTGTCTAAGAGAGAGAGTGAGAGGGAGTAAATTGAAAGGAGTTACAAGGCATAGCGTTTGTGTCAAAGGCCATGTTGTCCATTCCGGGAGATTCTTATGCTCAAATAAAAATCTGGATGGCACGTAAGGTCTTTATATTGATACAGAAATGGGGCGAAAGGTGTTAAAATGTCCAAACTCATCGATGATCTGTGATGTAACTCTCTGTGGCTCAGCAGTATTTCAAGATGTACGTGATTTCTTAGTTTCTTTCCTAGGGACTGGATTTCCGAAATGGGGCTCCAGTCCTGAAATTGTACTTGACATGCAGTGTACTGGCTTAATAATCCAGAAGAGTTGATAACCTCTGAAGTCCTAATTTAACTAACTAACTAATCTTTCCGATATTGGTTGTGGTGTCATTCTGCTGTGTTGCCCGTTCCATTCTTGAAATATAGTTCGTTGAGGAAGAATACAGTAGAGTATAGCGGAGTGTAAGCCATAACACGTATAGTTATAGTTATTGCTAGGGCCTCTATCCTGTTCTTTGTTAGGCCATGTGTGTGTGTGTGTGTGTGTGTGTAGTATATATATATGAAAGCATGGTAGAGATTGGGAGTTGAATCAGTTGCTGTTCGCTGATAACATAGCGTTGGTGGCGAATTCTGAGGAAAAGTTGCAGCGGTTAGTCAAAGAGTTTGGTGTGGTTTGTGGGAGGAGGAAGCTGAAAGTGAATGTCAAGAAAAGTAAAGTAATGGTGTATAATAGGGGTGATCGTAGGGTGAATCTAGATGAGAGGCTGGATGGGGAAATATTGAAAAAAGTAGAGTGTTTTAAATATCTAGGAGGAACGATAAGCAGGAGTGGAGGTATGGAAATGGAGGTAAAACAGAGTGTGTGTGACGGAAGGAAAGTTTTCGGGGCAATGAGAAGTATGTAGAAGGTGAGAAATCTCGGAATGAAAGTTAAAAGTGCAATGTATCAAGGAACTGTTGAACCATCAGTGATGTATGGGGCTGAGACATGGGCTCTGAAGGCAAAGGAGAGAAGAAAGCTGGATTTTTTTTTTTTTTTTTTTTTTTTTTTTTCTATGTGATTGAGGGAGGCAAAAGGCATAACTGCCTATAGCGAGTGCCTCCCCCATAGTTGAAAGAGTGACAGGGCCAAAATCAAGGGACGTTCGAGCCAAAATGCCTGGACACACGGAGTTTGAAGCAATTTAAGTCATAGGAAGAGGGAAAGACTGATTCTGGGAGAGAGTTCCAGAGCTCAGATGTTGAGTAGAAGAAAGTTTGAGAGTAACGTTTCACTCTTGGGTTGGAGAGTTGCACAGAGTAGGGGTGGGATTGAGTTGCAAGACGGGTACCACGTGCCCTACGTAAAGGAGGTGGTATGCACTGGGATAGCTCTGAGGAACACTGATTATTATAGTAGCGATAGAATAGCGAGAGAGATGCAACATTGCGGCGGAGAGAGAGAGATTGCAGAGAGTTGGTGAGTGGACGGGAGTTAATGATACGAAAGGCCTTCCTTTCAACTTTGTCTAGGAGAGCGGTGTGAGAGGAACCTCCCCACACATGTGAACAATACTCAATACAAGGGCGCACTATGCCCCTGTACAGAGCAAGAAGCTGTGCAGGGGAAAAGAACCCCCTAAGGCGGTTGAGCACACCCAGCTTCTGGGAGGCTGCCTTAGCAAGACTGGTAATATGGTCCTTCCAAATGAGAGCAGAAGAAAAAGAGACACCAAGAATATTGAGAGAAGATGAAAGGTTGATTTTTGTATTGTTGAAGAATAAGGGATAGTCCGCTGGGAGATCCTGACGGGTAGATAGATGGAAAAATTGGGTTTTGGAAGCATTAAAGTTAACAAGGTTTTCTCTGCCCCAATTGGAAATAGTATTTAGATCAGAATTTAAGAGTTCTATGGCTTCATTACGTTTGTCGTTGAGGGATTGCTGGCTGGGGCGTTCTGAAAAACTAATGGAGTAGTGTAAGGTTGAGTCGTCTGCGTATGAATGGATGGGAATTAAGGTACAGTTAAGGAGATCATTTATAAAAATTAGAAAGAGAATAGGAGATAGGACAGAGCCCTGAGGAACACCGGAGTTTATAGGGTGAGGAAGTGAACAATGGCCGTCCACAACCGCAGCTATGGAACGGCCAGAAAGGAAATTAGAGACAAAGGCACAGATGGAGGGATAGAAACCGAAGGAGGGTAGTTTAGAAATTAAAGATTTATGCCAGACTCTATCGAAGGCTTTCGATATGTCTAGTGCAATAGAAAAAGTCTCACCGAAGTCCCGAAAGGAGGATGACCAAGAGTTAGTAAGATATGAAAGAAGATCACCAGTAGAGCGACCCTTAAGGAAGCCATACTGGCGATCTGAGAGCAGATTATGAGAAGAGAAATGCTTAAGAAATTTGGAAGCAAGAATAGTTTCAAAAACTTTAGAAAGACAAGAGATAAGAGCAATTGGACGATAGTTGGAGGGTTGAGAGCGGTCACCCTTCTTTGGGACAGGTTGAATGTGAGCAAACTTCCAGCATGAAGGGCAGGCGTTTAGAGGATAGACAGAGACGAAAGAGTTTGCCTAGGCAGGGAGTCAGCACGGGAAGCACAGTTTTTGAGAACAACAGGAGGAACACCGTCCGGACCGTACGCCTTATTAGTGTTAAGCCCAGAGAGGGTAGAAAGTACATCTTTAGAAGAGATTAGGATATTAGGCATAAGTAAGAGAGAGGAGGCTGGAGAGGGAGGAATAGCACCGGAATCATCCAAGGTGGAGTTTCTAGCAAAAGTTTGAGCGAAGAGTTTAGCTTTGTCAGAGGAAGAAGTGATGGTTGTGCCATCAGAGTGGGAAAGGGGAGGGAAAGACGAGGAAGAGAAATTGTTGGAGAGGTTTTTGGCTAGATGCCAGAAAGCTTGGGAAGAGCTAGAGTTGGATAGTTCAGTGCATTTATTATTGATGAAAGAGTGTTTGGCAAGTCGAAGAACAGATTTGGCTTGATTCCGGGCAGAAACATATGAAGAATGAGAGTCTTGAGTTTTAAGGCGTCGGTACCGTTTGAATGCTTCCTCCTTATTGCGGACAGCAGTAGAACAGGCTTTGAGTAAACCAAGATTTTTTAGCATTAGTCTGAGAGAAAGAGAATGGAATGTATGCTTCCATGCCCGATAGGATTACCTCGGTAATGCGTTCAGCACTCTCCGAGGGTCCCCGGCCATGGAAGCAGAAATCATTCCATGGGAAATCAAAGAAGTACTGCCGAAGAGCCTCCCAGTCGGCAGCGCCAAAGTGCCACAAGCGCCGCCGGCTAGGAGGATCGGGTGGCTGTACTGGAGAGATAGGACAGGTGACAGAGATAAGTTTATGGTCGGAGGAGCCCAAAGGAGAGAAAAGATCGACAGTATAAGAAGAAGGGTTAGAAGTTAGAAACAGGTCAAGAATGTTGGGCCGATCTCCGATGCGATCCGGGATACGGGTGGGTTGCTGAACTAACTGCTCTGAGACATGGGCTCTGAAGGCAAAGGAGAGAAGAAAGCTGGATGTCATAGAGATGAGCTGCTTGAGGAGTATGTGTGGAGTTACTCATAGAGACAGATTGAGGAATGAATTGATACATAATTATGAGAGTTGGGCAGCAGGAACATTTGTCGGCCAGAATGTACAGAAGGGTGCTGAGCTGATATGGTCATGTTGAACGAATGGAAGATGAAAGGCTTACAAAGAGAATATGTGAGTCGGATACAAGGGGAGATATAGGGATAGGAAGACCCCCATTGAGATGGATAGACTGTGTAAGACAAGCTTTGGATGATAGAGGAATAACTATAGATCAGGCAAGGGAAGTGGTAATAAACAGGAATGAATGGAGAATGCTTGTGAATAAATGAATGTAAACGCGGTCGTTTGGGAGAGAGGGTCATGCACCAGTTGGACTAGATAATAGTCCATCAGGCGCCTGGCCCGGGGAGCCGATGGTAGTGAAGGATGCGCCTGGATGCATGATGGGCGGGCTTGTGGTGATAAAGCTTCACTGCGGGTCTGCCTGTGGAAATCGGCGCCTCTCCGTGGGATCTGGGACCTGGGAATATTTTGCTGGGGACCCCAAATGGTTCTGATGTGTTGTGATGTCCCTGTTTGGGCATTACATCGGGGGGTATTACATAATATGTATTATGCACATTTACAGCAGCCAATGCCCCCCAAAATCGAACATTTTGTTACCTTGCAACCAATGATGCAAACTCAGTAAATTAGGTGGCTATACCCATATTGTCAACGTCAGGGTCATTAGAGTAATCTACCATAATTAGTTTTTACATAACAAGTATTATGTTAATTACTAGGTGACCAATAATGCAAACTCAGTAAAATAAGTGTCTATATCTGTGTTTTCAGGGTCAGTTTCTCAAAAAGTGAAACAAAAAATACTTCCATTCCATTAGATGATACAGAAACTGTGCACATCAGCACCTTACCCCCCAACAAAATATTAAGGAAATGAATAGATTGACAAGTACCATATTGGCAGTATTGCATGTTTTTATCCTTTACAGTCACAACATGCAGCTGTGCAAATAAGTCCACGTTTCCTGTAGGTGCACTTTATTGTATCACAACCAGTCCTGATTTTACAACAGAACAAATTTAGATTTTTGGGTATTTGCTGCTACTAATTTGCATAATACATAATGTGTGATACCTGAGGGAGGTTAATTCAATGTACATTGGATTCCTTGGCCATGAAAACATGGGTATAGACACCACTTTTATTATATTAGGACACTTGGTTGTAAAGTTATATTGGTTTTCAATTTTCGGCTCATGGCGATAGTAATTAACATCAACATGCAATTTTGAGGACTTTCCCTTATACGGATTTATGAGGAGTTTTGAGGTGTTGTATTTGGGGGTTTCCCGAAGCCAATACTGGTGAAATAATTTATGTTGCAATTATTTCCAGGTCCAGTTACACTTTGATTGGACTAATTAACATAATTATGCTATTGTGAGGACTTTCCACTATCCGGATTTTTGAGGATTTTTGATATGTTATATTTGTGGGTTTCCTCAAGTCAATACAGGTGAAATCATTAGTGTTGCAATTTGTGCAAGGTCCAGTTACAATTTGACTAGACTATATAATTATAAGTATTACTATAGGACTTTAGATATTTTAAAAAGCTACACACACACACACTGTCTCTCTCTCTCTCTCTCTCTCTCTCTCTCTCTCTCTCTCTCTCTCTCTCTCTCTCTCTCTCTCTCTCTCTCTCTCTCTCTCTCTCTCTCTCTCTCTCTCTCTCTCTCTCTCTCTCTCTCTCTCTCTCTCTCTCTCTCTCTCTCAGCCCAATATAAATTAGGTTGAGACGTTTTCAACTACCACCATCCGGCCTCAATGGTGGTGGTAGTTGTGGTGGTTAATGGTGTAGTTGTGGTGGTTGATGGTGGTAGTTATGGTAGATGATGATACTTGTGGTGGTTGATGGTGGTAGTTTTGGTAGATGTTGGTGCTGGTTGTGGTGGTTGATGGTGGTAGTTTTGGTGGTTGATGGTGGTAGTTGTGGTGGTTGGTGGTAGTTGTGGTTGATGGTGGTGGTTGGTGGTAGTTGTGGTTGATGGTAGTTGTTGTTGATGGTGGTAGTTGTGGTGGTA
>CM064557.1:12439669-12449669 GCA_032716605.1 Paralithodes platypus | reverse complement strand
GCACTGATATTTTTCCCAAAACTGTAAACCGTGATAGAGATGTCAAACTAGTCTCAAATGACTCGTCTGGACGAGGGAAACAAATTATATTTAGACAATGTTTGGCTAATGTTGACCATTTGACTTGTAAAGTCTCTTGTAGTTTATCATCATGCCACAAATCGGTAAGAAATGTTGCCAATTGTCCCTAATTTGTTAAATGCAGTATCCAGTTTAAGTCAAACTGTCAACATTAGCCAAACATTGTCTGAATATAATTTGTTTCCCTTGTCCAGACGAGTCATTTGAGACTAGTTTGACAACTCTATCACGATATAGGCTACAGTTTGTGGCAAAAATCAGTGTTTCAGAAATGTAATGGAAATTTATGGAAAAGGGGCTGCCACAGGCACCAGCATGAAGATACAGATTGCCTCCAACCTTTAAAATGTTCCCATTGGGTCGTAGTATCAGTGTACAAAGTATAATGGTTTAGTCACAAAGTGCACAAATTTGGCCAAAAATGGTTCCTTTCAGCTGCACTATCAGTGCATTACTTGTGTATTACTATTACTTTTAAATATCTTAAAACCCGTCTTAACCCACTGAGCCCCAGCTAGTTATAAATAAATGTACCACCAGGGACCAGCAGGTTTTGATTTTTTTTTCTTCCCAGAAACAATAGCGAATGGGTTAGGAATAAAGGAAAAAACACAAAAAAACTATCAAAAAGGTCAAAAATTGGTCCTACGGAGCCCCAGAAAACGGATTTTACAAGAGAACGCGGTTGGACTTTGAGAGTTTTCAACCATCGGCATGATTGCGTGGGATACTTACAGTTCCCATACAAATCTGAACCCTCTAGGTGCCATAGGACCGGAGTAATTAACACTGACGCGACGTATGTGACGCTGGGGTTTAGCGTTACATACATTGCCGACGCACTGTTTGCATCGCTGGGGCTCAGTGGGTTAACTATATTTGCAATTCACCTCAGTAGTGGATCATATATATTTCCATGTCCATGTCCATGTTTTATGTCTTGTGTTTTATGTCGTTCAGTGTGTGAATTAATAGCCAACTAAGCCATATCGTATTTGTTATTTTACTGAATATATTTACGATAAATGTCCTTCTGTGTTGTCCTTACACTTATGCATGTTTGTGTGTGTGTGTGTGTTTATGTGTAAATTCCTTTCCTGCCCAGTTGAGATGGAATCCACGAAATAGCCAGTCTAACCCAGTAAAGATCCTGGTATAATAATATTTGTCATCATCATTAGTAGTTAGTAGCAGTGTACTGTAGATATCCAAACTGCTCCGTAAGGACCAATATGTCTGGTGCAGTTAGTGTTTTGTATTCCGTTGTATTACTCCTCGATTTTTTTAATATCTTCCTCCTTTTCTCCCCTCTCCTCTTTCTCTTCCTCCTCCTCCTATTCCCCCTCCCTCCTTTTCCATTCCATCTCCTCTTTTTCATCGTCTTGTCTTGTCAGGGGGACCCGCAGAGGGCTGCTCTCGGGCAGCATGATATGCGCCTCCTCCTCTTCCCTTATCTCCTCTTCTCATTCTTCCCCTTCAACTCCTACTCTTCTCTTCACCTCCTTGTCTTCCTCTTCTCCTCCTCCTCTTCGCCTCCTACCCCTTCTCATCGTCTCTTCCTTCTCTCCTTACCTCCTCCTTCTCTCCTTCTCCTCCTCCACTTCCCCTCCATTTGAAAGGCTGATCAGTCTCTCAATAATTCATGCCATATTATTGTGTCTTTCAGCCGGGCGTTCTGTTCATCATTTCCAAGTCGACTATTCTAACTTTAAAAACGTTCTCCTAGCTTTTAGTTTCATATATCAAACTTTCTACACTTCTTACGGTATTACTAATTTGTCATGCTAGTTTTTGTTTATATATGAACCATCCAGACATTCTTTTGTTTTTTGTTTTTTTTATATTTCGAGACATTCTTGTATAGGTTTTCAATGTTTTGTTCTCTATTTCCAGACATTATTTCGTAGGTTTCTCAATTTCCAGATTTTTTTTCGTGGGTTCTCAATTTTCTTTTCTATATTTCCAAACATTAGTTCGTAGGTTTTTATAGGACCGTCATACAACGGAACATATTATGGTATACCGGCCGTCCTTCTGTGCGTTAACTGACCTTGTCAACATTCTAGCGCCTTTACTTCTTAACCCATTGGCTGCGGCAATGTTTGGGCTATTTAGGGCATATTCAGGCACTCCTGAATGAAAAATCAAGCATCTGCATTAAATGAAGTGTATTCTGCCGAAAACTAGACGAAAATAGCTTCAAAATTACACCAGAACGGGCCCCGTACGTGGTCTGGTTCACCCGCAGTGGTGCCAGTGAAACGCGGGAAACCCGCTATTTGGTAGCACACGCTCGCTTGGCTACACTGCTGTGAGACACAGAGAGAGACCCGCGCGAGACACAGTGTACCTCAATGAGCCGCTCGGTGCTCTGAGGGTCGGAGGTGGGCCCCTCACGCTCCCGCCCACTGACACTCGATGTTTACGTTTTTTACAGGCTTTTAAAGCCTGGAAATTGCTGTAACTTGCCAGGACGTTCTAGAACATCACCCGCAATGAAAGGGTTAAGGGGAGTTGGGCGTATTTATTTGCTTATTGTTTTATCTTATTATTTTGTTAGTTTCTTCCCTAGACCTCCATCAACCTGTAAAAAACACTTCCTAGACCCCCCTTCAAGATAAATGTGTACAATTTTCGGTAGAAAAATGCCATGGCCGAAGGCCGGTTACTATTAAAATTACAGGCTCGCTTTCACTCGCCAAGAAAAAATTGGTACCTAAATGGCACGAAAGGTCTTAATATTGACAAAGAAATGGGGTGTAAAGTCTTAAAATAGACAAACTAATGGGCCGAATGTCTTAAAATCTAAAAACCAATGGGGTAAACACGAGAGAGAACTGGGCCAGAAAAACCAGCACATCCCCCCTTCACCGATTGTTATTAAAACATACCATCACTACTAAAGGACCTTGGACGAGTTCTATTCTCAGCTCTTTGCCAAAAAATCTAGAGACGCTACCACCAACTTTCTCTGTCTAACAGCAGCGTTTGAGTTAACTTTCATTATTTCTTCAACGAATGTTATAAGACTTGCAACATAACTTTTTTTACAATAAGACTTTGGACGATTTTGATTTTCAGCGTCCTATCCGAAAATCTAGGGAAGCTACCACCAACTTTCTCTGTCCGGCAGCCTATGGGTTAACTCATTGTCATCACTCGAGCGCCTTTATTTCTTCACCGATTTTGGTAAGATTTACAAAATTGCTTTTCTACTAATAGACCTTGGTGATAGCATTGATGAGAAGTGATGATGTGATTGTTGTAGTGATTATAACAGTAGTGATGATGGCATAGTAGTATAGTGATGAAAACAATGGTGATAGTTGTATTAATGATGCAATTGTAGTAGTGATTTAGGTGATAGTAGTGATAATGGTGATATATGGTGGTGATAGTAGTAGTAGTGATTTAAGTGATTGTAGTAGTGATATACGTGATAGTAGTAGTGATAATGGTGATAGATGATGGTGATAATAGTAGTGATGCTGGTGATAGTAGTAGTGATAGTTGTAGTAAAGATAGTAGTTTAGTGGTCTATACATTTCCAGACATTCTTTCTTAGTTTTCAGTTTTGTGCTATACATTTCCAAACATTCTTGGTTAGAT
This sequence comes from Paralithodes platypus, assembly GCA_032716605.1. Classification (NCBI taxonomy): domain Eukaryota; kingdom Metazoa; phylum Arthropoda; class Malacostraca; order Decapoda; family Lithodidae; genus Paralithodes; species Paralithodes platypus. The sequence continues at coordinate 12,445,979 of CM064557.1, read as the reverse complement.
TTTCATATATCTAAACATTCCTTCGTAGGTTTTTAGTTCTAGTCGTTTGTGAGTTATAGAGGTTAATGTTCAAGAGTTTTATCCTATTTATATGGAACCGGGTATAGTATTCTCTGTCAGTTCATCTTATGGCAGGATGGGTGTATTTATTTGCTCATTTATGTATCTTTTTACTATTGTTTCGTTTCCACCGTAAACCTCCATCAAGCTTATAAACACACCCACCCAAAACCCTCCTTCAAGATAACTTTTTCCTCTTAAATTACAGGCTCGCTATCGTTCGCCAGGAAAGAATCAACACCTAAATGACCCGAAGTCTTAATATTGACAAATAAATGGGACAAAAGGTCTTAAAATCGCCAAACTAATGGGCCGAACGTCTTAAAACCTGAAAACTAATGTGGCTAAACATGAGGGAGTAGGGTGGCCAGAAAAACGACCCATCTCCCCTTAACCCCATTATGTGTGCTATATTCTAGCTGCATACCACACAAAACCTTCTATAATACTTCTACAAGGCTAGTTTGTTGGGCATTGTAAACCTTGTGATCCATGGCAGCCCATCCTAACCCCATCCTTCGTGTTTTGATACAGCTCCTATATAAGAAAATGTATAATTAGTGTTCCCTTGCTGTTCATCCTAACCCCATCCTTCGTGTTTCGATAAAGCTCCTATATAAGGAAATATATAATTAGTGTTCCCTTGCTGTTCATCCTAACCCCATCCTTCGTGTTTCGATAAAGCTACTATATAAGGAAATATATAATTAGTGTTCCCTTGCTGTTCATCCTAACTCCATCCTTCGTGTTTCGATAAAGCTCCTATATAAGGAAATATATAATTAGTGTTCCCTTGCTGTTCATCCTAACCCCATCCTTCGTGTTTCGATAAAGCTACTATATAAGGAAATATAATTAGTGTTCCCTTGCTGTTCATCCTAACCCCATCCTTCGTGTTTCGATAAAGCTCCTATATAAGGAAATATATAATTAGTGTTCCCTTGCTGTTCATCCTAACTCCATCCTTCGTGTTTCGATAAAGCTCCTATATAAGGAAATATATAATTAGTGTTCCCTTGCTGTTCATCCTAACCCCAGCCTCATAATCCCACATCTGTTTATACAAGTACATTGGGGTTTGTAATTGATGATTAATGTTAAGAACGGGGTGTTACTTATATTTCCAAAGTAAATATGTAAATAGATTAATAATTAATATTTCCTTGCAGCCCATCATAACCCCATCATTATATTCCAGCAGCTGTTATATTTCCTAAGTAAATATATAAGCTGTTTTGGTTCCGAAGTTGATATGTAAAAATATATATATTTAGTGTTCGCTTGCAGTCCATCCTAACCCCATCCTTTTTAATAATTCCAAAGTAAATATATAAGAAAAATATATAATTAGTGTTTCCCTCGCAGTCCATCCTAACCTCATCCTCCCATACCAGCAGAAGGAGACGACACCCACGCCCGTCAGGAAGAAGCCCTCCGGAAGACCCTGTTCGCCAACTACCACAAGGACGCCCTGCCCTCGGATAGGACCAATGTCTCCATGGGCGCCATTGATATACAGTACTTCCAGATGGTTAGTGCTTGTACTTCTCCCTCATGTTTAGCCTCATTTATTTAGAGATTTTAACCCCTCCGACCCCAGGGACGCACGTTATGCGTCAGCTATGTATGTAACCCACAGTCCCAGCGATGCAGCGTATGTGACCGCCTTAATGACTCTTGTCCTATGGCACGTAGAGGGTTCAGATTTATATGGGAACGACTTTAGGATCCCACGGAACAATACCGATGGTTGCCCACCCCCCAAATCCAGCCGCGTGCGTGTGGGCGCGAGCGGGAGTGAGAGGCCAATATACTGCCTACCCTCGCCTATAGTGGGGCAGATTACTGGAATAATCGTTCATTTCTGGAAACAAGCACCAAAATTGGCACACATACTCCTTGGGGATTGCTCTTTTGATAAAAACCCGTTAGCCACCTAAAAATTCAAGATGGCCGCCATTGAATATACAGAAACATTGCATTTCGCAATAAAATCGCAAAGACTTGTCCTATTTGAATGATCTTGGTGTCAAATCATAAATTTTTCACTATGTAGAATCCGAATTTGGAACCATGGACTTACTCACTAGCTTCCTTGTACCATAATATCAGACCCGGAATCATAATTAGGGTAAAAAGTGCCCATATCATAGGCACCATCTGTCCGATATATTATTGGATGTACATGTAGGCAGTAGGCCTATACTGGTTTGTCACTTATTGTCTTGCTGCCTGGATGAGTATACTACAACGCTTCTAAACCTCGGATCTGCAGCTGCACAGTGCCGTGCAGGTCAGACCAAAGCAGTAGCATTTGTATCGACCGCAGCATTCCGACTTGCATCCACACTTGGTCAGCTGCTGGCAACTCTCTGCAATGGGTGGGAGCTCTGTCCAAATGATCTGCCACAGATCTCCTTTCTTGGTCCAGCCCCAGTTGGCAGGAGTCTGTGTTTCTGGTTGACGTACTGTTGACTGCGCTGGATCTGTCGTACATCATGACCACAAACTTCTCCAAGGTCTCCAGGTCTTCATCATCAACTACCGGTGGGTACTGACTGAGTTTGCTGAAGACACCGGAAGCCTCATCACAAACATCCCAGGTTTGCCAAGCAGACTTCTTCCCTTTGCCACGGAATGCTGAAACGACATCGCAGCCAGTGAAGGCATGGAAGAAGAGCATCCCTTTGCTCTTTTCTGCAAGAGTGCAACACAAGTCATGTACAGGAACCCACCTCAGGTTCTGTCCTTGGCCAAAGGCAACCCACAACTGCTGCAGACCTAGCTCCTGAAGTGCCTGCAGAACACTGACTGCGATGACAACATCTGTGTCGCTGGCTTTGACCATGATGACTTTGCTGCCTGCTTCTGTTGCATGCCTGGCATACACAAAGATCCGCGTGTCAGCTTCTTCATGACTGCACGGTGCCACCCCAGCCAGATTGATAGTGCGGTTGCTGACAGCATCTTCTTCCTTGGTCACAATGACTACATTTGGTGTGGCTACACGTGCAATCTTATCAGCCAGAAAGTTGAACAGCTCGGCTTTGTTGTCATTTTCTCTCAGGAAGTTTCGCCAGTTTGAGGGAATTTTGCCCTTCCCTGTCACCCTGCGTCTCACCCCGCGTCCTCGCTTTGATCTAGTTTCAGCTTTCAGACTAGATGGCCGGTAGACATCAAACACAATGTCTGTTCTCTTGTACTTGGTAGAGTGTGCTTGTATTCTAGGAAGGACATCGAGCATTGCGTACTCTTCGTACGTCTTTGAACTCCGTGGGGGCAGACTGTTCACCAACGCTGCACCATCAATGATGATGGTGTCAGCGTCTGGCTCTGCCTCAGGTTGTAACTTGGCTCTGAAGAATGGTAGTGAGGTGGGATTTCTGACAGGTGTGGAGCTTTCCACCATCACTGAGGGCAGCAGGATGTGACTGGTTCTCATGATGGAAGAACTCCTTCAAGTCACACTCTGCTCTGGCATGATATGAACAGCTTGGAGAACAGGTGACAGTCTTCCTTCAGCACTTTTTGCTTTGAAGAGTCAACAGAGGCTGGTACTTGTCAGAAAAAGTCAACCCTGTTCTTCTTGATTTGTTCATAGAAGGTGGATTCTTCTTCCCCTTCCAGTCCCTTCATAAACTCCTGGAAATGGACCTTGCCTTTCTCAAGGTGTGTGCCAATCAGCTCGGCGGCAGTGTGGTGAGCAATATCCTTTGTAACAAGCGAAAGCAGGTCCCGACTCTCCTCCTGGAAAGGATTGCACATATCTGTCATGGCTTGTGAGAGCTTTTCTACTTTCTCAAGGAACACTCTTTGTGCTCGTTCTGTCTCCTCATGGTGGCTGGTGTGTTCAGTACCCTCTTTGGTCCCACATGCTGCCTCATACTGTGCAACCAAGTGGCTTACTTGAGGACCAGCTATCATCCATCTTCTCAGTGCTGATGGGTCTTCAGTCACGCCGATCACACCCCCGTCTACCTTGATGACAGCGTTGGCCTGCTCGTGAGCTTGGTCAATAGCCATTGCTGAGAACTGTTGGCTCGATTTGTGTACAACAAAGTTTCCACTCTGGAACTCCTGAGCCAGCTGAGGATGCTTCTGTTCCAGGGTCACCATGTCTCTGTAGTGGATCGGAAGCCACTGTACATAGTTTACATTGTTGTTGGCAAAGAAGTACGGTGTCAGCTCAGCCAGTGACTGACAGTACAGGAAGAAGTTGGCTTCCCTGAATGATCAGATCAACAAGAGGATCACCAGTTCCATTGACAGCACCATATACCAGAAATGAAACTGGGGACTTTGCAGTTTGCGATGCTCACACCAAGCTTCGAAGCTAGGCACCTCTTCGGGTTGTTCATCTGTCTCTTTTGAGTAGTCCGTGTGGGCTGCCTTCAGAAGCTTGTACAGACTGCATTCTGTTATCTGGTGCATCTGTCGTGTCCTAGTGATGCTCGAAGCTGTCAGAAATGAATCTGCTGTCCCAGGAGATGCTATCCCTGCCTCCAAAAGGGCTCCTGTCCAACCACTGTCCTGGAGTAGAGTTCCAATGGACTTCAGTGCCGCCATCTCAATATGCAAGCCTCCGAACAGTATGACGAACTTGTCCTCACCGTAGATTTCAGGCCAGTGCCACTGGACCTGCTTGGCTACTGCATATATTGGCTGGTCAGCAGCAATGACTGGCACCTGACCGGGGTTCAGAAATGCCACTATCTCCTTGATCTTGTCCATCACATGCTTGACTGTAGCAACCGAGTGGGCCTGATCTCGCAGCAGAGGCAAAAGTGATGTAATGCTGACCTCAAATGGCTTTCCTCTCTTCTGTGAAGCATGGTGGGCTGACCAAGTCACATCCACTGGCCCATCTGTCACAGTGACCTTCTCCAGCCACTCGTACTCCATTGCCAGTTGTGGCCTCAGCAGACTGGTGTCTGGGTTTGTCACACCACTCTGGGGAGGAGAGGGTTCTTCTTGGTGAAGAAGGCGGGCCGGACATTGGTGAAGGAGTCTGGAAGTTCTGGAACTGTCTTCACTTTCTCCTCTCCGAACTTCAGTGTCCACGCTCTTCACCTTTGTATTCTTTGGTTGGGTGCTGGAAAACAGAGACGCTGGTTCCATGGAAAGAAGTGGTCGCTGTCGTTGCAGTGGGATTGTGGTCTATGTTGTCCATGGCTGATGTGGTTAACAGCCCTTTTCGCAGAACTGGTGGACAGACCACCCCATCCTCCACGTACTTGCTGACTGTTGCATCTCCCAGCTGTGCAGATATCTGTAGCATCCTGTCGTATGAAATGCTGATGCCATGCTCGTTAAGCATTTCCACCAACTTTCTCTTTCTGGTCTTTGTGTAGACGGACATCCCCATGTAAACAGGGAATGGGGTCTCTCTGTCTTTGGAGTGTCTGTGAGATGCTGCTCCTTCTTTGTACCTTGTGTAGCAGTTGTACTGAAGCAGCTGAGCAATTGCTAGATCTGTCTTTGATGCGCCACACCTCAGTTGAGATTTGATGTCCGCTCCGTGTTCAGCATGGCCACAAACTGAAGAAGAGTGAGTGGAATGGCCTGCTCGATGCACCCCTCATGGAAGGTTCCATCAAATGTGGACTTGTGGTCCAGCATATGTCTTCGCAAGATGTTAGCTGCTTGCCAAGGATAATAGCTTCACTATAATAGTCAGAGGCTTCTGACAAGACAAAGCCCACATCTTTCTGGAAAGCCAGAAGAACATCCCTTCCCTGCTTGTGCACTTCCAACTCAGGTATTTCTGACAGCAGTTTTTCCTTCAGTCTTGTGGAGTTGACAGCAGGTGCATCAACACCCAGCTGTTCCAGGGCGCTGGGCATACAGGTGAACTATGTCTGCAAGTCGGAAGGACTGCAGGACCCTCGCCAGATCTGGTGGTCTCTACTAGATATGTGACTAGCTCTGAGAATGCCTGTGGGTGGGCATCCTCTTCGGGTGCACGTTCCTGTTCCAGTCTCTTGGTGGCTCTGAGGTATGTCCTCTCTCTATTGTACAGGTCTGTCAAGCATGCAAAATGGTATTTGAGCTCCTGTGCAATAGCATCCCACCGCTGAGTCTTGCAAGAAGTTTTCCGTCATTTAAAGTTTGGGCACATTCATTAAGTCTGTTATTGAGGTTCATTCGTCATAACTTGTCTGAGGTCAGAGGATGGGGCTTCTTTGTCACATATGAAACACGTTTGGCCTTCAAGGCTGGTTCTACGCAGCTTGGTATGGCATTCTACTGG
>CM064557.1:12181980-12439569 GCA_032716605.1 Paralithodes platypus | reverse complement strand
CCGCTCGTAAGGCGTTAATTAAGTGAAGCGACCTGAAGTGAGTGAAGTGTTTTTAAAGTGAGATAAATGGTTTTAAAGTGTATTATTGACTTGATGTAAAAGTATAATTTTTAGGCTTAAATTGTATTAGAAGTGACGTGAAGTGATTTAAAGTGAGTGAAGTGATTTACAGTGAGTAAAGTGATCTGAAGTGTGTGAAGTGAATAAAGTGTTCTGAAGTGAGACAAGTGATTAGAAGTGACTTAGAGTGAAGTGATTTGAAGTTTTGTTATTGTCACCATGTCTCGCGCCTGCACAAACTGTTCCGGTAGGTTTGGCCCTGCCATGTTTGCCTGCCTCGATGTTCATGTCTGCCGATTCTGCCAGCTCCGAGAAGATTTGGCAGCTAAACTGGATGAAGCTAACATCAAGATTAACGCCCTCACCAAGAAGCTGGAAACACTCCAAGAATTTGCGACGCTCAACGTAGGAGTATCATCAAATGAAGCAATTACTACCATTGCGGCATCTTCCAACAGCCCAACGCCTGATATAGCGGTACCTGCTTCAGTACATGCACCACATCAGGAAAAAAATTACTCCGCGCCATCTCGGGACAACTTCCGCGTCATGAGACACAACGTTTCGCCCCATCACAAGGAGGATCATCTACCGAAACCATGTACCAGCACCGTTACCATCTTCTTGCGGACTTAGACGACGAATAAGATATAGAAGAAATTCCGGCTCGTAGGAGAATCCATGGTTCGTGGACAACTTTTGGAGTTCTGCGCCAGGGCACCAAGGAGCAGGAAGCGCTTTTGTATCCCGGGTGGCGGTGTGGACGACGTTGCAGCTGCAGTTCCACGAATTTTCAAAGTTAGCCCCCTCACGCACAATGTACGTCATTCATGTCGGATCTAGGATTGGCAGCCGGACCCCTATCGGAGGACCTCATGCTGAAGTACCGGAAGCTGATTCAGAAGTATAAGGAAAAGTCAGGCAGAGTCATCATATCAGGGATCGTCCCCAGGATCGGTGTGGAGAGCCGATTCGTAAATCGTCGTCTGGCTAACCTCTGCAGGGATGAAAACGTTGGATTCATCAATACCTGGAATGACTTCTACCAAAAAGATCATCTGTTTGTAGCAGATGGAGTCCATCTGAACCAGTTGGGAGCAGCAAGATTTGGCCGCCTTCTTCACGACGCAGTAAAGGATTTTCGGAGAAAAAGCAGAGCCAACCAAGGACCACCAGGGACGAGGTTCGAAGCCCGAGGATCACCAGGGACAAGGATCGAGGGCCGTGGACGACCAGGGTCGACAATCGAGGACCGAGAACTACAGGGACAGCGAGAATGGAGGACCACCAGAAACAATGGTCGAGGACCGAGGACACTAGGAACAATGATTGAGGACACCGAGGACCGAGGACAACCAGGGACGATGCATCGATGACTGATTGCAGACAGGTACATAAATGGAGATTCGAGCATAACCAATAATTTGAATAAAGAGTGTTCCGTGAATTCCAAATTCAAAACTTTGAATGTTTTCTATTGCAAACGCTCGTAGCATACGGCAATACATTTTCAGATTTCGAAGAACTAGTGTTTACGGAAAGTTACGAAGTTATTGGCATAACAGAATCTTGGCTCAAATACAGAAGACAGAGACTTTTTAGCGAGAGTATTCACTTCAGGACGGGCATCAGAAGAGGCCGGTTATGTAATGTTTGAGAAAAGCCGCATTAATAGAAATAGAGGTGGAGTTTTATTTTGTATCAGAGAAAGTCTTACGCAGCCACTCCCGACACTCTTGTTCAAAACCCCAAATTGTGAACGTCGACACATCCTCTGTGCTAATAAAAGATAATAAAGGTCCACAAATAATATTTGCACTAATATACAGACCTCCAGCTCAATCCAGTGCAAACTGACCGAGAAATCTATTAGCCAATTTCAGACTTAAGTAACTCGCATGTATACCGGAATTTTTGGTGCCTTCAATTTACCTGTGACCAAGTGGGTAGATAGTATTACTTCCCACTCTGGACAAGACCTGTAGGCAAATTTGCAAGAGAGTGTCGCTATATCAATTTGTTAGATCTCCAACCCGTGGAAATAATGTCCGTGACCTGTGTACTTTCAACAAAAGAAAGAATTGAGAGCGAATTTTTAATGTCGGTGATGAATTCATTAACACCGACCAATGTACTATAACTTTCAGTTTAAAGTTTACTAGTAACGAACCAAATATGCAGCATCGAGAAAGTCCCTAATTTCAAGCAAGTCAACTTTCGTAAACAAGAGCAATGGTTTTAAGAAACTGACTGGAGCTTTTTTAATTAACACTAACGACATAAATACATCTTGGGAATCATTCGCAAACACTTACCTAAAAGCAGTGCAAGACAGCATACCATCGAAAATACTGCGTACAGGCCATAATGATACGCCCAAATGGTTGAATAAAGATATTTTCAAACTGTCTGCTTGCTAACAAGTTTGCTAATGACTCTCTAAAATCCTCACAAAATGACTAAGAACGGTTGAAATTTGTAGAACTACGACGCCAAAGGCCACCAATGTTTAATTAAGCAAAGAAAAAAGACCCTGCAGTCACATGTTGCGAATCAAAGTAAAACAAACCCGAAAGAATTCTCTAGTTATATCAGAAAGAAGAGAGTAGTTACTTCAACTGTAGGACCGGTTGTCGATGTAAATGGAGAATATACCAAAGACGAAGTACAAATGAGTAATGCCCCCAATACCTTCCTTGCATCAGTTTTTTCAACGGAAGACCTCATTGATATCCCTACAGCATCACCGATTCAGATAGATAATTCTGATGTTCTACGCAATATCAACATTACAGAGAGAGAAAGTATTGAAATGTTTAGTTTCTAAAGGAAGCTAATGATGAGCTCTCTAAACCACGTGACATTGCTATCCATAATAAATCCTTGCAGTCTGGAACTCTGCCTGATCAGTGGAAGCTAGCTAACATAACACCGCTTAAAAAAAATGGCAGCAAATCCCTACCCATTAACCCGTCCAATTAGCTTAACCTCAGTGTGTATTAAAAATGCTAGAAACGCTCATAAGAAGACAGACTCGTAAATCACTTAGATGAAAATAACATACTTAACGATACTCAACACGGCTTTCCTAGCAAACGTTCCTGTTTTAACAAATCTCTTAGACTTCTTCCACAATATCCTCAACCTCTATGAGGAGAGTAAGGGCGATAGATATTATATACCTTGATTTTCAAAAGGCCTTTGACAAAGTCGACCACAAACGCTTACTGCTAAAACTAAAATCGCATGGGAAACACGATGGTGTGTTGAAATGGATAGAAAATTGGCTCAGCGACAGAAAGAAAAGAGTAGTCATAAACGGTAAGGCATCTAAATGGACCAATGTAAGTAACGGGGTATCCCAGGGATCGGTACTAGGACCAATTCTCTTTCTAATTTACATCAACGACATAGATGAGGGTCTCACCTGTACAATCTCAAAATTTGCTGACGATACAAAAATTGCAAATAGAGTAATCTCAAAAGAACAAGTTGACGATATGCAACACAATCTAGATAAGTTGTCACGTTGGGCCCTAATTTGGCAAATGAGTTTTTCAATGCGAGTAAATGTAAAGTACTACATATCGGATACCAAAATGAAAAAGCAAACTATTCTATGAATGGCACTCAGCTCAAGAATGTAAACAGTGCAACCCGTCTGGTTGTAACCATATCGAGTAACCTAAAACCGCAGTCAACCATGTTCCGAAGTTGTTAAGAAAGCAAACAAAATACTTGGCTTTATAGGCAGGTTCATTTGAGCATAAATTACAAAGAAGTTATCCTAACCCTTTAGCAATTCCTGTGTCCGCCCTCTTCGTGAATACTGCGTTCAATCCATGTGCCCTTATTACCAGAAAGATATAGACCAAACTAGAACGAGTTCAATGTATAGTTACCAAAATTATACATAGCCTAAAGAACAAACCATACGAGGAGCGTCTTAAAGAATTAAATCTATTTCCTTTAACCCAGCGCAGATTAAGAGGCGACTTAATTCAAGTGTTTAAAATCATAAAAGGCATCGACAATATGAACTGTAGTAAGTACTTCACTATCTACCAATCTAATTACACGCTGAGAAACGGTTGTAAAACTAACGGTAAATCGTTTAACTCGCACGAATCTAAGAATTTCTTCTTCAATCGAGTTGTCAACTTGTGGAATGGGCTTCCCCGAGACGTTATAGACTGGAGCACCGTTGATTCATTTAAACTTCGCCTGGGCAAATATCTTGCATCAAACCCACGACTGACTGCGTTTGTAAATGAATACATTTATTTTATCCCTCCCTCAGTTTCTAACCCCTCTGTTCCCTACTAACTTCCTAATCCTGCCACGTACATTAGTTCCAGGGCAGTAGTTCCCTTTCCAATGTTCCCTTACCCACTCTAAACCACTGTTTGGATAATTGGTCCTCAGTGTTTTGGAGGACAAGCAGCCTAGAAGGGTCAACATATATGTTATTGCTTGATTTCCTTTGTACCTCTTACTTAACACCTAACACCTCTTACTTAACACCTAACACTCAATACCCGTTACTTAACACCTAACACACAACACCTCTTAATTAACATCTATCACCCATCACCCCGACCGTTCAGCCTGGGTCATCAGCTGAAAGGTTGTATTTCACAGTAATACGCCCACCTGTCTTGCTTGTACTGACACGCTTGGACACATTTTCACCATCATTCTATTTTAGGGACTCAGGATTATATAATATACATAAACTGTAACACAACAGGAAATTACAAATGACTAAACACCTTTTCATTAGGTCATATTCCGGAGAAAGAAAATATGTTAGTATCACGTGTAGTACCGTACTATTTTCATTAATTTAGACACCTAATAGATAGATAGATACCAGATAGGAAATATAATATATATTGATATATATATATAATATAGATATATATATATATATAGATTATATATATATTTATATATATATTACCGGTATATATATATCTATATATATATATATATATATATATATATATATATATATATATATAAAAAAAACAAATATATATATATATATATATATACAGTATATAGATAGATAAATATAGATGCATACACAGATAGATAGATAAAACTAGATAGGCAAATTGTAATAAACAGTATGAAAGCCGCCCTATATAGAAATAAATACTAACCTCCCGACCTTACGTCACCAACCAATAATAAAGATTAAGATTAATTTACCACTTGCAAGTTTTTGGCTATAAGGCAAATATAGATTATAAGGAAGTTAGAACCGTGAACATCGACATCATCCAGAAATGCTATAATAATGTGGGTTTCTGATGGATAAAAAGTATGATAAATTTGGTTTTATATATTTATAAATGTATTATGCTCTTATTTTAGCTGATAATTCTGCTAAATATTGATGGCCACAGCTCCAACTTCCCAATAGACCAAAACTCGCAAGTGGTAAATTGACAATAACAATTAATTCTTTATACAGGTAACAAAGAAAACATGTGTGTCTAATGATGTGGAAAACTAAGGTAATAACAGTGGCACTATTGGTGGTGAAAGAGCAGAGAGAGAGAGAGAGAGAGAGAGAGAAAGAGAGAGAGAGAGAGAGAGAGAGAGAGAGAGAGAGAGAGAGAGAGAGAGAGAGAGAGAGAGAGAGAGAGAAAGAGAGAGGTATGAATTAGTGTGAGAGGAGTGTTTGCGTATGATAAAACAAGAAAAAACACACACACACGCACACCCACACAAAACAAGTTTTGCACAACAAAATCACTAATATTTACATCCTTCCTATAAACAGAACTCGAACACAACAACACCACAAATACAAAGAAAATCCTAGACTCATATAACCACACCGGTCACAACGACCAAATCTCGTGGCAAGGAAACTAATAGCACTACGTGGTTCACCTTTCAAAGTCTAGTACTATAGTCTAGCGCTGCACGTAGGCGAGAAATCACGACCTCTAACCTCTTTAACTAAGAAACGGCGTAGAGTAATCGCGCTAAGATATCTACCATATAGGAAGAGGCAGTCAAGGAATAGATTTGGAATTTTACAGCCAATTTGCTCTATCCCTTTTTGAGTAACAGAGGATTAGAGTTTATGATTTCTGGCCTACTAACGTCGAAGAGGACCCCTTTTATAACTCCGGTGGGGGAGACACTGATAGGGAGAGTTATGGAGTTTCCCGGACGCCATATACGCGTAATATGGTAGGCTACTCTTATTTACTCATAACCATAACATAGCACAATCATAATGTATCCTTAATGTAGTTAATATTTGAAATAACTTGTTGTACTAGGTGACTTACTTCTTCTATTTACCAGAGAGAGAGAGAAACCAAGATAGGCCGCGGGGCCTCCCTCAACCTCAGAGAGAGAGAGAGAGCGAGTCGAGATTGACAGACAGACTGGCTCCTCCCCTTGTGGGTGACGTCACTGCCACTGCGGCCTCTGATTGGTCCTAATTTTCCCTATGATATATACTAGTATCGACTTCGGAAATATGCTTCCCGGACATATTTCGAAATACTCCCACACTATGAAGACAACAATAAATAATACCTCTGCCATAATGGAAAACATATGCAGAACATTATGGTTATGCTTAGGTAAGTGGGTGATTGGAAGTTCTCTTAAATATATCAACGTTCAACTTCTTAGTTTTCGTTACCAATGGATGACACGAAGCCATTTGCAGTCACCTTACATCCTCACCACCACTAAACTAAACACATTTGACCATTGTTTAGCCTACAGTAAGTATTTGTATAAATGTATTTTCCTCCTCTAGTTTTTCATGCATTATAATCCATAATCCCCTGCAGGGATAATTGCCTCGTGCTCCAATTTGCTAATGACATATGATGGTAAATTAGTTAGTCTCTACGTTTTGTAAATGATTGGTGGCCTTGTTTACCGTATATCTTGGTGACCGTTTATGTATGGTTGATGATATTGACCACACTGTACAGGTCACTGCTTAAAAGGTCAGGCACGAACCACCATATTTTAAAGATTGACAATTTATCTCTTAAAACATACTGTTGCATCCCATCGCACCCCAACCTTATGCTGATATGGGCTAAATAAAATCATCTACCTTCAGCTCAGTTTGTCAATACCAATGTAAATGCTCCCACAAATATTATCACTCGCAAATATTTTGTCCGTCAACATTTTGCGATATTCCATCAACTCTCTATAAAGTAACTCAAATCATTCGACAACTTTAGCTGTATAGTTCCAAATCACTCTAGCACTGTCACTCACTCTCATCTTTTCAGACTCTCTCTCTCTCTCTCTCTCTCTCTCTCTCTCACTCACACACTCACTCTCTATTGGGCCTGACTCTTTAATAACCAACACTCGAGGGGTCCATGAAGAGATAAGGCAAACGTTTAATTGAGCCCCACCCCAATGACCAGATATAATAGGCTGGGTGGCTGTGGGCCGGAGAAAGAGGAAATGCAGAAACTTGAAGAGAGAACAACTGGTTCGGCACATTATTTTCTTATCGAGCCTTTTTGTGGCTTTTCTATAATAACAGGGTAGCGCCACATGACCGGTTTTAACCTTTGACCTGTTGAGATTCTACCAAGTCATATAATTATATAATAATAAAACCAAAAACAAAAATACCTACATGCATATATATAATCTATATACTATATATAGATATATTAATATATATAATTATAATATATATGCATCATATATATATCTATATATTATGCATATAATATATATATATATATATATATATATTATATATATATATATATATGCATAGATATATATATATATTATATATATATCTTTATATTATATATATTATTCTATAATATATATAGATTATATATATATATATATCTATATATATTTATCTTAATATAAATAAATAAGGTAACGTTTACTATCGTGTACATCTTAATTAAGGTACATGCAAAACAGTTGTATTCGTAACGTAGGTTCGATTATTGATGTATTCACCATATAGCCTAACGCAAAAACTATATATTGGCCCAAAGTCTACTTGTATTTGGTATAGGATAATTCAAAAACTACAACAAGAAAAATACATAATATAGGCGGAATGCGTTATCCATTGCCTGATTAATTGTGATTATATTTCTGACATTACAAGCAGGGTCAACATTGCCATCCAATCACGAACATACATTTTTATCTAGTTAAGGGGAGGCAGACCGTTTGTCCGGACCCCCTTCTCCCTAATGTTTAGCCCCACTAGTTTTGAGATTATAAGATGTTCGGCCCATTAGTTTGGCAATTTTACCACCTTTCGCCCCATTTCGTTGTCAAGTTTAAGACCTTTCAAGCCATTTAGGTGTCGATTTTGTTCCTGGCGAGCGCTAGCGAGCCTGCAATTTTAAGGGTAACTGACATTCGGCCGGGACATTTTTCTACCGAAAAAATTACAAATTTATCTTGAAGGGGGGTCTAGGGGGTGTTTTTCTAAGCTTGATGGAGGTCTAGGGAGGAAACTAAAAAAATATATGAAATAATTAGATAATAACTGTAGAACCAAACAAACGGTCAGAGACTCCCCTTCCATCTGCAGCTGCACAGTGCCGTGCAGGTCAGACCAAAGCAGTAGCATTTGTATCGACCGCAGCATTCCGACTTGCATCCACACTTGGTCAGCTGCTGGCAACTCTCTGCAATGGGTGGGAGCTCTGTCCAAATGATCTGCCACAGATCTCCTTTCTTGGTCCAGCCCCAGTTGGCAGGAGTCTGTGTTCTGGTTGACGTACTGTTGACTGACTGTGCTGGATCTGTCGTACATCATGACCACAAACTTCTCCAAGGTCTCCAGGTCTTCATCATCAACTACCGGTGGGTACTGACTGAGTTTGCTGAAGACACCGGAAGCCTCATCACAAACATCCCAGGTTTGCCAAGCAGACTTCTTCCCTTTGCCACGGAATGCTGAAACGACATCGCAGCCAGTGAAGGCATGGAAGAAGAGCATCCCTTTGCTCTTTTCTGCAAGAGTGCAACACAAGTCATGTACAGGAACCCACCTCAGGTTCTGTCCTTGGCCAAAGGCAACCCACAACTGCTGCAGACCTAGCTCCTGAAGTGCCTGCAGAACACTGACTGCGATGACGACAACATCTGTGTCGCTGGCTTTGACCATGATGACTTTGCTGCCTGCTTCTGTTGCATGCCTGGCATACACAAAGATCCGCGTGTCAGCTTCTTCATGACTGCACGGTGCCACCCCAGCCAGATTGATAGTGCGGTTGCTGACAGCATCTTCTTCCTTGGTCACAATGACTACATTTGGTGTGGCTACACGTGCAATCTTATCAGCCAGAAAGTTGAACAGCTCGGCTTTGTTGTCATTTTCTCTCAGGAAGTTTCGCCAGTTTGAGGGAATTTTGCCCTTCCCTGTCACCCCGCGTCCTCGCTTTGATCTAGTTTCAGCTTTCAGACTAGATGGCCGGTAGACATCAAACACAATGTCTGTTCTCTTGTACTTGGTAGAGTGTGCTTGTATTCTAGGAAGGACATCGAGCATTGCGTACTCTTCGTACGTCTTTGAACTCCGTGGGGGCAGACTGTTCACCAACGCTGCACCATCAATGATGATGGTGTCAGCGTCTGGCTCTGCCTCAGGTTGTAACTTGGCTCTGAAGAATGGTAGTGAGGTGGGATTTCTGACAGGTGTGGAGCTTTCCACCATCACTGAGGGCAGCAGGATGTGACTGGTTCTCATGATGGAAGAACTCCTTCAAGTCACACTCTCTGCTCTGGCATGATATGAACAGCTTGGAGAACAGGTGACAGTCTTCCTTCAGCACTTTTTGCTTTGAAGAGTCAACAGAGGCTGGTACTTGTCAGAAAAAGTCAACCCTGTTCTTCTTGATTGGTTCATAGAAGGTGGATTCTTCTTCCCCTTCCAGTCCCTTCATAACTCCTGGAAATGGACCTTGCCTTTCTCAAGGTGTGTGCCAATCAGCTCGGCGGCAGTGTGGTGAGCAATATCCTTTGTACAAGCGAAAGCAGGTCCCTACTCTCCTCCTGGAAAGCATTCCACATATCTGTCATGGCTTGTGTGAGCCTTTCTACTTTCTCAAGGAACACTCTTTGTGCTCGTTCTGTCTCCTCATGGTGGCTGGTGTGTTCAGTACCCTCTTTGGTCCCACATGCTGCCTCATACTGTGCAACCAAGTGGCTTACTTGAGGACCAGCTATCATCCATCTTCTCAGTGCTGATGGGTCTTCAGTCACGCCGATCACACCCCCGTCTACCTTGATGACAGCGTTGGCCTGCTCGTGAGCTTGGTCAATAGCCATTGCTGAGAACTGTTGGCTCGATTTGTGTACAACAAAGTTTCCACTCTGGAACTCCTGAGCCAGCTGAGGATGCTTCTGTTCCAGGGTCACCATGTCTCTGTAGTGGATCGGAAGCCACTGTACATAGTTTACATTGTTGTTGGCAAAGAAGTACGGTGTCAGCTCAGCCAGTGACTGACAGTACAGGAAGAAGTTGGCTTCCCTGAATGATCAGATCAACAGATGATCAACAGTTCCATTGACAGCACCATATACCAGAAATGAAACTGGGGACTTTGCAGTTTGCGATGCTCACACCAAGCTTCGAAGCTAGGCACCTCTTCGGGTTGTTCATCTGTCTCTTTTGAGTAGTCCGTGTGGGCTGCCTTCAGAAGCTTGTACAGACTGCATTCTGTTATCTGGTGCATCTGTCGTGTCCTAGTGATGCTCGAAGCTGTCAGAAATGAATCTGCTGTCCCAGGAGATGCTATCCCTGCCTCCACAGGGCTCCTGTCCAACCACTGTCCTGGAGTAGAGTTCCAATGGACTTCAGTGCCGCCATCTCAATATGCAAGCCTCCGAACATTATGACGAACTTGTCCCCACCGTAGATTTCAGGCCAGTGCCACTGGACCTGCTTGGCTACTGCATATATTGGCTGGTCAGCAGCAATGACTGGCACCTGACCGGGGTTTCAGAAATGCCACTATCTCCTGATCTTGTCCATCACATGCTTGACTGTAGCAACCGAGTGGGCCTGATCTCGCAGCAGAGGCAAAAGTGATGTAATGCTGACCTCAAATGGCTTTCCTCTCTTCTGTGAAGCATGGTGGGCTGAACCAAGTCACATCCACTGGCCCATCTGTCACAGTGACCTTCTCCAGCCACTCGTACTCCATTGCCAGTTGTGGCCTCAGCAGACTGGTGTCTGGGTTTGTCACACCACTCTGGGGAGGAGAGGGTTTCTTCTTGGTGAAGAAGGCGGGCCGGACATTGGTGAAGGAGTCTGGAAGTTTCTGGAACTGTCTTCACTTTCCTCCTCTCCGAACTTCAGCTGTCCACGCTCTTCACCTTTGTCTTCTTTGGTTGGGTGCTGGAAAACAGAGACGCTGGTTCCATGGAAAGAAGTGGTCGCTGTCGTTGCAGTGGGATTGTGGTCTATGTTGTCCATGGCTGATGTGGTTAACAGCCCTTTTCGCAGAACTGGTGGACAGACCACCCCATCCTCCACGTACTTGCTGACTGTTGCATCTCCCAGCTGTGCAGATATCTGTAGCATCCTGTCATATGAAATGCTGATGCCATGCTCGTTAAGCATTTCCACCAACTTTCTCTTTCTGGTCTTTGTGTAGACGGACATCCCCATGTAAACAGGGAATGGGGTCTCTGTCTTTGGAGTGTCTGTGAGATGCTGCTCCTTCTTTGTACCTTGTGTAGCAGTTGTACTGAAGCAGCTGAGCAATTGCTAGATCTGTCTTTGATGCGCCAAACCTCAGTTGAGATTTGATGTCCGCTCCGTGTTCAAGCATGGCCACAAACTGAAGAAGAGTGAGTGGAATGGCCTGCTCGATGCACCCCTCATGGAAGGTTCCATCAAATGTGGACTTGTGGTCCAGCATATGTCTTCGCAAGATGTTAGCTGCTTTGCCAAGGATAATAGCTTCACTATAATAGTCAGAGGCTTCTGACAAGACAAAGCCCACATCTTTCTGGAAAGCCAGAAGAACATCCCTTCCCTGCTTGTGCACTTCCAACTCAGGTATTTCTGACAGCAGTTTTTCCTTCAATCTTGTGGAGTTGACAGCAGGTGCATCAACACCCAGCTGTTCCAGGCGCTGGGCATACAGGTGAACTATGTCTGCAAGTCGGAAGACTGCAGGACCCTCGCCAGATCTGGTGGTCTCTACTAGATATGTGACTAGCTCTGAGAATGCCTGTGGGTGGGCATCCTCTTCGGGTGCACGTTCCTGTTCCAGTCTCTTGGTGGCTCTGAGGTACGTCCTCTCTCTATTGTACAGGTCTGTCAAGCATGCAAAATGGTATTTGAGCTCCTGTGCAATAGCATTTCCACCGCTGAGTCTTGCAAGAAGTTTTCCCGTCATTTAAAGTTTGGGCACATTCATTAAGTCTGTTATTGAGGTTCATCGTCATAACTTGTCTGAGTTCAGAGGATGGGGCTTCTTTGTCACATATGAAACACGTTTGGCCTTCAAGGCTGGTTCTACGCAGCTTGGTCTGGCATTCTACTGGCTGAGCACTCTCTGCTCTTCTTTTTCTGGCTCTCTCCAGTTTCGTGTTGTTAAACATAAGGCGACAACTTTGGTGATACTGCGCCTTGTTCCTCCTCAGAGTTTCTTCAATGCCACCACCATCATCAAGTCTGGCTGGATCCAGAACAATAGGCATCTCATTAATTGCGTGAAAGAGGGGAATAGTAGTCGCAATCATAGTGTAGCCATCATGTTCTTGTGGTTGTTGTGCACGTGGTGACTTGAGCTCTTCACTCTTCTTCTTCTGGCAAAGACAACACTTGCTCCAGTCAGTCCGGAATTTAGACGGTCCTGGATCTGTATTTGCCATCTTGGTGAATACAGTATGATAATTATCACAGATATAATAACACAGATATAATAGATAACAGATAATCACAGTATATAACAGATAATCACAGTATGATATAACACAGTATGTTATATGATAACCGATATAACAGATAATCACTGTATGATAATTATCTGTATTCAGTGAATCAAGGCCGAGGGGTTATCCTTTTACCACCTTGATCACAATCATGCACAATAAGGTATGGGATACGACTAGGTTCGGGAATAAAAATATATGACCTACACCTAGCCCGATCGTTCATCCAGTATCATTTAAGTCCCGTGCAATCTGTACACCATCCAGGTAACTACATGCAAAGCAATGTAGAGCCCCGTTACCCTTGGCTCGGCTCTCCCGCGCTGGCACACCCTGTCAATTCAGGCGCGGCTATTTAACTAAACATCTATGTTAAACTACATGTAATCTACAGTAGCTAACTGATGCGGGGCTTATTAGACAGCATTTGGGACACTAAACTAATTATTTAGCTACACTAAACTAATTATTCAGCTGATACTGAACCCCATGCTGAGTTTCACAGCAGTGGTGCCACCAGTGTGCCCTGGCTGTGCGTTGACATCCGCTCTGTTGAGCTACTACACTACACCTTCCGCTGCAAGTCCCCCCGCCCACCGCATCGTGTCATGTCCAGTTTGGAAGCCTTGTACAGGAAGATGCTACACAT
The DNA here is from genome assembly GCA_032716605.1 of Paralithodes platypus. Lineage (NCBI taxonomy): Eukaryota > Metazoa > Arthropoda > Malacostraca > Decapoda > Lithodidae > Paralithodes > Paralithodes platypus. The sequence goes on along the minus strand of CM064557.1, from coordinate 12,425,915 downwards.
ACTAAACCTCTAACACTACTACGATATACACTACCATGCATTTTAGCCGAGTCAGACGTAACATGAACCTCTAATTTAGCAGAATATTATGATTCCGGGACTGATATTATGGTACAAGGAAGCTAGTGAGTAAGTCCATGGTTCCAAATTCGGATTCTACATAATGAAAAATGTATGATTTGACACCAAGATCATTCAAATAGGACAAGTCTTTGCGATTTTATTGCGAAATGCAACATTTCTGTATATTCAATGGCGGCCATCTTGAAAAATGGCCGCCATCTTGAATTTTTAGGTGGTTAACGGGTTTTATCAAAAGAGCAATCCCCAAGGAGTATGTGTGCCAAATGTGGTGCTTGTTTCCGGAAACTAACGATTCTCCTGAAATTTGCAGTTATCTGCTCCACTAATACCCATCACCCAGTGATGGTGGTGACCCCCCCCCCCCCTCCCCCCTCCCCCCAGGACCACCAAATGACTTAAGTGTCCGATTTTATGTTTTTCCTTCATTAGTAACCCATCCCATGTGTTTGAGGAAAAAAACATGAAATTTGGCTGGTCCTGGAGTGTCACTTATTAATATATCGCTTGGGGTCCAGTGGGTTAAGGTAGTTTGGGGATTTTAACAGTTTTTGCCCCATTTCTTTGCTAATTATTTAAAACCTTTCGTGCCACTTAGGTGTCGATTTTCTTCAGTTTAAAGAGCTTATGGGAGCCTGGGAGCTAGATAGTCAATTGGGATAGTTTTTACCCCTTTGATTACTAGAGTTCTTTCCTAAATTGTACAAAATCGTCTATATATAACCATAAGAAAGTGTCAAAATGTGTCCTAGTCATTCCAGATGGTCAGTGCTTATACTGTGTTCACATCATACTGGCACCATTAAGGGGGAGGGGTCTATTTTTTGGTAGATAATTTCATATTTATAAAAAAAAAAAAAAAATCTCCTCCCTAGACCTCTGTCAACTTTTAAGGGGAGGTATTTAGTTTGTTCCCTAGACCTCCAGCAAGCTTAAAATGACACCCCTTTGAGTCCCTTCCAAGATTAATTTGTAATTTTTTCGGTAGAAAAATGTCCCGGCCGAAGGCCGTTTCCTCTTAAGTTACAGGCTCGCTATCGCTCGCCAGGATAAAATCGACACCTGAATGGCACGAAAGGTCTTAAAATGGGGTGAAAGTTCTTAAAATCGCCAAACTAACGGGGCAAACTTCTTAAAATCTCAAAAGCAATGGGGCTAGACATGAGAGAGAAAGGGGCCAAGAAAAAAGTCCCTCAAGTGGATATCTCCCCTTAAACATACATCCATTAGATATCCCTCTTCTAGATTAATTTATAGCCTACATTTGTTTCGGCAGGGCCGGTTCTTCCAAAATTACAGGCTCACTATCGTTCGGCAGCAAAACAAATCGACACCTAAGTAGCACGAAAGGTCTTTATGTTGACAAAAGAATGGGGCGAAAGGTCTTACAATCGACAAACTAATGGGGCAAACATCGTAAAATCTGAGAACTAGCCTAATGGGGCAAACATCGTAATATCTGAAAACGAATGGGGCTAAAAATAAGGGAGAAAGTGGTCTCGAAAAACTGCCCTTGTCCCCTTAATTTTGTCAAGATACTATTAATAATTTATTTTCTATATTCTGGCTATTTTAAGACGATTATATGCAGCTTAAGAAGAGTACTATGTGGAAGTCAGAGAGTTAATTGAGATAGTCTCGAGTGGAAGTCAGAGAGTTAATTGAGATAGTCTCGACCCTTGGAATTATATGTAGCTTAAGAAGAGTACTATGTGGAAGTCAGAGAGTTAATTGAGTTAATTGAGATAGTCTCGACCCTTGGAATTATATGCAGCTTAAGAAGAGTACTATGTGGAAGTCAGAGAGTTAATTGAGATAGTCTCGACCCTTGGAATTATATGCAGCTTAAGAAGAGTACTATGTGGAAGTCAGAGAGTTACTTGAGATAGTCTCGACCCTTGGAATTATATGCAGCTTAAGAAGAGTACTATGTGGAAGTCAGAGAGTTACTTGAGATAGTCTCGACCCTTGGAATTATATGTAGCTTAAGAAGAGTACTATGTGGAAGTCAGAGAGTTACTTGAGATAGTCTCGACCCTTGGAATTATATGCAGCTTAAGAAGAGTACTATGTGGAAGTCCGAGAGTTAATTGAGATAGTCTCGACCCTTGGAATTATATGCAGCTTAAGAAGAGTACTATGTGGAAGTCAGAGAGTTAATTGAGATAGTCTCGACCCTTGGAATTCCCACAGATCCTTCCTAAACTGAATGAAATCGTCTAATGATTGCCAGAATAAACTGTCAAAATGTGGCATTTTCTTGAAGGGGTTAAGATGCAGTACTTCCATATGGTTAATGCTTATACTGTGTTTACATCATAGTGGCACTAGTAAGGGAGATTTTTTTTTTTTTTTTTTTTTTTACACGCTTAACCCAATTAGTATTGAGATTTTAAGACGTTCACCAAATTAGTTTGGCAATTTTAAGACCTTTCGCCCCATTTCTTTGCCAATAAAATAAGCGCTTTCGTGCCATTTAAGTATCGATTGTTTCCTGGCTAGCGATAGCGAGCCTGTTACCTGTAGGAGGAACCGGCCTTTGGCTGGGACATTTTTCTACCGGAAAATGGACAAATGTATCTCAAAGGAGGGGTCTTGTGGGTGTTTTTTAAGCTTGATAGAGGTCTAGGGAGTAAGCTTGATAGAGGTCTAGGGAGTAAGCTTGATAGAGGTCTAGGGAGTAAGCTTGGTAGAGGTCTAGGGAGTAAGCTTGATAGAGGTCTAGGGAGTAAGCTTGATAGAGGTCTAGGGAGTAAGCTTGATAGTGGGCTAGGGAGTAAGCTTGATAGTGGGCTAGGGAGTAAGCTTGATAGTGGGCTAGGGAGTAAGCTTGATAGTGGGCTAGGGAGTAAGCTTGATAGAGGGCTAGGGAGTAAGCTTGGTAGAGGTCTAGGGAGTAAGCTTGATAGTGGGCTAGGGAGTAAGCTTGATAGTGGGCTAGGGAGTAAGCTTGATAGTGGGCTAGGGAGTAAGCTTGATAGTGGGCTAGGGAGTAAGCTTGATAGAGGTCTAGGGAGTAAGCTTGATAGAGGTCTAGGGAGTAAGCTTGATAGAGGTCTAGGGAGTAAGCTTGATAGAGGTCTAGGGAGTAAGCTAACCATTTTTCGGTAGAACAATATTTCGGCCAACGGCTGGTTCCTACTAAAATACAGGCTTGCTATTGCTCGCCAGGAAAATAATTGCTTGTTATCGCTTACCAGGAAACGAATAATTGCTTGTTATCGCTTACCAGGAAACGAATAATTGCTTGTTATCGCTTACCAGGAAACGAATAATTGCTTGTTATCGCTTACCAGGAAACGAATAATTGCTTGTTATCGCTTACCAGGAAACGAATAATTGCTTGTTATCGCTTACCAGGAAACGAATAATTGCTTGTTATCGCTTACCAGGAAACGAATCGACACCTAAATGGCACGAAAGCTATTTATATCGACGCAAAAGGTCATAAAATCGCCCCACTAATGGAGCGAACGTCTTAACATTTCATAACTAATGGGGCTAAACAAGAGGGAGAAGGGGGTCCAGAAAAAAAATATATAATGACTAGTTGGTTTGAAGGACTTTTAACACCTGTACCGGCGACGTCTATGTAATTATGTTTAGCTATATTTAAATGAGCTTGTTAAGGGGAGATATCCACTTGAGGGAGTTTTTTCTTGACTCCTTTCTCCCTCATGTTTAGCCCCAATTGCTTTTCTAATTTTAAGACGTTCGCCCCATTATTTTGATGATTTTAAGAACTTTCAACCCATTTCTGTCAAATTTAAGACCTTTCGTGCAATTTAGGTATCGATTTTATCCTGGCGAGCGATAGCGAGCCTGTAATTTAAGAGGAACCGGCTTTCAGCCGGGACATTTTTCTACCGAAAAATGTAAAAATTTATCTTGAAAGGGGCTCAAGGGGGTGTAATCTTAAGCTTGATGGATATCTAGAGACCAAACTAAAAACCTCCCCTTAAGTTTAAGAAGGATCCGTGGTAGTAAAAAGGGTTAAATAAGATAGTTTACACCCTGTTAAACTGAATACTATCGTCTAACATGAAATAGTTCGCAACCTGTCAATTGCTGGAGGCTTTTTATAAAATGAATAATATCGTCTAATAGTAACCAGAATAAAGTTAAGAAGCACAAGGACTGAAACAACCTTGATAATCCTTTCTTGCACAAGGATGTAGAATAAAAGTCCAGAGATAAGTTATAGGTTCTTATTAGCCACAGGGAGCTGGGAGGCACTTGTTAAGCTGAGTGCCGACCGGATGTTACTGATGAAAACATGTGCAGCGGTGCCGGATATATTTGGTGCAACGCTGCCGATAGTACAGAGTACGGTATATTATCATGGGATATGAAACAATGATAGTATTGCCCTGAAAGTACATGCGTGTATGTTGCAATATGATTAAGGCATGTGTACACTCTGTATATATGTTGTGTGTGCACTTAACCTATATCAACAATTTGAACTCCTTTATCTGTACCAGTTCACTATAATTGTGCTAGACATATGAAATGGTTTTGATAATCTGGCACTACTCGGTTCTTTCCAAACTACCTTCTTTTGGCTTCTATCCCTCCAGCTGTGCCTTTATATCTCAAATTTTCTTTCCAGGCGTTGTGGATGACCCTCGTTCACTTCTTCAGCGTATCAACTCTGGTGTTCCTCAGGGTTCTGTTCTATCCCCAGTCCTATTTCCAATTTTCATTAATGATCTTCTCAGCTGTACCTGCAGTCCTGTCCACTCATATGCTGATGACTCTACCTTACACTATTCTACTAGTTTTACTCAACCTTCTTCCTTAAGGGGAGGTTTTTAGTGTGTTTCCTAGACTTCCATCAAGCTTGAAATGACACCCCCTTGACCCCCTTTCAAGATAAATTTGTAAATTTTTCGGTAGAAAATGTCCCGGCCAAAGGCCGGTTCCTCTTAAATTACAGGCTCGCTATCGCTCGCCAGGAAAAAATCGACACCTAAATGGGACGAAACGTTTTAAAAGTGACATAATTGGGGTGAAAGTTCTTAAAATCGCCAAACTAATGGGGTGAACGTCTTAAAAGCAATGGGGCTAAACATGAGGGAGAAAGGGGTCAAGAAAAAAATCCCTCCAGTGGAAATCTCCCCTTAAAGTCACTCCAGGGCAGGGTGTCAAATGAACACGGAGCCCTCTCCTTTTTAGTCTAGATTTTTGTATATACAAAGATAAAAAAATGGTATACAGTTAAAATGGTCAAAACAATGTTATTTCATATTAATTTGCTTGTGTTCCTGCTCATAACCATTCAAGTCTTCCAACAAAATTGCTCCGGTTTGATCCTTGCTCCAGGGCTTACGTGATGAGGCCATGGCGTGCCTATCCTCTGATCTTTCAACAATTTGTGATTGGGGCAGAGAGAATCTTGTTAATTTCAGTGCTTCCAAGACCCAATTTCTCCATCAGTCTACTTGTCGCAATCTGCCACACGACTGTCTCTTATTCTTCAACAATACACAAATCCACCCTCATCTTCTCTCAATATCTTTGGTGTATCTTTTTCCTCTAAACTTTCTTGGATGACCATATCACCACTTTTGCTAAAACGGCTTCCTAAATTTCGCCCATGTATTGGGTGTTGTTTGCATATGTGGGGAGGTTGCCCCCATACAGTAATTCTCGAAAGGGTCAAGTCCACAGCATTACGTCATATCAACTCGCCACCTCTGCTTAATTCCTTACAATCCCTGTATACATGCCACAATGTTGCACCTCTTTCACTCTAATATCGCTATTACACAATCAATGTTCTCTCAGTGCATACCCCTTCCCTTATGGCGAGTGTGAGGCACCCGCCTTTCAACACAGTCCAACTCCTTTTCTGTCCAGCCCTCCAAACCAAGAATTAACAATCTTATCATTCTTTCTTCTACTCGACAAGTAAACTCTGGAACTCTCCCTCAATCAATATTTCCTTCATTCTATGATTTTGACTGCTTTAAACTTCGTGTGTCCAGGCATTTTGACCCCACTGTACCTTGAATTTGGCTGTCACTCTTTTGGCTTTGGGGGAGACACCAGTTACAGGCAGCCTGCCTTTTGTCTCCTTCGTACAAATAAAAAAAACAAATACTATTTTTAATAATATAATTAAGTGTTTGACACGCTTATCGCTTTGACTGATGTACAGTATATCCATATTCAAAATGTTCGTATAAACTTGGTTTTAATGCATCATTATAATGGTAATAATAATAATAATAATAATAATAATAATAATATTAATAATATAATAGTAAAACTAATAATAATGATAATAATAAAAGTATTAATACTAACTATACTTTTCCCCTACAGGATGAGGTGAACCACCGTCTGCTGATGAACGGCTGGTTTAGCATGGTAAGTGGAGACTAACCCTTATGTTGATACAGTTTTTAACTCTCTGCACTCCCTTGATTGACAGGGCTAGGGCGTGTCATTACTGCATGTATACGTATGTATGTACTTCTACTCAGGCACAACACTCATAGCTGGGGTTGGCTGACTCTCGACTGAGCCCGAACAAAAACATTTGAAGTTCCAATTCTTAGGGTCCTGTAATGCCGCAGTTGTGGCAAGTGCTTAAACAAAACTGGATTTAGAAAATCGTTTGAACTATCAGCCCAAGTGGATTATTTGTTTTGGTCTAGTGGCGAGAGCGTTCGCCTTATAAGCGTGGGGAACCGTGTTCGAGCCCTGGGCCGGCCTGTTGGTAGCCTCACAAAATCATTTCGGGGGGTGATTTCTGCATCTAACAAAGTTTAGGTGTGTTGGTTGAATTGTAAATAGTGATGTAAAGTAATTGTAAAGTCGGCAAAATAGCATGGTGCCGTTACGAAGCCTCTTCAGTTCAAGACCACTTTCGTGTTCCCTCGCCCCTTACTCTGTCTCGTCTAGTAGGTGTTTTACAAGGGGAGGAGGATAACTAGCCCTATGCCTCCACAAGGAAAAGTAGGACAGTAAAAGAGACAGACAGAAACGGCTAGGGTTGGGTAGAGGATGCCAAACCTCACTCTGGATAGGACCAGCCCTCACCCTGGACATTTGCCACGAATTGCTAGACCGAGCTTCGCAAAATCTTGCCATCTTCCAATGGTATAGCGTGGCATTATGACTTAAATTATGACCTGTAATTTCAGATGTGGAATGATCCGCGCTTGACGTGGGACAAGGACCAGTACCCCACCATCGCCCACCTCACCCTCTCCCCCGGCACCGTATGGATTCCTGACTGGACTATTTACAATGGGTGAGAATATAGTAGTTCCATGTATACCAGGATTCTTGACCGGTAGACCATTTCAACCAGTAGATCTCGATCAGTAGACCATTTCAACCAGTAGAACTCGACCGATAGACAGTTTCAACAAGTAGATCTTGACCGATAGACAGTTTCAACCAGTAGAACTCTACCGATAGACAGTATCAACCAGTAGAACTCGACCGATAGACAGTTTCAACCAGTAGATCTCGATCAGTAGACCATTTCAACCAGTAGAACTCGACCGATAGACAGTTTCAACCAGTAGAACTCGACCGATAGACAGTTTCAACCAGTAGAACTCGACTGATAGACAGTTTCAACCAGTAGAACTCGACCGATAGACAGTTTCAACCAGTAGATCTTGACCAGTAAGCCATTGCAACCACGAGAAAGGGGAAACTGGCACTGGTGTTAAACCAACAATCATTCTATATTGTTGCGGCACTGTTGGAGCTTGTGTGGAGCGAGTGTGTGCTGCCGAGTTTTACTGAGGTGTAGGTAGTGCTTGTCAGCATCAGCCGCGGTAGTGACATGGTGGGGCAGTTTTGTTGCAGAACTTTGTTGTTGTACCACAGTCCAAGTTACCTAACCCCTTCTGTACCAGCAACGTCTGTTTCAGTTTATTCTAGCTATATCTAGACGATTTTCTGAAGCTTTGGAATGATATATAGTAGCAAAAAGGATTAATTGAGTTAGTCTGTAGCCTGGCTACAGACTGTGACTGGCTCGAGAGTGTTATCTTTGGCAGTGAGGCACGGAGATGGTGGACAAGTTATGCTACTTGGGTGATACCATCTCTGCCAATGGTGGGGCTGAGGCCACCACTATTGCCAGAATAAGATGCGGCTGGGGAAAGTTTAGAGAACTTGTGCCACTTCTCACTCCATCTCCCCTTGAAGAGAAACTTGTACGCTTCATGTGTTAGAAGCGCAATGACATATGCTTCAGAAACGTGGCCTGTCAAAGCGGATGATATCAACAGAATGGAACGCAATGAGATGAGAATGGTGAGATGGATGTGTGGTGCCAAACTGCAAGATAGGAGATCAAGTGAAGAGCTAAGGCGAAGGTTAGGTATCATGAGTATCAGTGATGAGATGCGTACTAACAGGCTTGGTTGGTTTGGATATGTGGATAGGATGGATGAACTAAGCTGGGTGAAAAGATGCAAATCCATGAAAGTGGAAGGAACTGCATCAAGGATCGAACCAAGAAAGACGTGGGATCGGACTTTACAGTCTGATCTTAAATCAAAGAACCTGACAATTGAGGCAGCTCTTACAGGGTTGCCTGGAACGCTGCCATTAGGACGTGAGACCGGAACCGCGCTTCGTGTGGATCACTGTCTTTAAATCTGTGTGGGTATGTACTGTATGTATGTATTGGTAGACATCCTTCCTAAACTGAAAAATATTGTCTAATAGTTGCCAGAATATAATATAAAGAATGTCACCAGTACAGAAAGGGCTAATAGAGGATTGCTGGCACCGAATGTTGCTCCTCTGGCCTGGTTCTGGTGCTCTGGGGTGAAGATGGCCGATGGGATCCACAAAACATAGTCTCTCCCCATTGCCAACCCCCACCTAATAGTTCACCAGAACTGAGCCTGGTGAAAGCGCACCAAGGGGCTGCTTTATTACCCCTTATGTACTGGCGTCGTCTTTTTCATTTTATTCTAGCTATATTTAGACAATTTTGCGCAGTTAAAAATGGATCTGTTGTAGTAAAAATGGTTAATTGAGATAGTTCAAAGCCTGTTAATTGCTTGAGGCCCATCCTAAACTGCACAAAATCGTCTTGATATAACTAGAATATGTTAAAAGGACATCACCGGTAGAGAAGGGGTTAATAGGTGTATAATAGCAGGCCAGCAGTAGCGTTGTGTGGACTCATGGGGTGTGTCCCTGCCGCTAGCTCTGGTGGGGTGCTTCGAGGCCACTGGATCCTATTGAGTAGGATTTGCAAGTTCGTTATCGCTCGCTAGGAAATAAATTGACACCAAAATGGCATGAAAGGTCTTAAAACTGACAGACACTTTTCCTTCCGAAAAATTTACAAATTCATGTCTAGGGCGTGTTTGTTTTATTCTTGATGGAGGTCTAGGGAAGAAACTAAGACTATCATCATCATCATCTCTGACGCCTTGCTTCCCCCTGGGAAACCCCCACTAGAGGATGGCCATGACAGAAACGTCTCCAAGCTACTTTGTCAAGACATGCCTCCTTTGCCCGTGCCACAATGCCCCTTCCACTACGTGGAAGTTTTTCTTCAATATATTTTTCCACTTTTTTTCCCCATACCATAGGTGGTCTTCCACTACTACCGGTTCCACTCACCTGACTCCCATATATCTTTCTTGGCATTCTGTCTTCATCCATTCTCTGAACATGACCATACCACCTCAAAGTACTTCTCTTTATCCACTCAACCACACCACAATCAATGCCCAAAGCCTGCTCTTCCATTCCAAAGGACTCCTACACTTCCCTATTACTTGGCCCATCTAGCCTATTCATGCCAGCTGCCATTCTGAAAAAGCTCATCTCCACAGCTCTTAGTTTGAAGAGGTCCTCGTCACTTGCCGTCCATGTCTCGCTTCCATACGAGAGTGTTGGGAGCAGCACACTGTTTCTCAGTGACTTTTTGACTTCCTGGCTAACCATTCTTCCTTTGAGAATACTATCAAGTTCTCCAATCACTTTTCTCCTTTGCATTTGCACTAAGACTATAATATATATATATATATATATAATAAACCGACCAAAATATAATTATAGGCCTACCCTATCCCCTCAGAGAAAAGTTTGTTGAAGCATAAATCTGTATACTGTACACTTGTACAGTAATCTAAAAGGAGGAAATTTCGAGTAATAAAAGACATAACTTTTTTTTTTTTTCTCCAAAATTTGATTATGCTAAATCGTTATTTCGACATAATTATTTTGATAAGTTGTTTCGTCTGTATATTGTGTCGTCCCTGTTTTGGTTTGTTTATTTTGCAAGTTATACATGATAAAAAGTGTACATCTCCTCCTCACCAACTTATTACTATTCCAGTGGCGACCCTGAGCGCCAACTGTTGACCGGGTCCAAGAACTACCGCCTGCAGCTGTACCCGACCGGCCAAGTACTCTTCGTGCCATCCATGATGCTCCACTTCACCTGTATCATGGACCTCACCTACTGGCCCCACGACGAACACAACTGCACGGTCAAGATTGGATCCTGGGTCTACAATTCCAACGTTGTGGACCTGCAGTTAAAAGAAGATGCAGACCCAAAGGTGAGCAGGGTTGAGACTTCTTTAGGATTTGGTTTTTGACCTGCCCATAAAGAGGATATGGAGCTCTGATCTTACTTTCAACCATTTTTACAAAAATATGATGTTCTGGAAGGAGGTTAATAGAGTAAGAAAGGGAATTTAAAGGAGGGAAGAGTCAGTGAAAGATGCAAATGGAGAGTTATTAGTGGAAGGAGTGCAAGTGAGGAAAAGATATGTTGAGTATTTTGAATCTTGGCTAAATGTAAGAGATGAAAGCGAGGCAGTGATTGATGGAATAGGTTACCCAGGTGAAAGGGAATGCATGAAAGAATTGGGAACAATTAGGTGAAAGAAGCAGTGAGACAAATGAGAGCGGGAAAAGCAGAAGGTATGGATGGTATTGCTGTGGAGTGTATTAAGAAGGGTGGAGATGTGATAATAGATTGGCTGGTGAGACTATTCAATGTGTGCTTTGTTGTGTCAATGGTCCACTAGACTGGAGGAGTGCGTGTATTGTGCTGTTGTACAAGGGAAGGGAGACCAGCAGGAATATTAAAGTTAAAAAGGTATTAGTTTTTTATCAGTTGTTGGAAAGCTGTATGGCAGGGTGTTGATAGAGAGGATAATAAAGGGTACAGAAGGTGCAGTAGGAGAAGAGCAGTGCGGTTTCAGGAGGGGAAGAGGTTGCGTGGATCAGTTTTTTGCAGTAAGAGAGCTATGCAAGAAGTATTTAGAGAAGCATAATGAGATATTTTGAGCTTTTATGGATTTGGAAAAAGTGTATGATTGCGTGGATCGAGAAGCAATGTGGAAGATGTTAAGGATTTATGATATTGGAGGAAATTTTTTAAGAGCAGTCAAGAGTTTTTATGAAGAGAGTAGAGTATGTTTTAGAGTAAGGAACGAGTTGAGTGAATGGCTTGAGGTAAATGTTGGTCTGTTACAGGGTTGTGTAATGTCACCGTGGTTGATTAATGTATATATGGATGGTGTGGTGAAGGTGAAAATTAAAACTATGGGTAAAGGATTGGGTTTTGTAGGAAAGAATGGTAGCGATTATGAGTTGAACCAGTTGCTGTTTGCTGATGACACAGTATTGGTGGTGGATTCTGAGGAGAAACTGTATACTATATACAGTACATACATACAAAGATAAAATTACAGTTTGTGGTTCAATTTATGTCTTTGGAAGGGATAAAATGGCACAAACAATGCTATGTCATGTTATTTTTTTTATTATTTTTTTATTCCTTCTCATAATCATTCAAGTCGTCCAACAAAATTGCTCCGGTTTGATGCCTTGGCATAATATTATGACCCCACGTTCCTCTACCAGAACGAACTGAAGTATAAAGTGGGGTCCAGCGGATACAACCTGAGCACCAGCGAGTGGGAGATAGTCCGCTCCAACGCGTTCAAGGAGGTGAAGTACTACCCCTGCTGCGAGGAACCCTACAACGCCTACATCTTTAGTGTCTACCTCAGGCGCGCTACTCCGGCTCACGTCTGGATGGTAAAGGGCCCTATTGTCTGTGAGTAGATTGGCGATGTGCCTGTATCTGTCTTTAATTCTCTCTCTCTCTCTCTCTGTTAATTTTATGTGTTTTTTTAATTTTTAATAATTTTGAGATATAAAAACTAATACAGTATATGTAATACCCTTCATTTTCATGAAGGTTGTCAGTGATCCTTTGAATTCAAGTGCACAGTTTCCCACGTAAGTTCTGTTCCTCGTCGGGATCTTAGGTATGAAAGTAATATAGTATGAATGAATTGCGAGTGTGGTTTCACCGTTTCTTTTAATTATCAGTATACTAATCAGATAAGTTAACCACTGCATATGAAACTATTCTCGTAATTTAATCATGCGCATTATGTTTTTTATGTATAAAATCATGGGGAGGAACAGAACTTAGGGCCTATGTGGACATACTATTAATTACATTATTTTTCCAGGTCTGACCCTCTTGAGTGTGATCGTGGTGTTGCTGCCGGTGAGTCGGTCGGGGATCAAGATGTCAGTGGGTTGCCTCCTCCTCATTGCCGACCTCATCTTCTTGAACTTTACGGCCAACACCATCACCCACAACCCTTCACATACACCACTGCTGGGTTAGTACATTAGTGGTCCTATCCAGTGGTGAGGTTTGGCATCCTCTACCCAACCTTTGGCTTTACTGTCTGTCTCTTTTCCTGTACTACTTTTCCTTCTAGGTGCTGGTGAGATCACCCAATTGGGTGGCACTGCAAGCGGGGCTGTGGACGGTCGGGGCATTGGCCCAGGGGTGCAAGCCCGTGGACTGATGATCCGCTGCCCTCTCAGAGACAGATCTCATCTCACCTTGGCCCTTTCGGGGGCCTGACCATCTGGAGTGGCTTCGGTCTACTGGAATCGGAACTGTTCGGCCAGACTGTCTGGGGAACTAGAACAACAACAACCAACCCTTCACATATACCACTGCTGGGTTAGTACGGTGGTGGTAGCAACAAACACCATCACTCACAACCCTTCTCTCTCATGTTTAGCCCCATTAGTTTTTAGATTTTACGATAGTGGTAAGAGCAATGGGGTTGCCACACGAGAGCTTTTAAAGGGAGATTGTTTTTTTTCTGGACCTCCTTCTCCCTCATATTTAACCCTATTAGTTTTCAGATTTTAAGATGTTCACCCCGTTAGTTTATAGATATAAGGCCTTTCGCCCCATTTCTCTGTCTTTATGGCATAACTTGAGGGAAAAGGGAGTCCAGAAAAAACACTCCAGGTCTATTTTTTTCACCTAAGGGAAAATATAATCCCTTAGCAGTTAATTTGTTGACACTTATGCCCCTTTCCCACTGGTGCGACAACTCACGATTTTCGTCGCCGACACCAATAAATTGGCACATTCGTGACATGTCTCAACACCTCTCATGAAAAATCGTTTGACTCTCAAGGCCTCGCAAGGGCCCTCGCGGGTCGTCGCAAATGTTCGGACCATTCAAAATTTTGGAAGAGGACTCACGAGGATTGGTTGCCCTCGCAAGCATCGTCAAGCATCGCCGAGGGATCTGCGAGGGCTTCTGCGATCATCTGCGACATCGGCGAAACATCGGAGAGGGTTTCGCACAAAAAAAACTTTGCAACGCTGCATGGATGCTCACCGATGCTCTCAGATACTCTGCTCGCAATGCTCACAGATGTTCCGAGAACATCGACGATGCAAAAAACACCTTCGGCGAGGTGGGTAAAAAAAATGTATTAGGCCTATAGTGAACCTGTCAACCCTTTTTTCTATGCACCTCTCATGGGAGGTTCACCTGGTTTTTTGTTTCTCTTTCTCTCCTTTTCTCTCTTTCTCTGGTTTGTATCCTGAATATTCAGTCAACTGTTTTAAGACGTTTATCCCCATCCAAGTATCGATATCTTCCTGGCAAGTGTGTGTGTAAGTGTGAGAGTCCGAGTGTAGGGGGTGAGACAGTGAAGCACGGGAACGAGGTGGCTTCAGAGATGGGGTCGTTTCGGGCCATGAGTGAGCACCGTGCCTCATGTGAAGGCAAGATGGCAGGTGCTCGTTGTACTCTACGTGCTTCACGGTCTCACTCCCTAGACTGGAACAAGACCTCACGGGTTTCACTGTTCATTGTAAAGCGGTGAATGTTAAGGCTCTCAGCCTATGCCCGAGAGGAAGTAAGTTGGAATATAGAAAAAAAAAAAAAAAAAAAAAAGCGATAGCGAACCAGCATTATATGGAGAAATCCGGCTTCGCCTGAGACATTTTTCTATCGAAAAATATACAAATTTAGCTTGCTCTCAAAACAAAAATATATATATGTTGGCTCGCTACAGCTCACCAGGAAAATATTGAAACCTGGATGGGGGTAAACGTCTTAAAACAGTAGGCTGAACGGGGCCGAACGGATTATAGGCAAAGAGAGAGGGAGAGAAAGAGAAACAAAAACGAGGAGGGAGAGAAAGAGAAAACTAAAACAGCGAGGTGGGCTCAATGTTTACGTTACGGCTTAGCCTAATTGAGCCCACCTCGCTGTTTTAGTTTTCTCTTTCTCTCCCTCTCTCCTCGTTTTTTGTTTTTTTTTCTCTCCTCTCTTTGCCAATCTTCGAATTTAGGGGAGATGGGTCGTTTTCTGGTCCCCTTTCTTCCTCATGGTTAACCCCATTAGTTTTCATATTTCATGACGTTCGGCCCATTAGTTTGGCGATTTTAAGACATTTCACCCCATTTCGTTGTCAATATTAAGACTTTTCGTGTCATTTAGGCATCGAGTTTTTCCTGGCTAGCGATAGCGAGCCTGTACTTTTTGAGGAATCGGCCTTCGCCCAGGATATATTTCTATCGACAAATGTACAAATTGATCTTGAAGGAGGGTGTTGGGGGGTCCTTTATATGCTTGATGGAGGTCTAGGGATGAAACTAGGGATGAAATAGAAAACAAACAAAAAACGAGGAGAGAGGGAGAGAAAGAGAAAACAAAAAAAGGCGAGGTGGGCTCAATTTTTAAGCCGTAACGCAAACATTGAGCCCACCTCGCTGTTTTTTTTTTTTTTTCTTTCTCTCCCTCCCTCTCTCTTACCGTTTTTTTTTTCTATTTCTCTCCCTCTCTCTTTACCTATATCCGTTCGGCCCCGTTCAGCCTACTGTTTTAAGACGTTTACCCCCATCCAGGTTTCACTACGCCGAACCATCGCTTGAATCGCCGAAGACGTCGCAGAACATACGGCGAGTTTTCTTTCATCCTCGCATGATTTCGCAAGATATTTTTGAAAATGTGACATGCCTCGCAGAGGTCATCGGCGAAACATCGCTCACTTCGCCGATAACGTCGCAGAAGGTCGGCGATTGCCTCGCCGACATCGGCGACATCTTCGCCGAGTATAATTTGTCATCTGTTTGAAACGGTCAAAATCGTGAACGTCGCACGTATTTTTGCGAATTTGACAAAACTAAGTCATCGGCGACGAAAATCGTGAGTTGTCACACCAGTGGGAAAGGGGCATTACAGTACACAATAGGAAACTTCTCTATATTTATCATATTAACTCTTCCAGCATCGCTGACGTCCTGTTCATTATATACTCTGGCAACTAGTAGACGATTTTATTTAGCTTATGAAGGACGTCTACTAATTAAGAGGCCAGACTATCTCAAATAATCCTTTTAGCTACCATGTAATAACTATCCTTCCTAATCTTCGTAAAATCGTCGAAATGTAGCTGAAGTCAAAGAAAAAGGACGTCACCGGTAATGAAAGGGTTAACGCCAAATTTGCATGAATAATTAACAACATATTTTGCCATCAATTATTCACATTAGCTGACAAATTAAGATAATGATACTTCAATTTAGTGATATTAAAATGTTGAGCAAATGTTTGGCAGTCATTCTGTGGGATATGGCACAATTATCAGTTCGTGCAAGTGCTGAAAAGTGAACACAGGTATTTCTTACTTTCGACTGATCAGCACACTCTTCTAGATATTATTTAAGCATATGTAGATGGGGGGGGGGGTAATTTTTTCTCTATACTAGACCTCTATCAAGCTTTAAAAAAAAAAAAAAAATCCTTCGATATATTGTAGATTTGTAAACTTTTCGTTAGAAAATGTTTCGGCCAAAGACCGGTTCCTCCTAAATTACAGGCTTGTAATCGCTCGTCAAGGAAAAATCGACAAGTAAATGGCATAAAATGTCTTGAGTTTGAACAAAAACATGGGAACAAGGTCTTAAAATAGCCAAATTAGGGGCGAACGTATTAAAATGGCAAGCGTATTAACATTTCAAAACTAATGGGGCTAAACATGAGGGAGTAGGGGGTCCAGAAAAACTGAAAACCTCCCCTGAATTATTGCATCGGGTATCCCACTGAGGTGTGGTACTAGCCCTAAATTCCTACTGTTCAGTGAATCAATGAACATGTTATCAATCCTTATCTAGGTATTCCATGTGGACCCAGAATACAGTCCTGTACTAGAATTTGAGCAATAATTGTAGACTTCTTGAGTCAGTCTAGCATCATGGCTTTCTTGTACAATAATTTATGTTTATTGTTTTGAAAGAGACAAAGCTTATTCATGTTCCACTCGACTCCAATACATTTATCAGTTACTGTAAACACTTATAAATTATGAAATCTCAGTGCCTAAATAATTGTGTCCATTCTGACTTTGCCTCCATACTGTGTTGTTGGTGTAGTGGTTAGAACCTGTCAGTTCTGTATGTAATATCCTGGGTTCGAATCCTAGGAGAATCACATGCTTTCATTGATTTAATTTGGGGGTGTTATTGGTGTTAAAAACGATGTTAAAAAATAAATAAAATAAAATAATATCTTTCTCCTCCCTTACAGTGAAGCTGATGGTTGTGGAGGTGGTGGTAGTGAGTATCAGTATAATGGTGAGTGGGTTGGTGTGTTGGTTGGCCCACTCCCCCCACTCAGCACCACTCCCAGGCCCACTCAGGCGACTGGTGATGCTCCTCGCCGGCCTCCTGTGTCTCCAGAGCTACGCCAGAGAGGTCAGTGGCTCGTATGGGTTGACAAGGAAGTGTATGTTTTGGACTATGTCTGTTTTGCATGGGTATGTCTTGGATGACTATTGGCCACTATACATGCAGCATGATCCCCTGCAACATCCCTGTATCTAGTGCAGGGCGGGTCTTGTTGGAACCGCCCTGTTTCACTCCATTGGTTTTGAGATTTTAAAATGTGTCACCTCTATAGTTTTGGTGATCATAAGACACTTTACCCCATTTAGGTGTTGTTGTTTTCTGGCCGAGCGATAACGAGCTTTCAGCTTGGGAGAAGACGGCCTTTGACCGAGACATTTTTCTACCGATAAATGTACATACTTATCTTGCAGGGGGTCTGGGTGGCGTTATTTGTTTAGTTTGAAGGGGGTCATGGTAAGCGTTTTACTTAGTCCAGGGGGAGATTATAATACATTGGTCGAAAATGGCAACAGCCATCAAAACTCTCAATTAAAATACACCAAAATATTACAATAACCCCCAAGACGTTGCACCAGACAGGGTTAAGAACCATAAAGATGGATTTTACATTAAGGTGTTTTTTTTGTCAACTTTTGGTCCACAAGTATGTCCTTTCCACAGTTTGAGACTATTTTGGTCCACAAGTATGTCCTTTCCACAGTTTGAGACTATTTTGGTCCACAAGTATGTCCTTTCCACAGTTTGAGACTATTTTGGTCCACAAGTATGTCCTTTCCACAGTTTGAGACTATTTTGGTCCACAAGTATGTCCTTTCCACAGTTTGAGACTATTTTGGTCCACAAGTATGTCCTTTCCACAGTTTGAGACTATTTTGGTCCACAAGTATGTCCTTTCCACAGTTTGAGACTATTTTGGTCCACAAGTATGTCCTTTCCACAGTTTGAGACTATTTTGGTCCACAAGTATGTCCTTTCCACAGTTTGAGACTATTTTGGTCCACAAGTATGTCCTTTCCACAGTTTGAGACTATTTTGGTCCACAAGTATGTCCTTTCCACAGTTTGAGACTATTTTGGTCCACAAGTATGTCCTTTCCACAGTTTGAGACTATTTTGGTCCACAAGTATGTCCTTTCCACAGTTTGAGACTATTTTGGTCCACAAGTATGTCCTTTCCACAGTTTGAGACTATTTTGGTCCACAAGTATGTCCTTTCCACAGTTTGAGACTATTTTGGTCCACAAGTATGTCCTTTCCACAGTTTGAGACTATTTTGGTCCACAAGTATGTCCTTTCCACAGTTTGAGACTATTTTGTACTTGATTGAAGGTACAGGTCTCCCTTGATTTACGACTGGGTTATGTTCCTGAAAACCCGATCTTAAATAGAACGATGGTATAGCAAACCGTAATATTAATGGGGTAAATGGGGATGCATTCTTGGACAAGCCAAAGCCCAAACACCAACACCTAAAAAATACTACAATACTATCGTAAATTGGGGCATCGGATAGTGGGGAGACCTGTAGAATAATTTATTCGACATAATTATTCAAATAGTATAGATAATATACAGTATTTCTGAAACTGCCAGATCAAATTTGTGTGATAAATTACTGTACTTGGATATATTAACCTTAAATCTGGTATGCCTCACCTCTGTTATAACCACCACAGTCTGCCGGTACGCGTCACCATTCACCTCACCGATGCACATAATACTTCTCTCTTCTCTGCTCTTGCTGGTCCCTCTCTCATGTGGCATTATATATCCATATTACTATGCTCAATTCAGCACGTTCTATTCTATTAATGTCTCTATGTTTAACTGCCTACCTTTCACTGCCATAAAGAAAGCTGCACACTTCACACACATGTAGCATAAGGCTTCTCATTAGTAGCGTACTGAGGAAGAGATCCGTTCTTGTCAATAGTGGTAACAACCCTATGAACTTCTTCCAGACATTCTTACATTCTTACATTCCTATCTCCTTCTTCATCCCCAGCATTGATTTGTCCTCCCCGTAACATAATTCATTGACACACTTCTGAGACACAACCCCAGTGCCAACTCTTTCTACTTTAGATTAAGCTTGCCAGTACTGTACTGTACTTTCAACCAACACTCAAGGCAGCCTCATCTTAAAGACATTGTTCCTGTGACTATAATGAAGAGTAGAAGACTCATTGTTTGTATCACTGCAATGAAGCATGAAATACTATGTTTGGACCGGGTGGACGCCAACCTGAATTGTGAACTCTTCTCTTTCCTTACATATTCCTGGACTATTATAATATCTTAATGACCTTTACTAGGTACTCATCGTCTCTTGGCTTCCGTAGTTCCCCTTTAGGCACCCTACCAAAGACCTTCTTCAGATTCAGAAACTTAACAATTTGTTTTTCGTCTCCCAAAAACCTTTTTCTGTAAATTGCCACACTACTTTATAAATATTACATCAGTAGTACATAAATCCAAATATAATTTAACTTACGCTCACTTTCTCCTTGATTATGCTATAAACTCTCTCTCGAGTCGGCCACCCCCAGCTATGGGGTATGTGCCTGAGTATATACATAAATAAAATTATTATACATACATACTTTCAGAATCTGGACTAATAGTTATATGCAGGTATCTGTAGTTGCCACACATAAGTGCATCCTCTTTCGCTTTACATGTATTGACAATAATATTCTTCTGGTAGTCCTACTGAATATATCCTTTCTTTTTCAATGTAATTTATCAAGTTCGTTACCATTCGTGTTCCTGACTCACCGGAGCCTTCATCGTTTCAGTAGTTATTCTAAAGCTGTCCGCCCTTCGCCCTTCTTATTTTTATCTATTGATTACTTCATCACACCACACTATAATTGGATGTAACCCTTGCATTAGCTCTGCTTTGTCCAAGTTACTTCTTCACCGGGAAACTCCACATATAATAGATGGAACAGTAGAAACCCGATAATGAAAAAAAAAAAATCTGTTGGAAAGAAAGGAACACATTTATGTGTGTGTGAGAGAAAGAAAGGGATGCATTGTGTGATGAATCAAGAGAAATGCAAATGGGTGAGTCTCACTAATTTGGCTTATTATAATTATAAATGTCCACCTCGTGTATCCACAGCTTGAGTCTTTGACAAACATCCAGCTAGCTCTCACAAACACCTCCTCCTCCTCCTAGTAATTTCACTACACAAAACAAGCACACCACACTTCTTTGCAATACACAAACAAAAAATAGCAACTATCATTCTTTTGAATTTAGGGAGAGACGCTTGTTACAGGCAGCTCTGCGTTTTGTCTCCTTCATACACATAGAAAACAAAAATCAAAACAACGATTGTTGGCTGGAGGGGCTAAGTTAAACAGTGAGGAGTTTGAGTAAGTGAGTTAGGGAGGGGAAGAAATAATGTGAATGGGGCAGAATAGAGGGGATGGGCCAATTATTGATTTTAACTGTACTTTGTGGAGTTGATGTCCTCTTTGTGGAGTTGATGTCCTATGTGGAGTTGATGTCCTCTTTGTGGAGTTGATGTCCTCTTTGTGGAGTTGATGTCCTCTTTGTGGAGTTGATGTCCTCTTTGTGCTTGATACTGCGCTTTGTGGAGTTGATGTCCTCTTTGTGCTTGATACTGTGCTTTTGTCGATCGTATTTTTATGTTGCTTGCATATGTGCCATAGCTGATTTATTGTTTGATCAGAAAAAATAGTTGTACCATATTACGCCTTACCATATTTGAACGCTTTGCTAGATATGAATGTTTTGCGCGATATTAATGCTTTGCGCGCTTTGCTTGCTGGTGTCATGTAGTGTATTTGAGTGCAGTGCCTAGTGCCTTCTGTTGGCTTTCATAGAACCCTGGATTACAAAATTGAAAGGTTAGGCTATTGAGGAAGCCTTATTTCTTTGTTTGAAATGTAATAAAAACACAAGAACAAATCAGTTTGCTAAAGTTTTGGTATCTTTAGATTTACTCTGGTTTCCTTGTGTCAACTTCTGTGACTCCCTAGAATCCAGTTGTTTCAGAACTACTTGGCCAGCTTTGTGTCTACATATTTACTCTGCCCCATCAGCTAAACTACCCCGACTCCCTCCCAAGTCATTCTAGAAGTACTGTACTTGACTAAAGTATATTCAAGCTAACCTGGCAGAGCTTGATAACGCTGCTTTTCTATGCTTCCAAGACCGCCTTTCTAAACTGTTTGTGAGACGCCGCCTTTATTTAATATTGGCTATACAAATGTATAGAAAGGCAGCGTTACCAATTTCTGCCAGCTTAGCTTGAATAAACTTTAGTTTCTAAAATATTTTCCTCCCTAGACCTCCATCAAGCTTCCGGCCATTCCATAGCTGCGGTTGTGGACGGCCATTGTTCACTTCCTCACCCTATAAACTCCGGTGTTCCTCATGGCTCTGTGCTATCTCCTATTCTCTTTCTAATTTTTATAAATGATCTCCTTAACTGTACCTTAATTCCCATCCATTCATACGCAGACGACTCAACCTTACACTACTCCATTAGTTTTTCAGAACGCCCCAGCCAGGAATCCCTCAACGACAAACGTAATGAAGCCATAGAACTCTTAAATTCTGATCTAAATACTATTTCCAATTGGGGCAGAGAAAACCTTGTTAACTTTAATGCTTCCAAAACCCAATTTCTCCATCTATCTACCCGTCAGGATCTCCCAGCGGACTATCCCTTATTCTTCAACAATACAAAAATCAACCCTTCATCTTCTCTCAATATTCTTGGTGTCTCTTTTTCTTCTGCTCTCATTTGGAAGGACCATATTACCAGTCTTGCTAAGGCAGCCTCCCAGAAGCTGGGTGTGCTCAACCGCCTTAGGGGGTTCTTTTCCCCTGCACAGCTTCTTGCTCTGTACACAAGTGCGCCCTTGTATTGAGTATTGTTCACATGTGTGGGGAGGTTCCTCTCACACCGCTCTCCTAGACAAAGTTGAAAGGAAGGCCTTTCGTATCATTAACTCCCGTCCACTCACCAACTCTCTGCAATCTCTCTCTCTCCGCCGCAATGTTGCATCTCTCTCGCTATTCTATCGCTACTATAATAATCAGTGTTCCTCAGAGCTATCCCAGTGCATACCACCTCCTTTACGTAGGGCACGTGGTACCCGTCTTGCAACTCAATCCCACCCCTACTCTGTGCAACTCTCCAACCCAAGAGTGAAACGTTACTCTCAAACTTTCTTCTACTCAACATCTGAGCTCTGGAACTCTCTCCCAGAATCAGTCTTTCCCTCTTCCTATGACTTAAATTGCTTCAAACTCCGTGTGTCCAGGCATTTTGGCTCGAACGTCCCTTGATTTTGGCCCTGTCACTCTTTCAACTATGGGGGAGGCACTCGCTATAGGCAGTTATGCCTTTTGCCTCCCTCAATCACATAGAAAAAAACAAAAAAAACAAAAAAAATAACATCCCCAAGACCCCTCATTCAAAATAAATATGTACATTTTTCGATAGAAAAATGTCCCGGCCATAGGCTGATTCCTCTTAAATTACAGGCTCGCTAACGCTCACCAGGAAGAAATCGACACCCAAATTGTATGAAAGGTCTCAAAATTGGCATGAAATGGGGTAAAGCATCTAAAAATTGACAAACTAATGTGGCAAATGTCTTAAAATCTCAGAACCAATGGGGCTAAGCATGAGGGAGAAAAGGGGAGGGGGGTCCAGTAAAAATCAACCATCCCCCCTGGCCTTTAGCAGTACTTGGCTGGTTATATTACTAAAGCGTTTGCCTCACCGCCCTCCAGGCCTCCGGTGGCGCGCCCCTCAAGCAGGACGAGGTGGAGCTGGGTAGCGACTCCAACATGGTGGGCAACGGACGTCACTCCGGCGGCAGCAAGGGCCCTGTCCCTGAGTGGGTCTTGTTGGCCGCTATAATAGACCGCCTTACGTTCATCACCTACCTTGCCCTCACCATCATCATCCTCATCGCGTTCTCCAGCGTCCTATAGGCTGCAAGAGGTGGTGAATGAGGGAGGAGAGTGATGGGGTGGGGGGGGGAGGAGGAAGAGGAAGAACACTTGAGAAAGGAAGAGCAGAAAAGGGTGAACAAGAGTGGAGGGAGAAGAATATGAAGATAACAGAGGGAAAGAAGAACACAAAGAGCAAGTGGTAAGGCATCAAGGGCCCTATTTCGGGGTGGATTCCAGGTTGCTGCATCTCCATCTCCTCCAGTTTCCTCCACAGCCCAAGTCACGCTAGCCATTTTGACAGAATTTACAGTAGAGTCAAAGAATCCGAGTTAATATCTGACTACATTATATCCAATTATTCAGTGAATTTCACTCTACTATGATAGTATTTTGAATGTAGTCTCATATTCTTCTGTAGTGACATGACGTAATATAATTACAAATAACTAAAAGCCACTGGGGCCAATCATGGTCATGTAGAATCTTAAGTAAATATGAAGCTTAAATATATATCACTACTTCTTTAAAATAACATCTTGAGGACACACGCCTGATTCTTTATCTTCATCTTGAGCAATCTGTATAAGTCTTGTGAAGATGGTGAGTGTGAAGGATGGGGTGGCAAGAGGGTTATATTGACAGCCATACTGTTCTGCGGGGACCTGTACTGCTGAGCTACTAGTGAGAGGTGTTGGGGGTGGGAGATAAAGTGTGTCCTAACCAGGCACTCCCATCCTTTTAATGCCCAGCTGTGGCTCAGTCGGTCTGCGGTGGTATGCAAGAGGATCCAAGACGAATCCCACCCCAGGTAGCAGGTTTTTGTGGTGCACTTATCATCTTCATAACCCCCCCCCCCCCCCCCCAATGCATACTAAGCCTTCTACCCTTACTCTCTTTACCTCCAGCATCATCTAAGGTACTACTGAGTGTCAAGGAGGATTTACAGAGGAAAAAAGCTTGTTACTCTTTTTCCCCAAATGCCCATATGGCAGAGGCATATATTCTACAGAACGTTTTTTTTCATATTTTAGGACACCAATTCCTATCACATGGCAGCTGCAGATTCTCAGTTATCTGACTCTGAACTTAAGAGCAGAGATTCTATTCCTTGGAGAACTGTCATGGGAAATACAGTAACACCCCTTTTATCAAAATTATTGTTTCTATCCTTATTTGTTTTTTAATAATTTTCACTTATAAATGCTTTTCCGAGTACTTATGTGTATCAATTTAACCCCTCTGAGGTAGGCAGTTTGACTTAGATGATCATTTGAAGTTAAAACAGCCTAGAAAATCTTTGTCCACAGAGAGTGTGGTTACAGTCTCACGTCCTAATGGCGGCATTCCAGGCGACCCCGTCAAGGGTTGCCTCTGTTGGCAAGTTCTTTATTTTGAGAACGGACTGGAGTACCTGATTCTACGTCTGTCTTTCTATGTCTACCCCTATGCGCAGCTCCCCCCACATTCACAGTCCGGCATTTCTTCACCCAGTTCTGATCATCCATTCTCTCCACGTGACCATACCAACCAAGTCAGCTCATGGGCAACACTTCACTGATAATCCTAATGCCCAGATGCCTTCTTAATTTCTCGCACGATCAACAATAAGAAATATGTTTTGTAGATTATAATTGTACGCAAAAGCTTTCTCTGACGGGAGCAATTTTCACCTTCGCCCATGGAATAATAGGCAGGCTGCTGATACATGTTCAAACGGACGTAGCCTTTAAACCACTTAGGTGCACACAACATTGTTTTAGGAAATCGTACATTATGTACACATATCATTCATCAATGACAATGTTAATTATTAGATTAAATTTGATTGTATTTGTTTCCTTTTCATAAAGTGTAATCATATCTGCTAGTCTATCTATCTATCTATCTATTACCGGACGCCGTGATCCACGAAGGGTTGGCCACGAATGAAACGCCCCCATGCACCTCTGTCCCCAGTCAGTCAACGCCAATCCTCCCATCCAGTACCGCTTTCGCTCATATACTTCTTAACTCTATCATTCCACCTCTCTCTCGGTCTACCTCTCCCTCTCTGTCCTTCCACCTCACTCTTGTACACTCTCTTAGTTATTCTCTCGCTTCCCATACATTCCACATGGCCGAACCATCTGAACGTGTTCCTTTTCACACCATACATCTCTCATACTTCCTCATTCGTGTGTCTATCCCTCCATGTAACTCCGCACACACTTCTCAAGTAACTCATTTCCACCCCTCTCACTCTTGGTTTGAGTCTCTTCACCAACGTCCATGCTTCGCTCCTGTAAGTCATAGTCGGGATTACCACACTGTCATGCAAGGACTTCTTTACTTCCATGCTGACCACCCTATTTCTTGTTACTGATTTCAGCATTCCTACAACCCTCCTCCCCTGCTGCACCCTTTCCCGCACTTCTTCATCCATTCTCCCATCATTACTCAACACACTGCCCAAATACTTAAATGAGCCGACATTCTCCATAGCCTGACCGTTCAACCTCACCTCACACTCTGTGTGCTAGTGATTTTATAAAATATCTGAATTCTATGCATTTATATTCTTGTTTGAAATATAACATTAAAGATACCTCCCATTGTAGTGTGTTCAGTGGACTTAACCCTTTAAGTTTATGATTACACCTTTCTTCAAATTGTGGGTGCTACTTTTAGATAATTTTATTAAATTTGTGAAGGTCCAGTAGATGTTAATGGGTTAACTGAGGTAAATTTGGACTCTTTGATTCTCACAGATCCTTCATAAGCTCCTTAAAATCATCTAGCCAGAATCAAGGTATAATGATGCTAACACATACTGAAGGGGTTAATAATGGTTAAAGGTATGCCTATTATTAAGTAATGTTTCACTTTTTAAAAATCCAATATATTTTCTTCACTGGTCGTACTCTTACTATAGTAGATTCACTCTAAATAGGCCAAATATGCTGACTCCTAACCTTTTGTAACTTAAAGAGGGGTAGAGGAAATGGGCTGTAAATTTTCAGACCCATTTCTTGATTGATGCTTCCCAATTGATAGACAAATCCACTCAATTGATCCCTCCCTTTTGTAATTTTAAAAGGCTAGATGTCAACGTTTATGGCCCAGTTATAGTAAACAAAATATAGTATAGTATTTCATTGCGGCCATTTTTAAAGCTGTGTAATGTGGTTCTGGAGCCAAGGATTCCCACATAATTAATGTGTTGCAGTTGGGGATTACCCTTTCTGTTTCCACAACCATATTTGGGTGACCAAGACTCACACATGCATGTATGTCTGTTGTGGTTTTAGTCTCTTTACTGTAGTACAGTACAATAAAGACTTACCACAACACGGCCCCATCATGTCATCACAGTGGCTGATGATGGTATAGCGCTAACAGTGTCTCAGCAAGACTCAACAAAGTCCCCCTGAAGCACTTGCACTTGGCGAGTCTGCACCACACCAGCCTTAACCGTGCTACAATAAGGCATTAACAAGAAATTACCGTAACTGCTACAGAGGCTGTCTGTACCATCGAAGTGGTGGGCAGTGGGGCCGATACATCCCAGCTACGCCAGAGAGAGAAAGGTCGACTTGTGCCATAAATAAATTATTGATTTTTTCTAGTGAATCTTGAACGGATCCTCTTCTGGAGTGAGTTCCTCGCCTGGTTTACTTCAGGGGTGGTCTCTTGCCTTGTAACTTGACCATGTGGGAACTTCATTTGTAGCTGGGATTGTATCAAGACTATTGAGGAGTTAATTGTTTATTTGTATGTATGCATAAATGCTGTCGCTTTGAATTTCACTTAATACCTGATGCAGCTGTTACCACCATACACTTCATGCTGGACTAAGGTGGGTGCCCTGATAATCAGGGACTTCAGTGAACACTTGCCACAGATTGCCAGACCGCACCGTCCACCACAGCACTGGCGTCTGCCAAATAGCACACTGGCTGGCCCGAGACTAGAACCTTCGACCTCACGGTTTGCTGGCGAGAGCTCTACCAACCGCGCTACGGCCTGTGGCACGAGTGTACAAAATGTCTATATGGAAGAATATGGTATGTTTGGCTAGATGTAATAACTATAGATAATGATGTGTCCCTGGAATCCACTACACTATCACGGTGAAGAGTTTGCAATAAATGTTATTACTGATGGACATTTACTTAACCTTTATCTTGTACTGTCTAAATCAATAGTTCGCCGAAAAACTTGCTCATCAACTGTCGTTTTAAGGAGAATTATCTTTTTATTTATCTTTATTTTTTTTAAGGGCCTCTAGCACTCCCCTGGTCCCAGACCTCCCGAAGAGGTTCCAGTCTCAGCTGGCAGACACACAGCAGAACCATACCACAATGCCTGCCCACCTTATATCCAGGCATGACCCTTCACAACATAGACCGGCTCCCCGGGCCAGGCGCCTGATTAACTATTATCTAGTCCAACTGGCGCCTGAGCCCCTCTCCCTACGGAATACAGTGCAATATATACAGAGATGATAGAATCTGTGATGGGTACAGACTTATGTTTTGTGTGGGATCGGGAGTGAGTATTGACTGTGTAAACGAGTGGTGTTCGAGGCTTCTACGGTAATTTGATATAATTATATCTTGGTCGTGTTGGTAGAATCGTCAACGTAAACCATAAAGTAAAAATACAATTTGGCAAAGTATCAGAAAGGATAGAGTGTGTACTGTGATGAATTATTTTGTTAGTTTGGATCCCAAAATAAGGAAAGGCAATGCTTATAGTAAACTCTCTTCTACAATTTTATGTTTTGCCGGGTTCACAGGCAAAAGGGAAGGGGGAGTCTGAATCTTCACAGGGATGACCAGGCATCTTGTCGTAATCAAGAGTCTGCTTTTTCTTCGTATTCTTCTTCTGGTGTTCTTCGATTCACAGGCTACAGCTGTATACCCTGTTGGCGCTTGCGATATACGAGGCACTTTAGCAGTGGGCATACTAAGTGGTTCCTTGCTTGGCGTACTAAGCGAGTGTGCAGGTGGAGAGGCAGGCATACTAGCCACTCTTGCGCTAAGCTTACTAAGCGCTTTACCAGTAGGTGTAATAACTGGTTTGATCCGCTTGGGTGATATGCCAAATCATTTCTCTAGCCAGACTTGTATCCAGTTTTGTCACCTTGCTGTTCTGGGGTGGTCAGACAAGATAGTCTTTGATACCCTTAGCTTCTCTTGGTATTTTATACCCTTTTCGCTATGGGGTGGCAGGTAGTGGTGAAATCTAGGGCAAACTATCAAATGTCAGGGTCTGGAGTGGTGCTGTAGTAGTCCCAAGGGATGGGAGTGGGGCGAGGGGGAGAACTTTGGATGTTTGGCAGCTGGGGGATGCAAAATGGTGGCTGGTTGTAGATGGCTTGGGTTCTCTCTGTGGGTTTTTTTTTAAAAAGACCTCCGTCTACGTATTGTGAAAAACCTGTTATCCTCCGGCAAATTGTGGGGTTGAGTGAGTGAAGGGGGGGACAGTGAATGAAGGAGGATACATGTTTTTCATAATACGTGTTGGTAGCCCCAAACGCGCGAGCAACTGTGGCTTTCAACCATCCGACACATCCCCTTTTATTTATGTGCATCACACATGTTAAATACAAATAAAGTTTGTTTTGTTTTACCCTACTGTGGAAAGACTACGGATACACCACTCCTGCCCGGGCCTCACACAGTGGCATGACCCAGTCCAGTCGAACTGAGCTCATGACGCTGGTGGCATTGCCCCGGAGGATAGCCATCCCTAGTCTTTGCTTGAGCCAGAGGGTTTCCCGGGGTTCTCCTGAAACTTCTCTGATTTTACGGCCTATTTCATTCACCATCTTAAGGGTGGTAGGGCCGAAGACTCCTGAAGTTTCGAATGCCAGGGGCTCGAACTGATGATTTCTGGCGATGGCTTGATATTTTTCTCGCTTTTTATTTTCTGCTATCCGGGCGGCTTCACCTGCTTCGTCGGCGTTTCTGGCGATGTTGGTTGTGGAGAAAGTGTCAACACATGTGGCATCCCACACGAGGCACCGGCCATTCTTGTAAGGGAAAGTGGTCATCCCATCTGGCCGTTTGCCGTCTTCTCTGTGAAGTCCATGTGGTTCGAGGATTGATGCACGGTTAGTACTCTGCAGGGCCCGTTTTATGACATCATTTAGTGCAGAGTGTCTTGGCAGGCGGCCTGCGTTGTAATTACATGACAAGGCATGGTGACCTTGAGCATCCATCCCCCCACCACACTTGCAAGTGTGTGGGTGACAAACTGCCGCACCCACTCTGAGCGCGATGGCAACCCGGAGCGCTTCAGCATCCAAGTGAGTTCCAAGAGGTGGGATGGGGATGGCGTGTAACCACAAGCCACTCTCCGAACGGGCGGCTGCCTGGAGGCGTGCTTTTGCAACCTGGTCTGCATTGGTTAGGAGATTTTCTTGAGTTTTCTTCGCCGAGATGGTATCCCACACTTTCTGCTTGCTCCTGGAGGTACCCTGAGGCTGCTCCTCTGCTCCTGTACTTTCCTTCCAGGTGTTAATCGCTACTGTTACGTCCCCATTAAGTGTCATTCCGGGTTGAGAAGAAAGGATGGACACTACAAGGTCGTTGGTCGCGATGAGGGAAGAGATAAAGGCTGGGGAGGCAATATCCGAGGCTCTCCGTATGCCCAAGCCCCCGAGGCGGACAGGAAGGGTGGCTTGTGTCCAGGTCCGTTCTTTAAATTCCACGTTGGTGATGCTGGTCACTGCTTCTCGGATTATGCTGTCTAATTCTTGGAGGCCACCATTGTTCATGTAAGTCATCGATGTGTGCAGGAGGTATTGGAGTTTTGGGATGGAGAAACAGTTCTTGAGAAGGGCCAGAGCTGAGTGGGCATCGATGTGTATCAGGCGACTCACGAGACGTTGAAGCTCCTCCTTTTTAACTTGAAGTGCTGGTGGGATTGCTGCCAGAGTTAGTGCGGAACCTATTAGGGTTTGCTGGTGGTCCTGAAGGATCTTTACATCTGGCAATATCCCTCGAAACAGGGCCCGAGTCTCTTCTCCTTCTTCACGTGTGTGGTTGAGGAGGACAAGTTCACATTTGGTGTCATTTATCACTAGCCCAGCCTGGCCGAGGTCAGTTACGATGTTATTTAGGTCGGTTAGAACATTCTCTACTGACCCACCCAAGGTTGCATCGTCCAGGTACCATACATTCAGTTCTGACCTTACTTTGTTAGCTGCTGCATCCATCCCTATTGGTAGTGAGAGAAAACGTGTTCGGCTGGGATTCTCGCCTGTTCCATTTAGCGCCACAGAGGTCAATGCCAGTTGCTTTGGGGCAGCTGTGCATGTAGAATCCGGGACCACAAATACTATCAATATACCTTTATTAGGGTGTATTATAATGGGACACTTAAATTCCCTTCTTCATACCATATTTTATTTTTCAGCATATGATGTTATAATATACGTACATAATGCATACTGTAGGTGGTTATTATTATTAGTTACTTGTGCACCAATTCAGTAAGACACATACGAATTGTACTCTGAAATTCTCCCTCTCAATCTATATTTCCCTCACCCTGTGACTTAAACTGCTTTAAGCTCTGTGTGTTCAGATATTTTGACACTGATGTACAGTTGCCCTCATAGTTCTGTCCCTCATCGTAATCTTATACATGGAAGAATTAATTGCGAGTGTTTTTTAAATTACCAGTTGACTAATCAGATGAGTTAACCACTACATAGGAAACTACACTCGTATTTCAATCATGCGCATTATAGTGTTACGTATAAGATCACGGAGAGGAACGGAACTTATGTGGCCAACTGTACTTTGATTTTGGCTCTTTGTCACTCTTTCAATTTGTGAGGAGGGGGAGGGAGGGAGGGCACTCGTTTCAGGAAGTTTTGCCTTGTGTCTCCTTCTTACACATAAAGGAAACTAATACCATTCCATAAATATCACATACTTAAACCAATATTAAACACACAAATCTCTCTCTCACTTTCTCTCTCTCTCTCTCTCTCTCTCTCTCTCTTTCTTTCACACACATACAACAAAGCCATTCCAACAGCTTCCTCTATCTACAGCACCTCTTCTATGCTATCTAGGCTACACTTTCCCAGCCGTATGGTCCTGGTGTACGCTACTGTTTGATGGCGTAATAGGATTCCAAATGTAAGACTCGAACGCAAAACCCACTAATAAAGGCGTGTGCGTGCATTTGTGTTCAAGTGTGTATAAGAGGCAAATACAGAGCCTATTAAGTCCTTCCTTTGTAAATAAACGGTCACTGGAGCTAGCACACACACACACACATACACACAGCCCGTAGCCTAGTAGGTAGAGCTCTCGTCTCACACACGAGGGGTCGGGGGTTCAATCCCCGGCCGAGCGGAGACAAATTGGGCTAGTCTCCTTTCATGTGTTAGCCTCAGTTCACCTAGCTGTAAATAGGTACCTGGAATAAGTGGACGACGTTGTGACGTCCCATCTGGGGTTGGCAAAAATGGTACAAGGCGAGATGGGTATCATATGGTTCACCTAAGCTGATGGCTACCTAAGCCTTCGGGCGAGACGGTACCGTCTATAGTGAGAATGGTACCATACAGATCCACCCTAAGCCTTCGTTTCCGATGTCGCCAATTGGCTAAAATACAGACTACACACACATCCACAGCCATTCCAACAGTACATAAAACACTTAACATGCATTTCACACAATACATTCCCAGTTAAGGAGGCGCGATAATAATGAGCTTAGCTCGCATTGCGTGGATTCCCCTTGACGAACAAGTAACTGAGTAACACACACACACACACACACATACATAACATTCCATTCACACTCACTAACCTAAACACAAATGTATTAAGTGTAGCCTATCTCGCACACAAATACACACTCTTATAAACTCACATGAATGCAAGTATTCAGTGTATATGTGTGTGTGTGCATATGTGCATGCATATGTCTGCACATATGTGTGTGTGTGTGTGTGTGCACATGTGTGTGTCTGGACGGACCGCCTCGGGGGGCCCACAAAGTCTCCTGCCCACGTCCTACTCCCTCGGGAGTATGTTGGCAATCTCGTTAGCAACCAGGTTCAGTCTGTTGATCCCTTAGGATAAGATCTAGGTTAAGTCTGTGTATTTTCAGCCCCATTGGCTGCCAGCTTGAAATAAACGGATTATCATTATTATTATTATTATTATTATTATTATTATTATATATGTACGAGGGGATGGGAGATACCATCTCCGCCGAGGCCGCCACTATCGCCAGAATTAGATGTGGCTGGGGAAAGTTCAGAGAACTTCTTCCATTACTGACCATGACCCATGAGAAGACTTCCCCCTCCCCTTTAACCCCTTATTGGCGGCCTAGGTGGTCTATTTGACCGTAGTGCCCAGCGGGTTTTTTTACCCTAAATAGGGTTGTTTCCATGCTCATTTTCATGCCTAAATAAGACCCAGAGCGTAAAACAAGTATCTATCCCTGAAAGGGTGTAAACAGAGCTTTCCAATGACACCCGAACCATCCTTGTACGACCACTGTTTCTCTTCCAACGATCGCGCAACACGAGTGCAAAAACCCTGAAATAAGGCAATTTCCTTACATAATTCCCTGTGCAGTGAAGCAGAAGAGGGGGAGGAAAGTAGAATACAGTTCAGTATGTCCACCGCGGTGGTGGGGACCGGTCATAAGGTTACTACGCTCATCCCACCGCTCAGCTCTCTCTCTCAGCAACATTACGTGCTGAAAATGGTGCTCAACAGATGTCGTGCACCGACACATAGTCCAAATTTATTTCACTCGATATATGTCGCGCGCCGCCAATAAGGGGTTAAAGGAAAGGTGTACGCTTCATGCATTAGAAGCATAATGACATATGCCTCTAAAACATGGCCTGTCAAAGCAGATAATATTAACAAATGGAACTTAATGAGAAGAGAATGGTGAGATGGATGTGTGGGGCCAAACTACACGATAGAATATATAGTGAAGAGCTGAAGAGAAGGTTAGGTATCAAGAGTACTAGTGATGAGATGTGTACTAGTAGGCTTGGGTGGTTTGAGCATGTGGATAGGATGGATGAACCAAGTTGGGGGAAAAGAAACTAGTTCATGAACGTGGAGGCAGCTGCACCAAGAGGTAGACCGAGAAAGACGTGGGATCAGACCTTATGATTTGATCTTGAATAAAAAAAAAAAATGACATGTGAGGCAGCTCTGAATAGAGTTGCCTGGAGCGCTGCCATTAGGACGTGAGACCGGAACTGCACTTTGTGTGGTGCACTCGGTCTAAAAATGTGTGTATGTATGTATGTTGTGTGCTTATTTGTGATTATGTATGTCTGTTATAAGACTGCTAATAATTTAAAGAAAGCAATAAAGACATCCTGCTTAAATAACAAGTGAGGATGGCTCAATTGTGGCCTCTCTCTCTCTCTCTCTCTCTCTCTCTCTCTCTCTCTCTCTCTCTCTCTCTCTCTCTCTCTCTCTCTCTCTCTCTCTCTCTCTCTCTCTCTCTCACAACATAATACTTGCTCTTGGTAATTAGATAGATAGAATATATAGACTGACATACTGAAATAGCTAGGAGGGAGAGAGAGAGAGAGAGAGACGCCACAATTGAGCTATTCCCATTGTTATTTAAGCAGGATGTTTGTATTGGTTTCTTTAAAGTGGGAGCAGTCTTATAACACACACACACACACAGATCTAATACACTCGTGTATACATTCATACCTAAGCATATCACAAACACCTCTCACAAAAGCACACTTATATATAACACACACACTCACATACATTGTGGCTTGTAACACAATCCCACCCCTACTCTGTACAACTCTCCAACCCAAGAGTGAAAAGTTATTCTCAGAGTTTCTTTTATTCAACTGCTGAGCTCTGGAACTCTCTCCCAGAATCAGTCTTTCCCTCTTTCTATGACTTAAATTGCTTCAAACTCCGTGTGTCCAGGCATTTTGGATCGAACGTCCCTTGATTTTGGCCCAGTCACTCTCTCAACTCTGGGGGAGGCACTCGATACAGGCAGTTCTGCCCTTTGTCTCCCTCACTCACATAGAAAAAAAACACATACACACACACTTTTGTCATAAGAGATAGTTTGGCGTAGTTGTGATTATGTTAATGTGTTTGTCCGTTACTGAATGAGTGAATCTGTGTGTGTGTGTGTGTGTGTGTGTTTGTGTGTGTGTGTGTTACTGAATGAGTGAATCTATGTATGCGTGCGTTTGTGTATGTATGTTATTGAGTGAGTAAATCTGCGTGCGTGTGTGTGAAAGAGATAAATAAAAGAGAGTATGCTGATTGTGTAGGCATGGTTCTGTGTGTGTAAATATATATATATATATATATATATATGTATAAGTGTATTTAGTATTACATTTGTGTGTGTACTTGAGTGAGGCATGGTGTAAGTTTCTGCAACCGTTTATTTACTAAGGTAGAACTAAATTAAGCTCGTGTTTCACCTATTAAATTTTAAGTCACACAAATGCACGCACACGCTTACATTAATATATATATATATATATATATATATATATTCTTTCCTCTCACTTAAACATTAGGCTACCATAGCGCGGTTGGGAATATGAACATGATTAGATTAATATCCAGTATTCGAGAATGGATAATAAGTCGTAGGCGTGTGCATAAACCTTTAACCGTCCTGGTGGTGTAATGGTTAAGGTGTCTACAAATCTGTGTGTGATAACCCGGGTTCGAATCCTGGTGGATCACATATATGCTTTCATTAATTTCATTGGAGGTGTTTGGTGTTGTGGTGAAATTAATGAAACATGTCATATACAGTATATGACATGTGTTGTGTACAGTATTTACTGTATGTAAGTCAATGTGTGTGTACTGATGCCTACACGCGGTGTACGTTTCCGTTTTTTTACATTACCAATAAGTTAAGTAAGCTCGTTGCCCGTTTCGTAGCTTCCAACTGCCTAAACAAACTGACAAATAAAGTACATTGGAACAAAAACAATGGCGGAGATGATGGGGGAAATACCAAGGTCACTCCCGTTGTTGTTGTCGTTGTTTCAATTGTTTTTGTTTTAATTGTTGTGTTCATTGTTTTCATTGTTTTGTTTTGTTTTTTGTTTTTTTTAATTGTTGTTGTTTTCTTTGTTGTTGCTTTTATTGTTGTTGTTTTAAGGGGGATGGGCGTATATATTTACTAAGTTATGTATGCTTTTACGTTTATGTTTTAGTTTCTTCCCTAGAACTCCATCAAGCTTATGAAAACACGCGCCCATGACCCTCCTTCAAGATAAATTGTACGTACATTTTTCGATAAAAAAAAATCCGGCCGAAGGTCAATTCCTCTTAAATTACAGACTTGCTATCGCTCGCTAGGAGCAAATTCTACACCTAAATGACACGAAAAGTCGTAATATTGACAAAGGAATGGAGTAAAGGTCTTAAAAACACCAAACTAATGGGCCGAACATCAACAAATCTGAAAACTAATGGAGCTAAACTTGAGGAAAAACAACGACCCATCTCCTCTTAATCATTCTGTGTACAGCTGGCCACATAAGTTCTGTTTTTCTCCGTGTTCTTGTACATAGAAATAATATAATGCCCATAATTGAAAATACGAGTGCAGTTTCTCATGAAGGGTTAACTTATATGATTAGTAAACTGATAATTAAATTAAACCACGCTCGCAATTAATTCATACTAATTTACTTTTAAACATAAGATCATGACGAGGAACTGAACTTACCTGGGCAACTATACACTTTCCAGCACATCTACATCCACACAACACTTAGGAGATACCATCTCTGCCGGTGGTGGGACCGAGGCCGTCACTATCGCCAGAATAAGATGCGGCTGGGGAATGTTTAGAGAACTCTTGCCAGTACTCGCCATGAGAAGACTTCCTCTCCCCTTGAAGGGAAAGGTGTACGCTTCATGCATTAGAAGCGCAATGACATATGCTTCAGAAACGTGGCCTGTCTAAGCGGATGATACCAACAGAATGGAACACAATGAGATGAAGATGGTGAAATGGATGTGTGGTGCCAAACTGCAAGATAGGATATCAAGTGTAGAGCTGAGGAGAAGGTTAGGTATCAAGAGTATCAGTGATGAGATGTGTACTAGCAGGATTGGATGGTTTGGACATGTGGAGAGGATGGATGAACAAAGCTGGGTGAAAAGATACAATTCCATGAATGTGGAGGGAGCTGCACCAAGGGGCGGACCAAAGACGTGGGATCGGACTTTGCAATCTGATCTTAAAATCAAAGAACCTGACAAGTGAGGCAGCTCTTAACATGGGTGCCTGGAATGCCGCCATTAGGACGTGAGACCAGAACCGCATTTTGTGTGGAGCACTTGGTTTTTTAAATTTGTGTATGAATGGATGTACACTGCTCTCGTACTTCCTCATTCGTCTGTCTATCCCTCCATGTAACTCCGCATGCACTTCTCAAGTAACTCATTTCCACCACTCTCACTCTTGGTTTGTGTCTCTCCAACATCATCCATGATTCACTCCAGTACGTCAATGTTGGAATTACCACAATATCATGCAAGGACTTCTTTACATCCATGCTGACCACCCAATTTCTTGTTAATGCTTTCAGCGTTCCTACAACCCTCTTCCCCTGTTGCACCCTCTCCCGCACTTCTTCCTCCATAATCCCATCTTTACTCAACACACTACCCAAATACTTAAATGAGCTGACATTCTACATAGTCTGACCATTCAACCTCACCTCACACTCTGTGACTGTGCCCCTTTCAAAGACCATAACCTTACTTTTCCCTGCATTTACCATCAGATTCCATTTTTCACACACTGTACCAAACATATTTACCAGCCCCTGCAACTGCCATTCACTATCGTTCAGGGCGGGTGCCCAAACTCCGAAAGGGGTTGAAATAGGGGAGCTATCCCCCCCCCCCCCCCCCCCCCCCGCCAAAGGTGGCTTCCTAGGGCCTTTCCTAGCTGATGCTGAGAGGATTGGGTTCTAGTCATGTGGTGATAGGCTGGTCTATCAGAGTGAGAACTGAGCGATCTCTGCCATACCCATAGCTTACTCTGACTGTTCCTTTTACTTCTATATCTTCTAGATCTCAAATGACGGCGTCTCTTCCATGGATTGAGCTCCCAATCTACCAAGATTGGAAGCCAAAGCGTCACATTTTTCCTTTGCCCCTCAACTTTTTCTTCATAATTGCTGAGGGGCACAGGGCCCTGGGTGGGGCTTTGGTTTCCTGGGCATTTCCGCACCCTCCTCAGCTCCCTGCCATGGAGTGGCTTCGGTCACCCAGGCTTTATTGTGGTCGGCAGGGAGGGTTCTGTGGGGGTGCTCGGTTATGGCCTTGGCCTTGCTCGGGGCCTTGGGGCTGTTCGGCCAGGCAGCTTGGGGAACAACAACAACAACTATCGTTCATCAGAACTGTATCGTCAGCAAACAGCATTACAGGCAACTTCCACTTATTTCCTTCCCTTATCAGGGGTACACCAACATCCACTGCTCTTCCTTGTATTTCTTTCATGATTCCACCCATATATACTTGTATATATTGAACAACCATGGGGACATCACACACCCTTTCTTCAACCCATCATTCAGATCAAACGGGTCAAGTGTATAACGAGAGGAATGATAGTTATTAAATGTGGGTAGCTGAGATCATCTACTGAGACACGCACAGTAAGCGAGGCTCGAAATACAAATAGGCTGCCCGGCTAGGTCGGTGATCAAAGGTGCCGCGGTGTGTGGTTAAGGTCAAACGGACTGCCTGCGGTCAAGCTAAATTAATACTTGATTTAGTGCAATGTTAATTCGACAACCCGGGATATGAATTTCACTTTACTCTTGTTGGCAAGGGAATTAAATTTACAATATACTCATATAAGAATAATTGTGAATAATCTCTCACACGACATATGAAAAATAACTTCAATCGTAAATGAGCTAAAATCACACTCAAAAAGGAATTCAGATTTTCCAAATATATAGTGAAACGTTTATAGCAGAATAATAGCTATAGAAGCAGTGAGTTTGAATAAATTAACAAACCACTGTAAATAAATCAGACACAGAACAAAGTAGTGACGGATGAATAGCCGGAATGAGGGCTAGTGAATTATAAAACAAGATACAGACGCAGAACAAAGTAGTGACGGATGAATAGCCGGAACCAGGGCTAGTGAATTATAAAACAAGATACAGACGCAGAACAAAGTAGTGACGGATGAATAGCCGGAACGAGGGCTAGTGAATTATAAAACAAGATACAGACGCAGAACAAAGTAGTGACTGATGAATAGCCGGAACGAGGGCTAGTGAATTATAAAACAAGATACAGACGCAGAACAAAGTAGCGACGGATGAATAGCCGGAACGAGGGCTAGTGAATTATAAAACAAGATACAGACGCAGAACAAAGTAGCGACGGATGAATAGCCGGAACGAGGGCTAGTGAATTATAAAACAAGATACAGACGCAGAACAAAGTAGCGACGGATGAATAGCCGGAACGAGGGCTAGTGAATTATAAAACTAGATACAGACGCAGAACAAAGTAGCGACGGATGAATAGCCGGAACGAGGGCTAGTGAATTATAAAACAAGATACAGACGCAGAACAAAGTAGCGACGGATGAATAGCCGGAACCAGGGCTAGTGAATTATAAAACAAGATACAGACGCAGAACAAAGTAGCGACTTAGAATAACCCGA
The DNA here is from genome assembly GCA_032716605.1 of Paralithodes platypus. Taxonomy (NCBI): domain Eukaryota; kingdom Metazoa; phylum Arthropoda; class Malacostraca; order Decapoda; family Lithodidae; genus Paralithodes; species Paralithodes platypus. The sequence continues at coordinate 12,387,195 of CM064557.1, read as the reverse complement.
AAACAGGTTGATAAAGTATATAATACGTTTAAGACACAAAACTATGTAGTGTTTGATAATTAGCCAAAATAGAGGCTGATGACTATAGGAACGTACAATCGGAATTCCTAGCTCCGGTGGTGAAATAATATCATTAACCGAATATCGTAATTGATTGAATTATTCACAAGAACTAATATAGGAAGTAAATCCTTGAACAAAGATTAATTCAACTCAACGGAATGGGTTTTTGCATTGAAAGTGGGCGAACTAATACACTAGTGATCTCTTATATAAAATGGACGTAGCACTGTCCTGAATTTGAGATTAAGTTTAAGGAAGGAAAATTGCTCTCGTTACACACTCCACTTCGAACTTGGACACTCAATCAATAATAACACATCTGAATAAAATCTGTGAGCGTTCACTAAGTATTACATACAGTATTGGTTCTTCAACACAAGTGAAAAATACAGGTAATGATATAGGTTGACCTAGATTGCTTAGATCACAATTTATACATAAATAAATCAACTGCACAGATAGAAGTTAGGTTCTCATAGTACGCGAACAAGTTGGGCAAGGAGAGTCCAGAGATGGCCTCTAAAACAAAGTTAAATTGAACACTCGCATATTTTATATTACCTTCACAATAATCCCCAAAACATAGTAACACAGAGACACTTAGGGTAGGTTAGTGAAGAGAAGTGATATCCAAGAGAGGGAATCTGGTCGACGTAAGACTCATATTTCCTCCTTCATCTGGACACCAATGGGAACTGCCTCTCACACACAACTAGAGAGAGTATCATCTAGTTACTCTAACACACTGCAGGGTCGCCACACTCGATGAACTTCTTATAGGGAGAATGGCTAGCCCTATTCAGAAGTTTCTCCTACACAGTACTATACCCACTAAAAGCTAATGCTAGTGGAAGGTATTTCCTTGTGTTTCTGCCTACCGATTATAATTTCAGTCAGTCTATATTTGGATTATAATTTGAACCTAATTTACTCCAGCTCGGAATAGTAGGGACATGGAGTTTTCGATCTTTTAATTACTGTGCAGCTACTAATGGCCTTAAACATATAATGGACATTGGAATATATGGGTATGGTTATGCTTTATTTCTTAAGATGATACTTCTATTTTAGAAAGCCTGCATAGTTGCAGGATAAATGTTTTGCAGGTATTCATCTTTCTCCTGCTTTTCAACATTACATGCCAGGCTTCCGTTATTCTTTATTTATCACTTGTTGTGGTTGCAGGTGATTTTCTGTACTCTAGAGATGCTTCCTTTGGTCCCATCTGTGAAAATATGACATTGGGGTTTGATGAGAAATTAGCATAAATTATTCCTCATCATAATTCATATCTGGTTCCTGGGTTTGGTACATCTCCTTCACGCATCCTGGATCCTGTGATTGGTCCAAGGGGGGCCCCTGTGATTGGTCTGGAAACAGGTTATGCTCAGTCAGTGGCCCTGCACTTCCTGAAGGTCCCGGTAGGTGGCGTTGACGTCGGTGTATTGTTTGTTGGTCCCATGGAGAACGTATATTATTTATGGGGAACTACGTTAATATATTCTCGGTCGGGATGTGGGTCTTTTTCTTCATTCTCCTCTTCTCCTTTATTTGGGCAATCCTGACTCTGGTTAGTTGAGTCTCTTCCAGGTTTAAGAGTGTATCTGAGGGGGTTGCTAATGTGGCAGCTTGCAACCCCGTCATCTCACTTTTAGCTCTTACCAAACTTATCCAGGCGCGCCTCAACATTCACCCAGAACTCCTCTTTCTCTCTTTCAGGTTTATCCTCTGTCGGAGCATACACACACACAACCACCCACGCTTGTTTTCCTACTTTCATTCTTACTCACACAATCCTTGCACCCTCAGAACCATAGACCCTTACACGCTCCTTCCACTTGTCACTTGCAGACATACACGCACCTTCTCTTGCTCTCTCATTCTCATTCACTCCAGCACACACACCTATTCCACATTCCCATTCTTTCACACATGTACCCTTCCATTTGGTCTCAGTCATTCCACATACATCCAGCCTGGAATTCGCTAACACTTCCAGGACCTCTCTCTCTTTTGTGTCATCATTCATGCCTCTTACACCTCCTCTACCACCTCCTCTACGTATGGTTCGTGGTACCCGTCTTGCAACACAATCCCACCCCTACTCTGTGCAACTCTCCAACCCAATAGCGAAACGTTACTCTCAGTCTTTCTTCTATTCGACTGCTAAGCTCTGGAACTCTCTCCCCGAATCAGTCTTTCCTATTTTCTATGACTTATATTGATGCAAACTCTGTGTGTCCAGGCATTTTGGCTCGAACGTCCCCTGATTTTGGCCCTGTCACTCTTTCAACTATGGAGGAGGCATTCGCTACAGACAATTCTGCTTTTTGTCTCCCTCACTCACATAGAAACAAAATAAAATGTGGCAATCCTTAAGCAGTCCTTGTCCGGTCGGTCGGTGTTCGTCAACAGTAGGTCCGTCAGTGTCCGAGGCTGATTTATCGTTTTCTGTTAGGTGGAGGGTTGAAGGCCCAACCGACCCCACCTCTTTAGTTACCTTGCACGACACAGAGAGAGAGAGAGAGAGAGAGAGAGAGAGAGAGAGAGAAAGAGAGAGCAAAGAACATGATGTGATAAGATATGGGTGAGTTATCCCAACATAATTAAACCTGGAGTATATTAGGCATATTATGACTCCTTACCCCCAAGGGAGGGGGGGAGGGGGTTAAGTTATCGCTCGCCTAAAATTATAATCAAACAACTGATGTGACCGAATGGATATAGCAATGAGAGAGTGAAAGTGAAAGTGAGAGAGAATAAGTAAAGTGAGGGTGGAAGCGTGACTATAATGGAGGTGTGAAAGGTTGATGAACTGGGTTGATGGATGTGGGAGTTGGATATTTATGATGGGAGAGAGAGAGAGAGAGAGAGAGAGAGAGACAGAGAGAGACAGAGAGAGAAGAGAGCGAAGAACATGAGGTGATACGTTATGGGTGAGTTATCCCAACATAATAAAATGTCAGCTTATGAATGAATTAGAAAGAATATATTAAATTTATAGTCTATTTTTTTTTCCAGTGGACGGTAAATTGCCTTGTTCCTACCTTGATTATTCAGCTATTATGGAGTTATTGTAACGAAATAGGTTGGTAATTATGAAAACTTGGCATTAATACGAGGCAGAGACATAGTAGTAGTTTCATATATTTTGTTTAACCCCTGTACTACCGGTGACGTCCTTTTCATTATATTTTGATAATTATTAAACGATTTTGTTCAACTTAAAAAAGGACGTCTACCCATAAAAAGGCTACAGGCCTTATATCCTTCCTAAGCTTCATGAAATGTTCTAAATGTAACTGAAATCAAATATAAAATACGTCGTCGGTACAACAGGGTTTAATTATCAAGAAATCAGTTGCTGAAGGATTCAATTTACCGTCAGCTCAAATTAAACTGACTTAAATAACTGAGAAATTGTGATGGGGGCTTTGCAAATTACCGCCAGTTGAAATAAAACAGACTATACCTGTATATACTATATGTTTTCACTCAGAGAAACCCGATTCAATAGACCCAACTACAGACCCATTACAAACACATAATAGATCCAACTACAGACCCATTACAAACACAGAATAGACCCAACTACAGACCCATTACAAACACATAATAGACCCAACTACAGACCCATTACAAACACATAATAGACCCAACTACAGACCCATTACAAACACAGAATAGACCCAACTACAGACCCATTACAAACACACATTAGACCCAACTACAGACCCATTACAAACACATAATAGATCCAACTACAGACCCATTACAAACACACATTAGACCCAACTACAGACCCATTACAAACACATAATAGATCCAACTACAGACCCATTACAAACACATAATAGATCCAACTACAGACCCATTACAAACACACAATAGACCCAACTACAGACCCATTACAAACACACAATAGATCCAACTACAGACCCATTACAAACACACAATAGACCCAACTACAGACCCATTACAAACACACAATAGACCCAACTACAGACCCATTACAAACACATAATAGATCCAACTACAGACCCATTACAAACACAGAATAGACTCAACTACAGACCCATTACAAACACAGAATAGACCCAACTACAGAGACCTTCTTGTCCCCGCTGTCAACATCCCTCTGAGCAGGGTCCAGAGAATAATTTTATCTGGACCCTGCTTCTGACAACACTTAAGGGGACAGAGTTTTTTTTTTTTTTTTGGGGGGGGGCTATTTATTTATAAATCCATTTATGATTTAGTTTCCTCCATGAACCTCCATCAAACTTTAACAAAAAACATCCCTTAAATCCCCTTACGAGATTAATTTTGCATTTTTCGGCAGACAAACGTCACGGCCGAAGGCCGGTTCCTCCACAATTACAGGTTCGCTATCGCTCGCTAGGAAAAAAATCGACACCTAAAGGGCACAAAAGGTCTTAATACAGTATTGACAAAGAAATGGGGTGAAAGGTCTTAAAATCAACATACTAATGGGGCAAACGTCTTAAAATGTCAAAACTTATGGGGATAAGCATGACGAAGAAAGGGGACCAGAAAAACAGCCCATCTCCCCTTAACTACTTCAAGATACTATTGACTGTTTATTATGTCTATTATAAGGCGATTTTATTCAGATTAGGAAGGGTATATAGAAGGCAGGGGGTTAATTGAGATAGCCATTGCCCTTTTAATGCCCACATATCCTTAAAAAAAATAAAAATAGGATTGGGCATGAGTATATACTGTAGATAGATAGATATCCTTTCTAAGCTGTATACATTCGTCTAATGATAGCCAGAATAAACTGTCGAAATGCGGCACAATCTTCAAAGGGTTAATTCTAGAGAGTCTTCTATCTATCTATTGCCTGACGCCGTGATCCCCGAAGGGGTGGCCACGAACGAACCGCCCCCATGCACCTCTGTCCCCAGTCAGTCGACGCCCCTCCCCCCAACCAGCACCGCCCTCGTACATGTACTTCCTCACTCCATCCTTCCACCTCATATTCGGTCTACCTCTCCCTCTCTGTCCCTCCACCTCGCTCTCGTACACCCTCTTAGTCATTCTCAAGCTTTCCATACGTTCCATATGGCCGAACCATCTCAAGCTGTTCCTTTTCACACTTTCCAGCACATCTACCTCCACACCACACCTCCTTCTTACTTCCTCATTAGTCTGTCTATCCCTCCATGTATCCATGTAACTCTGCACGCACTCATTAAGTAATTCATTTCCACTGCTCTCACTCTTGGTCTGAGTCTCTCAACCAACGTCCATGCTTCGCTTCCGTAAGTCAGTGTCGGGATTACCACACTGTCATGCAAGGACTTCTTCACTTCCATACTGACCACCCTATTTCTTGTTACTGCTTTTAGCGTTCCTACAACCCTCTTCCCCTGTTGTACCCTCTCTCGCACTTCTTCATCCATAGTCCCATCTTTACTCAACACACTGCCCAGATACTTAAAAGAGTTGACGATCTCCATAGCCTGACCGTTCAGCTTCACCTCACACTCTGTGACTTCACCCCTTTCGAAGACCATAACCTTGCTCTTCCCCGTACTTACCTTCAAATTCCGTTTTTCGCACACTGTTCCAAACTCATTTACCAGACCATGCAACTCCCATTCATTATCACTCATCAGAACTGTATCATCCGCAAACAGCAGTATAGGTAGCTTCCACTCAATTCCCTCCCTTTTCAGCGATACACCAACATCCACTGCTCTTGATAGTATTTCTTTCATGACTCCATCCATATATACAGTAAACAACCACAGGGACATCACACACCCCTGTTTCAAACCAACATTCAGGTCAAAGAACTCGCTCTGCTTACTCTCCACACATACTGCCGCCTTTGCACCCTCATACATGCTCTTCACTGCTTTCAGCAACTTGCCCTCTACTCCGTATATTCTTAGTACTTTCCACAAACCTTCTCTATCCACTCTGTCATAGGCCTTCTCCAAGTCCATAAAGGCAACATACACCTTTTGTTTCTTCTCCAGATACATCTCCACAACACAATTCAGGGTAAAAATCTGATCTACACATCCTCTTCCCTTCCTAAAACCTCCCTGCTCATCGCCTATCCATTTCTCCGTTCTCACTCTCACTCTCTCAATCACTACCCTACTGTATACCTACCCTACTACGCTTAGAAGACATATTCCTCGGTGGTTACCACACACTCCTCTTTCCCCTTTGCCCTTATATAGGGGGACTATTATGCCAGTCTTCCAGTCATCGGGTGCACTCCCCTTCTCCCATGCTAGTTTGCACATTTTCCATACCCATTCTATCACTATCTCACCACCATACCTCAACATTTCCCCACACACTCCATCTGTTCCTGGTGCTTTCCCCAACTTCACTCTTTTCATGGCTTCCCACATTAGAGAGTCTTTATCCTATTAATTCCCACATATCCTTTCTAAGCTGTATAAAGTCGTCTAATGATAGCCAGAATAACCAGTTGAAATGCGTCATATTCGTCAAGGGGTTAACCCTTACTGTATCGGCGACGTGTTTTTTTCATATTCTGGCAACTATTAGGCGATTGTATTCAGTTTAGCGAGGATATCTATCCATTATAAGCCTTCGAACTATCTCAATCAACCCTTTTAACTACCACAGATCCTTCTTACACTGCATAAAATAATTTAAATATAGGTAGAATAAAATATAACAGACGTCACTGGTACAGGAGTTGATAGAATAATTTGCTATACAACCGTTAATTGGTCTCATTTTATAGCGGCTGCGTAACAAAAATACGCTTTGAAGAGAGAGGATCAACAACAACTACACTTTCCCTCATTCATTCATCCATAGCCTGAGAGAGAGAGAGAAAGAGAGAGAGTGAGTGAGAGAGATAAAATCAACAGCAACTACTCATTCATTCATTCATTCAGAGAGAGAGAGAGAGAGAGAGAGGTTGAAAGGAAGGAAGTAGGTTAATGCAATAGGGTATATGTATGCCAGGAGCGTGGGATAGCAATAGGTACACACACACACACACACACACACCCACACACACACACAGACACACGCACGCACACACAGATTAATTTTTTACCTCTCAATAGTTGGTGTGGGAAAACCGTAGACCTTATCGGCAATTCACATTCTTCTTGCTTCAGGTTTACTTAGTTGCACAATGGATTGTATCCGATACTACGCTCGGAGTCACCTTATCAGATTCAAAATATACTAAAGATAATGCTGTTATTCGACCAGTGTTGCTGCCATATTGGCATAATTTTAAGGGCAGAATGTTTTATATATTTATTATTGCCAGTATTATATATTTATTATTGCCAGTATTATATATTTATTATTGCCAGTATTATATATTGTTTAGTTTGCTCCCTAGACCTCCATCAAGGTTTAACAAAGACTACCTCCTAGATCCTCCTTCGAGATATATTTTTGCATTATTCGGTTCGCTATCACTCGCCAGGAAAAAATCGACACGTATGACACATCTATCTATCTATTGCCAGGCGCCTTACTCCCCGTAATGGGGGTGGCCATACACAAAATGCCTCCAAGCGGACCTATCCCCTATAAGAGGGACAACCCATGCCAGTTTACTGAAGGACTTGCTGGATTGACCACTCAATTTAGGGTTCATCCGATTCAGAGGCCTTTTATGTATTTTTAGCACTATTTTTCTACAGTGGTGTGCGGCTAATCCATCCACTAACCTGCTTCACCCTAAGGTAGCAGTACAGATTTGTATAAAGTTTACTCCCCTAGACAGGTTGCCGACCAAGGCTGACGAGTCCCATCCACCCGGATTTTTATAAGGTTATCTCCCCTAGATGGGTTACCGACCAAGGCTAACGAGTCCCATCCACCCATAAATATGACATATAAGGTCTTAATATTGATATAGAAACGGGGTGGAAGGTCTTAAAATCGCTAAAATATGGGGCGAACGTTTTAACCCCTTGAGGATTATGACGCATTTTAGCTGTTTAGTTTGGCTGTCATTTTATTCAGCTTAGGAAGGATCTCTGGGAGTCAGAGGCATAATTAAGTTGGGTTTGACTCCTTAGATTCCTAGAGGTCCTTCCTAAACTGCATGAAATCATCTAATGATATCCCAAGTATAGTCAAAATGCGTCATAAATACTCAAACCTAATGGGGTTAAACATGAAGGGGAAAGGGGTCCAGGAAAACCATCACCTTAACCTTTTTAGTAACATAGACACTTTAGCCGTTTCTACTGGCTATCATTAGAAGATTTTATACATCCTGTGGGAATTTAAAAGGGTAAAGACAATCTCAATTAAGCCCTCCGAATTCCAGATTATATCCTTCCTAATCTGAAAAAAGAACTTCTCATAATAGCCAGAAACATAAATGGAATGCGTAATCGGTTCTTGAAAGGGATAATTGGTGTAGCTAGAGATAGTGCGCTAATTAAAATTTAAATGTGGACCATACTTCTTGGAACGCTTGTTTTTACTATTACATATATATATACAATATATATAGATATGTAAATAAGGCACCACCACTTTCCCATTCTAAAGTAAGCCATTTGAGATTTACAGAAGAGTGACCATTACTTGCATTACTGTGTGTCCACAAACATTTCAGTAATGTGAACATGTCTCCTATTGTTTTAAATGACATATACTGTATAAGAGCAAATCTATAAAGAGGTGCCTTACACTACCTAACATAATGTTGTTCCTTTACAGTATATTTGGTCGTATTCTATCTCTGTAAACTCAACCAAACTGCTCACCTATTCAGCCCTGTGCTATGCCATAAATATTACCATGAAATGACGGTTCTTCACTAACTCTGATATATAACTAGATTAAGTACGTGTGTGTGTGTTTGTGTGTGGGTGTGTATGTGTGGGTGTGTGTGTGAGTGATAGAGTGAGTGAGTGGTAAGCATAAATGGGGTGGGGGTGGGGAGAGAGAGGGGTAGAGCTTGTTCGGTTCAACGAGGATATAAGGGGGGTAGGGGGAGGGGGCTTGACTGAATGAATGACATGAGGGATGGGGGCGGCTCTATGGATGGATGGCTTAATAATCTCGTAATGTGTTCCGGGAGACGATCTGAAATGGGCTCGAATATCTTTTGGGTTTATAAGGTCGGTTTTGGTTTATAATCCCCAAAATGGGGATTAGGCCTAAGCATATAGATAGATAGATAGTTTTCACTACGCTGTAGATGTGAAGGGGTGGTTTATTTGTTTGTGTATTTATTATGTATTTATTGTGTATATATTATGTACTTATTGTCCTTTTTGGTTTCTTCCCTAGACCTACATTAAGCTAAACTAAATACCCACCAAACCTCCTTTCGAGATTAATATGTACATTTTTTGGTATAAAAATTTACCGGCCAAAAGCCGGTTCCCTTTAAATTGCAGGCTTGCTATCGCTCGCCAGGACAAAATCGACACCTAAATGGCACGAAAGGTCTTGATATTGATATACAAATGGGACGAAAGGTTTTACAATCGACAAACTAACGGGCCGAACATCTTAAAATCTGAAAACTAATGGGGCTAAACATGAGGGAGAAGGGGGACCAGAGAAGCGACCCATCTCCCCTTAAATTAATCAACGCTAGCCAGAATAAACTGCCAAAGCCCGGTATATTAACCAACGTTAGCCAGAATAAACTGCCAAAGCCCGGTCTATTAACCAACGCTAGCCAGAATAAACTGCCAAAGCCCGGTCTATTAACCAACGCTAGCCAGAATAAACTGCCAAAGCCCGGTATATTAACCAACGCTAGCCAGAATAAACTGCCAAAGCCCGGTATATTAACCAACGCTAGCCAGAATAAACTGCCAAAGCCCGGTCTATTAACCAACGCTAGCCAGAATAAACTGCCAAAGCCCGGTATATTAACCAACGCTAGCCAGAATAAACTGCCAAAGCCCGGTATATTAACCAACGCTAGCCAGAATAAACTGCCAAAGCCCGGTATATTAACCAACGCTAGCCAGAATAAACTGCCAAAGCCCGGTATATTAACCAACGCTAGCCAGAATAAACTGCCAAAGCCCGGTATATTAACCAACGCTAGCCAGAATAAACTGCCAAAGCCCGGTATATTAACCAACGCTAGCCAGAATAAACTGCCAAAGCCCGGTATATTAACCAACGCTAGCCAGAATAAACTGCCAAAGCCCGGTATATTAACCAACGCTAGCCAGAATAAACTGCCAAAGCCCGGTATATTAACCAACGCTAGCCAGAATAAACTGCCAAAGCCCGGTATATTAACCAACGCTAGCCAGAATAAACTGCCAAAGCCCGGTATATTAACCAACGCTAGCCAGAATAAACTGCCAAAGCCCGGTATATTAACCAACGCTAGCCAGAATAAACTGCCAAAGCCCGGTATATTAACCAACGCTAGCCAGAATAAACTGCCAAAGCCCGGTATATTAACCAACGCTAGCCAGAATAAACTGCCAAAGCCCGGTATATTAACCAACGCTAGCCAGAATAAACTGCCAAAGCCCGGTATATTAACCAACGCTAGCCAGAATAAACTGCCAAAGCCCGGTATATTAACCAACGCTAGCCAGAATAAACTGCCAAAGCCCGGTATATTAACCAACGCTAGCCAGAATAAACTGCCAAAGCCCGGTATATTAACCAACGCTAGCCAGAATAAACTGCCAAAGCCCGGTATATTAACCAACGCTAGCCAGAATAAACTGCCAAAGCCCGGTATATTAACCAACGCTAGCCAGAATAAACTGCCAAAGCCCGGTATATTAACCAACGCTAGCCAGAATAAACTGCCAAAGCCCGGTATATTAACCAACGCTAGCCAGAATAAACTGCCAAAGCCCGCTATATTAACCAACGCTAGCCAGAATAAATTGCCGAAGCCCGGTATATTAACCAACGCTAGCCAGAATAAACTGCCAAAGCCCGGTATATTAACCAACGCTAGCCAGAATAAACTGCCAAAGCCCGGTATATTAACCAACGCTAGCCAGAATAAACTGCCAAAGCCCGGTATATTAACCAACGCTAGCCAGAATAAACTGCCAAAGCCCGGTATATTAACCAACGCTAGCCAGAATAAACTGCCAAAGCCCGGTATATTAACCAACGCTAGCCAGAATAAACTGCCAAAGCCCGGTATATTCATCTTGGGGTCATTTGGGTTACATTTGCATACATAATTTTTGCTGAGTAGTTAAGAACGCGATCGAAATACAAAGTAGGCTGAAAGGGATGTATTTGTTTTTTGTTTGTTTTTTGGACCCCTTTCTCCCTATTGTTTAGCCCTTTTAGTTTTGAGGTTTTAAGACGTTCGTCCTATTAGTTTGGTGATTTTAGGACCTTTTGCCTCCATTTCTTTGTCAATATTTAGAACTTTCTTACTATTTATTTAATTTTTTCTGGTGAGCGATAGCGAGGCTGTTTAGTAGAAACCGTTCTCTGTCAGGGATAGAGGCCTAGGGGGTAAACTATTATATACAGTATTAATATATATATATATATATATATATGAGACTGCCGTGGTGTATTGATTAAAGCGTCGGCTATCGTCTGACGGTCGACGGTTCGAACCCCACTGAGAACTTGGAAACATATACTGTATATATATATATATATATATACAGTATATATATAATATATATATATATATACCTGTATATACTGTATATATATATAATATTATAATATATATACCGGTATATACTGTATATATATATATATATATATATATATACTGTATATATATACAGTATATTTATATAATATAGTTTTGCTCCCTAGATTTATATTAAGTTTAAAAATGTAAACCCAAGACCCCCATTCGAGGTATATTACACATTTTTAGTAGATAACTGTCCCGACCAAAGGCCGATTCCTACTAAACTACAGGCTCGCTATCGCTCGCCTGAAAAAAATATCTACACCTAAGTGGCACGTAATGTCTTAATATCGCCATATAAGTGGGGCAAATGTCTTAAAGTCTCAAACCTCATGGGGCTAAACATGAGGGAGAAGGGGTTGCAGAAAACGCCCACCTTTGAAAACCACGGGGGGCGGGGGGTAATTTATTCTTTACCCCCCACACCTGGTTCCTGCCCCCCTCTGAAGCTATTAACCCCTTCAGGACCATGACACGTGTTCACAGTTATATTCTGGATATAATTGGAAGATTTGTATTCAGTTTAGGAAGGATCTGTGTGAATTATAGCGATAAAGGGGGGAGGGAGGGAGGAGGGGGGAGAGAGGGAGGGAGGTTGGGTGAGAGGGGGGAGAATTAATGAGAGAAACTGTTGAGGGAGGGGGTGAGGGATGGAAGGAGGGGGTGAAAGGGGAGGCAGGGAGAACGAGAGGGAGGTTGGGTGAGAGGGGGGAGAATGAATGAGAGAAACCATAGAGTAAGAAAACCAGCCGTGTTAATAATAGTTGGCCATTATTTACAGATTTGGCTGAAATCCTGCAATAGATGGCGGTAGCGCCTAGCTCCTCCCTATCGCGGGAAAATACTTCTGTCGTCTGTTTATTGACAGTTCCTCTCCCTTGCTGCAATGGTGTACACGTGTCTCGTGTAGAGTCTGTAGAAACGCATGTAGCTTGTTTGCTATCACCATATCAGCCATAGTCATTATGAATACAATGATTTAAGAGTACACTGATATGCAAAAGCACTCCAAAGTATTGCCTACCCTGCAATACATGGCGCTGAAAAAAAATGTCGAAAAAGGGTAACTGGCAACGTTTAGAGGTACCTTTGTATTAATAGATTACATAGGAAGACTCCTCTCTCCTATACACACTCTCTGGAGCAACTGTTGAGGGAGGGGTGAGGGATGGAAGGAGGGGGTGAGAGGGGAGGCAGGGAGAACGAGAGGGAGGAGGGGGGAGTTTAGTGAGAGGAAGGTAGGTGGGGTAATGGGGGATACAAAGAGGGAGGGGGGGAGGGGGAGGTGGAGGTGGAGGTAAGTAGGTAAGTGGGTAATGGGTAGGATACAGAGAAAGAAAGGGAAGGGGTGAGGGAGGGGTGGGGTGTTGGTGAGGAGGGGAGGGAGAGTTTAGTGATAGGGAGAGAGATGGGGTAATGGGGGGTATAATGAGACAGAGGGGGAGGGGAGGGGTGCCTGGATGAGAGAGAGAGAGGTGGGAGGTGAGGGAGGTGGGGGGGGGGGGGAGGTGACGGAGACGGAGACGAGGCCCACCAGCAATAGTACTAGTGGCTGGTGTATAACAGTTGGTTGAGGTCGGGGCAGCTGGTCACACACACTCAGACTATCCCACCACACACACACAAGCCCGGGTAGGTGGACTATTAACACTCTTTGGTGGACTATTAACACTCTTTGGTGGACTATTAACACTCTTTGGTGGACTATTAACACTCTTTGGTGGACTATTAACACTCTTTGGTGGACTATTCTCTCTGGTATGATTAGTGACGCTCTTTAAGGAGGTATTGCTTGTTGTTTTTTTGTACTATATTGTTATCTATTAATTTATGTTTGAGTTTCCTCGCTAGACCTCCATGATCAAACCGAAAAAAACACCCCAAGACCCCATTTCAAGATAAATTTTTACATTTTTCGGTAGAAAAATCCTGGCCGAAGGCCGGTTCCTTCTAAAAATACAGGCTCGCTATCGCTCACCAGGAAAAACTCGACACCTAAATGGCACGGAAGGTCCTAATATTGACAAAGAAATTAGGCGAAAGGTGTTAAAATCGCCAAACTAGCGGGCCGCCCGAACGTCTTAAAATCTCAAAACTAATATGCTAAACATGAGGGGGGTGGAGATCCAGAAACAAGTGACAACCTCCCCCTTAACCCTTAAAGTATCGGCGACGTCTGTGTTGTTTCCATTTTAGCTTCATTTAGACGATTTTACGAAGCTTGGGAGGGATATACGGTACCTAGAAGTGTTAATTGAGATAGTCTGTCATCTTTTAACGGGTTGACATCCTTCGTAAGCTGAATAAAACCGTGTAATTGTTACCAAAATATAATGGAAAGGATGTCACCGGTACAGAAGGGGCTAAGGGGAGGTTTGTAGTTATTTGTTTATTTATTTAGTTATTATTACTCTATATTAATGTCCTCCCAACAGCTCCATCAAGCTTAAAACAATACCCCCAAGGACCCCCCCCCCCCATTTGCATGGTTCAGTTTAAAAATGCCCCCTCTTAACCCTTTCTATACCGATGACGTCTTTTTTGCTTACATTATTTTGGCCTCTGTTAAACTATTTTATTCAGTTTAAAAAGGGTCCCCAGCAATTAACAAGCTTCGAATGATCTCACTTAACCCTTTTTATTACCACATACCCTTCTTAACCCTTCATCCCTGGGCTCGCCTTCTAAATGACAGCACTGAGAGCCCGGGGGATATGGCCAAAAAACGTTGTAATAGGCTAGCCATATCTTTGTTAATTCAACTGTTAGAGAATTCAAACACAGCTCAAAACGTAGCCCTGTATCGTATATGTAAACTGGCGTTGAGTAGAGCTCTCTAGGTCAACTGATTCAGTTGTGATGACGATTTCCGTGGAGAGAGATTCGATGCGATGTTAGCAATACCAGACAATAACAAAGCCTTGTTCTTGTTCTCCAAAACAATAACAACATAAGTCGGACTTCTCCTACTTGTTTTGGAAGATGCGCGTCGCTCCGACCGGCTTGTTTACATACAGTTCTTAAACAAAGTCTCCTTTGCAGTCTTTATCTTATTTTCATCATAAAAGACAGTGCATACATTTATTATGTCATGTTTACACTTTGAATGTCTCTCTGGCTGAACATAAGTTAATATAGCATTCTCATTATAATCCACTGTAGGATTGATCCATCTAAACTCACTTGAATAGCAATAGTCTCATCAGTTTATTATTCCAGATACAATCAAAGCTTCGAGCACCAAAATTCTCAGTTTGAAATGTGAGCCATTTTCGATCACTTGTATCCGCAATAGTTTCACCAGAATCTCATTGTCAATATAATCGGAGCTCCGAGTACTGAACTTCACCACGTCGTGTTTACATTTCGCTGCCACAATTATATTTCTATCTAAGATAGATAGATAGATAGATAGATTATATTATACTATATATATGTATATATCTACTAAATACTCTCTTTTCCATACACACACACACACCCTCTCTCTCTCTCTTTCTATCTCAATTTACCCTTAATTGTATCACAAATTTTTATCGCTTAAGCTTTCCAATAATAGATAGATAAACCGAAGAACTCTGTGTATGTTAAGGCTCTCAGCCTATGCCCGAGAGGAAGTAAGTTGGAATACAGAAAAAAAAAAAAAAAAAAATGTGGAGTCCATTTTTGTTATAATTAAGGTTTTTTGTTCTGGACTCCCTTCTCCCTCATATTTAGCATGATTAGTATTGACCTATGTTACGCTGGCCAGCTTGCCAGAATGCACTCGTAACTCGCTAGCGCTCGCCAGGGCAGTGAAATGGGCTACAATAATCGTAGAACGATGTTCTTTCTTTCATAGTGTTCATGTTGTCACAGACAGATCAGTGGTGGTCTTTATTCTGGTCTGTGACACTTGGAAGTATTTTATACCATTGATAGAATATAATATGCATTGTGTGAAGTTAAGGAGAGAGAGAGCGGAGGAGGCAGCGCGGTAGTAATATGTGCGTGTGTATGTACGTGTGCCTCCCTCCCTCGCTCGCGGGCGGGCTTTCCCAGGCCCTTGATTGGCTGGCGCGCTTGGCGCTTCCTAAGTGACGCTTGCTCCTCGTGACGTAGCCGTCTGTGATAGGGTGCCGCTGCCTTTGTTGGTCCTATGGGGGCTCCTGCCGCGTTTCTCCGGCAGAGCTTGGCACGGCGTGCTTGGTCCTACATGTCCCTTGCAACCTGTCCCCCCATATAACCCCCTATACTACTTTCTCTCTCTCTGAACTTCTTCGTTTTCATACTTCTCTCTTTATTCAATTACTTATCCCTTCTGGTTCTGCATACGACTTCCATAGTCGGCCAGTCGTATTACCAGCACCAGCTCTCACATTTATGTTTGCACTAGCGTTAGGGATTATTAGAGTCATAGTCATATGGTAGTACAAAGGAGTACAAAGGAGTACAAAGGAAATCAAGCAACAACAGATCCAGCGACCCTTCTAGGCTGCTTGTCCTCCAAAACACTGAGGATCAAGTGTCCAAACAGTGGTTTAGAGTGGGTAAGGGAACATTGGAAAGGGAACTACTGCCCTGGAACTAATGTCCGTGGCAGGATTAGGAAGTTAGTAGGGGACAGATGGGTTAGTAACTGAGGGGGGGATACAATAAAGTTATTCATTTACAAACGCAGTCAGTCGCGGGTTTGATGCGAGATATTTGTCTAAGCGGAGTTTAAATGAATCAACGGTGCTGCAGTCTATAACGTCTTGGGGAAGCCCATTCCACAAGTTGACAACTCGATTGAAGAAGAAATTCTTAGATTCGTGTGAGTTAAAAGATTTACCAATAATTTTGCAACCGTTTCCCCGCGTGTAATTAGATTGGTCGATAGTGAAGTACTTACTACAGTTCATATTGTCGATGCCTTTGATGATTTTGAATTCTTGAATTAAGTCACCTCTTAATCTGCGCTGAGTTAAAGGAAATAGATTTAATTCTCTAAGACGCTCTTCGTATGGTTTGTTCTCTAGGCTAGGTATCATTTTTGTAACTCTACGTTGAACTCGTTTTAGCTTGTTTATATCTTTTTGGTAATAAGGGCACCAGGATTGAACGCAGTATTCCAGAAGAGGGCGGACTAAGGAATTGTAAAGGGTTAGGATAACTTCTTTGGATTTATGCTCAAATGACCTGCCTATAAAGCCAATTATTTTGTTTGCCTTCTTAACAACTTCTGAACATTGTTGACTCGGTTTTAGGTTACTCGATATTGTTACTCCCAGATCGGTTTCTCTGTTTACATTCTTAAGCTGAGTGCCATTCATCGAATAGTTTGCTTTCTCATTTAGGTATCCGATATGTAGTACTTTACATTTATCCGCATTGAAACTCATTTGCCAAATTTGGGCCCAACTTGACAATTTATCTAGATTGTGTTGCATATCGTCAACTTGTTCTTTTGAGAGTACGCTATTTGCAATTTTTGTATCGTCAGCAAATTTTGAGATTGTACAGGTGAGACCCTCATCTATGTCGTTGATGTAAATTAGAAAGAGAATTGGTCCTAGTGTTGGGGTGCTTCTAATTATTGAGCTGTTGTTTCCCATTATTTAATGCTAGACAGTGGAAGGTATCTTTGGTCGTTGTCTGAGTTGTGTATGTGGCAAGTCAGAGCCTGTACAACATCGACGAAGCTAGCTAGCCTGTAACCCTTGTGCATATTTTCCTTTGCGAGTGTAGCAGTATACCGGTAAAGGGCTTTTGCCTACTCTTACCTGTATGATTGCTACCTCATTTTGTTGACCTTTGTGGAGCGCCAGGGTAAGACCAGATACTAGAGATCTGGACTTACCAAGAGAGCCTCCAAGTCACTTAACGTAACATAAGGGAAATTTGTTCAAGGGGAGACAGTAGGCTACGAGCATGCTTGCGCTCTGCCTAGTTTCCTAGTACCTTTTTGTGCCACTGCTAGACTTTATTAGTGAGGAAGACAGCATTGTGTATATTAACTTTCATTGTGTATGCTTTAGGAATTATTCACGCTTTATTTTAGCCTAGGTTGATGCATAGTGCACAACCCAGTTTGGCTGTTACGTTGGCTTAGGAAGTACTGTTTCTGATTGGTTATTATTAGTGCTGTCACAGAGTTGTTGCACTCCCTTGTTGTATATATGTATCCTACTTATTGGTGTATTTAAGATACACACTTTGGTGTCCTGCCCCTGCATTTATGTCTGTTCTATATTAACGAGCATCTTAGAGCATCAGACCTTTTCAGAAGATTCCTTATCTGATTGCTGTAGGACTAGACTTCCAGTGTTTTTATAGAGCATTGAAGAGTTTAGTGTTGAGTACAGACTCACACTAAAGTTAACGTAAGCAATTATTCCTTTATTAAATCTTATATAGTTTATTCAAGCATTGTTATTACTTGAGGGCATTTTCGTAACGTAAGTACTCCTGTTGTGAGTTGGCTTTGCCGTCACCGGAAAGCCTTTGTAGAAGTGCACTAAAACCTAGTTAATTGATACCCCGTTATCCAGTAGATTAACTCTGGAGGGTTTAAGTGTTTTTGTTCACCGGCGTAATAGTTCGAGGGTTTTGGAATTAGCGTGCCGTTGTTGCAGATATAGCCTATCATCTAGTCCATCATTAAGTGCCCTTGTTTATTTCGTAGTGCCGGTCGTAACACCTATTAAAACGTTCGCCTTATTAGTTTGACGATTTTAAGACCTTTTGTTCGATCTTTGTCAATTTAAAGAACTTTCGTACCATTTAGGTCTCGACTTTTTCCTGGCGAGCGATAGCGAGCCTTCAATTTAGAAGGACGGGACATTTTCCAACCGAAAAATACAAATATTTATCTCAAAGGTGTATTTTTAGGATAAAAAGATATATCAGGTATTCAAAGGTAAGTCAATATCAACATCCCCAACTATTAACCGGCGACGTCTTTCTAACTTTACTCTAGCTAAATTAAGACAATATTCTGCCATTTAAGAAGGATCTGTGGTAGTAAAATGGGTTAAGTAAGATAGTTCGAAACCTGTGAATTGCTGGAGGATCTTTCTTAAGCTTAATAAAATCGTCTAATAGTAGCCAGAATAAAGTTAACAGGACGTTCACTGGTACTGAAGGGGTTGGTAATAAAATTCATTGCTCGAAAATGGCAAAGGCAAGCAAGATCCTCAATAATACTTAAAATAATATTCTATGTGTATGAAGGAGACAAAATCAAAGCTGCCTGTAACAAGTGTCCCCCTAAAGTTGATAGAGTAATAGCCAAATTCAAGGTACTGTACGTTAAGAGTCAACACGTCTGGACACTGGAGGTTGAAACAGTTTATGTCATAGGATGAAGGAAAGGCAGAGTGAGGGTGAAAATTTTAGAGCTTGTTGAGTAGAAGAAAGACTGGGGAAATCGGTTCACTCTTGGGTTAGAGAGTACATATAATTGATTTACAATATTTAAAACTACTAAAATATAAATAGATAGAGGAATTATGACTCTAGATCAGACAAAAGAAGTGGTAATAGATAGGAATGAATAATATAATTTATGAATTTCTTTTCCAACACCAAATACCTCCCAATGAAATGAATGAAAACATGTGATCCTACCGAGATTCGAACCTGGGTTACCACATTATAGGTATGAGTGCCGGAGGGAAGAAGGAAAACCTAATATTTAGTAGTGGCCCCGGAATCATTGACGATATGCCTATTACCTAATAGCACCCTTTCAAGCCCTTGCGTTAGCTGTTTCAAACAACCGCCGCAGGAAGAGAGAGAGGAGCCACGTCGTAAGGGTACGCTTATTCTTTTACGGAATCGTCCTTATGATTGGGTACTCACTACGAAAAAACTTCGTAAAAAATAAAAGAAAATAATATTTCAGAAATACTATAAACCAAGCTTCCCGAACTTGTGGATGTTTTCCCGTGCGGAGTATTCTCCGTGAGACGCTGCTCCGTGAAGCGTCATCCCATCTTCAATGATATATTAAGATTCACTTAAAACATCAACAAATGGGAATGGTATGGAAGGGAGGGCCCACATCGTCAATTATTCCGGGACCACTACTAAATATTAGGTTTTCCTTCTTCCCTCCGGGACTCGAACCTATAATGTTTTAATGGCCCCTCCATCATTGACGATATGCCTGATATCTCAAGACTGGAGGGGGACATTCGTGATAATATCAAACCATTAACAAATGAACACTAGGTTGATCAACAACATCCAACTATAGCAACCTAATCGTTATTTTGTACATGCAAAATATTGAAAAAATTGAAAAGGAATGCAGGTAGCGTACTTCGAAGAAGACCTGCATGTACATAACCCCGCAGGTCCATGTAACAATTGATCACAAATGTGTCTCGCATTCTAAATTAATATAATTTTGCTTATGAATAACAATACTTAAGGAGTGCGTGCGGAGTTACATGGAGGGATAGACAGACTAATGAGGAAGTAAGAAGGAGGTGTGGTGTGGAGGTAGATGTGCTGGAAAGTGTGAAAAGGAACAACTTGAGATGGTTCGGCCATATGGAACGTATGGAAAGCGAGAGAATGACTAAGAGGGTGTATGAGAGCGAGGTGGAGGGACAGAGGGGGAGAGGTAGACCGAATATGAGGTGGAAGGATGGAGTGAGGAAGTACATGAACGAAGGTGGTGCTGGTTGGGGGGAGGGGCGTCGACTGACTGGGGACAGAGGTGCATGGGGGCGGTTCGTTCGTGGCCACCCCTTCGGGGATCACGGCGTCAGGCAATAGATAGATAGATAGATAGAATAACAATTTTATACAAAATTGTGATCCTAACTCATGACTCATATTCCGTGAGTAATGGAATGTAGCTGCATAACACAAAATATTTGGTTATGTATAACCATATAAAATAATTAAGACTGTATGCAACTTTGTAGTCATTAATAAAACTGTGTATATGAACATCCATTCGTATACCAGTTATACTAACTCATGATTTCTGATAAGTCCTAGAGTAGAGTCAGGTACCTGCATATCACAAAATATTCAGTACGTATCATAATACAGGAATATTTAAGACTCCTGATCTCTAGCCATAGGATAAGGATCTTATGATAAATGCAGATCATCTGAACTAAATGTCGATGTATCCAAAATACAATAAACGAAAATTCGTCTCACAGAACTGTACATTCAGTCCTGAAAATTAGTCTGAAAATAAAATATCTCGCTTTGCTCGTGAACATTGCTTGTGCACTTACAACATGTCCGGCGGGGCTGAGGGCCTTGGTATTCCAGTATCCCCTTCCTTTTACTCGTAAAGTAACTTCAATTCTAAAAGCACCATACCATCAGACCCGTTGCCACCCTGCGACACCGGAGTGACTTGGTTGAACGAGAGCAAGAGATAAGTGATGACCGTGAGAGTGCCCGGTTGGCTAGGCCGGGACGCTCCCATACACTGCCTGAGATATAGCACCAGGCATCAAAGACGGTGATTAGCTCAATTTGAGCACCAGAACCATGAAAACCGTAAACAAGCTCACTGTTCGTTCTTGGCCGTGAATGGTGGAAGATGGCGCAATTTGAACATTCACCTTGCATCGTCCGAACCTGAGACCATTTTGGTTGGTTGCTCCGTGCTGCCTGCTTAGCTACTCGGTTTTGACCCGGTAGACATGAGCTGACGGGGCGGTGGGTGAAGTTTGTAACATGCACTCAAAAGACCCTTTACCTCCTTCGGCGGAACGAATAGTCCAGTGAAGTCAATGAATGGGACCCGAATTGCTGTCGTGTGATTCTTAAGAGTTACGACTGAATCGTTTGATGATCACAAGTAATCAAGATATTAGAAAATTAACGATTCCGAAGCTTCAGTTTGATAAGTTCCTCTATCCATGCAATCAAAACTTACCAGCCTGATTGATACAGAAATTCTAGTCGAAAAGGGTCTTACCCAGTACTGACTAATTCCGAATTAGGTTCGCAACCAAAACCCGGCTACTAACGCCCATCAAAGCTGGGACCCCCCAATGACTCGGTCAACACCAGGATATAGAGACACTCGATGTGCTAACTCTGTGGAAGGTGCATAAGCCAGGAGATGGTGGAGACGGAGCTTCGATCATTCCAACTTAAGGTCAACGCCGGGATGAAACTCGGCAGGCCAACTCCGAGGAGTTGTACAAGATAGGAATTTAAGAAAAACATCGAATTCCTTTGGTTTCATTAACACATTAAAGTGTCGGGTCTCCCCCCCCCCCCCCAGAGGATACCTGCAGCAGGTGAGGGACAGAGGTAGCCTGTGGTTCTCCTCTGACGCAACTAGATCCACTCGTGGATAGTATGGGCCTACAATCTTTCGTAAAATGGATTGCCTAAGCCACCATTCCAAGAATGGTATTTGCTCAGACGTTGGTCACGCCCGGCAGATAAGTTTGTCTGAAGATACATTTTTCGCTAAACGGCTAACAAAATCTTTTCCGGCAACTCTAACCTCCGTTCGAGACCTCGTTGACCCTTGTGTCTGAATGCAAGACGCCGCATTCAGATTGGCCATTCGAAAAGCTATTTCCTCTTGACTGTGGAACAGAGAGCTTGAAGGCATAAAAAGGGAATTAGGAACTATTGCATTGACGTGAACCTCCATGGAGTGGGACCAAAGACCCTGATCCGAGGTTTGCCTAACCCCCAAACCAAGCATTGGTATCAAAACATACCGTAGGCGGAGAAGAAAACTACGTCAGAATGAAATGTAGCGTTTCTGGCTCAACCCAGATTGCTAGTAAGTTGAGGAGTAATTGCGGGATTTGCTACGACTGTTCCGCCATCTATAGCGGGAACAGCCTGTTTCCCTCCAAGATTTAAGCTCTGAACTTTCAACCTGTCCAACTGTTGAGGAAGTTGAATCCAGATAAGAAAACCAACTTGAGGCATTGTATCTCGAGCTCTGCTACCCCCAGCCAGTCGGCTAGGGACCCCATTATCGTGATCCCTTGTTTTAACAATGAAAACAGAGCCTGTCGGATTAATTTGGTAAAGATTCACGGAGCCATGTTCAGGTTCAGAGATATTCTACGAAACGAGCTAAGTCTGATGCTTTTTTTTTTTTTTCAATATTCCAACTTACTTCCTCTCGGGCATAGGCTGAGAGCCTTAACATTCACCGCTTTACAATGAACAGTGAAGCCTGTGAGGTCTTGTTCCAGTCTAGGGAGTGAGACATGTGAAGCACGTAGAGTACAACGAGCACCTGCCATCTTGCCTTCACATGAGGCACGGTGGTCACTCATGGCCCGAAACGACCCCATCTCTGAAGCCACCTCATTCCCGTGCTTCACTGTCTCACCCCCTACACTCGGACTCTCACACTTACACACACACAACGCCACCTGTTGCCCAGATAACTTGATAACAGATAACAGATAGCTTGATGCTCATAGCGAAGAATTTTGGAACCTGTCATGTACTGGGACTTGCCAAAAGGCTTCTGGCAGGACGAAACTATTCAACTATGCGGCCGCCATGTAAACCTGATCTGAATTCCATGACACATTTGATTTATGCGTTGTGAATGGAGCGAGTCCGGTGAGACAAGGCTACGCCCGGGTTCAGTTGAACACTGTCCCATTTCGGCACGAGTAATCTTAAACGAGGTCGTCAGAGTCACCCCTAAGTGACGCCATTGCTTCCCACTGTCCGTGCTTAAGCCTGGTGACATGTCCAAAAGAACCCTGTCATGTAACAGGGTGTGTCCGGCAGAACAACACTTAGATCCCATTCTCCCAATACTGGGCCAGGGATTGGGAGAGTCTTGTGGACGGTTTAGATATATAACGTGATTTGGCCGGAGTCAGCGGGTGGCTGACAATAGTCGAAAATGACTTGTCCAGGCCTACTCTAAGGCTGACCGTTGTACCAATCACTGGAATTCCTACCCCGCTGTTATGCTTCGTCAGCATGACAGCGTCACGGTATGGAAGTCTAGACTACCGGAAAACTTTAGTTCCACTTAGGTGACTCATATGACTAAATTGAGGGTTAGTGTAGGGCCTAGTAAATGTATGTGACTCCTCCTGTACCGGGGAGGCAGTCAGTGTCAAAGTCTATGAGGCTCTACACACAGTCTACCAGGAATCATGACATATAATATTCGACGATAAGTCAGGGGAAAATAAAGACATAAATTTATGTGACTCCTCCTGTACCGGGGGGCAGTCAGTGTCACAGTCTACGAGGCTACACCCAGTCTACCAGGAATCATTGCATATAAGATTCGATGGTAAGACAGGGGAAAATAAAGACCTGGTGCCTACTCTCCGTCTTCAACTAGAGAAAGAGCTATATGTGGCGTGACAATCCGTAAGTGCCTAAGTCGTCCCGATCAGCGCATGTGCGATCCGGCGACTAAGCAAGAAAACAGACAGGAGTTACACAACCTGACCCCCTGTCCGGCGGAGTTGCTGGTTTGTGCCGACCAGTATCTCCGTTTTCTTGTCTCCCTGAAAATTAGCCTCAATTCTAAAAGCCACTTAACTAGCATACCTGGTGTCGAAATGCTATCCAGCAAAGACACGGCGTATGTAGGGGAAGAGGGAGACATATCGGTAGGAAAGCCAGGGTAGATGCCTACAGATGCGATTCGGCGATACCCGTGACCGAAAAAAGTCTCAGGCTAAAACAGGAAAAGGATGCGATGGAGTTCCGTCCATTCCAACTTGGGGCCAATGCCGGGAAATAGTGAAACCCGGCGGGCCACCTCCGTGGAGTGTGGACAATGGAAATCGGAAAAACCCGAATTCCGTCCATTCCATTCCTTAAAAAAAAATTGTGTTGAGGTTCCCTTTCGTATTCCGTACCCATCCGCGGGGGAGGAAGAAAAGGAGCCTGTGATCACTAATTTAAATGACACATGCCCCTTGACGAAAGTCAGGTGCCTGCCGCACTGAGCAGGTGTTGCTACCTGTTATCACTTCCACAAGTAAAGGTGCTAACGCCCACGTCGTAACGTGACCACCTAGTTTACCGACGCAGAGTGCGCCCGGTTGATTAGGCCGGGACCCTCTCCTAGAGGTAAAAAGATTTTACCGGTCAAAACGCCAGGTAAGTATCTATGAAGAACACCATAACCGTGAAAGCCGGAAAACCCAGCCCACTAAGCTCATATTAGCGATGAAGCATCGGACGGCATAATTAGAACAACCATAATGCGTCGCCAGAAAGCGAGACTGTTAGGTTCGTTGCTCATTGCCACCTGCCCAGGGACCTGGAGTCAAGGCCAGAAGGAACGCTGTCCACGTAACGAATGACTCTAAAAGAGGATGGCAACTAAAGCACTGAGAAGTCAGTGACAACAAGGCCCTGGTACGTGACCCAGTAGGTATGAGCTGACGGGTTGGAGGATGAATCATGAAACCTGCCCGCAAGCAAACATTCTCCACCACCGGCGGTACAGAGTCCATTTAACCCTAAAAATGGAAACCTGATTGTTGTCAATGGTTCATACGTGTCTGACTGACGGCCGAGAGGGGTCGAAATGTCCCATACCGGATCGCCATGATCGACCGACCACTATCAAAGGTTTCCCAACCCAAGTTCGATATTGATGACAGTACCTGAACCTCAACAGTTTGCCGTACATCTAGTGTCGGTGACCTGCAAGGTAGCGGACACTGACCTTTCAAACAGGTACAACAGGTCCCGGTGCCTTCCTGTTACCCCCCGGTAGTGAACGGCTAACACTCTTCCAGTACCACAACTAGTGGAAGAGTGAAACGAGGAAGTTAAACACCTAGCTGTACTGATCGCGACACATGGCACCCATCCTGATCACCATCTCTGGGGGGGCTTCACTGCCCACCTGGCTACCCACACCGACCTGTCAAAATGCACACCAGGTTTGGGTGAGGAAGAGATGGAAGGGCAGGGGAGGAGAGTCGTCCCCGGCGTTTGCCGGAGTTGCGCCCTCGATGCCTCCATACGACGGAGACCTCCCAAAGCCGGAAATAGATATCTCCGGTGTCACTCGTCTGGCTCTAAACTATTTATACATGTTTGCCAGACATGTATACTTGGTCGACTAACAAAGACTGTTCCCAGGGCGGCCTAGCGTGAGCTCGAGCTCTGCCTACGAGAAGTGACCTCGAATGGGCAAGTTTCTTATACCTATGAATAAGGCTAGTCGGGATTGAGTCAACTGAGTTGGTGTCTGTACGAAAAACGGTCTACCGAAATGACCCTCGCGTTTGACCATATGATCATCAAGGAACGAGGAGATATTCGTTAACTAATCTGAGATTTAATCATAAAAAACGATTCCAGAAAGCCACACCATCGTACTAACGGTTTATGGGCTACCGTCTTTGGATAGTCATTGAAGTGTGCCCTAATTACCGATAGGGCCACTTGACCTAGTGCTTCATTGTGAAGTCTAGTACATACACCACAACACTTTGATATAGCTAAAGACCGCTTCGTTAACTAATCGGAGATTTAATCATGAAAAACTATTCCATAAAGCCATAACGCCATACTAACGATGTATGGGTTACCTCCTTTGGATAGTCATTGAAGTGTGCCTTAAATACCAATAGGGCCACTTGGCCTAGTGCTTCATCGTGACGGCTAGCACATACACCACAATACTTAGATATAGCTAAAGACCACTAGAGCTAATCAAACACGGTACTCACATAATACACTTCTTATGGTGAAAGAAAAGAATGTACATACCTGTCGGTGCAGTACAGGGGGGAAAATATCGCATGACATAACCCCCTCTTTTGGGAACGACCCCCCACGTGTCGTAGCGTGTCGTAGAGGTCCAAGAGTGTAATCTGGAAATCAAAATTTCCAAGAATCAATGCTCATAAGGATAATCCAAGACATTCAACACCCATAAACATACCTCGAATATGCCGGAAAATTAGACCTAGCCTACTTGCTACTCTAATTTTCCTTAGTATCCTTCTGGAAAAAACCCTGATGGTTTTCTAATGGAAGGTATAAAATTAGATCTAGCACACTTGCTACTCCAATTGTCCTTCGTATCCTTCTGGAAAAAAACCCAATGGTTTTCTCATGGAAGGTAATAAGACTACTTATCTATGATACTCTGTATCACTGACCTATACTGTCTCATTCCTATAGAATGTTAATTGTCAACAATCCCACCGCCTACTGACGGCTGATTGTCTCATTCTTATAGAATGTTACTTGTCAACAATCCTACCGCTTTACATACGGATGATTGTTGACTTCCAAAAATGGGCCTTTCCGTCGCGATGACAGAGTCCAGGCCGTGAGGATATCAAAACGTATAGGCGAGTCATATCAGCTGAGCCGAAAATAAAATTTTCTCCATGAAGGAAAAATTACTGCTTATCTATGATACTATGCATCACTGACCTATACAAATGTTTATTCCTTAAGAGTATGTAATGGTAACTATCCGATCCTATTTGAGTGATAGTTTGAGGATCTCACTTAGGCTTGTCCGCCGCGATGACGGAATCAAGGTCATTCCCGCCACGTGAGGATATCTGTATAGGCAAGGCCAGTCAGCTGAGCCAAAAAAAACCCAAAAGAAGTCAGATCATCCGCCGGGGGATGTAATAGCATGTTAACCAAACCGAGTTTCCTGGATATATTCCTTGCCCGCCGATGCGAGCCGGCGCCAATTAATGTCAAAAGCGCACCAGAGGGAAAAAACCTCACCCTTTGTGTGTATGAACTTGACTGAGCAAGCTTGAAAAACACCAAACATACAAAATACGTAAGAACGTCTCCTGACACTTTCCAATCATGTAAAATAACACCACATGAGAGCGAAAGTAGCATCTTAAAGTTACATTTATTATTTAATTCAATAATCAATAATAAATCCTAGCTATAGAAAAAAACATATCCCTACAATGAGGCTAGCCACGATGCCTAGGGCAAGCAGCACGAAAACATGTGAAGCCTTACCTCCCGTGACGACACAGCAACCAGCTACCACACGTCGCCTCGAGCCACAGGGGAAAAGCAGAGAAATCCACGCTCTACAAAGTTCCACACCACGTGGGGCAACTCTTGAACTAGAGTGTCTACTATACGATAAAAATACTAGCTACTCCATCAGATGGATGACCAAGTAGTGGAGCCCAGCATTTACAAAGCCTCCTAACTAACTAAAAGGCAAAGCTAAAAGCTGAAAAGGAAAAGTTAACACCGAGGCGCCCGTGTCCGACGCGGACCGCATGGACGTCACATATTGTACCCTATATTAAACACACTTCCTGCGACCGTGGCAATGGGGACGACCGTTCTAACTAATCTAAACCTATTCTATAACGTATCAGATAAATACAAATGAGCAAAAGACTCGGTAAGAGGCGAACGAATGAAGAATGAAGAGAGACGGTCTCGCACGTCCTCACAGCACGGACGCAGGGAGAGGAAGACGGGATGACGCTTCACGGAGCAGCATCTCACGGAGAATACTCCGAACGGGAAAACATCCACAAGTTCGGGAAGCTTGATTTATAGTATTTCTGAAATATTATTTTCTTTTATTTTTTTACGAAGTTTTTTCGTAGTGTGTACCCAATCATAAGGACGATTCCGTAAGAGAATAAGCGTACCCTTACGAAGTGGCTCCTCTCTCTCTCCCTGCGGCGAATGTTTCAAACAGTTAACGCAAGGGCTTGAAAGGGCGCTATTCTAGGCATATCGTCAATGATGGAGGGGCCACTAATAAATACAGATCCTAAACACTAAGCATTACATCATCAAGACAATTAAAGGTTAAATGCATGAATGGAGCATGCTATAGGTAGCGCCAACGAACTTGACAAAATCCTGATCCCTGACCTCTTTGTAACTCAAAAGGGCCTAAAGCAAACTGGCTGCAAATATCCACACCTATTTCTTGGTGGGCTCTTCCCAAATTATAGAAATATCAGCCCGATTGTTTTCATTCATTTTGAGTAATGAGAAGTTAAGGGGTCAAGATTATGGTGAAGTTCGCTGGCACAACCTATAGTGAATAGATGAGTGAAAGCTTGGTTGTTTGGGAGAGGGGATCAGGCGCCAGTTGGACTAGATAATAGTCCGTCGGGCGCCTGGCCCGGGGAGCCGATATACAGTATAATGAAGGGTACGCCTGGATGCATGGTGGGCGGCTTGTGGTGGTAGAGCTTCGCTGCATGTTTGCCTGCTGAGACCGGAACCTCTCAGAGAGGTCTGGGACCTGGGAATCTTGCTGGGGACCCCAAATGGGCCTGGGTCTCTGGGTTGTCTCCTGGGCGGCCTAGGTATGTGAATTTGTGTGTGGTTTTTTTTTTTTTTTTTTTTTTTCTGATCGGGCTCTGTCTCGAGTCGGCCACCCCCAGCTATGGAAAATGTGTCTGAGTATATAGATAGATAGATAGAAAATATAAATATGTGTTAGTATTAATACTAACCATTGTTATGACAGTAACAATAACACCATCGACCCCAATAGAACCAATACGCGGAAGTGGAAGTTTAACTCATTCAGTACGATGATACCTTTCTACACTTCATTCTGGCTAAAATATACTATTTAATACAATTTAACCCATCCAGTACCTGCGACGTCCTTTGCATTATATTCTGGCAACTATTAGATGATTGTATTAAGCTTAGGAAGGACGTCTACCCATGAAAAGGCTACGGACTATCTCAATTAATCCTTTTAGCTACCATATGTCCTTCCTAAGCTTAATCAAATCGTTTAAATATATATGAAATAAAATATATAAGACGTCTCTGGTAATGGAAGGGTTAAGAAGCACCTATGTTATTCAGAGGGTTTGTTAAGATCGTATTGACCCCTTTGAATCTTAAAGGTAGATTATAAACTAAATAAAATCGTCCAATGGTAAACATAATATGATGATAATGACGTCACGGTGCCAAAGGGGTTAACGTTATTATCATCGAACTCTTTCACCCCGATGGTGTCAGTTCCGTGTAGTTTAAAGGGAGATTATCACGTGAGTTTTTTTCTTTCTGGACCCCCATCTCCCTCATGTTTAGCTCCATTAGTTTTAATAGGTTAAGATATTCGTCCCCTTAGTTTTAATAGGTTACGACATTCGCCCGCTTAGTTTGGCGATTTTAAGACCTTTCACCCCACTTCTGTAAATTTTAAGACCTTTCGTGCCATTTAGGTTTCGATTTTTTTCTGGTGAGCGATTGCGAGCCTGTAATTTAGCAGCAATCGGCCTTCGCCCGGGGCACTTTTCTACCGAATAATGTATACATTTTTCTCGAAGCTCTTCGGAGTATTTGTTAAAGCTTGATGGAGGTTTAGGGAGCAAATTACAAACCTTTTAAATAAGGTATGAAGAGGGAAATTAAAGTGTCCACACTAATATACCCTTATAACGTTACAGTATAGTGCGAGTAATTAGCCCATGATATATTAATATAGAAAGTTGAATCACTGTCAATATACACAGAACCCAATTATTTATTATACCGTTTTTATACACTTGAGTTTTGTTTACATTAAGTGCTAAAGATAATATATACTCCTTCCCTTTTGAGGATCCGCTGACGCAGTTTTTTTCATATTTTCTGGCTGTTAGACGATTCTATTCAGATTAGGAAGGGTATATGGAAGTCTGAGTGTAAGATGAGATAGTCTTTACCCTTTTAACTCCCACAAATTCTTGCTAAACTGTATAAGTTCGTCTAATGCTCCATGCCTCCATCCATCCATCCATGCCTCCATCCATCCATCCATGCCTCCATCCATCCATCCATCCATCCATCCATATAATCAGGCCCAATCCCCACTTTTCCTATTTTTTCTTCTAATGCTAGCCCAGAAAAATTGTCAAAATGTGTCCTAATCTTCAATTGGCTAAATATTTCCATTGAATTGCTACTCAGACGTAGGGTAATGAATGGTACTATACCTTGTTCCAAATGGGTAGGCCAAAAATCGTGAACCTTAACATCTGTAACTCAAAAAGGGCTAGAGCAAATGGTCTGTAAATTCCCACACCCATTCCTTAACTGACCCTTCCTAAATGGTAGAAATATTAGCTCGATCACTCCAGCCGTTTGTGAGTTACAGAGGTTAGTGGTTAAGAGTTTTGGCCTACTTACTTGGAACAGGGTATAGTTGTGTTGGTTCTATTTTAGTAGTAGCATTTGGGGTTCCTAATGAAGATACTGGCAGTGCAGTAACATCAATAACAACAACAACAATAACAACAATAACATCTCCTACCACCATAAATAACAAAAACACTACCAACAACAACAACAACACCAACACCAACACCAACACCACCACCACCACCACCAACAACAACAACAACAATAGTACCCCAACAATCATCCTGGTTTCACGCCCATAAATCGTACAATAGGTCCGCCCGTGATTTGTCGCTGGGACCTTGGCTGAGATTGTGTGCTTCCGCGGATTGTCTGTTTACTTCGCTTGTTTATATGTATGTTTACTTTGGAGGTTTACTTTTGGGTTGTTTTCTTTGGTTGTTTACTTTGGATGTTTACTTTTGGGTTGTTTACTTGGGTTTACTTAGGTTGTTTACTTTGATTGTTTACTTGGGTTGTTCACTTGGATTTTATACTTGGACTGTTTACTCGGATTGTTTACTCGGGTTGTTTAATTGGGTTGTTTACTTGGGTTGTTTACTTGGATTGTTTACTTAGGTTGTTTACTTTGATTGTTTACTTGGATTGTTTACTTGGGTTGTTCACTTGGATTTTATACTTGGACTGTTTACTCGGATTGTTTACTCGGGTTGTTTACTTGGGTTGTTTACTTGGATTGTATACTTAGGTTGTTTACTTGGATTGTTTACTTGGATTGTTTACTTGGGTTGTTCACTTGGATTTTTTAATTGGACTGTTTACTCGGATTGTTTACTTGGATTGTTTACTTAGGTTGTTTACTTGGATTGTTTACTTGGATTGTTTACTTAGGTTGTTTACTTGGATTGTTTACTTGAATTGTTTATTTGGGTTGTTTGCTAGCTCTGCTAGTAAAACATAACAACACTTAATACTAGTACAAGGAAACTGATCATTACTATACCCTGTTCCAAATAGGTAGTCTAAAATCGTGAACCCTAACCTCTATAACTCAAAAAAGGGTCAGAGCAAATGGGCTGTAACTTTTCACACCTACTGTATGCCCTGGCTGAGCCTTCCCAAATGGTAGACATATTAGCTTGATTACTTTAGTCGTTTGTGAGTTAAAGAGGTTAATGTTCAAGAGTTTTGAACTACTTATTTGGAATAGGGTATAGCAATAATTATGTCACTACTACTACTACTACTAACAACAACAACAACAACAACAATCGACCATCGTTTCAGGGACCATCAATCGTTCAACAGGTCTAACACTGATTTGGCTCGGTGACATTGTGCTCGCTTCCTAGTATTGTTTGCTCGCTGGGGTTGTTTGAGTTTGTTTGTTAGTGGTTGGTTTGTTTGTATTGTTTGTTAGTGGTTTGTTTCTGTTTGTTAGTGGTTTGTTTGTTGTTTGATAGTGGGTTGTTTGTTATGGGTTTTGTTGTTTGTTAGTGGTTTGTTTGTGTTGTTTGTTAGTGGTTTGTTTGTGTTGTTTGCTAGTGGTTTGTTAGTGTTGTTTGTTAGTGGTTCGTTAGTGGTTTGTGTGTTGTTTGTTAGTAGTTTGTTTCATTGTTAGTGGTTTGTTTGTAGTTTGTTTGATGTTTGTCAGTGGTTTGTTTGATGTTTGTCAGTGGTGTTTTACTTGTTTGTCAGTTGGTTGTTTGGATTGTTTGCGATTGCTTCTTGGTATTGTTTGCCAGCGGGATGCTTGCTTATTTGTTCGAGGTTAATTTGTGTATGTTGTTTGCTTGATTATATTATTTGTTCACAGTTTATGTGTATATATTGTTTGTTTGTTTGTATTGTTTTCCCTTGGTTAGTTTGTGAATATTGTTGATCCCCGGTTAATTTGAACGTTCAATTGTTTTTTGTCATGTAATTATAACTGTCTAGATTGATTTTTGGATATAACTTCTTCTCAAGAAAGAGTATATAGAGTTTTGTAGTTGATTTATAGAATATTATATTCATAAATTGCATTCTAAAGATATACTTCCATAATTAGAAATAGGTGAAGTCCACGAATATTTATGAGTGAGCTTGAGATTTGGCATCAGAGTGTATATAAAGGTTGTTTTCTTGTCTTGTAATACCTCTAGTTACAAGTTGAACGTCCGAATATATTGAGAACCCTCCAGGAAAGATATCATGAACTGTCTTAAATACAGTTCATGTTGGTTTTGAGCAGTGATGAGGTGATGGTAGCTATACCCTGTCCATTGAAAATTACAAAGTGGTGTACTATCTAGCTTATTCTAGTCCCCTTATACTATATCTTATTGTACCTCAGTAAATTCAACCTCGTCGCTCCCCAATTCGGCCCTCTGACACGGCCATTTCAAAGTCCAAGTCTCTCACCCTTGTCCTCTGTAGCGGGGAGGACCTTGTACCCCTGAGACACAGGATTGCAGACCTGAGAAGAGAGAAAGCGAGCCGGCATCTCATCCAATTTATTACTTGGCTTCTATGCTGGCGCTTTTTCTTCGATATTTGTTCAGCTAATCTGGCATAAAAGACACTTGCTGAAGGTCCCATTCCTCCCGATGATGAGAAGACCAGAGGAGTAAAGCTTCCTTGATCCCTGTTCAAAATTCTTTCTTCATAAGCGCGTTTCTTCTCACTTTCTTTTCTCAAGTATGCCGCCTTGAGTCCTCGCTCACGATATGTTTGTGCTCTTGGATTGAAGATTCTGATGTCGAAAAAAGCACGTTGTCCCTTCGTCCAAAAACCTTGAGCACTTACGTCCACTCTTGCTTCATTTGAAGTATTTGCAGTATTGTGGGCCAAGCACTGTCCGTTCCTAGGCAGAAAGTCCGGTTCGATTCCGACATCATGGCATACCTCGTCCAGCATTTGTGCAGTGATGTCTTGTACTTTGTCATGCCGAATACAGATGAATCCTCCTCTCCTACAGCTCATCCATTGGTCCGAGTTGTATATTTTGCCACATTCACATTTCAGTGGCCTGTTCGAAACTGGCCACCCATACCTCAAGGCTACGGCATCATTAAATTCTTGTTTATTTAAAAGCTGAAGCCTTTTTCCTTGATTGCCATCTCAGCTCTCATTTTCCGTTTTTCACTACATTCGGTCTTAATTTGTTCTAGGCTATGTTTCTGTCTCTCTTCTCTGCTCTTTGTAATTTCATGTCTTGCATTTCGTTGTTCACCTTCGTATACCTCATCATTTTAATTTTGCTCCCTTATTTTTTCTGTCGGAGACGTAATAAGTTTAAGGGAATTTTGGTACTCGTATGGCGCAGCCTCCACTGGGTTTATGATCCCCATACCTCCGAACCTTGGCGGAAGAGCCAATAGATTTCTTAGCACTTGCAAGACACCTTGCCTCTCTGTTAAAGCTGGTATGAATGCTGCTATGATTACTTCTTCCAGTGGTTGGAGCATTGGTCCTATGTCAGGCACTGTTCTCAAAAGAAAGGTCCTTCTGTACTTAACACCATATGTGAAAGCAGTATGTGCAGCATGTGGTTCAGGATTTACAATGTCTGCCAGAGTTCTCACTTCCTTTACCCATTCCTCTACGGTACCTTTTGTTGTACATAGACTCTCCTGCATTCCTCTGTGCCTATTACTGCTCCCAAGTAGTGTTGACCCTCCTCTGTAATATTCACCTCTGTCCCATCAAAAATCTGCACCGCTTCTTTATATTGGTCTTTTTTCACAATTACTACAGATTTATTAGGATTAGAATGGTACCCAATGACTGACCCAACCGATTGTACTCTCCGCCACCATTCTTTGAGATCCCTTATTCTTCCTGCACCTGTGAAGTCATCATCATATGCCACTTGTTTCACTTGGGTTTCCTCATATTATATTTTCTGCTGCAGAATAGATAGTGCCAGGGCGTAAATTACCATTGCCACTGAATCTCCTTGCATTGTTCCTTTATTTGATTTGAGAATTTTAATGTCTTCCTTCTTTGTGCTTCTCACTACATACAAGTTAGCTGGGTCCTTATACAGTAAGTGTTTTCTATGTACTTTGCAATACTCGTTCATTTGATCTTGATGGTGTGAATAGCTGCCTCCCTATTAATGGTGTTAAAGGAATTTGTTGCATCCACTAGCAGAACTGCTTCACAATCTTCATCATCATACACCTTCCCCATTGCATGTATTGCTGCTTCTCCTCCGGCTTGCTGTCCTGCACATACTTGTAAGTTGCCCACTGCTCTTTATACATCTTTTCCAAATACAGACATGCTTGCTTTTCCTATAATCCGAGTAAGAACTTCCCCAATGCCTACTGGTCTAACTCTTGGATTCTTACTTAATGGTATCAGGCAACATGCTGTCAGAGCTTCTATGTTCACGCATGGTGATGATGCGAGTTTCTTCAGTTTCTTCGCAAGCATTGCTATTGCTTCACAGAGGTCACTCGCGGCTGAACCAAACTTGTTTTGACTTAGAAAGATCCGGTAATTGAGCTGATATGTCTGGTATTTGGAAAGAGTGAACCAATGAATAGGTGTGGCAAATTACAGCCCGCTTGCTCCAGCCTATCCTTAGTTACAAGAGGTTACAGTTAAGATTTCTGACATCTATTATGAACAGAGTTTAGGAACGTGATGGGTGTGAGCTCTGTTAAACCTGGCATATTATTATTACTGTGTGGTTTATTTTGTTACAGACTTGGTGTGAACAAGATGAAGACGGCAGTACTTTTGGCGTTAGTGGTGGGGGTGCTGGTGGGGATGGCTGAGATCGGTAAGTGAACCAATTATGTAGTCATAATTCTGATAAGTTGATAGAATAGATAAATACACATCACTCAAGCTTATTGTCACTCAGAATTATATACATTAACCCATTCAATACCTGTGACCTCCTTTTCATTATATTTATATTCAGCTTAGGAATGACCTCTAATAATTAGAAAACTACAGACTATCTTTAATAATTAATCCTTATAGCTACCACAGGTCCTTCCTAAGTTGACTACAATCGTCTAATAGTTGCCAGAATATGATAAAAAGAACGTCACTGGTACTGAATGGGTTAAGGTATTATCGTTTAGGAATTGTTATAGGAGGTAAATGTTTTGAAAGGGTTAACAATAATTAGGCTATTAAATTGCTGAATTGAATCCTCTAATGGTATATATAACTGTGTGTGTGTAGTATGGTTGTAAGTATGATCTGGTTGTGTATGTGTGTGTGCTGTGTCATGTTTGGCGTGGTTGTGTGTGGTATGTATTGTTATGGCCTGTGTTTATACAGGATTAACGATTGATACAGGTGAGTTCTACTAGACTGGGACTTCAGAGTTCATACAATTACATATAAAGAAGAGACAACAGAGGATCTATATATCGCCAAAATATAGTTTAGAATACAGCTTTATTCCCTTAATATCTAAATACACAATGGAGTATGAATGTGAGCTTAGAAACACAACCAATGAATAGCACTTAAAAAAAAATCTATTTTCGAGCACAGTCGCGGATCTGGATAGAGTTCAGGTATTTAGCACAGCTTAACGGTATTCCCTTTATCTGGAATCATATACACTAATGGCTATCGAGGGTTGATACAAGTAATATCATCAGCTATAATATTTCACTGTACTTGTAAAGAAGAAGACTTGCGATGTTAGATATGAAAGAGAGTTATTTATTTCACTATATGTATCTTGAGTTATATACCGTGCGCACTGGTATGAGCGCAAGTTCAAAGTCAACTGAGGATGGACTTTGAAATATTTCCTTCGTGTTGGAATAATGACAGAGTCGCTTGTGGACTCTGAAATATTTTCACTTGGTCGAAATAATGGCAGAGTCGCTTAGCATGAAAATTGGCTTAATTATGTTAAATTCGAGAAATCCCTTTTAATGGTCGGGAACACTTCAATAGACTATAGAGTGTTCATAAAGTAAATTATTTTCTATAAATTCCGAATAATAGCACGATAATGGATTTTTTATATTTTAACACTTTGTGGGACTCTGTTTATTTCACACTCGAACTTGGGTTTTTGGCAGAGTAGCTTGTGGACTCTGTTTTATTTCTGATCACTTTGTAGATTAACTTAGACATTTTCTCTCATTTCTGGTCATCGACTTAGGCGTCTTTTCTATATCTTCTTTCCGACGATGATTAGGATGTTTGCTGGTTGTAGTCTTCTGCTCCTCCGAGGGTTGTCCAGGTTGGCCGGCTGTGTAAAGATAGTTACAGATGGGTTGATGGGTTTGGGGTCTTTAGTATGGCTCCGTAACATATAGTAATTATCTGGCAATTACTGTTGGGCACCATACCGGACTAACGCGAGTATTTTAGAGGTTATGTTGAATACTCGACTATCCTGACCTTTATGTCAACCGTTGATGAAGTCCTGTTAAGATACTCTTGACCTGGGGTCTTAAATATCGTGCCTCAGTCAGAACGTATATGGCGCGAAATTGGACTAACGCAGCAAGACTTTAGAACTGCTCTTCCTGACTGTCCTGACCGTTTTAAGGGGAGATATCCACTTGAGGGACTTTTTTCTTGACCCCTTTCTCCCTCATGTCTAACCCCATTGCTTTTGAGATTTTAAGACGTTTGGCCCATTAGTTTGGTGATTTTAAGAACCCTCGCCCCATTTCTGTAAATTTTAAGACCATTTGTGCCATTTAGGTGTCGTTTTTTTCCTGGCGAGCGATAGCGAGCCTGTAATTTAAGGGGAATCGGCCTTCGGCCGGGACATTTTTCTACCGAAAAATGTACAAATTTATCTTGAAAGGGGGTCTAGGGTGAGTAATTTTAAGTTTGATGAAAGTCTAGGGAATCAACTAAAAACCTCCCCTTAAGAGGTTCGGGGGACCCGGGGCGGTGTTTAAACCTTTCAGTTACACAGTCTAATGGAATGCCACAGACTCAGTGCACCTAGGAATTGTATATGCAGAGTCCCCTTGAGGATATCTCGCCAAGCCCTTTTCTCACAGCGGTCTCAGATGTTTCGAGACTACCTGTGAAAAGTGGTAGTGTTCACTTTCAATAGTAATAAGTAGAGAGGTTGGGATGCCGGAGTCTCTCTACTTGTACTAGGGAAAGTGAAACCTAGCAGAAAAGACAATGTTAGATACTGGGATGCCAGTAGTAACAAAGTACCTCTGAAAGGACACTGTCACAGGGTTCACTTCCAAGAGTAATAATAGAGAGGTTGGGATGCCGGAGTCTCTCTACTTGTACTAGGGAAAGTGAAACCTAGCAGAAAAGACAATGTTAGATACTGGGATGCCAGTAGTAACAAAGTACCTCTGAAAGGACACTGTCACAGGGTTCACTTCAAAGAGTAATAATAGAGAGGTTGGGATGCCGGAGTCTCTCTACTTGTACTAGGGAAAGTGAAACCTAGCAGAAAAGACAATGTTAGATACTGGGATGCCAGTAGTAACAAAGTACCTCTGAAAGGACACTGTCACAGGGTTCACTTCCAAGAGTAATAATAGAGAGGTTGGGATGCCGGAGTCTCTCTACTTGTACTAGGGAAAGTGAAACCTAGCAGAAAAGACAATGTTAGATACTGGGATGCCAGTAGTAACAAAGTACTGAAAGGACACTGTCACAGGGTTCACTTCCAAGAGTAATAATAGAGAGGTTGGGATGCCGGAGTCTCTTCACTTTTTTTTTAAATTTTGGTGTGGAGGAATGAAGTGTGGTGTGCATGTTTAGTTTAGTGAAGTGGATAGGAGGTGGTGTTTGTGAGAGCTAGCTGGATTGCTCTCAGTGTAAATGAGGCACAAAGAAAATCAGTAAGAAAAGCCAAGCAAATGAAACAGGAGTTCCAGCGACTCTTTATCACATGCCTATAACCTCACCTGGGTCTAGCCCTGATCGATTGGTGCCTACAATCTCCCCACATGTATATATGTATATATGTATGTGTATAAGTATATATATGTATGTATAATTATGTATATATATATATATATATATATATATAGTTTGAAAGGCCAGACTGCCTAGTAAGGGCCTTGAGGTCTGTGTGGTCTGTGTATTTATATAGCTCTATGTAGCTCTATGTAGCTCTATGTAGCTCTCTCTCTCCTCCCCCAGTAGGCTTATAAGTTAAAGTGATGAGGGCTAAAAGGGTGTGGGGGGGGGGGGGAGAGTCTTTTGATCCTCCATTGCCTTCATCATGACCTGTGAATAACCCCGCCTTACGTAACGGGACTCCCATGATAGGATCGCCAGGTCTGTGGGTGGGTGGGCGGGGGTCGGGGGGAGAGAGAGTGTGGGGGGGGGGGGGTCTTGATGGGGTTGTCTGCTGGGCCTTTTACACGTTCATTCATTCACTTCAATGCACTTACTCAATTACATACATACATACATACACACACACACACGCACACACGCACACATACACTGAACCCCACACACACACACGTACACAAACACACACGTACACAAACACACACATTGATACATACACTCCCCCCCCCCACACACGTATATAAACACATACATAGATACACACGTACACTGAACCCCACACACACACACACGTATATAAACACATACATAGATACATTCACCCCACACACACGGACAGTATATAAACACATACATAGATACATACACTCCCCCCCCCCCCCAGCCACATACATTTGTTTCACTTCTCCCATTCCTTATCCACCTTGCCTCTTAACCCCCTTGTTATGACGAATTTTAGTAGTTTATTCTGACTATCAATAGACGATTTTATACAGTTTTGGAAGGATCTGTGGGAATAAAAAGGGTAAAGACGATCTCAATTCACCTTCTGACTTCCATATACACTTCCTAATCCAAACATTATCGTCTAATAATAGCCACAAAACAGGAAAGCCATACGTAATCGGATCTTGAAAGGGTTAGCTAGTTTCCAGATATATGCAGTATATATATATAAATATACTTACATTATTAACCCCTTCATTAACGGTGATAGAATTTCCATTATATTCTGACAGCTAGGCCTATTAGACGATAGCTTGGGATTTGTTTTTCTTTTTTCTATGTGAGTGAGGGAGACAAAAGGCAGAGCTGCCTGTAGCAAGTGCCTCCCCCATAGTTGAAAGAGTGACAGGGCCAAAATCAACGGACGTTTGAGCCAAAATGCCTGGACAGACGGAGTTTGAAGCAATTTAAGTCATAGGAGGAGGGAAAGATCGATTCTTGGAGAGATTTCCAGAGCTCGGCTGTTGAATAGAAGAAATACTGAGAGTAACATTTCACTCTTGGGTTGGAGAGTTGCACAGATTAGGGGTGGGATTATGTTGTGAGACGGGTACCATGTACCCTACGTAGAGGAGGTGGTATACACTGGAAGAGCTCTGAGGAGCACTTATTATTGTAGTAGCGATAGAATAGCGAGAGAGATGCAATATTGCGGCGAAGAGAGAGAGTTTGCAGAGAGTTGGTGACTGGGCGGCAATTAATGATGCGAAAGGCCTTCCTTTCTACTTTGTCTAGGAGAGCGGTGTGAGAGGATCCTCCCCACACATGTGAACAATACTCAATACAAGGACGTACTGTGCCCCTGTACAGAGCAAGAAGCTGTGCAGGGGTAAAGAACCCCTTGAAGAGATTGAGCACACCTAGCTTCTGGGAGGCTGCCTTAGC
The DNA here is from genome assembly GCA_032716605.1 of Paralithodes platypus. Lineage (NCBI taxonomy): Eukaryota > Metazoa > Arthropoda > Malacostraca > Decapoda > Lithodidae > Paralithodes > Paralithodes platypus. The sequence goes on along the minus strand of CM064557.1, from coordinate 12,346,778 downwards.
AAGACTGGTAATATGGTCCTTCCAAGTGACAGCAGAAGAAAAAGAGATACCAATAACATTGAGAGAAGATGAAGGATTGAATTTTGTATTGTTGAAGAATAAGGGATAGTCCTCTGGGAGTTCCGGACGGGTAGATAGATGGAGAAATTGGGTTTTGGAAGCATTAAAAGTAACAAGGTTTTCTCTGGCCCAATTGGAAATAGTAGTTAGATCAGAATATAAGTGTTGTATGGCTTCATTTCGTTTGTTTATGAGGGATTGCTGGCTGGGGCATTCTGGAAAACTAATTGAGTAGTGTAAGGTAGAGTCGTCTGCTATGAATGGATGGGACCGGAGGTACAGTTGAGAAGATCATTTATGAAAATTAGAAAGAGGTTAGGATATAGGACAGAGCCCTGAGGAACACCAGAGTTGATAGGATGAGGAGGGGAGCGATGGACGCCCACAACCGCAGCTATGGAACAGCCGGAAAGGAAATTGGAGACAAAGGCACAGATGGAGGGATAGAAACCGAAGGAGGGTAGTTTAGAAATTAAAGATTTGTGCCAGACTCTATCGAAGACCGTCGATATGTCTAGTGCAATAGAAATTATCTCACCAAAGTCCCGAAAGGAGGATAACCAAAAGTTAGCAAAAATGGGAGTCAGCACGGAAACACAGTTTTTTAGTACAACAGGAGGAACACCATCTGGACTTTACGCCTTCTTAGTATTAAGCCCAGAGAGGGTAGAAAGTACATCTTTAGAAGAGATTAGGATATTAGGCATAAGTAGGAGAGAGGGGGTGGAGAGGGAGGAATAGCACCGGAATCATCCAAGGTGGAGTTTCTAGCAAAAGTTTGAGCGAAGAGTTCAGCTTTTTCAGAGGAAGAAGTGATGGTTGTGCCATCAGAGTGGAAAAGGGGAGGGAAAGACGAGGCAGAAAAATTGTTGGAGAGGTTTTTTGGCTAGATGACAGAAAGCTTGGGAAGAGCTAGAGTTGGATAGTTCAGTGCATTTATTATTGATGAATGAGTGCTTGGCAAGTCGAAGAACAGATTTGGCTTGATTCCGGGCAGAAACATAGGAAGAATGAGACTCTTTAGTTTTAAGGCGTCGGTACCGTTTGAATGCTTCCTCCTTGTTGTGGACAGCAGTAGAACAAGCGTGAGTAAACCAAGATTTGTTTGCATTAGACTGAGAGAAAGAAAATGGAATGTACGCTTCCATGCCCGAGAGGATTACCATGGTAATGCGTTCAGCACTCTCCGAGGGTCCTTGGCCTCGTAAGCAGAATTCATTCCATGGGAAATCAAAGAAGTACTGCTGAAGAGCCTCCCAGTCGGCAGCGCCAAAGTGCTACAAGCGCCGCCGTCTAGAAAGATCGGGTGGCCGCACTGGAGAGATAGGACAAGTAATGGAGATAAGTTTATGGTCGGAGGAGCCCAAAGGAGAGAAAATATTGAGAGTATAAGAAGAAGGGTTAGAAATCAGAAATAAGTCAAGAATGTTGGGCCGATCTCTGAAGCGATCCGGGATACGGGTGGGTTGCTGGACCAGCTGTTCTAGGTCATTTAGGATAGAAAAGATGAAGGCTTGTTCACCAGGTTGGTCAGTAGTAAGAGAGGAGAGCCTTTGGCGGTGGTGAACGTTGAAATCTCCTAAGATGGAGATTTCCGAGAAGGGAGAGAAGAATGTGTTCCACTTTAGAGTTTAGATAGTCAAAGAATTTGGGAAAGTCGGTAGAGGTAGGGGAAAGATAGAAAGCACAGAAATATTTAGTATGAGATTGACAGGATAGTTTGAGCCATAAAGTTGACAATTCAGAGGAGTCGAAATAGGGAACATGAGAGCAAGTGAGTTTGTTGTGCATGTATGCACAACATCCGCCTTTGGCTTTGAAACTAGGATAGAGAAAGTAGAAGGATACAGAGAAGGGGCTGCTGGCAGTTGCCTCAGACACCTGGGTTTCAGTGAGGAAAAGAAGATCAGGTTTGGAGGAGGAGAGATTGTGTTCAACTGAGTGAACATTAGAGGAGAGGCCGCGAATGTTGCTAAGGTTAATAGTAAGAATAACAAGCCGAGGTCCAGATAATTTTGAGGGGTCGTCAGGGGAAAGTCGGGCAGGTGTGGGGGCATTTATGGCCCCCCCCCCCCCCCCCCCGCCCCCCCCGGAGACTCCGAGGCTTAATGCGTGTTATCATCATATTTTTTGTAATTATCTGTTATTTTTTGTGGAAGGAGGAAGTGTGGTGTGCATCTTAAGTGTACAGAAGTAGATGAACCTGTTTAGCTTGAGTATACAGGGGAGATTTAAAGATATAAGGGGAGATGGGTCGTTTTTCTGGTCCCCCATCTTCCTCATGTTTAGCCCTATCAGTTTTCAGATTTTAAGACGTTCGGCCTATTAGTTTGGCGAATTTACGACCTTTCGCCCCTTTTCCTTGTCAATATTAAGACTTTTCCGGTCATTTAGGTGTAGATGTTTTCCTGACGATCGATAGCGACCCTGTAATTTAGGAGGAACATTTTCTACCGAAAAATGTACAAACATATTTTTAGGGAGGAAGCTAGAAACTATATTAATAAATTAAACAAATTGACTAAAAAATGAACCATCCCCCCGGGTTAAAGATCTAATTGAAGTACACAGAATCTGCGGGCAATAGTAATGTTGATATTCATCAGTTTATTCTTCTCCTCCCCTCACCCACATGGACAGATGACCAACACACCTCAAGGGCATGATCTTTATAACTTGCTTCCTCCTTGATTCTTCTTCTTCCTCCGCATCTTCCTTTTTCTCTTCTTCTTCTTCTCCTTCTTCTTCTTCTTCTTCTTCTCCCCTCACCCAACACACTTCTAAGGACATGATCTTGATCAATGACTTCCCCTTTGGTTGGTCTTTTATATTCTAATTTGGTCAATCTGAGAGCGTTTTGAGTTTAAGTCCCGTTCAGGTGTGATGGTTTCTCGCTAGCCATGGTTGGTACCGTGTCCCTTGAGCAAGACGATGGGTTACAGTCTTTTATTAATAAAGTATGTTCACTATTATCTACTATGAGTCTCGACTTCAAGTCCCGCTCAGGTGTGAAGGTTTATTACTAGCCCTGGTTGGTAAATTCTCCCTTGAACAAGGAGATGGGTAATAGTCTTTTAGTAATATAGTATGTTCACTATTATCTATTATGTCTAGCACTATTGAATCTCGGAGCGAGGGCTAGAGAGAAAATGGTGCTTAATTAAAGACCTGCAGATTTTGTTAGTATAATTATTATTGTTAGTATTACTATTTGGAGCGGGAGGCTAGGAATCCTCTTTCCCTTGTAAAATTCACCTACTAAACAAGACAGAGAAAGGGATGAGGGAATGCGAAAGAGGTCCCGGACCCTAAGAATTGGAACTTTAAATTTTGTTTCTGTTCGGGCTCTGTCTCGACTCGGCCACCCACAGGTATGGGATATAATGGTATATGCCTGCGTATATACTGCACATATATATGTATGTATATACTCAGGCACATACCCCATAGCTCGGGGTGGCCGACTTGAGACAGAGTCCGAACAGGAACAACACAACACAACATAAAAAAAAATATATATATATATATTCACACACATCTACAGTAGGTCGCCCAGAAGACCCAGAGACCAAAGATCACTTAGGGGGAGGCGATAGCACAGTGGATAGCGTTGTCGACTGCAGACCAAAAGGACCTCAGATCGATTCCACGCCAAAGGTCAGGTTTTTTCCGAGGTGATCTGATCGTTCCTGCTGTTTTACAAATATCCTGGCTACACCGACACGTCAAGAAAACACCCCCTATATCGTCACGAATGCATAGCATAGAAGATGCCCGACCATATTTGAAGATGCTGTGAACGACTGTATAGCTGCTCTCTCCTAATCAAGTGACGTGTATATATAAGATGTTGTCATTTAGTGTGTCAGAAAGGAAGCAACCAACACCTTGGAGCTCCACTGTGAACAATTAGTGCGACGCTTATGAAGCACCCAACATCTCGAAGCTTCAATCGATAATCTCGGGGCCTCGCAAGAGTTACAGGCTTCTGAACGACCTACACTCCCGAGGTGGAGACATGAGAAAAACAAGCACTCCAGCACTCCCCCGGTCCCAGACCTCCCGGAGAGGTTCCGGTCTCAGCAGGCATTATTATTAAACTGTATTATTATTCTTGAAGGGACTGGGGTTCTCGAAAAGGGGCTCGTCCTGAAAATGTACTTGCCTTGCAGTGTGCTGGCTTAATAATCCAGAAGGGTTGATAGACTCTGAAGTCCTATTTTGACTAACTAACTATTATTCTTTGTGTAGTTTCTTCTTCTATTTCGTCCCTAGCTTCTTCCTGCTTGTCTTTTTGTTTTCTAGTCGTAAGTTATATTATATTTGTTCTTCCCTTTATTTGGCTCCTTGGATTCTATTTCGTGGTCCGGTATATCTTCAGTGGGATTCCTTTGTCTCTGCCTTATATATATATACAGTATATACACTATATATATATATTTAGCTTGATGCGGGTCTAAAGGCCGTGTCACACAGAAGTCGAACCCACCCGAAACCGGCCGAATCGACGAAAAAATTCAAATTTCAGCCAGTTCCGGTCGATTCTGGTAACACTTCGGGTGAGTTCCGGTTATCTTCTGGACTTTCTTGGGATGTTCTAGGTTTGAGTGGAATTATCCATCGGGCCAAAGTTAATGCATGCGTTAACTTTGGCCGATGAATCTGGTAAAAAAAAAAGTTAAAAAACTATCGAGTCATGATCTAGTTATATTCGAGTCATATTCTGGTTACATTCGACCTATTCGGGTCGTGTTCGATTGTATTTTGAATTGACGATGATGACTCGAAATACTCGAACCTGGGTCGAATATAACCCAATGTGTATCAGAATTATTTACTTCCTTAAGCTGGTATCACACAAACGCTTTTTGCAAATCCCATTGTTTATATTGCCATTTTCGATTGCCTTCTTCAATTCATCATCATATTATATCGCTTGTGGAAGTGATTCGTCCGGGAAGACTGTGTGCCATTAACATAACTATGTCTTGTGTGGACTTTTTGTAATCTATAAATCATTTCTAATGCGATGGAATTGAAAACAATGTTATCCTTCTAGCACACAAATAATAACATGAAAAAGAGTCAATAAAAATGTCTCCTTTGTCTTTTCAGAACTAATTAAGTCCGTCTCATAATAGTTCGTGTTGTGTTTATCGCTCACTTCCCCTTCTGAAACTCTCTTTCTATCTATCTTGTCTTTTCAGAACCAATTAAGTCCGTCTCATAATAGTTTGTGTTTATCTATCGCTCACTTCTCCTTCTGCAACTCTCTTTCTATCTATCTATCTCTCTAATGCATCTACCTAACTCCCTTATACATTAACATAACTATGTCTTATTTGGACTTTTTGTAATCTTTGAATCATTTCTAATGCGATGGAATTGAAAAATATGATATCCTTCCAGCATATAGATAAACAATAAATAAGATAGTCAACAAAATATTTCAACCCTCCCCTCCCGAGGCTTCGGAGACAGAAGATTTACGTTTGATGGATTTTTTTTTTTTTTTCCCACGGTATACACAAAATTATGATGGAAATATTGTATCTATTAGACGATTTTATTCAGCGCAGGAAGGGCGTCTACCCATTGAAATGCTTCAGACAATATCAATTAATCCCTTTAGCTACCATAAATCCATCCTAAGCTTCATAAAATCGTCTAAATGTTGCTGAAATCAAATAAATATGACGTCACCGATACAGAAAGGGTTAACGAAAGATAATATAAGCGATTATTTAACTTAATATGATCTTCGACCTATTCGACTGACGTTCGACCTATTCGACTGACGTTCGACCTAACTTCTTCTATTTCGGTTGTTGATCAACTGAGCTTCAGCTGAGCTTCGGTAATAATTCTGGTTATTTCCCCGTCTTTGGGGCATATTCAAGTTATATTCGACGCATGATCAAGGCTTCTTCGTTCCACATCGGGTTTTCTTCGAGTTACGTACGGGGATTCATCGACTCATCATCGACTTTCATTCAGGTCCATCGGGTTATATTCGAAATGCATTCGGGTCAGTGTCCGGTTATATTCGACTCCGAGTAACTTTCGGGTAATTCGGTTCAAATATGCAAGTCATCGACTTCGGGCGGCAGTCGGCCAACGTTCGACTTCTGTGTGACACAGCCTTAATTAAGAAGCCAACTACCCTCCCCCCCCCCCCTTCTCAACCCTTCTCCATCACTCTCTGTCTCAATCTATAATCTATTTACGTTCTTTGAAGATATTTTCATTTGAGATATTTTTTGGATCCCTTTCTCACTCATGTTTACCCCGATTGATTTTGAGTTTTAAGACGTTTGCCCCATTAGATTGGCAATGTTAATACTTTTTGCCCCATTTTAAGATCTCTCGGGTCAAATAGGGGTCGATTTTTTTTCTGGCAAGCGATAGGAGCCTGTAATTTAGAAGGAACCGGCCTACGGCCGGGAAATTTTGTACTGAACAATTTACATATTTATCTTGAAGGAGGATCCATTTTTGTATTTAAGTTTGATTTGATGGAGGTCTAGAAAGGAAACTAGAAGAATATTAAATAAATAAAAAAATAAATAAAAATAAAAAAAATAAAAAAGGGAACCATATCCCTCTTAAGGCGACTTTCCAGTTCCAGGGAGAGTTGCATCCTGGTTTGATCTATTTTATATACAATGCTGTTGCTCTTTCTCACTCTCTCAATCATTCTCACTCTCTCTCTTATATATATACTATATATATATATATATATATATATATATATATATATATATATATATATAGAGAGAGAGAGAGAGAGAGAGAGAGAGAGAATTTTCATATAACCCTTATAACTCACATAGCCTACTCGATATCCCATTTCCAATTCGTTTCCTCCAATTCTCAATATATATTTTTCGGTTTTTCTAATTTTTCTCCTGCGAGATCAAAAGGCCAATAGATCAAAGGGACTTAACCCCTTCTGTACCGACGACGTCTTATTGGTTGTAGTTCAGCTACATTTAGACGATTTTATGAAGCTTAGGAAGGATATATGGTGGCTGAAAAGATTGAGATAGTCTGTAATCATTTTAATGGGTAAACATCCTTCCTAAGCTGCATAAAACAGTCTAATAGTTGACAGATTATAATTCAAAGGATGTCACCGGTACTGATGGGTAAAAAAAAAATAAATAAATAATACAAATTGAAAAAAAAGTGCTCTGTCAAATATATGCGTGCAAAATACAACGCTTAACCCTATTTGGGCCGAGGGGAGTCTTTTCGGAACTCCCCTGTTTTGCTCCATTAGTTTGAGATTTTAAGACGTTTCACTTCATTAGTTTGGCGATAATAAGACGCATAGCCCCATTCAGGTGTCGATTTTGAGTGGGGCTAGCGATAGCGAGCCTGTTACTTGAATAAATCGGCTTTCGGCGGGGACATACAAATTTAGCTTGAAAGGGGCCAGGGTGGGCATTTTTTAGTTTGAAGGAGGTCTGGGACATTTCAATCATATATATATATATATATATATATATATATATATATATATATATATATATATATATATATATACAGTATATATAATAATAATACTTAAGGTTAAAGGTCAAAGTCAAAGAACAAAAGAAGAGTGTTAATAATGTTCTTTAAACTCTTCCTAGACTGTTTAACCCTTTGTGTACCGGTGACGTCTTTTTTTATTGTAGTCTAGCTATAATTAGACGATTTTGTGGAGCGTACGAAGGATCTGTGGTAGTAAAAAGGGTTAATTAAGATAGTTGAAAGCCTGCTAATTTTATGGAGGCCCTTCATAAACTAAATAAAATCGTCTTAATATCCAGTATGAAATGAAACCGACAGAACTGTACTGAACGGGTTATGTATCGTCACCAAATTTTGCTGGCAAATTCGGTTGGTCAATGCAACGATTGTCCAAATTTTGTGTTTTTGTTATTCAAAGGTCAAGGTGAATGGTGAAGGTCACAGATTATGGTCACTATTTCTTTCTTATATATATTCTAAATTTGAATTGCACCATATTCAAAATGCATCAAAATAGTGTTACGCTCACCTTATTATAGATAAATATTCCAATGGTTAAGAATCAATGCGATCATAAATGTAATTATATAATTATACAGTATATATATTTATATCCCAGGCGGACATGAACCACCAACAGTCAGGACGAGTGTCTATGCTTTAATCCACTGCACACAAGTATCCTCTATCACGCTGTGGTATAGTGGATTAAAGTATGGGCACTTGTTCTGACTGTCGGTGGTTCAAGTCCGGCTGTGAGTATAAAAACATATTGTATATATATATATATATATAATATATATATACCGATTTTACCTAAGAGATTCAATACTACTTGCAGAATTCTTGGTCGCAGAGTTGCGTATGCATTTTTTTTTTTTTTTTTTTTTGGTAATGCGAAAACTGCACACCTACTTTATTAATAATTGGTATCCTGTTTAAATGGTCTACTTTATTAAATCTCTCTCTCTCTCTCTCTCTCTCTCTCTCTCTCTCTCGGTGGAAATAACTTCATTACTATCATATTATTACTCTCTCACCCTCACATTTTCTCTCTCTCTCTCTCTCTCTCTCTCTCTCTCTCTCTCTCTCTCTCTCTCTCTCTCTCTCTCTCTCTCTCTCTCTTTCTCTCTCACTATCACACACGCACTCACTCACTCTCACATTCTCTGGGAGGGGGGGGGGGGGGGGAGCAGCTCCCCCCCCCCCCCCCCCGACCGTACTCGTTGTAGTACATTCGTTAATGCAGACATGCGGGCCGAGGAGGGGGGGGGAGAGAGAGAGAGAGAGAGAGAGAGAGAGAGAGAGAGAGAGAGAGAGAGAGAGAGAGAGAGAGAGATGAAAAGGGTGGGGGGGAGGGTAATGGGGGGAAAGGGGGTGTTTTTTTGTTGTATATTTCGCGACCCGTATGTCTTTATTTATAGTGTGTGTGTTAAGTAACTGTATTAAGCCCAAGGTGTGGGTGGTGCTATTGTTGTTATGTTTGTTATTGTTCTTACTGTTCTTGTTGTTCCTCTTGTTCTTATTGTTACTCTTGTGTTTCTCATTGTTTGACTTATTGTTCTTATTGTTCTTCTTGTTGTTCCTCTTGTTCTTCTCCTTTGTTCTTCTTATTGTTCTTCGTATTGTTAGCATTTGGTGGTGTTCTATTAAGGGGGCTCACCTCGCTGTTTTGTTCTCTCTCTCCGTCTTTCTTTGGGTTGTATCATTCGGTCCCATTCAGCCTACTGTTTTAAGACGTTTACCTCCATCCAGGTGTCAATATTTTCCTGGCGAGTGGTAGCGAGTCAGCATATATATATATATTTGTTTTACAGCAAGCTAAAAGCTATAGAATAGTATAGGTAGGTAGATAGATAGATACAGATACACAGATAGATAGACAGATAGCTAGATAGACAGATAGCTAGATAGACAGACAGACAAACAGACAGACATATATAGATAGATATAGATATATAGATGAATAGATAGATTAATAGGTAGATAGATAAATAGATTGATTGATAGACAGACAGACAGAGTTACAATGGGTACAAGCATCACCATGACTGGACAATTATAGTTCAAGTCCATCATGATTGTTTATAGCTGACCTTGTTGTTATTGTTGTTGTGTGTATGTGGGTGGGGTTGGGGGGGGGGGGGGGGGGGAGGGCAGTATGTGTGTGGGAGAGAGTGTTTGTAAGTGGAGGGGGCGTATAATAATAATAATAATAATTAAAGTTGCATGCAACGTTGTCCAGGGTTCGAGCGGTTTTGCAAGCAGGGTATTGTGTTGGATACAAAAGCTGTGTCACAGATATCAAAAGATCATTTAACTTATCGGGCATGGAGAAACTACAGAAATAACAGATTGTGCAAACAAACAAGAGCGAGAGAGGGAAAGATTGGCTATGTAAGGGATCTGCCTCTATTAATTTAGTAACAGAGTTGTAGATTTGTGGAATAGGCTACCGAGTGCTATAGTGGGATCAAGAACAATAGACTTCAACATAAAATTCGATAGGACGACATGGGTTGGGTGTGAAAGGCTGCCACGGGCGTGTCTGGCCACCATTTTGGATATCATATCAAAAGTTGTCCAATACAAAAATGCACCTTGTGTCAAAGTTTGGTCTCGATCCGACAAGCGGTTCCGGAGTTATTGCGTAAAAACGGTCTATATATAATATTATGGAAGAATGCAATACTCTTGAGCCCCTGAAGACGTTGCTTGCTGCATGAGGGAGGAGGGAAGGTAAGTCACACCACACCAAAATTTGTCAAAACTTTGAAGGTCCATAATATTGTTATTAAAGTAAGCATTTGACAAAGGAAAGAATTGTTAAAACCTTTAGCCAATACTCTGCTATTCACCAAAAATAAATTTGAATTGTCATTATTATTTGGTAGGGTATGTATATGTATAGGTAGGGTAGGTATGTATAGGTAGGTTGGTTAAATAATTGGTGGAATTCGTAGGGACTCGAACTATTTTGAGAGAATTAAAATTAATAAAATGTATGGATCTGAATGATGAAATTAAGATTTATTAAGCAAAACTAGGGAATGCGGGTAAGCCTATAGACTGAAGAAAGACTGAAAACGTTGTGTGGGTACCGAATACGGTTTTAAAGTAATTTATGAATGGACAGTTTTCTATGCTGCGGCCAAACTATTCCACCAATTTATATTCTTTTGGTACCAACACGTTCGGAATTGCGAGCATCACCCACCTACGTAAACATGGCTTTGATCATCTGCGTAGTTTTCAAGATGTGGATTTTTAAGTGTATTTCGATTTTTTTCAAGATTGCCGAAAAAAAAACCCACGTGCAAAGCAAAACCTTTTCCCTAACATTTGCGGAGCATTAGTAGTGGACTTCATATGTCTAAGCCCAATCATTTCCTAGGAGTGGGAGAGACAGTATTTAGGTTTCAAATTTTTCGTGAAATCTGCTGCCACAGACCTATTTGGCCGCCATTTCGGATGTTTAACATATCAAAAGTTGCCCAATACAAAAACGCACCTTGTGTGAAAGTTTGATACCGATCCAAAAAGCGGTTCTGGAGTTAATGTGTAAAAACCGGCGTGGAAAAATAATTTGGAAGAATAAGAAGATTTAATGATTACAATAGGGGTTCCCTGCAGGGCTCGAACCCCTAATAATCGGTATAGTTCGTGTGTGGGGGGGTGGGTGAGTATGTGTGTGTGTGTAGGTGTAGGTGGGTGTGTTAGTGTGTGTGTAGGGACATAGAGAAGTGTGTGTGTGGGGGGGTGGGTGAGTATGTGTGTGTGTGTGTAGGTGGGTGTGTTAGTGTGTGTGTAGGGGTATAGGGAAGTGTGTGTGAGGGGGGGGGTGTTGTGTATGTGTGTGTGTGTAGGTGGGTGTGTTAGTGTGTGTGTAGGTGAGCGTGTAGGGGTATAGGGAAGTGTGTGTGAGGGGGGGTGGGGGGGTTGTGTATGAGTATGTGTGTGCGTGTGTGTGTGCTGTGTCGTTTACAAAGGATCAACACCAAACAACCCTGACTCAAGTATAATTTTACAAGAGAATTAGGGCATGGCTAGCACAATAAAACTACATTTGTTTATTTAGCTTCATAAGGGAATATTCAGTGTATATCTATCTTCTTTCTTTCTTTCTGTCTTTCCTTCTTTATTTCCTCCCTTCCTCCCTTCTTTCTTCCCTTCTTTCGTTCCTTCCTTTCTTCCTTCCTTCCTTCTTTCCTTTCTCCCTTCCTTCTTTGCTTGCTTCCTTCTTTACTTCCTTCCTTCCTTCCTTTTTTCCTTCCTCCCTTCCTTCTTTTCTTAAGGGGAGATTGTTGTTTTTGTTTTTGTTTTCTGGACCCCCTTCTCCCTCATACGTAGCTCCATCAATTTAGACATTTTAAGATGTTCGGTCCATTAGTTTGGCGATTATAAGACCTCTCGCCCCATTTCTTTGTCAATATGAAGACCTTTCGTGCCATTTAGGTGTCGATTTTTTCCTGGCGAGCGATGTCAAGCCTGTAATATTAGGACTCGGGCACCAAAACATTCGTACAATTGGCCACTTGCGAGTTCCGTTCCATAAGGAGGTCTGGGAAAGTGTTTTTTGTCAGTCAAGGGGACAAATTATAATACATTCCTCGAAAATGGCAAAAGTAAGCGAAATCCTCATTAATACTGTAGGGGGAGAATTCCACTTGAGGGATTTTTGTCTGTGCCCCTTTCTCCCTCATGTTTAGCGCCACTGTTTTTTTTTTTAGATTTTAAGACGTTCGCCCCATTAGCTTGGCGATTTTAAGAACTTTCCTGCCTTCTAGGTGTCGATTTTTTCATGGCGAGCGTAAGCGAGCCTGTAATTTAAGAAGAACTGGCCTTCGACTGGGACATTTTTTTACCGATTTTTTTTTACAAATTTAACTTGAAAAGGGGCATAGGGGTGTAATTATAAGCTTGATGGAGATCTAGAGAACAAACTAAAAACCTTTCCTTAACATAATATCATAATAACCCTCAACACGTCAGCCCAGATGGTGTTAATCAAACAGAACATAAAATGCAATAGCTTGAATTATATGTTACGTAATAGCGAGGTCAAGCAAGCATGTAACCTTGGGGTGAATATATATGATCTGTTTATTGCTGTAATGTGAGGAGAGAGAGAACAAAAAAATACCCTCTACACCAAGGCTCCTCAAATAGTGGGTGGGTGGGTGTGGGTTTATGTGGGTGGGTGGGTGGGTGTGTGTTGGAGGTGTGTGTGTGTAAGTGTGTGTTCTATTGCTCTCTATTTACGTACACTCTAATTAAATAGTTTGTGTGTATGTGTGTGTGTGTTTGTGTATGTGTGCGTGTGAGTCTGAGTGTGTGTGCGTAAAGTAAGGGTTATTGTGTACAATGGGTGTCTTCCGTTAAGAGAGTGTGCCACCTGCTATATTGCTCTTTACACACACACATGCACATACATACACACACACACAGCCCGTAGCCTAGTAGGTAGAGTTCTCGTCTCACACACGAGGGGTCGGGGTTCAATCCCCGGCCGGGCGGAGACAAATTGGGCTTGTCTCCTTTCATGTGTTAGCCTCAGTTCACCTAGCTGTAAATAGGTACCTGGAATAAGTGGACGACGTTGTGACATCCCATCTGGGGTTGGCAAAAATGGTACAAGGCGAGATGGGTATCATATGGTTCACCTAAGCTGATGGCTACCTAAGCCTTCGGGCGAGACGGTACCGTCTATAGTGAGAATGGTACCATACAGATCCACCCTAAGCCTTCGTTTCCGATGTCGCCAATTGGCTAAATTACATATTACACACACATCCACAGCCATTCCAACAGTACATAAAACACTTAACATGCATTTCACGCAATACATTCCCAGTTAACCCTTTCACGCACATATGACGCAGAGGGTGACAGATTAGCAATAAGAAATAGAGTTCTCTCACTCTTATAATTACCTCTCCAAAATTAGTTTTCTGCCCACAGCTAACTCAAGGACAACTGCAGAGGTTGAAGTAACTAAACTAAACGTTTCTAAATACCACTGATGGTAACAAATGCTTTAAAGTATCCCCAATAGGCTCAAAATCGCGTCATATGTCGGAGAGGGTTAAGGAGGCGCGATAATAATGAGCTTAGCTCGCATTGCGTGGATTCCCCTTGACGAACAAGTAACTGAGTAACACTCACACATACATACATTCACACACACATACATTCGCACACATACACACTCACACGTACACACACACTCAGAAAAACTATTTAATTAGAGTGTACCTATATAGAGAGCAATGTAACACACACATACATACAAGGATAGAGAGAGAGAGAGAGAGAGAGAGAGAGAGAGAGAGAGAGAGAGAGAGAGAGAGAGAGAGAGAACGAGCTGCTACACACACAATAAGGGGTACTATTGAATTAGCATGCACTGTACAGATTTATGAATAGTAATTAAACGCAAACAATACTTACACATACACACACAGCAACTCATACATACACACGCTCACACACAGTACTCAGCGGAAAACACTCATTGTACAATACAACTCATACCTAATACGCACACACACACACACACCTGGTTGATACACACAGACACAGTACTCAAGCACATTGAAACGTACACACACACCTGGTTGATACACACATACACATACTCACAGTACTCAAACACATAGAAACGCACACACACACACCTGGTTGATACACACACACACAGTACTCAAACACATAGAAACGCACACACACACCTGGTTGATACACACAGACACATACACACAGTACTCAAACACATAGAAACGTACACACACACCTGGTTGATACACACATACACATACACACAGTACTCAAACACATAGAAACGCACACAAACACCTGGTTGATACACACAGACACATACACACAGTACTCAAGCACATAGATACACACACATACACACACAGTCAAGCACACACACGTATACACCCACCTGGTAGACACACACGTACAGTATTCAAGCACACACACACACACACACACACACACATTGACATATTGTAACCATTTATTCTTGTTATAGCTATTAGTGTTATTATTACTGATGCATAATTATACAGTATCATAGACTACAGTAGATCTTGACTCGACACAAAAATGAAACATTGCAGGGACCAAACATCGGAAAACGAACCTCCAAACCGCGAAAATGTTACATTTTCGCGGTTTCGAGGTTCGATTTATTTTATTTTTTTCTATGTGATTGAGGGAGGCAAAAGGCAGAACTGCCTATAGCGAGTGCCTCCCCCATAGTTGAATTTGGGGGTTCGTTCTCCGGTGTTAGGTCCCTTACTGCAAAGTTCCATTTTCGTGGCAAGTCTCTGACAGTATATACAGTATAGTTTATGGTAGATATCGACCCCTCTCTCTTTCTCTATATATATCTCTCTCTCTCTCATTGTTTTGGTATATTTCGATTATTATTTTGTTTGTCTGCTTCTCTCTTCCTTCATATCCACCTCTTCTTCTTCTCTCTCTATCTACCTCTCTTAATTTATCTCTTATTTCCTCCTTCGTATGCGTTCTTCATTATATTTGCTTTCCGTCCTTCTTTCTGTGTTTCTTCCCTCCTTCTATCTCTCTCTTCGCTTTCTCTTTCCTTCTTCTCTTCCTTGTCTATCTTCGTCTTTCCCCTCCCTCCCATCTTTCTTCCAATAACTTATGCCCCAGTTTATCATTAATTCTTATTTAGCTTGTCCTCTTTTTCTCGTTGGTCCCGTTTTCTCTCCTTTTCTCGGGTTCCGTTTTCTCTTTCCTACTAGTTTCCGTTTTCTCTCATATATTCTCCCATGTTATCTCTGCCCCCAATTTTCCCTTTCATCGCATCCACTTAAGGACTTTTCTACTGCATCTCTCTCTCTTACTTTTTTTTTCTCTCTCTCTCTCTCTCTCTCTCTCTCTCTCTCTCTCTCTCTCTCTCTCTCTCTCTCTCTCTCTCTCTCTCTCTCTCTCTCCTCCATTCATTTCTTATCTATCTCTTGCTTTCCACCATTCATATTTTCTCTATCTCTCTTTCCTCCATTAGTTTTTTCTTCTTTATCTCTCATATTCCTTCATTCATAGCTTTTCTATATCTTTCTTTCCTTCATTTATTTCTTCTCTATCTCTTCTTTCCATTTATATCTTCTCTCTCTCTCTCTCTCTCTCTCTCTCTCTCTCTCTCTCTCTCTCTCTCTCTCTCTCTCTCTCTCTCTCTCTTTCATTTATTCATTCTTATCTATCCCCTTCATTTTCTCTTCTGCTTCATCATGATCTTCTGTGTCTTTTCGTTCTTCATATATTTAATTTATTTGTAACAGTTTCCCTCTCCCCTATCTCCTCCTGTTCCCGTTTTCTTATCTCCGTTTTCTTCTCATTGCAACCACTTAGGTTTTAAGGGGATTCAATAATTTCCCTCTCTTCTATGTTTGTTTTCCTTTATTAATTCTTCCTTCCTTCTTTCTTCCCTTCTTTGGTTTTATCATTCTTCCTTCCTTCCTTATTTCCTTCCTTCTTTGGTGTTCTCTTTCGTCTCTTTTTCCTTTTTTATTCTCTCTTAGTTTCTTTCTTCCTTCCTTTCTTCTGTTTCTCTTCTTCCTTCATTTATTCTGTTTCTTCTTCCTTGTTTCCTCCCTTTCTTATTTTCTTCCTATTTCTTGTTTACCTCTCTCTTTCCTCTATTCCTTCCATTTTTTATGTCAACCTTCTCTCTCTCTCTCTCTCTTTCTCTCTCTCTCTCTCTCCTTTCTTCTTTCTCTCTCTCTCTCTCCTCTTTCTTCTTATCTTCCTTCCTTTTATTCCTATCTTTATCATCATCTTCCTCAATTTATATATCTCTCCTCCTCCCCCACCCCTTCGTCCAACCATTTAGGCCTCAATCTGTTCACTCTTGATGTTAAAGTGACTGACCATTAATTTTAGATAAGTGCCTAGTGTGTGTGTGTGTCTGTGTGTGTGACCATTTAGATAGTGACCTGTGTGTGTTCGTTCTTGTGTAAGTGTACGACCACATAGATAACAGGCCTGTTTGTGTTTATTTGCGTAGATGTGTTTATGTGTTTGCTTATGTGTGTGTTTATGTGTTTGTTTCTGTATGTGTTTATGTGTGTGTATGTGTGTGTTTATGTGTGTGTTTATATGTTTGTTTATGTGTGTGTGTATGTGTGTGCTTATGTGTTTGTGTTTGCTCATGTGTGTGTTTGTTTTTGTTTACGTATGTTTTTATGTGTTTATTTATGTGCATGAGTGTATGTACTGTATGTGTCTGTTTATGTACATTGTTTGTTTTATGTGAGTGAGAGAGCCAAAAGGCAGAACTGCCTGTATCGAGTTGAAAGAGTGACGGGGCCAAAATCAAGGGACGTTCGAGCCAAAATGCCTGGACACACGGAGTTTGAAGCAATTTAAGTCTTAGGAAGAGGGAAAGACTGATTCTGGGAGAGAGTTCCAGAGCTCAGCAGTTGAATAGAAGAAAGACTGAGAATAACATTTCACTCTTGGGTTGGAGAGTTGCACAGAGTAGGGGTGGGACTGTGTTGCAAGAAGGGTACTACGTACCCTACGTAGAGGAGATGGTATACACTGGGAAAGCTCCGAGGAACATTGATTATTGTAGTAGCGATAGAAGAGCGAGAGAGATGGAACATTGCGGCGAAGAGAGAGAGATTGCAGAGAGTTGGTGAGTGGACGGGAGTTAATGATACGAAAGGCTTTCCATTCTACTTTGTCTACGAGTGCGGTGTGAGAGGATCCTCCCCACACATGTGAACAATACTCAATACAAGGACGCACTGTGCCCCTGTACAGAGCAAGAAGCTGTGCAGGGTTAAAGAACTCCTTGAGGCGGTTAAGCACACCCAATTTCTGGGAGGCTGCCTTAGCAAGACTTATAATATGAGTGTGTTTATGTGTTTGTTTGTGACTGTGTAATTATCCTCAATAATAATAATACGATAACTATCATAGCAACCCGCAAGACGTCGGACCAGATAGTGTTAAGGGGAGATGGGCGTATTTATTTACTTTTTGTTTTATCTTTTTATAATTTTTGTAGTTTCTCCCCTAGACCTCCATCAAGCTTATAATTACACCCCCTAGATCTCCTTTCCAGATATATTACACCCCCTAGACCTCCTTTCCAGATATATTACACCCCCTAGACCTCCTTTCCAGATATATTACACCCCCTAGACCTCCTTTCCAGATATATTACACCCCCTAGACCTCCTTTCCAGATATATTACAACCCCCAGACCTCCTTTCCAGATATATTACACCCCCTAGACCTCCTTTCCAGATATATTACACCCCCTAGACCTCCTTTCCAGATATATTTGTAAATTTTTTAGCTTGAAAAATGTCCCTCCTCTATAATCCCATGGCTCGCTATCGCTCGCCAAGAAAATAATCGACACCTAAATGGCACGGAAAGTCTTAAAATTGACAGAGATGGAGCGAAAGTTTTTTTAAATCGCCAAACTATTGGGCCAAACATCTTAAAAAAAACACAATGGGGATAAACACGAGGGAGAAGGGCGGAGCCAGAAAACGAACCAGCCCATCCCCCCTTAAATGTGTGTGTGTGTGTGGGGGGGGGGGGGGGGGGGGGGGGGGAGAGGTGTGGTGTGGTGTGGTGGAGTGGTCATGTGACGCCACTGGATTGGTAATCCAATGGACCCGGGTTCAAATCCCGATATGTCAATGGGAAGATATTATTGGGATTGAAATTGTGCTGTACCTAGTATCAGTGCATTACCACAGCACACCGAAATGCCAAAAAAAATACCCTCATTGTTCCCTGATTAAATAACTGTGTATGAATATTCCCATATTCAAAATATGTTACAGGGGGACAATGCCTAGTGAGTTCACTTCTCAATAGGTGGCGTTCTGAGAGTGAGGGTCTGAGTCTGGAGGGTGAGACGGTGAAGCACTTGAGCGAAGCAACCAGCCGCTTCAGAGATGGAGCTGCTTCGAGCCATGATGGATGCTTCACATGTCTCACTCCCCAGACTGGAACAAGACCTCACGGGCTTCACCGTGTTGAGCGGTGGAATGTACTGTACAGGCTCTCAGCCTATGCCCGAGAGGGAGTAGTTGGAATATAGAAGAAAACAAATAATTAGAGTATCGATATATGAGCACTGGTCCTCATAACTCATAAATGTGTCTTCTCATAATTGGATGAGTTGACCAGGCAAAATATGTATAGTACATTATTTATATGTAGCCTATAAGGGGGTAGCGCTTGTTTTGGGGGCTATATAATTTAAGCACCTCAGACGGATCAGGGAAACTTATTGATCTGTGAACAGACAACACACTATTTGCCACTATTTGGGTGAACTGTTATTTGTGATATGGCCTGTCTCGGTAGGAAGTTGCCAACTAGCTCCACATTTAGTGTTGCCCTTCACCGAGCACGGTTGCGCGATCACGTATATAATAACTTAAGTTAACACTAAATTTCCCAGATTTATATACGCAATTGCGTCAAAATCAAAATCGGTGTTTGGTCCAAACCATTTACTGTATAATTATACGCGATCGCGTCATAACTTATTTATTTTTTAATTTAATTTCCTCGCTAGACCTCCATCAAGATTAAGAAAAAAAAAAAAAAAAAAAAAAAAAACTTAGAACCTCTTACAAGATAAATTTCACCTATAATTACAGACTCGCTTACTATTACTACGCTTGCCTGGAAATAATTGACATCTTAATGGCATGAAAGGTCTTAATATTGACAAAGACATGGGGTGAAAGGTCTCACAATCGCCAAACTACAATTAACTAACGTCTAACGGGCTAAATACGAGGGAGAAGGAGGTCAAGAAACACGAATCATACCCCCTTAATCTTGACTCATATTTGAGGGCCGTCATTTGATCCTCTCCCAAATCTCCAAACAATTTCAGTGCACTAAAATTAATGATATATTATTATCATTAATATTATTATATATATGTATACCGGTATATATATATATATATATATATATATATATATATATATATATAGTATAAGAGAGAGAGAGAGATAGAGAGAGAGAGCGCGAGCTAGATCGTTTGTATGGAAATTCCATCACCACGACCCCCCCCCCCACCCTCATCCTCTCCCAGGCGAATAGGACCAACAAGATTAATATAGGCACACATATTACTTTGTTTTGAACATATATACCTACTATTGACTGGGTGGGTGCTGATGTGACTGGCCGACTGTAGTTGGTGGCTGACTGTGCTGACTGGCTGACTATAAAGGGAGTAGGCATAAGAGGATTTAAGGGGGTAGATTTATTTTGTTGGTCTATTTATTTATTTATTTATAATTTCCTCGCTAGACCTCCATCAAGTTTTAGAAAACACCCCCAAGAATCTCCTTCGAGATCAATAAATAAATACAAAAATAAATCTTCCCCTACGTTTGTAGATCCATAGTCCATTTTCGAGTGTTTCTCTCTCTCTCTCTCTCTCTCTCTCTCTCTCTCTCTCTCTCTCTCTCTCTCTCTCTCTCTCTCTCTCTCTCTCTCTCTCTCTCTCTCTCTCTCTCTCTCTCTCTCTCTCCCTGACATATTAGGTTGAGACTGTTTCAAATACCACCATCCGGCCGTGATAGTGGTAGTTAGTGTGGTTCATACTGGTAGTTTTGGTTGTTGATGGTGGTAGTTAGTGTGGTTGATGGTGGTAGTTGTGGTTGTTGGTGGTAGTTGTGGTGGTGGTTGATACTGGTAGTTGTGGTTGTTGGTAGTTGTAGTTGATGGTGGTAGTTAGTGTGGTTGATGGTGGTGCTTAGTGTGGTTGATAGTGGTAGTTGTGGTTGTAGTTGATGGTGGTAGTTAGTGTGGTTGATGGTGGTACTTAGTGTGGTTGATAGTGGTAGTTGTGGTTGTTGGTAGTTGTGGTTGTTGATGGTGGTAGTTAGTGTGGTTATACTGGTAGTTGTGATGGTAGTTAGTGTGGTTGATACTGGTAGTTGTTGTTGATGGTCGAAGTTGTTGTTGATGGTGGTGGTTGTTATCCTAATAATACAGATATTGATAATATTAGTGATAGTAAAAATAATAATAATTGTTGCATAAAATCGAAAAGTTTTATAACCTTAGGGTATAAATAATTTGACAGTTAATCTATGTAAACCTTACTGTAATAAAATATACATCTAATAATCAGGTATAAAGATATCTTCACTGTAAAAATATTTCCCGTTCTGGACCAAGATAACTTCAATTATGAGAAGGGTTTTGAATATTACGACCCACAATGTATAAATCCATTCTTCGTAATTATTAATTCCCGTAACAATGTATCACCCTGTGCGCCATTCACTGATTGAATTCATCCGGCCTCAAATTTCAAGTTACCCCTATACCGCTTCAAACAAAAACAGAAAGTTAAATCACAGTAACCAATAGCATGTTACTCTTACATGAATATACTGTATATGATCGTGCTACGGTCCGGGATGTACATTTCCGTGATAATCAATATCCTTATAACATAAAGTAAGCTTTCCACCAAATAGGCAGCTTCTCACCTTACTTGACTAGCTACAAGCTAAACTCAACTATTACACATATTTCACTAGGCTTTGGACAAGATCCAGGAGTTACTTTTATCTTCCGACAATTATGTAACTAACTGTTCATATTTTAATCTAGAGACGAACCAGGCAACTGTCCCTCTAGTCCGCTCACATTTACCTGTAAAAACTCTTAGGGCTCAACTCTCAAAGTTAAACTATCAATGACATATAATTGCCTAACACTAAATATATATTTGCTTCTCGCTTTCCTAGCAAGTGAAAACTATTCCTTTATCTCAGGTTTGATTTTATTCCATAAATTGTTGTCTCTATTATTTGTTCTCTTTCATTTCACCCAATATAGGTTACATCAATCATTATTTGGCACGGCCAGGTCTATAATTATTATCTTTTTATCAATCTTCTGTGGGGCCAATAGGTCCTATAAAAAAATATGTCGATATCAATCTTCCCATCTTCTTATAGTCTTGAGATAAGACATCAAAATCTGCCCAGGTTACTCTTTTCTTGTACCCCAGCCTCACTACCATGCAGGTGTCTTGATATCTGATGCAAACAGGTGATGTGGGAACAGGCTCTTGGGTATTTGGGTATTTTGCCTAGTGGGCAAATGGAGATTGCTCTATACGGACTCTGGATGCTTGATGCTGCTGCTGAAGATCACCCGCAAACCTTCTCATGCCCGCAGCTATTATCTGAATAAGCTGTGGGAATATGCTGGAAGGCCTCAGGAGTGCCAAGGAAAGGGTCTGACCCGGCCAGGGCCGTCTGTCGCTCTGCCTCCCTATTTTTTATTGTTTTAAAGGTAGGTGGGGAAAGAGAGGCACCATAGAGTGGGTGGGGGGAAGAGAAAGTAGGACAGATGAAATACAGTGGAAGAGAAAAGTTAGTGGGCCGTCCACCTTGCTGTTGTTAAAATTGAGGGATGGTTATTACTTTATTTTGTTTGTCTAGTCATTTTTTAAAACTGATTCATACTTTAATATTGTACTTTTCTAAGTAGTTTGGAGGCAATTTCTGTTTTAGTGTATCTCTTCCTTCTTTTGTTAGTGCCCATTCCGTGTCTTCTGGGAATTTGGCAGAGTTTTTTATTTTAAATGTTGCTGGTGACAGTCTGAAGAGATCTTTGGCGAAACGTGTGGTCAGACGCCTGTTTGTAGTTTGAGAAGTCAGGACAGGAGGGGTTGGGGAAGGCGTAGTTACAGGAGGTTGGTCTGGATGTTCTTGTTGTTCTTTTTCAGCTTCTGCGTCTTCCACTTCCTCGTCTTCAACGTCTTCTTCGTATTCATCGTCATCTTCTTCGGCGTTGTCCTCCTCTTCATCATCTTCTAAGTTGATGGAGTAGTTGTCTTCTTCAATGATGTTGGGTTGATGTTTTCGTCTCCTTCTTGGTTTCTGCTGCGTTCTTCTAGATTCCAAGACTTCTGGAGGGATGGAGATTGATGGCAAGCCGTTGTGCTGGAGTAGTTTGGGAATGATCTGGCAGAGGTGAACTTTGTTATGGCCGGCAATGGCTGTGGCAGCTTGTATACAAGCATATATTTTGGCCATAGTGTCAGTTTCCTTGTGGTTTTGGGTCTTGTGTGTTTTCTCCCGGCGTTTTTGTAGAGCAAGATGTGATCCTATCACTGAAACCCCTCCAGGACCAGTAATTTGATGGAATTCTTGTCCTTTTCGTCCAGGTTTAACATTGAAGATCACTGTTTCGCCTTCCCCTAGTGATGGAAAATACTTGGGGTTGTGTTTTGATATAGATTGATGGTGTGCAAATATATCTGTATTGTTGTCAGCTCTTGTAATGAATCCGTAGCCATGTTTGACGTTATACCACTTGACAGTTCCTGAGATGTTAAGGTTTGGCACAGTGGCTGGATTACGATATTTTTGGCCAGTTATGAAAGTTCGAGCCATGGTGGTGGTCCCACGTGTCGGAGAGGCTCTGGACTCTGCTCCCCTCTTCTTATATTTCGCTCAGTCACGCCAGCTCGCATACTGATTGGCTGAGCCAGCGGGCCCGGGCAGCGCTTTGATGATATTTTTAATGTTCTGCTTTCCTCTCTCCATATTAATGTCCCGGCAATGAGTTTCCTCCATTTTTGGGTGGCTTATGGGAGTATGGGGATCACACATGAGGAATACTGTTATTATTGCCAGGATGTATGATGTAAGGAGATGTTGGGAATGAGTGATTTGCCGCCGAACAAACAGCGCGCGGGAAAGGTGTTTGATCAGGCCGATGCATCACCTGTTCCTTATCCTGAAACGCTGGCCGCTGATTGGTTGTTTGGTTGGCACCGTATCGCTGCTCACTGAGGTCGGGAATCTGGTGAATTTTGGATGCTATGATTGTGTCGGATGCCGGTCGCTGATTGGCTGGCGGCTTTATTACCACAATAATAATTGGTTTACTTCAAGCTGGCAGCCAATGAAGCTGAAAATATACAGATTTTAACCTAATACATCAACAAACTGAACTCTCACACCCTCTCTCTCTCTCACACACACAAACACCCACTAACAACAAGGTCAGCTATAAACAATCATGATAGACTTACTCTAATTGTCCAGTCATGGTGATGCTTGTACTCTTTGTAACTGTCTGTCTGTCTGTCTATCTACGTATCAATCTAGCTATCTGTCTATATATCTATCTCTTTTTGTCTATTTGTCTGTCTATCTATCTATCTGTTTGTCTTTCTATATCTCTATGTATCTCTATCTTTCTGTCTATATTTTTATCTATCTACAAATTAATGGCCAAGATTGTATCATATAACAGTAATTCTATAAGAAATAATATTGAGGTAGTAAATATATTGACTACGGAATACGATAGTATACTTTTACAAGAAATAATGTTATTGAAAGAAGACTTAAAAGTTTTAAAGACAATCAATGATTGATTTGATGCAATAGCATATGTAGAAGATAGGAGGAACGAAGGCATAGTAGAGGGTCGTCCTTCAAAAGGTGTTGCTATTTTATGGAAGAATTAACTTGGTAATAATATTAATTCTTTGTATTGTAATGAAAGGATAATTGGGATTATAATGAAATGTAGAAATGTACAGATATTTATAGTGAATGTATACCTACTTTGTGACAAGCAAGATGAGTACTTCTTAGATGAATTTATAAATACAATAGCCACTCTTGAAAATTGTATAGCTGAAAAACACTGCAACAATGTCTTAATTGCAGGAAATTGTAATGCTAGTCCAACTAAAGGTAGGTTTTGGAAAAATATTATTCATTTACTTATTAGCAAGTGCTTTATATTTAGTGATGTTGAGGCAATGCAGAATGATTCGATTAAATATTTATGTCCTGCAATAAATACAACCAGTTGACTTGATCACATAGCAGTAAGTGAGAGTATAACAAAAATACTAGATAATATTACTATAAGGTATGATATGGCCGTCTATGATCACGTTCCCCCGGCATGTAGTCTTAACATTGACATATGTAATGTTGGTATAGTAGATGTACACATTGAACCGTCAGAATTCATCGACTGGAAAACAATTACTAGTGTGGATAATCTACATATAATTATATAGATCAAATATCAATCATTATCTAAATTAATTGGATATATCAAGGTTTAATTGTTTATCACTGCAGTGTATATAGATGTAATGATGAACAGCATATCAAAGAATTAAATGTAATTTATAACAGTATAATTAGTTTGTTACTTACATCATCTTTGTTTAAGAAAGAACCAGTAAAAAAGCATAAAGTTATACCTGTTTGGAATGATAAAATTAAGGATTTGCATAAGTTTGCTAGAAGTAAGTTTTTAATTTGGAGGAAAAGGGGACGTCCAATTTCAGGAGTGGAGTTAAAATAAATGAAGGAGTCTAGAAAGGACTTTAGGAATGCATTGAAAGAAGTTAAACAAATGAGTATCAAATTAGAACAAATAAGATAGCTCAATATCTGTCTAATAAGAATTTTAAATTAATTTGGAAAGAGGTTAGACAAATAAAGAATAATAAAGTTTTATAAGTATGAAAATAGATGGAGAATGTTACCCAAAATGTATTGTAGAGAAGTTTTTCAATAAGTTTTAAAATGTATATGATTGTAAATATCAGAATGATGATGACTTTATGATAGATAAATTGAGGAAAAATGTACGTGACGGTAAAATATTGGGTAAGGTTAATAGTTAATAGGCAACGTCCTTTTTATACTATTCTGGAAGCTATTAGACGCTTTTATTAATCTTAGGAAGGATCTGTGGTAGCTAAAAGGATTCATTGAGATAGTATGTAGCCTTTCCATTGTTGGAGCTCCATCCTAAGCTGATTTTATCTAATAGTTGCCGGAATATGATGAAAAGGACGTCACCGGTACTGTACGGGTTAACTGGATGAAAATAAGATATTTATATAGAAATCTCATAAAATCATGTAGTTTTATAGAGAAGAACATTTATTACATGTTACATAGATCTTTTCTTGTAAAGGATGTAGACAAAATAATCTTACATGAGCATGGATTTAATAACTTGTTGCTAAATTATATTAATGCTATCAGATCAAGAATTGTATATGAACAGAACACAAAACCAACTACTATGCGCTAAAGGCTTTTAGCTTAATGTTTACTACTTTAATAACTCCGTAAAAAGTGTATATATATATATATATATATATATATATATATATATATATATATATATTTATGAAATACCATTATGACTGACTGACTGACTTATCAATCTCTATTTTTCTATTTGTCTATCTGTCTTTCTATCTCTCTCTCTATCTATATCTATATATATTTGTTTATCTTTATCACTATCTCTATCTATCCATATATTTCTATCTGTCTATCTATCTATCATTGTCTCTGTCTATCTATCTATACATACGGTTCAGAATTTCATGTTTCTTGCGCACCAACTGTGCAGTACATTGAAATTACCCAGCCAGAGCGAGACTGGCAGAGTTTTCCCTTAGAGTTTCCTCATTTTTGTTGACCTGGAGTGCTGAGATTGCATTTCGCTGCAGGAAAAACAGAATTCTCTAGACTGCAGTTTCCTTTTAAGCCTCTCTATCCTATGACACTTTATAGTTGATATATTTAGTATTATTATATTTTGTTTATTTTGTTTTCCTTTATTCTAGCGACAAACAGTAAAATATGGAGAAATTTGTTCTTAGATTCTATTGCCCAAAATACATAAGAGTTTTTGTTTGAAATTATAATCCCCTTTACCCCAAGATTACGTACTTGACGGAGGTATGTGCTCTACAAATTGCTCTTGTTGATGTTGCCATTGTGAGAACTTATGTATGGTAGCGCTAATAAGTCATGTCTCCGCTGTCATTACGTTTGGCTCGCTCTGTGGTGTATTAATGCCTGTCAAATGTTGAACAGGGTGGGTAGGTATAGGAACATGTTTGTATATCTCACTCGAAATGAAGAAAGCATGTTTAGATATTGCAGATACGAATTATTGATCAAAATAAAGTTGGTGCCGAGACATCACTTATTTGGCCGACTTTACTCACAATCAAGACTTTACCGAAATTCTTCTTCATTAATTGTGTATTTTGTAGTTATTTACTAATATCGTTTTTAACACCAATAACTCCCAATTAAATCAATGAAAGCATATGATCCTCCGGGGATTCGAACCCAGGACACCACATACAGAAGTTACACGCTTTAACCATGATACTTCCAAGACAGTTACTCTAATTTTTCCTTGACAATCCTCATGTTTTTGTAATGACCTAAGACTGTAGTTCTTTCATTAGTATATTGAGTATATTGAAACAAAAAGAATAATTATATATTGTGTTGATGGAACTCAAAACACACGACTATAAGCTACTATACGTGCAAGCAACCACAACATGCACATACATAACGGGAGATAAACACACACATAACTCACACACACAAACGCACACAGACACTCACTGACTCCCACCTCCCACACACATATACACAGACAGGAACTCAGACACACACACAAGGCACACGTATACGCACACAGACACTCACCGACTCCCACCTCCCACACAAATATACACAGACAGGAACTCAGACACACACACAAGGCACACATATACACACACAGACACTCACCGACTCCCACCTCCCACACACATATACACAGACAGGAACTCAGACACACACACAAGGCACACATATACACACACAGACACTCACTGACTCCCACCTCCCACACACATATACACAGACAGGAACTCAGACACACACACAAGGCACACATATACACACACAGACACTCACTGACTCCCACCTCCCACACACATATACACAGACAGGAACTCACACACACACACAAGGCACACATATACACACACAGACACTCACTGACTCCCACCTCCCACACACATATACACAGACAGAAACTCACACACACACACAAGGCACACATAC
Source organism: Paralithodes platypus (assembly GCA_032716605.1). NCBI lineage: Eukaryota > Metazoa > Arthropoda > Malacostraca > Decapoda > Lithodidae > Paralithodes > Paralithodes platypus. The sequence continues at coordinate 12,319,232 of CM064557.1, read as the reverse complement.
ACACACAGACACTCACTGACTCCCACCTCCCACACACATATACACAGACAGGAACTCACACACACACACAAGGCACACATATACACACACAGACACTCACCGACTCCCACCTCCCACACACATATACACAGACAGGAACTCAGACACACACACAAGGCACACATATACGCATACAGACACTCACTGACTCTCACCTCCCACACACATATACACAGACAGGAACTCAGACACACACACAAGGCACACATATACGCACACAGACACTCACCGACTCCCACCTCCCACACACATATACACAGACAGGAACTCACACACACACACAAGGCACACATATACACACACAGACACTCACTGACTCCCACCTCCCACACACATATACACAGACAGGAACTCACACACACACACAAGGCACACATTACACACACAGACACTCACTGACTCCCACCTCCCACACACATATACACAGACAGGAACTCAGACACACACAAGGCACACATAATTATACACACACAGACACTCACTGACTCCCACCTCCCACACACATATACACAGACAGGAACTCAGACACACACACAAGGCACACATATACACACACAGACACTCACCGACTCCCACCTCCCACACACATATACACAGACAGGAACTCAGACACACACACAAGGCACACATAATTATACACACACAGACACTCACTGACTCCCACCTCCCACACACATATACACAGACAGGAACTCACACACACACACAAGGCACATATACGCACACAGACACTCACTGACTCCCACCTCCCACACACATATACACAGACAGGAACTCAGACACACACACAAGGCACACATATACACACACAGACACTCACTGACTCCCACCTCCCACACACATATACACAGACAGGAACTCAGACACACACACAAGGCACACATATACACACACAGACACTCACTGACTCCCACCTCCCACACACATATACACAGACAGGAACTTAGACACACACACAAGGCACACATAATTATACACACACAGACACTCACTGACTCCCACCTCCCACACACATATACACAGACAGGAACTCAGACACACACACAAGGCACACATATACACACACAGACACTCACTGACTCCCACCTCCCACACACATATACACAGACAGGAACTCAGACACACACACAAGGCACACATATACACACACAGACACTCACTGACTCCCACCTCCCACACACATATACACAGACAGGAACTCAGACACACACACAAGGCACACATATACACACACAGACACTCACTGACTCTCACCTCCCACACACATATACACAGACAGGAACTCAGACACACACACAAGGCACACATATACACACACAGACACTCACTGACTCTCACCTCCCACACACATATACACAGACAGGAACTCAGACACACACACAAGGCACACATATACGCACACAGACACTCACTGACTCCCACCTCCCACACACATATACACAGACAGGAACTTAGACACACACACAAGGCACACATAATTATACACACACAGACACTCACTGACTCCCACCTCCCACACACATATACACAGACAGGAACTCAGACACACACACAAGGCACACATATACACACACAGACACTCACTGACTCCCACCTCCCACACACATATACACAGACAGGAACTCAGACACACACACAAGGCACACATACGCACACAGACACTCACTGACTCCCACCTCCCACACACATATACACAGACAGGAACTCAGACACACACACAAGGCACACATATACGCACACACAGACACTCACTGACTCCCACCTCCCACACACATATACACAGACAGGAACTCAGACACACACACAAGGCACACATATACACACACAGACACTCACTGACTCCCACCTCCACACACATATACACAGACAGGAACTTAGACACACACAAGGCCACATAATTATACACACAGACACTCACTGACTCCCACCTCCCACACACATATACACAGACAGGCACTCAGACACTCACACAAGCCACACATATACACACACAGACACTCACTGACTCCCACCTCCCACACACATATACACAGATAGGAACTCAGACACACACACACACACATTACACACGTTATTACTTTATGATTTACCTATTAGGAATGCCTCCCCTCCCCCCCCCCCCCCCACCTCTCTCTCTTATCGTACTACTACTCCTCCTCCTCTCCCCCCTCTTCCCCGAGATCCCATTTCTACTTCATTTCCTTTGGACCTCTGCTTCCTCTCTCATTTCCTATCTCTCTCTCTCTCTCTCTCTCTCTCTCTCTCTCTCTCTCTCTCTCTCTCTCTCTCTCTCTCTCTCTCTCTCTCTCCTCTCTCTCTCTCTCTCTCTCTCTCTCTCTCTCTCTCTCTCTCTCTCTCTCTCTCATACAACGGAGGGTGACAAAACTGATTCATAAACTAAAAAACAAGTCAAACAAAGCGTGTCTAAAAGAGATAAACAATTTTAGTTTAACAAAGCGAAGGATAAGAGGGGACCTTACTGAGTATTTAAAATTATTAAAGGTATTGACAATATGGATGTCAACAATTGATCACTCATATTATACTAGATGAAATGGTTGTAAAATAATTGCAAAGCCTTTTCACTCGCATTAGGCGTAGCATTTCTATTTCAATCGAGTTGTAAACTTATGGAATGGACTACCTAGTAGTGTCATTGAGTGCAGTACTGTTCAAACTTTCAAAAATCATTTAGATAATAATTAGCTTACTCTTAATCCCCGATTAACTGCGTTTACACATGAATAGCACCACTTTATACTGTGCTATCCTTGCCTGTGTTCATATAGGATCGGTAGTTTAGTTACAAGCAGCCTCGTAAGGATCAATAGATATGTTGTTGCCTTTTTCCTCTGTACTCTCTATCTCTCTCTCTGTCTCTCGCTCACACTCTCACTCACACACACACACTCACTCACTCTCACTCTCTCTCTCTGACACACTCATTCACTCTGACACACACTCATACACTCTCTCCCTCTTACTCACTCCCCCTCTCTCTCTTTCTCTCTCTCTCTCTCTCTCTCTCTCCCCCTCTCACTCACTCATTCACTCACTCACTCACTCACTCACTCACTCACTCACTCACTCTCTCTCTCTCTCTCTCTCATTTTCCACCTGGTTTCCCTCCACCTCCCCATCCACTCATTTAGAAATTCAGATCCAGGCTCTTGCGGTTTTTTTTTTTAAAGTGGATGAGGGAGACAAAAAGCAGAACTGTCTGTGACGAGTGCCTCCCCATTAGTTGAAAGAGTGACAGGGCCAAAATCACAGAACGTTCGAGCCGAAATGCCTGGACGAACGGAGTTTGAAGAAATTTTAGTCATAGGATGAGGGAAAGATGGATTCAGGGAGAGAGTTCCAGAGCTCCGCTGTTGAATAGCAGAAAGATTGGAAGTATCGTTTCACTCTTGAGTTTGAGAGTTACACAGAGTAGGGGTGGGATTGTGTTGCAAGAAAGAACACTGATTGTTGTAGTATCGATAGAATAGCGAGAGAGGTGCAACATTGCAGCGAAGAGAGAGAGATTGCAGAGAGTCGGTGAGTGGACGGTAGTTAATAATACTTAAGGCTTTCCTTTGTACTTTATCTAGAAGTGCTGTGTGAGAGGATCCACCCCACACATGTGAACAATGTTCAATACAGGGATACACTGTGCCCCTCTACAGAGTAAGAAGCTGTATAAGGGAAAAGAACCCTTTTAGGCGGTTGAGCACACCCATCTTCTGGGAGGCCACCTTAACAAGACTGGTAATTTGGTCCTTCTGAGAGAGAGCAGAAAAAAAGAAACACCGAGAATACTGAGAGAAGATGAAGGGTTGATTTTTGTATTGTTGAAGTATAAGGGATAGTCCTCTGGGAGTTCATGATGGGAGATAGATGGATAAATTGGGTTTTGGAAGAATTAAAGGCAACAAGGTTTGCTCTGCCTCAATTGGAAATACATACACAAATTTAAAGACCAAGTGCTCCACACAAAATGCAGTTCTGGTCTCACGTCCAATTGGCGGCATTCCAGGCAGCCCTGTTAAAAGCTGCCTCACATGTCAGGTTCTTTGATTTAAGATCAGACTGCAAAGTCCGATCTCACGCCTTTTTTGGTCCACCCCTTGGTACAGCTCCCTCCACATTCATGGACTTGCATCTTTTCACCCAGCTTTGTTCATCCATCTTCTCCACATGTCCAAACCATCCTAGCCTGCTATTACGCATTTCATCACCGATACTCTTGATACCTAACCTTCTCCTCAGCTCTACACTTGATATCCTATCTAGCAGTTTGGCACTACACATCCATCTCACCATCCTTATCTCATTGCATTCCATTCTGATGGTATCATCCGCTTTGACAGGCCACGTTTCTGAAGCATATGTCATTGCGCTTCTAACGCATGAAGTACAAAGGAGTACAAAGGAAATCAAGCAACAACAGTTCTAGTGACCCTTCTAGGCTGCTTGTCCTCCAAAACACTGAGGATCAAGTGTCCAAACAGTGGTTTAGAGTGGGTAAGGGAACATTGGAAAGGGAACTACTGCCCTGGAACTAATGTCCGTGGCAGGATTAGGAAGTTAGTAGGGGACCGATGGGTTAGTAACTGAGGGGGGATAAAATAAAGTTATTCATTTACAAACGCAGTCAGTCGCGGGTTTGATGCGAGATATTTGTCTAAGCGGAGTTTAAATGAATCAACGGTGCTGCAGTCTATAACGTCTCGGGGAAGCCCATTCCACAAGTTGACAACTCGATTGAAGAAGAAATTCTTAGATTCGTGTGAGTTAAAAGATTTACCAATAATTTTGCAACCGTTTCCCCGCGTGTAATTAGATTGGTCGATAGTGAAGTACTTACTACAGTTCATATTGTCTATGCCTTTGATGATTTTGAACACTTGAATTAAGTCACCTCTTAATCTGCGCTGGGTTAAAGGAAATCGATTTAATTCTCTAAGACGCTCTTCGTATGGTTTGTTCTTTAGGCTAGGTATCATTTTGGTAACTCTACGTTGAACTCGTTCTAGCTTGTTTATATCTTTTTGGTAATAAGGGCACCAGGATTGAACGCAGTATTCCAGAAGAGGGCGGACTAAGGAATTGTAAAGGGTTAGGATAACTTCTTTGGATTTATGCTCAAATGACCTGCCTATAAAGCCAATTATTTTGTTTGCCTTCTTAACAACTTCTGAACATTGTTGACTCGGTTTTAGGTAACTCGATATTGTTACTCCCAGATCGGTTTCTCTGTTTACATTCTTAAGCTGAGAGCAATTCATCGAATAGTTTGCTTTCTCATTTAGGTATCCGATATGTAGTACTTTACATTTATCCGCATTGAAACTCATTTGCCAAATTTGGGCCCAACATGACAATTTATCTAGATTGTGTTGCATATCGTCAACTTGTTCTTTTGAGAGTACGCTATTTGCAATTTTTGTATCGTCAGCAAATTTTGAGATTGTACAGGTGAGACCCTCATCTATATCTTTGATGTAAATTAGAAAGAGAATTGGTCCTAGTACCGATCCCTGGGGTACCCCGCTACTTACATTGGTCCATTTAGATGCCTTACCGTTTATGACTACTCTTTGCTTTCTGTCGCTGAGCCAATTTTCTATCCATTTCAACACACCGTCTTGTATTCCATGCTCTTTTAGTTTTAGCAGCAAACGTTTGTGGGGAACTTTGTCAAAGGCCTTTTGAAAATCAAGGTATATAATATCTACAGCTTTACTCTCATCGTAGAGGTTGAGGATATCATGGAAGAAGTCTAAGAAGTTTGTTAAACAGGAACGTTTTTTACGAAAGCCGTGTTGAGTATCTTTAACCCTTATTTAGCGGGCTAGGTGGTCTATTTGACCGTAGCGCCCAGCGGGGTGTTTTTACCCTAAATAGGGTTGTTTATGTGATCATTTTCATGCCTACATAAGACCCAGAGCGTAAAACAAGTATCTATCCCTGAAATGGCATAAACAGAGCTTTCCAATGACACCCGAACCATCCTTGTACGGCCACTGGTTCTCTTGCAACGATCGCGCAACACGAGTGCAAAAACCATGTAATTAGGTACTTTCCCTACATAATTCCTTGTGTAGCGAGTGTGAGAGGGGAGGGAAGGGTGGGATTCACTTCAGTTGGTCCACGGCGGTGGTGGGGGAAGGTCATACGGTTTCTATGCTCCTCACACCGCTCAGCTCTCTCTCTCAGCAACATTACGTGCTGAAAATGGCGCACGACATAAGTTGTGAACCACCACTTAGTCCATATTTATTTCACACGACATAAGTTGTGCGCCACCAATTAAGGGTTAAGTAAGTTATTTGCCTCTAAGTGATTTACGATTCTGTCTCTTATGACCGTTTCTAGCATTTTACATACAATTGAGGTTAAGCTAATTGGACGATAGTTACAGGGTAGGGATTTGCTGCCTTTTTTTAATATCGGTGTTACGTTGGCTAGCTTCCACTGATCAGGCATAGTCCCAGACTGCAAGGATTCATTGAATAACAATGTCAGTGGTTTGGAGAGCTCATCCTTAGCTTCCTTTAGAACTCTAGGCGAGATTGTATCAGGTCCAGGCGTTTTATTTACCTTGAGTTTATCTAAACAATTCAATACTTCTCTCTCTGTAATGGTGATATTGCTTAGAACATCTGAATTATCAATCTGAATTGGCGATGGTGTAGGGATATCACTGAGGTCTTCGGTTGTAAAAACTGATGCAAATAAGGTATTGAGAGCATTACTCGTTTGTACTTTGTCTTTGGTGTATTCTCCATTTTCATCGACTAACGGTCCAACAGTTGAAGTAACTACTTTTTTCTTTCTGATATTACTATAGAATTCTTTCGGGTTTGTTTTACTTTGATTCGCAACATGTAACTCCAGGGTCTTTTTACTTTGCTTAATTAACTTTTTGGCTTTGCGTCGTAGCTCTACAAATTTCACCCGTTCTTCGTCATTTTGTGAGGATTTTAATCTATCGTTAGCAAATTTTTTAGCAAGCAGACAGTCTGAAATATCTTTATTCCACCATTTGGGCTTATCATTATGTCCTGGATGCCGTATTTTTGATGGTATGCAGTCTTGCACTGCCTTAAGGTAAGTGGTTGTGAAACACTCCCAAGATGTATTTATGTCGTTATTGTTAGTCAGAAAGCTCCAGTCAGTTTCTTTAAGCTTTTATTTAAGTTTATGAAAATTTGCTTTCTTGAAATTAGGGACTTTCTCAATGCTGCTATTTGATTTGTTACTAGTAAACTTTAAAGTGAAAGTTATCGTACGATGGTCGCTGTTACTGAATTAATCACCAACATTCAAATTCTCTATTAATTCTTCTTTTGTTGCGAGTACAAGGTCAAGCACATTATTACCACGGGTCGGAGATTGTACAAATTGAAAAAGTGAACTCTCTTGCAAGTTAGCATAGAGGTCGTGTCCAGAGTGTGAAGTAAGAATATCGCCCCATTTAGTCACGGGTAAGTTGAAATCGCCAAGAATTACGGTATCTTGTATGTTAGTTATTTCTGCAATTTGTTCATAAATTTCACTGTCAGTTTGCACTGATTGAGCTGGGAGTCTGTATAATAAAGCTAGTGTTATTTTAGTTCCTCGTTTATTATTTAATAGTACGTAAGATATGTCTATATTCGCAATTTGAGGTTTTGACATTAAGATGGGATTAAGACTTTCCTTTATAAAAAACAGAACTCCTCCTCCATTTCTATTGATCCGACTTTTCTCAAACATTGTATAACCAGGAAGCGTATATTCGGCTAAAAAGTCTCTGTCTTCCGTATTTAACCAAGATTCTGTAATGCCGATTATATCATAATGTTCTGTAAACACGATTTCCTCTAGATCTGAAAATGTATTTTGTATGCTACGAGCATTTACATAAAACACCTTAAGAGTATTAGAGTTGGATGTTACTGATTGTGCATTGTCTGAATTTTCAGTTCGTATTTGACTTCCACTACCCCCGGATACCCCCGGTTGACCCCGTTTTTTGAACGGAAATCCTTGACTGCATCGTTCAGCAGATGATGCAGTCAAGGATTTCCGTTCAAAAAACGTGTAAAAAATGAAGTGTACACCTTTCCCTTCAAGGAGAGAGGGAATCTTCTCATGGTGAGTAGTGGTAAAAGTTCTCTAAACTTTCCCCAGCCGCATCTTATTCTGGCGATAGTGGTGGCCTCGGCCCCTCCACCGGCACAGATGGTATCTCCCAGGTAGTAAAACTTGTTCACCATCTCCAGTGCCTCATTGCCAAAGTTAACACTCTCGAGCCGGTCATTGAATACAAGTTCACCTTTGCATACTATGCATACAAATTTCTCAATTTCAGACTTCTTCCTTGGTTGAGAGGTCCCTTTATTCTTGTGCAGTCCTTCTTCCTGTGATGTAACCTGCTGTGGCAGACGCTACACTGTATTGAGTTTGTGCCCACCCCTTTTCTGCATACTGCGCATGGGTATGCCCCACTTTTTTCTACCTTTCCTAGCCCTAATCCACTATGTAAAATCTTTGTTTTATTTATATAAACTCTTAACCCTTTACTTGCCATGCCTTCTTTCCATCTTCTGAACTTGGCCTTTGCATCCTGCACACTATCTGCGATAAGTACTAGCTGGGTCATCTGCGTATAGCAGTTCCCATGGGAACCTAACTCTGAAATCACCAGATAGTGCCTCCAGAACCATAACAAAGAGGAGAGGGCTTAACACAGAGCCCTGGTAAACTCCGACGTGAACTGTAAACTCCTCACTCAGTTCACCTTTCATCCTCACTGCCGTTCACGATTCCTTGCACATCTTTATTATCACACGCACCAGCCACTCCTCTACATCAAGTTTTCTCACAACTTCTCTGGGCACCCTATCAAAGGCCTTCTCCAGTTCTACAAACACAAGATACAGATCCCTATGTTTAAGTAGATATCTTTCCTGCAGCTGCATGACTATGAAGATAGCGTCGGTTGTGCCATGTCCTGGCATGAAACCGAACTGCATATTGTCAATAGAATTGCTTTCCCTTATCATACCTTCAAAGACTCTCTCACAAATCTTCATGAATTGGTCAAGCATTTTCAGATCCCTATAGTTTCCCCTATCCAATGCGTTCCCTTTGCCCTTATATATGTTTACTATTACACTTTTGTGCCAATCATTAGGGATTGCTTGCTCTTTAGTGATAGAGTTAATTAGGTCTGTGACCAAACTCACTCCTATATCACCTGAGGCTTTAATCATCTCGGCTACAATGCCAGAGCATCCTGCATCTTTTCCGTCCTTCATTTTATTAATTGCACTGCTTACAACAGCTGGCGCTATCAAAGGGGGGGGGGGGAAAGCATTGGCTTTTCGTTACTAAGCTGCTCTGTATTCCACTCAAATTCCACGTTAAGTAGTCTTTCGTAGTGTACCTTCCAGGCATCTCTAATTTCTTTGTCGCCAAAACAATTGTCCCATTATCATTCCTGACTCACTGCTCTCCTACAACATTTCTGCTGTCTTCCTTAATTCGCCTAGCTAAATTGAAGATCCCATTGGGATTTTCTGCATTACTCACTTGGTCTATGACCAGGTTCTGTATGATTTTCTTTGCCTTGTATATCTCTTTTTTGCAGTTTGCTTAGCCGCCAGATATTCCTCCTTGCTGCCTCCTTTCTTCCATGCTTTGAAACATCTTCCTTTCTCCTTCATTGCATTTTCCTCTTCGTCATTCCACCACCAGGAATTCTTATGCCTGGGAGGGCCTTTAGTTTTGCCACCTACTTTGTCAGTGGCAGCAAGAAGTTCCACTGGCTATTTACGTCATTCGGCATAGAGTCCTTATTCCTATCCATTTCCTCTAGTTCGCTGCGAAACCTATCCTTGTATTCCGATTTATTCAGCAGCCATAGTTTCCTTTTGGGCATGTATACTTTCTTTCGCACAGGATCTCGCCTTAAGCTCAAGTTCAAGACTAGGAGCTTATGTTGGGAGATACATTCTTCGCTCGGGATGACTTTTACATCCCGAACAAACTTCCAGTCTTTCCTATTCACTAAAAAGTAATCTATCTGGCTACTGGTGCCCCCAGAACTATATGTGATCAGAGGATTCAACCTTTTCTTGAACTTGGTATTACACACAACCATGTTGAGTGCAACACAGAACTCCAGTATAAATTCGCCTTCTAGATTTCTTCTTCCATACCCTTTCCCACCATGCACACCTTCGTTCCCATCAGCACATGCTCCCACATGCCCATTTAGGTCACCACCTACGATCGTAGTATCATACTCCCGAGAGGCCCAAAATGGTAGTTAGATTAGAAGATAAGTGTTGTTTGGCTTCATTACCCTTGGTTGGGAGAGAGGTATCCTGACCAGGATTCGAACCCACTCACTCCTGGTATATATGGGAGAGTTGGACACCGTAGCCACTCGGCCATCAGCAGATATACGGAAAGCAACCTTAATTCTTATTTGAAGAACCAGGTTATAGTCTTGTGGAGGACTATGCCTTCGAACATGTAGTGAGATTTTTAGACTTCAACAATGACTATTTTACACTCCCCCCCCCCCCCTCCCTCCCGCCAACTTAATTAACTAAGTGATACGATTTTACTCGTCCTGGTACTGTTATGGAACCTCTCTGAATGACAAATATCTAATGATAATGTACGACAGGTTGGGAGAGAGGTATCCTGACCAGGATTCAAAATCACTCACTACAGGTATATTTAGGAGAGTCGGGCAATGTAACCACTCGGCCATGAGCGGATATAAGGAAATCAACCTTAGTTCTTATTTGAAGAACCAGGTTATAGTCTCAGGTTGAAGTCTAAAAAACTCACCACTTGTTCGAAGGCATAGTTCTCCACGAGACTATGCACATGAGTGAGACAGCCGTCTCTTGCACTCTGGGTGTGCCCGGTTGGAGCCCTCCTATGCTCCCTCCAACACCTGGCCTCCCTACCAGGGCTCATAATAGCCTCAAAATGGCGCCCGTCGTACGATGGGCACCGTACAGAAGGGGTTAAGGAGAGAGTAGATCGTAAAAGGGGAGGCAGAACCTTACACCCCAAGTCACCCTGTATAAGAGATTTTGTTTCTGGCATTATACCATCTTAATACCAATGGAAATACTAAGACTCGCTGAAAAAATCAGCTCTCTATGAGCGTGCGCGCGAGCGCAGAATTTCATTGCACTATATGAAAAATCAACTAGTCCTTGAACATTTTTCAAATTTCCCGCAATTTTTTTCTGGCATATCCTACAAGCATCCCCTACAACTATATGATCTAGTTTTCCCATATTGAATAATAGAAGGTGCTGAAAAAAATATATAATATATATATATTTTTTGGTAGCCCAAATTTTGACATGAAAAATGTTGAATCTTGGAAAATATTGGAGATAAGGCCATTATCTAATCATATTACCGTTGCTATATAGTCCTATATATAGTGTGTAGAAGGGGAACGAAGCAGAGCAGTATACAAAAATGTAGTTGCACTTTGAGTTGCCTATATAATTTATGATCTCTGGAAATCGCAAAACATTTAAATTCATACCTAGGAAGTGACAATTTTGGGGAAAATAACTAAGTTACTCCTGCCAGAGACGTTTTTTATTACTAAGCTGTTAGAGAAAACAAAGTTATATGGGATACTCATTTAAAAAATCTTGGAAAATTGGGTCAACAGAAGACTTTCACAAGTGTTTTTTTATAAATCCATGATATTGGGGGCCATTTGGGGGGGGGGGGTCTAGGGATTATCATATGGGTGTTTATGCCCTCATATGATAGTTTCTATTGTTTACAGAAGTCTTTTAGACAAAAACACAATAACAAAAACAAAATTGGGGCTGAGGGTAAACAAAATTGTTGATTGGGGGGTGTGGTTGAACCCCCGTTCGGGGAGGGGGGGGGGGGTTATGGATGCGATATGTTTTTTTTTTGCCCTCCTATGCTATTCTCCTATGTTGAAAGAAGCATTTTAGAAAACAAAAACAAATGTGAAATTTTGATTTCAAGGTTCAGCCCCTTGGTTCAGCCTCCCCTATATACTTTACAATGAGTGCATTACAAAGAGGTACTGTATAGTTCTTGTTATCTAGGTCAGGGATGATATTTATTCTTTGTAACTCCTTGTATGTATCAAGGGGAGGTTTGTTTTTTCTGGACCCCCTTTTCTTTCACGTTTAGCACCATTAGTCTTGAGATTTTAACCCGTGGAGCCCCGGCTAGTTTTGTAATGTTTGCGCACCAGAACCCGGCCGGTTTTCAAAAAATGGTTTTATTCCAGAAACAATAGCGAATGGGTTAGGAATGAAGGAAAAACCACGAAAAACCGCTCAAAAAGCTTAAAAAATGGTCCTACAGAGCCCCCGAAAACGGATTTTATAAGAGTAAAAAATTGAAGGCAATTATCCCAAAAAAACAGGTTTTTGCGCGCTCGCACGTGGACTTTGAGAGTTTTCAACCATCGGCACGGTTGCGTGGGATACGTACACAGTTCCCATACAAATCTGAGCCCTCTTGAGTGGCTACACCTGAGGTTACGGTTGGCGCAATTAGGGTGACGCGCCAGGCGCGTCTCTGGGGCTGTGCGTTACATACATCGCCGACGCGTCAGGCGCGTCGCTGGGGCTGTACGGGTTAAGACCTTCGCCCTACTATTTTGCCGATTATTTAAGACCTTTTGTGCTATTTAGGTGTTTTATTTTTCCGGGCAAGCGATAGCGAACCTGTATTTCAGGAGGAACCGGCCTTTGGATGGGACATTATTCTACCGAGAAATGTACAAATTAAACTTGAAGGGGGTCTTGACGGTATTTTTTAAGCTTGATGGATCATCATGGAGGTCTTGGAAGGACACTAAAAAAAAAATAGAAAACAAAATAATAATAAATATATATACAAGTGAACTAATAAAACTAAACTTCCCTTTAACTTATTTTTCCCCTCTCTCCCTTACAGTGCAGGCCGATGATGACTCCTACGCCCGTAAGGAAGAGGCACTTCACAAGAAACTATTTGAGAATTACAACAAAGATGCCCTACCCACCAAATTCACCAATGTTACCCTCGGCAGACTGGATATTCAGAACCTGCAACTGGTCAGTCCATATGTATTTAATTAATATATTTATTTACTAATTTGTTATTTAAAGTTTCATCCCAGGACCTTTATATATATTTGTTATTTGTAGTTTCCTCCCAAGACCTTCAAGCTTAAATAAATACCCCCAAAACCCCCCATCAAAATAAATTTGTAAATTTTTCGGTAGGAAAATGTCCCGGCAGAAGGCCTGTTCCTCCTAAATTACAGGCTCGCTATTGCTCGCCAGGGAAAAGTCGACACCTAAATGGCACAATAAGGTTTTAAAATTGCCAAACTAATGGAGCAAACATCTTAAAATTGCCAAAGTATTGGGGTTAAAGATGAGGGAGAAGGGGTATTTGAGAACTACCACAAAGACGCTCTACCTACCCAATAGGAGCATTCAATCTGTGGACACACTTGCCAGATGTCACCAGATTCTTTTATTTATCACGAATAAAATAATAAAACGCGAACATTGCTAATACTTACTATATCTCTTTTATTGTGATTTCAAAACATCAAGTACAATTTTAGATTCATTTTTCCTACATTATGGTGTTTAACAGATACATATAATGGATAATTATATATTTTATTAAGTACATTTCTATTTTTCATTATAGAGTAGAATATTGTATACAAAAGATGCTGATTGATTTGTGTTGATAAAGTTGAGATATCTTCATTATTCCATATATATTATTGAAACTCTAAAATTGTAAGCAATTTTAATGATAATGTGATAATCTAAAGTGATATACGAACCCAGAGAGCTAAAATATATCACATATAACACTTTAATAACATAGATATTATAAAGTGAACACAAACGAAATACAAATTGATAAAGCCAACAAGTAAGCGAGATTTGTAGACTGACTGAGTCTCGGCTTACATCTCACCCGCCTTAGCCAATCACAAGCCTCTGCATTTTTAGCATATGCAGTGGCTTTCTAACACCAGGGTAAGTCAGTATGGTGTTGGTAAGTTAGGATATCAGCCCCTGATTGGCTGATAGGCTCGAGAACTCAGCCGTCTCAGCAGGCAGTCTCCTCTCTCGCTTAGTGATTTTTCGCATGTTTTTATTTTGTTTGTGTTCACTTTATAATATTTACGTTAATAGTGTATTTTATGTGACATATTTTATACCACAGTGTTCGGATATCACTCTAGAACATGACTCAATTGTTGAAATTACTCGTAATTAAAATATTTAAAAACTAGATATGAAATAATGAAGATATCTTGATTTACTAATCACACTCCTATCCATTAGCCAATCAACAGCCTCTATAAAAAATTAGCTGCTTCTCAAGTCCGGCAGTTCTGTTCAGAGAAAAATAAGTAACTGAATGAAATGTCAATTTAATCATAAAAGCGTTGTTTAATTTACATACCACTGTTATAAATATATCATTAGCATACAACAGGAGGTAAATCATATACTATTTATTTTTTGCAACCATTATTTACCATTTTGTAATTGATTTATATCACAACAATATTTTTTCCTGCTCTCATTTTAAATATACAATAAAGTAGTGAGCTAAAATATATAAGATATTATTATAATATATATGAAGAATATATAAGATTAAAACCGCTTTTTATAAGACTCTATTAACTTCATGACAAATCGACAAATAATTTAGAAACTGACACCCTCCTTAGTATTGTTCACATTTGATTACGATAATTGGCGAATCTGGTGACATCTGGCAATATTGTCTACAGATTGAACGCTCCTATTCACCAATGTCACCCTGGGCAGACTGGATATACAGAACTTGCAACTGGTCAGTCCATAGGTGTTTAAATACATTAACTTCTAGTTCATTTCTGGAAGGATGGAGTTCTTGAAAAGGGGCTCCAATCTTGAAAATGTACTTGACTTTCAGTGTGCTGCCTTAATAATCCAATAGGGTTGATAGCCTCTGAAGTCCTATATTAACTAACTAGGTTCATTTCTGGAAGGATGGAGTTCTTGAAAATGGGCTCCAGTCCTGAGGCTATTCTAGACTTACGATGTGCTGGCTAAAAAATCCAAGAGGGTTGATAGCCTCTGAAGTCCTATTTTAATTAACTAAGTTCATATCCAAAAGGATGGGGGTTAGATTTTCTGATAGAACGAGACAGTTGGGCAGTCTCCAAGCACCCCATGCCTCTGTTATCCTTGCAGTGGATAGCAGGGTTACCAAATCAAGTCTGCTAAATAGTCAATAAATGCCGAAAATCGCTAGAATAATGCCACAATATCTAGAATATCCCTCTAAAATGGCTCAATACATTGCAAGAAGTCATGCCGCTAGATGTAAAATTTTGCCCCAAGAACAAAGTAAATAGCTCTAGATCTAGTGGGAAAGTAGCTAAATTGGCAACACTATATTCTGTTCATTCTAGGTTGGGCAGAAATTGTAACCTCTAACCTCTCATAACTCAAAAAGGACTAGAGTAATCGAGCTTATATTTCTACCAAATAGGAAGAATTGGTTAGGGAATAGGTGTGAAAATTGACAGCCCATTTGCTCTAGCCCTTTTTGAGTTACAAAGATTAGAGGTTACAATTTCTGCCCAACTTAGAAGGAACGGACTATAGTGGATAGGGACCTGGTGTCAGCGGGCTAATGCGAAGTCTCATCTGAGGTAAATGTGATGGGTGGTCACATTTTCCAGCATGTACCCATCGTATATACCCATTTAAGACCCATATTATAAGCTAAAGAAAATCGTCTAATGGTGACCAGAAATACAATGGAAATTACGTCAAGGTGGTGAGGGGATTAACTACAGCTGATTTCTCGATACTTAACCCCTACTGTACCAGAGGGTATTACTGTAAATGTACCCTCTAGTACCAAACATTGTGACCAAAATGGCTTCAGAGTCAAGAGAGAACACCCTCCCACCCCAAAAGTTGGAGGAGTACTGACCCAGCTAGCCTGTGGGAGCTTGGATCCAAGCTGAGAAGTGTTGCCAATGTCTCAGAGCAGTGCGTACAAGTCATGATACCAGGTACCGCTCGATACGGGCAGTTACAAGGACCGCATATTATGGACGAATGTCGTCCGTCGCTGGTACTGACGAGTGACTTTTTTACTGACGGCCAACGTCCGCGCTGGTATAGGAAGGGCTAATGGAAAAAATATAAAACTGTTATTTCTCTGTATCATAAAAGACCATGTTTTCATAATTAAGGAGGCCCATCTCGTTTTTCTTTTTTTGTTCTTTTACTCTCTCTCTCTCTCTCTCTCTGGGTTGTATCCATTCTGCCCCATTCAGCCAACTGTTTTAAGACGTTTATCCCCATTCAGGTGTCGATTTTTTTCATGGCCATGGTAGCCAGCCATCATATTTAAAAACAAAAACAAAAATTTATAGCAGGCTAAATTTAAAAAAAAATTTATAGAAAATTTCTCCGGCAAAGCCGGATTTCTCCATACAATGCTGGCTCGCTATTGCTCACCAGGAATATATCGACACCTGGATGGGGATAAACATCTTAAAACAGTAGGCTGAATGGGGCCGAATGGTTACAAGCCACAGAAAGAGAGAAAATTAGAAAAAAAAGCAGGTCACCCACCTTACCAACATATTTTTGTACAAAATCTTCGTAATAGCTAAATAATCAAGGTGGGAACGTGGTAATTTACCGTCAGATGAAAACAAAGAAAGACAAAAATAATAATATAAATAAAGTTTATTGTTTCTGATTGGTGACTGGGTAATTGGAGTTATTCAAGATGGATAAGATTGTTTCTGATTGGCGACTGATTAATCATTTAATCAAGATAGATTTAATTTTAGTCTAGATATATGATTTCTATATTCTAATTTGATTAGTTTCACTCCAACACCCAACACCTCCCAATTAAATTAATGAAAGCATGTGATCCACCGGGATTCGAACCTGGGTTACCACACACATATTTTAAACTCTCTAACCATTACACCATTAAGACAGCCATAAGTACAGAATATGACTACGATTATTATCTATTTATCGAATACTGGACATTAATCTAATCATGAACTACACCCAACTGTGCTTATAAATAGCCTAATGATTAAGTGAAATCAATTCAAATATTTTTTTATTTGATAGATATAATTATATAGGATTACTTTTCTATATATAAGATAAATCCCTATATTTTTTAAAGATACTGTCGATACAATTATAGACTAAATATATGATTATTTTTTTTTTTGTACATAGGCTAAATCCCAATCATTTTCAAAATAGATATAGCGTAATAAATTATAGACTAGATATATGATTATTTTTCTTTATATATTGTAGGTATAAGATAAATCCCCATATTTTTCCTTTGATAGTTATAATTATGGAATAACTATAGGATTATTTTTCTATATAAAAGATAAATCCCTATATTGTTTTTATTTTAATATAAATACTTGTAGAATAAATATAGGATTATTTTTCTATACGATATAAATCCTAATATTTTTTCTTGTAAGATATAACATAGGCTAAATATATTATTTTGTATGTAGTTAAGATAAATCCCAATATTTTTCAAGATAGATATGCTGTAATTATAGACTAGCTATATGATTATTTTTCTATATATAAGATCAATCCCAATATTTTTCTTTCAGCACGAGGAGACCAACCGCCTGGACATCATGGCTTGGTTCTGGGTAGTAAGTACTTATCCCATATACTTCTTAACCCGTCAAGTACTGGGAGACTCTTATGAGTTTTACTGGGCCACTGCGGGAAGATTCTTATGATCCTAGGCCTAAAAAAAACACATTTAAAACACCCCAGTAGTAATTGATTTTTTTTTGTTTTTTGGCCCCTTGGCCATGCCAAATATCACTCCTCCACATCCCCCCCTCCCTCCCCCCCTTCAATTATCACCTATTTTCCCTGTTGTTCCCTTATTCTTAGGTATATTTTCGTGCTAACAATAGCGAGTTGCTAGCAGGGTGTGGTCATATGTGTTACCAAGAGTGAGAAAGAGCAAGAGATAAGGAGAGAGACGTCAGTGTCACTCCAGGCATCGTGAGGGGTGGATGTTGGCCAGGCTGGCTCACACTTGATGAATGTAACTCTCGGTCTCATTTCGCGATTTGACCAGCCAAACACTGTTTCCACTTGTTTTATTGTTGTAACATGTTAATATCTTCATATTAAACGTAAAATAGGCGCATATGGATAAGTATTAATGATATTTATGGTAAAATAACGATTTTAGTGATGGAAACAGTGAAATAGGTCCGCACCCGGACATGGTGTTCAGTGCATACGGTGCGCACTTCTTAGGTTAGGAGGGGATGGGTGTATTCATGTTCTTATTGTTTTATCTTTTTATAATTTTTTAGTATCCTCCCTAAACCTCCATCAACCTTTAAAAAAACACCCCCTAGACCCCCCTTCAAGATAAATTTGTAAATTTTTCGGTAGAAAAATGTTCTGACCAAAGGCCGGTTACTATTAAAATTACAGGCTCGCTATTGCCTGCCAGGAAAAAATCGACACCTATTGAAAGTTCTAAATATTAACAAAGAAATGGGGCTTAGTCTTTAAATCGCCATACTAATGGGCCGAGCGTCTTAAAATCTAAAAGCCAATGGGGCTAAGCACGAGAGAGAAGGGGGTCAGAAAAGTCAGCCCATCCCCCCTTAACGTTAAAGGGTTCAATGTCTTAGGAGTTATTAGAATAGCTTGTTTAACCCAAGAACAACGACATTCATTCCTGAAAGTATTACTGGGCGAATTGAACGTTCTTTCCAGAAGATGGCACATACAAAATAATAATAATAATAATAATATAAAAATCAATAAAAAACACGCGCCCCAGTGCCGGTGAAATGGAAGCAATATGTGATTATGTGGTATGTCTCCTTACCACCACCTCGACCTGTCCTCCCCTTACATGGGGGAGTAAGAAACATGTATTTGCTTGTTTATTAATAATTCAATAATTGTTCTTAGTTTCCTGTCTAGACCTCCTTCAAGCTTAAGAAAACACCCCCTAGACACCCTTTCAATATAAAATTGTACATTTCTCGATAGAAAAATGTCCCAGCCGTAGACCGATTTCTCTTAAGATTATAGGCTCGCTATTGCTCGCCAGGAAAACAATTGACACCTAAATGGCACGAAAGTTCTTGATATCGATAAATAAATGGAACGAAAGGTCTTAAAATCGACAAACTAATGGGACGAACGTCATAAAATCTCAAAATAAATGGGTCTAAATATGAGGGAGAAGGGGGCCAAACAACTCCCCCCCCCCCCCCCCCTTTAACCCGTACAGTACCAGTGACGTCCTTTTCATTATATTCTGGAAACTATTAGACGATTTTATTTGGCTTAGGAAGGACGTTTAAGCATTAAAAGGCTACAGACTATCTCAATGAATCCTTTTAGCTACCATATATCCTTCCTAAGCTTCATAAAATTGCCTAAATATAGCCAAGATCAAATAATTAAGACGTCGCCGGTACAGAAGGGGTTAATACTCGGTTCCTTAGTCTTCATTTGACATAGCGTATGCAACGCTCATGCCCCATAATGAACCTCTTCAGCATTATGACACCTTTTTACCTTTTATTCTGGCTCTGTCTCGAGTCGGTCACCCCCCCCCCCAAAAAAAAAAAAAAAAAATACAAATAATAATAATAATAATAATAATAATAATAATAATAATTAACCCTTTAACGCATTTATGTCGCAGAGGTTGCCAGATTAGCAATAAGAAATAGAGTTCTCTCACTCTTATAATTACCTCTCCAAAATTAGTGTTCTGCCCACAGCTAACTCAAAGACAACTGCAGAGGTTGAAGTAACTAAACTAAAGGTTTCTAAATACCCCTGATGGTAACAAAGGCTTTAAAGTATCCCCAATAGGCTTAAAATCGCGTCTTATGTCGGAGAGGGTTAATAAATAAAATAATGGGGAAAGTGCCAGAGTACATTATTTTTTTCTTCCCCTATTTACCAACTACCCCTTCTCGGGCATAGGCTGAGAGCCTCTACTGTACATTCAACCGTTATGAACGGTGAAGCCAGTGAGGTCTCATTCCAGTCTAGGGAGTGAGACATGTGAAACACTTTTTAGCTGCAACCTGCCATCTTGCCTTTGCAGGATGCATGGGGCTTAGTTGCTCACTCACGGCTCGAAGCAGCCCCATCTCTGAAGCTGCCTCGCTCCAGTGCTTCACTGTCTTGACTCCTAAACTCGGACCCTCACTCTCAGAACACCACCTATTTCAGAATGCCACCTATTGAGCAATGAACTCACTACATACATACTGTACATACATACGAAATTAGATTTTAACCCCTTCTGTACGGGCGACGTTTAACTTTATTCTGGCTACTGTTAGGTGAATTTATTTAGTTTAAAAAGTACCTCCAGCAATTAACAGGCTTCGAACTATCTCATTTAAAAAAAATTGCTACTACACATCTTTCATATACTGCAAAAAATTGTCTAAATATAGCTAGAATAGAGTTAAAAAGACGTCGTCGGTACAGAAGAGGTTAACCAATTTAACCCTCTGATGCACGGTAGGTTCCCAGCTAGTCGGGTAGAAATATAGTGTTTGGAACTTATAAACATGTGGTCAATTTAAAGTTCATTTACTGGGTGCTATTTTCATATTAATTTTGTTTTAATTGTTCATATTTTGTGTTTGTAAATATGTGTTTTAGTGCTTGTACTGTACCGGATATACATAAATACCAATTTTCTATGAATAGTAAAACACGGCCCCACTAGTGGGGAAGGTTATGAAGATCAGGGAAACTGTAGAGTAAAAGAGAATATATCCACCTAACCTATTCTAACCTAACCTAACCTAACCTAACCTAGATCTTACCTTATTGATACCCTAAGCAACCTTCGTATTTTGTTGGACTTTCCACTCATTTCCACTCACTTGTGAGTCGTGCACAATGTGACTTTGGCAGGAGTGTAGATAAGCCATGATTGGTTGATAAAGTTAGCGATGTGACTTCATCGGCGTGCTTTGATTTGACTGGACCGAGCACCTCTAAAACTAAAGGCTGTTAGCAAAGCCGTGAGTAGGGAACATCTGAAAACTCACCGTCTATTAGGTGACTATTGTAAAAACTAAATACGCTATTTCTATATATACGCATCTCCAGCATGAATGACTCGTATACACATGTATATCCTTTGCTATCCTTTTCTCTACCTCGTAGTCAGTAGATTAGTAGTTTTAGATATACAAACTGCCCCGTAAGGACCAATAGGTCTGTTGCAGTTTGTATTCCTTTGTATTCCTTTGTATTCCTTTGTATGTAGTATACAATATATTCAACAGGTTTGTGCTTATTCATGAAAATCAGAAAGACCGGTAATAAACTCGAATAATATCTTGCACAAATATGTAAATAAGTTAATCATCCAAAACTTGTTTTCTTAGTAGGACAGCTCAAAGAAAACTGTGTATGTCTGGGTATCTAAACTAAAATTTCTAAACACCGCTGAGTGTCACAAAGATTATAAATATGCCAGAAATTACGCTAAAAGTGTCATCGTGTGTCAGGGGGTTAAGAAGGACCTAATTTATTCAGAGGGTTTATTGAGATTGCATTTACCCTTTTCAGCCTTAGAATTATAAGCAAAAAATATGATCTAGTAGTAACCAGAATATAATTAAAGATGCCATCGTGCTGAAGGGGTTACAAGAATATGGCTCTAATTCTCCTCCCATCTCAGCAATGGATCGACCCCCGACTGACCTGGGACAACAAGACCGAGGGGATCGACCAGCTGACCTTGACCCCCGGCGGTGTGTGGACACCAGACTTCTCCATCTACAACGCGTGAGTACCCATTTAGTTCATATATAGACACCCGTAAATGAGTACCCCTTTAGTTCATATTATAAAGACACACCTAAATGAGTACCCCTTTAGTTCATATAAAGACGCACGTAAATGAGTACCCCTTTAGTTCATATATAGACACCCGTAAATGAGTACCCCTTTAGTTCATATAAAGACACACCTAAATGAGTACCCCTTTAGTTCATATAAAGACACATAAATGAGTACCCCTTTAGTTCATATAAAGACGCACATAAATGAGTACCCATTTAGTTCATATAAAGACACACCTAAATGAGTACCCCTTTAGTTCATATAAAGACACATAAATGAGTACCCATTTAGTTCATATGTAGACAAACGTTAATGAGTACCTCTTTAGTTCATATATAGACACACGTTAATGAGTACCCCTTTAGTTCACATATAGACACGTAAATGAGTACCCCTTTAGTTCATATATAGACAAACGTTAATGAGTACCCCTTTAGTTCACATATAGACACGTAAATGAGTACCCCTTTAGTTCATATATAGACACACGTTAAGGAGTACCCCTTTAGTTCACATATAGACACGTAAATGAGTACCCCTTTAGTTCATATTTAGATACACATAAACAAGAAGAAAGGCCCAGACTATTGGTTTGTTTCTTTTATATTATATGCTCATTTATATATACCCATTTATAGTCCATTCATGATAAGTAGGCCAGAAATTGTGATCAACAAGAAAGGCCCAAAGTATTGGTTTGTTTCTTTTATATTATAATGCTTGTGTGCTTGCTTGTTGTGGGCGAACTATTATGTGTTCTTCTCCTGTCACCTCCTTTTCCTTTCTCGAGTTTTTTGCTGATCCTCCCTACCCCTTGTGGGAGTAAGAGCTGGCTACTGACTGACTGACTCATTTATATTTACCCATTTATAGTCCATTCATTATAAATAGGCCAAAAATCGTGACCCCTAATATTTATATTAACTGTCTTGATGGTATAATGGTTAGAGTGTGCAAGTTCTGTATCAGATATCCTGGGTTCGAATCCTAGGAGCATCACATGCTTTCATTAATTTCATTTGGGGTGTTAATGGTGTTAGAACAATGTAAACAATATTACCGGGTACCTGGGTGGCCTGGAGCGACATTGGTAGAGCGCTCGGTTTCTAACCGGGAGGACTGAGTTTGATTCTCGGCAGGTGGAGATGTTTGGGCAATATTCTCACACATCTCGCCTCTGTTTCGCCAGACAGTAAAATAGGTCTGTGGCTAATCTCTTCTCATTGAACTCTGCCTATGAAAATAGGCCTATGGCAGGGTAAAAAGGGCCAAGTTCCCTCATCCCTTAATCCATAAAAAAAAACATTGATATAGTCCATTCATAATAAGTAGGCCAGAAATCGTGGCCCCTAACCTCTGTCACTCAAAAGGGGCTGGGGCAAATGGGCTGTACATTTCCATACCTATTCCCTGGCTGTTTCTTCCCAAATGGTAGAAATATTAGCTCCAATAGAGGTTAAGGCCTTGGGTAAAGAGTTCCTTAATAGAGGTTAGTGGTCAAGACTTTTGGCCTAATTATATTGAATCGACTATAGTTCATAATTATATATAGAAACACAAAGAAGAAGAAAGGTCCAGAGAATAGGTTTGCTTATTTTAAAATATTTCGCTATAATTCTTTGTAATCCTATATAAACCTATGTAATTTCTTGTAATCCTATAATACTTGTATGTAATCCCTGCATCAGCGGCAACTCAGACACGCACCTCCTCTTGATGGCGAGCAAGAACTTCCGCCAGATCCTGTACCAGGGTGTCAAACCGGAGTAATTTTGTTTGAAGACTTAAAGGAATATGATAAATAATATATGAAAATTAACATGGAATAGCATTGTGTTGCCCATTTTAACACTTCCAAAGAAATAATTGATCTATAAACCATAATTTTATCTTTCCATCTGGGTGAATGGGACTCGTCAGCCTTGGTCGGCAACCTGTCTAGAGGAGTAAACATTATGCAAGTCAGTACTGCCACCTTAGGGTGAAGCAGGTTAGTGGATGGATTATCCACACACCATTGTAGAAATAAAGTGCTAAAAAATACACAAAGGGCCTCGGAGCCGGACGGACATTAAATAGAAAGGTCAATCCTGTAAATCCTTCAGTAAACTGGCATGGGTTGTCCCTCTTACAAGATCCACTTGGGGCATTTTGTGTATGGTCACCCACATTAAGGGGATTAACCTCTACTGTACCATAGGGTACTACCATAAATATACCCCCAGTCCCAAGCAATGTGGCCAAAATGGCTTCAGAGTCAAGATATAACAACCTCCCACCTCAAAAGATGGAGGAATACTGCCTCTCCCAGCCTGTGGGAGCTTAAATATAAGCTGAGAAGTGTTGCCAAGGTTTTAGAGCAGTGCTCAAACGTTGTGGTACCAGGTCCTGCCTGATACTGGCAGTTACAAGGATCGTATATTACTGACGGCTGGCAGCCGTCGCTGGAACTGGGGAGTGATTTTATCTACTGACGGCTCTCTGCCGTCGCTGGGATTGGACGGGTTAAGGCGTCCGATTATAGATAGATAGATAGATATAAACAATAAGAAAAACTAGAAAGAATGGACTCCACTTTGGTTTGACACCTTGTCCTGTACCCTTCGTATTGCTTTGTAACTGTTGGTAAAGTTGTGTAATCATCCTTGTAAATTGGTTTAATTCTTAGTAACCCTTTTGGTAATCTTCCTTGTTATCCGGTTTAATTATTAGTAACCCTTTGTAATTATATTTAATATTCGTCTGTATATCTATCTATTGCCGGACGCCTTATTCCACTTATGAGGTTGGCCATACATAAAACACTCCTAAGCGGACTTATCCCCTGTGAGAAGGACAACCCATGCCAGTATATTCAAGGACTTACAGGATTGACCACTCGACTTGGGGTCCGTCCGACTCCGAGGCCCTCTATGTATTTTGTCAGCACTGTTTTCAATACTCGTGAGTGGCTAGTCCATCCAGCAACCTGCTTCATCATTATGTGAGCAGTAAGGATTTATATAAGGTTTAGTCCCCTAGACGGGTTGCTGACCAAGGCCGACGAGTCCCATCCACCGATATTTGTATAAGAATGTCTCCCCAAGATGGGTTGTCGACCAAAGCTGATGAGTCTCATCCACCCGACAATATTATTAATCTTTTGTAATCCTTCATAATTACTTTGTAATTGTAATCTTGTAATCCTACCTCAGTGGCAAAGCGGACTCGCACCTCCTGACGGAGAACAAGGACTTCCGTCAGATCCTGTACCCGAACGGCCAGGTCCTGTACGTGCCCTCCGTACAGTTCCACTTCACGTGCATCATGGACCTCACCTACTGGCCCCACGACGAACACAACTGCACCCTCAAGATCGGCTCCTGGGTCTACAGTTCCGATCTGGTGGACCTTGTACTGAAGAACGATAGTACCAAGGTGAGAGAGGGACGCTTGTATTCTTTACCACATCTCTCCTCTCGCAGCGCCCCGAAGGACAAAATAACTCGGAAAAAATGACATCAGCTTTAAGGGGGAGGTAGTCGCTTTTTATGGACCCCCTTCTCCCTCATGTTTAGCATATTAGTTTTGAAATTTTAAGACGTTCGTTCCATTAGTTTGGCGATTTTGAGACCGTTCACCCCATTACTTCGTCAATATTAGGACCTTTCGTATCATTTAGGCGTAGACTGTTTCCTGGCGACCGATAGTGAGCCTGTACTTGTAGAAGGAACCGGCCTTTGCCCGGGACATTTTTCTACTGAAAAATGTAAAAACTTATCTCGAAGGGGGGATATTTGTTTAAGCTTGATGGAGGGCTAGAGAGGAAACTAAAAAATAATATATAGATGAGTTTATTAGCAAATAAATAGCCCATCTCACCTTAGGTTATTCAGCCCCATTCATACTACAGTTTTAAGACGTTTCACTCCCATTAGGGGAGGTGTGGCAGAGTGGTCTTGCCACTGGACTGGTAATCCAATGGACCCGGGTTCCAATCCCAATATGTCAATGGGAAGATATTATTGGGATGGAATTTGTGCTGTACCTAGTTTCAGTGCATTACCACAGCACACCGAAATGCCAAAAAAAATACCCTCATTGTTCCCTGATTAAATAGCATTGTATGAATATTCCCATGTTCAAAATATGTTAAAGGGGGGCAATGCCTAGTGAGTTAATTGCTCAATAGGTGGCGTTCTGAGAGTGAGGGTCCGAGTGTGGCGGGGTGAGGCTGTGAAGCATGGAGGTGGAGCAGCTTCAGATATGGAGTTGCTTCGAGCCGGGGTGCTTCGCATGTCTCACTAGCTAGACTGGAACAAGACCTCACGGGCCTCACCGTGTTCAGCGGTGTAGTGTAAAGGCGCTCAGCCTATGACCGAGAGGGAGTAGTTGGAACATAGAAGAAAAAAAAATCGTGACAAGCGATAGCGAGCCAAAAGTTATAGGGAGATATGCTTTGTCGGAGACATTTTTCTATTGAAAAATGTACAAATATAGGCTGAAAGGGGTATGGGGAAGTGTTTTACAGCCTGAAAGAAAAAGTAAAATAGTAAGAAAAAAGAAAAAGTATAAAATAGCAAGAAAAAGAAAAACAGAATAACAAGTCAGAATAAATACAAATAAAAAAGTAAAAGGAAAGAACAAGATAGGAACAAAATCTAAAACACCCTTGCTCCTAAATAGATTAATGATGATGTGGTTCTGGGCGTACCATTCACATCTAATGGACATAGTGCTGAAGAACGATTACACCAAGGGGAGAGAGAGAGAGTGAGAGTGAGTGAGTGAAAGAGAGAGAGAGAGAGAGAGAGAATACAGTGTACAGTTGACCAAATAAGTGATATCGCGGCACCAAGTATATTTAGATCAATAATTGGTATCAGCACTATCTAAGCATTAATATATATATATATATATATATATATATATATTTTTTTTTTTTTTTTTTTTTTTTTTTACAAACCTAATCCCATCTTTATACACCCTATTCAAAATCTGACAGACATTAATACATCACAGAGCGAGCAAAACGTAATGACAGCGGATATAAGAATTATTTGGCCAACTGTACAGTAAGCTTGGCTCATGTTAAGGGGAGGTTTATAGTTTGTTCCCTAGACCTCCATCAAGCTTAAAATTACACACCCTAGACCCCCTTTCAAGACACATTTGTTCATTTTTCGGTAGAAAAATATCCCGGCCGAAGTCCGGTTTCTCCTAAATTACAGGCTCGCTATCGTTCGCCAAGAAAATATCGACACGTAAATGGCACGAAAGGTCTTAAAATTGACAGAAATGTGTCGAAAGTTCTTAAAATCACCAAACTAATGGGGCGAATGTCTTAAAATGTTAAAAGCAATGGGGCTAAACATGAGTGACAAAGGGGTCCATAAAACAAATCCTTAAGTAGAAATCTCCCTTTAAGCTTAAAGGTGGGGGCTCATGGGTTGAGATAAACATGGAATGATAATCGCCAAGCTGTACATAATTATCTTGCAAAATGCAATGGCACTGAAATAATTATTAACAATGGTATAAAGGATTTTGTGGATCGTCTATATCGGGCGTGTGATGTCACAAGAGTGTGAGTCCACCATCCAGTCTAGGATAAGGATACTGGTGTGACGTCACTATGACGTCACAGGCCCGGTATAGATGATCCACAAAATCCTTTATACCATTGTTAATAATTATTTCAGTGCCATTGCATTTTGCAAGATAATTATGTACAGCTTGGCGATTATCATTCCATGTTTATCTCAACCCATGAGCCCCCACCTTTAAGAACGTTAACTTTGGCAGTGAGTCGCTGGATCAAGGTAAGAGGGTAGTGCTTATTTTTTGGCCTATTTATATATTAATTTATATATTTATCTCATAGTTTCCTCGCTAGACCTCAGTCAAGCTTAAAAAATAGCAATAGGCCAAAATAGCAATAGGCAATAGGCCGGTTACTCTTTGAATTACAGGCTCGCTATCGCTCTCCATAAAACAATCGACTCTTAAATGGCTCGAAAGGTCTTTATATTGACTAAGAAATGGGGTGAAAGGTCATAAAATCGCCAAACTAATGGAAAAAACGTCTTAAAACCTCAAATATAATGGGACTGAACATGAGGGAGAAAAAGCAACTACTCCCCCGTAACAAGTGTCTTTACTTGGGAGATCCAACCGCACAGGGGATAGTCTTACCTGGGCGCTGTTTAGCACCACACCTGTGTCGGCAACAGTGTTTGCATATTCATATTGGAGCAGTGTTGGGGCAGGACTTTATTGTTCTATAGTCCAAATTGCCTAATATACAGTAGAGTCTTGTTATGGTGCTGTCTTTTTGTAACACTGTTAAGGCTTGTGTGGTTGCAGATACTGCAGGTGCAAGTGCTGCAGCGGGACTCTGTTGAGTCTTGCTGAGGCACGGTTAGCACTATATTAACATTAGCCACACACAGTGATGACTTGGTGCTGTGGCGGGACTTTATTGTACTACAGTACATTCCAACTGGATCACAGAGTGATCCAGCTGGCTCTCACAAACACCTCCTCCTGCTATCTACTTCACTACACTAAACAAGCACACCACACTTCTTTCTGTCACAAAACAAAAAAAACAGTATTCGTCTCTACCAGCTCAGTCTGGCTCTGTAGTTTGTTCGTCCCCACTTGGGTTTACTCGGTCTTGCTTAAGTTCTTTCGTCCCTACCTGTTTTCAATTCTAGGGGAGGCACGTGTCACAGGCAGCTCTGCCTTTTGTCTCCCTCATCCACTTAAACAAAAAAAACAAAAACAAATACTGAAAGGCAACCCCGTCTGAGCCGTTACAATGCATGTAATGGAAAAATGACGCTAAACCATTGTATGTATTGTATGTATAAATACAAATAATAAATAAATAAATAAATATATAAATTAAATAATAACAAATCAACTAATAAATCCAAATCTCTCCTTAAATTACCACGTAGGTTGAGGTGAAGTCGCGCATCGGATGGGCCGGCAACCTAACCACCTCTCAGTGGGAGATTGTGGACACCAACGTTGGTAAGGTCACCACTTACTACGAGTGTTGTTCCGAGCCTTACAACGCCTATCTCTTCACCATCATCCTCAGGCGGGTGGCACCGGCTTATAACTGGATCATCAAGGCCCCCATTATTTGTAAGTTTGGTCTCCTTAACCCCTTCCTGACAGGACCCGTTACCTGACGGGCACCATAATCCCCTTATTATGTGTCCTGGGAGTTAGGCAAGCGGTTACATGCAGCGCGGAACCTCTGCATCACCCTTCATCCGTCGCCCACCAAGGCTGAGTGAGCACCGACACAACTCAGAGCTGTCTGCCACGTGATTGCAGTGTTACACATACCGAAAACCGCTCAAAACCGCTAATTTTTAGCAATTTTGACTGACCTTTGCAATATCGCTGCAAAACAACCAGACGTACAGAGATGATTCAGGTATCATTGGAAAGCTCAATTATTGTACTTTCACAAATATATCACTGTATTATGTTCCGGCTCTTGTTTATACATGAACATGTGCAGGGAACGATGGTCAATTAGGGCCAAAACCCCTGCAGGCAAGGAGTTAAGTTTGTTTTATATATTTTCATGTTTTTTTTTAAATATATACAGTATATATATTTTCTATTGTTATGTATACTTTTATATATATATATATATATATATATATATATATATATATATATACCGGTATATATATATATTTTTTTTTTACTTTGCTTCCTTGACCTCTATCAAGCTTAAACAAAAAACCAAGACTCCCTTTCGAGATAAATTTGTAAATTTTTCGGTAGAAAAATGTCGCCGACTGTGCATACAGTCTGTACATACTGTAGGTTACAGTATGTTTAAGGAGAATTTTTTGTTTTTTTCTGGATTTCCTTCTTCCTCGTGTTTAGCACCATCAGTTATGATCTTTTAAGACGTTTTCCCCATCAGTTTGGCGATTTTAAGACCTCTCTCCCCTTTTTTGTAAATATTAAGACCAGGTGCGTGTAATAATGAAGATGTGTGAGAGCTCATCAACGGCAGTGAGGGTGAAAAGTGTACCGAGTGAGGAGTTTACAGCTCACGTCGGAGGCCACCAGGGCTCTGTGTTAAGCCCTCTCCTCTTTGTTATGGTACTGGAGGCACTATCTGGTGATTTCAGAATTCGGTTGCCCTGGGAATTGCTGTATGCAGATGACCTAGTACTTATTGCAGATAGTGCGTGGGATGCCGAGGCCAAGTTCAGAAGATGGAGAGAGGGCATGGCAAGTAAAGGGTTAAGAATTAATATAAATAAAACCAAGTATTTACACAGTAGAATGGGGTTAGGAAAGGTAGAAAAAAGTGGTGCATACCCATGCGCAGTATTCAGAAGAGGGGTGGGCGCGAACTCAATAAAGTGTAGCATCTGTCGCAGCTGGGTACATCACGGGAAGAAGTGCTGCACTATAATAAAGTTACCTTTACCAAGGAAGAAGTCCGAAATTAAGACATTTGTTTGCATAGTATGCAAAGGTGAGCTTGTATTCAATGACCAGCTCGAGAGTGTTAACTTTGACAATGAGGCACTGGAGATGGTGGACAAGTTTGCTACTTAGGTGACACAATCTCTGCCGGTGGTGGGGCTGAGGCCGCCACTATCGCCAGAATAAGATGCGGCTGTGGAACGTTTTGAGAACTTTAGCCACTACTCACCATGAGAAGACTCCCTCTCCCATTGAAGGGAAAGGTGTACGCTTCATGCGTTAGAAGTGCAATGACACATGATTCAGAAACGTGGCCTGTCAAAGCAGATGATATCAACAGATGGAACGTAATGAGATGAGAATGGTGAGATGGATATTTGGTGCCAAACTGCAAGATAGGATATCAAGTGAAGAGCTAAGGAGAAGGTTAGGTATCAAGAGTATCAGAGATGAGTTGAGTACTAGCAGGCTTGGATGGTTTGGACATATGGAGAGGATGGATGAACTAAGCTGGGTGAAAAGATGCAAATCCATGAATGTGGAGGGAGCTACATCAAGGGGCGGACCAAGAAAGATGTGGGATCGGGCTTTGCAGTCTGATCTTAAATCAAAGAACCTGACAAGTGAGGCAGCTTTTAATAGGGTTGCCTGGAACGCCGCCATTAGGACGTGAGACCGGAACCGCGCTTCGTGTGGAGCACTCTGTCTTTAAATTTGTGTATGTATGTATGTATTTCGTGGCATTTAGGTGTCGAATTTTTGCTAGCGAGCGATAGCGATTTTTTTTTTTTTATTCCAACTACTTCCTCTCGGGCATAGGCTGATAGCCTTTACACTCTACCCCTGAACACGGTGAGGCCCGTGAGGTCTTGTTCCAGTCTAGGGAGTGAGACATGCGAAGCACCTATTCACGGCTCGAACCCAACTCCATCTCTGAAGCTGCTTCGCCTCTGCGCTTCACAGTCTCACTCCCCAGGCTCGGACCCTCACTCTCAGAACGCCACCTATTGAGCAATTAACTCACTAGGCATTGCCCCCCTGTAGCATATTTTGAATATGGGAATAATCATACAGTGCTATTTAATCAGGGAACAATGAGGGTATTTTGTTTTGGCATTTCGGTGTGCTGTGGTGATGCACTGAAGCTAGGTACAGCACAAATTCCATCCCAATAATATCTTCCCATTGACATATTGGGATTCGAACCCGGGTCCATTGGATTACCAGTCCAGTCGCAAGACCACTCTGCCACACCTCCCCTAAAGGTTTTTACCGCTAAATGTACACATATTTCTTGAAGGGGGTCTTTGGGGTGTATTTCAAGCTTGATAGAGGTCTAGGGAGCAAACTAATAAAAATAATTAAATAATTAAAAATAAAAATATTAGCAAAACTTAAAATACCCCACTTGACTTATCTATCTCCATTGCCTTTTGTCTTGAGGATTTATGCCCAATTAATTCTCTGGAGGTTGGGATATGGTCGAGAAGCAATATTTAATTATCTAATTGACTTATATAACTATATTTATATATATTTATGTTTATTTTTTATTTATTTAATTATTTTTATATATATTTATTTGTTATTAAATATTTGTATTTATAATTTGTTTAGTAATTTGTTTGTTTATGAATTATTTATTATATATTATATAATATATAACTTGCAAATTTAAAAAAAAAAAAAACATAGGAACGGCACAAAATAGAGACAAAAGAACTTATCAAAGTCACTATATGGAAATAACGATTTAGCAAAATAATATTTTAAATAAAAGAGCACAAAACCACTTCATAGAATGTAGCCTACATCACAAAATGAGTATGTGAATTTGTTTCCCAAGCAAATTAGTCGCACATAATTATATTTACATACTCTCGTCATATTCAAGGAATTAGTCAAATTGGGAAGTTCAGGACGTTCTGGTATATTCAGTTATATTTTGTATGAATGAAGAAAATATCTATCTATCCATCTACTCAGGTACATTTCCCAATTTATTTAAGCTGGGGGTGGCCGACTCGAGACAGAGCCCAAACAGGGACAAGAAAAAGAAAAACGCACACAAATTACAAATTCACACACATCTAGGTGGCCCAGGAGAATACCCAGAGCCCAGGGATCACCAAGGTCACTCTAGCAATCCTCTGGAATGAAGACACTATAATGTATTATTTATGTATTTATATATCTAGTATTTATTTATTTACTATTTATTTATTTCATATCTATTCATTTATTTATTTATTTATATCTTCATTTATTAATATTTGTATTTCTTAATATCTTAAATTCATATTTATATATACTGTATATATTTACTTATTTATTATGTATTTAATTCATATTTATATATACTGTATATATTTACTTATTTATTATGTATTTAATCCCTAGGTCTGACCCTTCTGAGCGTGGTGGTGCTGCTGTTACCCCCGAGCCAGTCCGGGTTCAAGGTCACCTTCGGAGGATTGCTGCTCATCTTTGACCTCATCTTCCTCACCTTCACTGCCGACACGGTGGCTAATAACCCCTCACACACGCCTCTGCTGGGTTAGTGTATTCATTACTTGTTAGTATATACACTATTCACTGACAACCTTGCTCCTCATATACTGTCTAATTTCAAGTAATTTGGGATGCCGCTTTCTACCTGTACAGCTGCCTCAAGACAACTGGCATCGATCTCCGTGGTGCAAAAGGGAAACAGGTGAGACCCCCAACCAACAAAAGTTTTTTTATCTTATCTTATCACTACCAACACACAGAGAGAACTCAAGCTGTCTACACCCAGCTGCCAAACATCCAAAGTTCCGACCCTTGCCCCGCTCCCATCCCTTGGGATTAATATTTCCGCCTTCCAGACCCTGATGTCTGATAGTTTGCCTTTGATTTTGCCGCTGCCTGCCACCCCAAAGCAAAAACGGTCTAAATTATTATTATTATTATATGAGATGCCGAAGTCTCCAACCAGGGTGCAGAAACATCATCAAGATGAATCCACACAAAACACCCGGAGGCACTGGAGAGAGACTACGGCAACTTAGGAAAAAATAAAAACATATACTGTATACTGTACTGTACATATACACATATTAAACACAGATAACATTATGCAGTGGAGGATATCAAGTATAAATATAATACAATAAAATAGAATAAAATAAGTTTAAAAATTCGAATTAATGCTGCAAAAAAGCATTAACTCTAGACTTAAAAATGGAGATATGAGCTGAATTGACTAGCTCATTTGGCAACTTATTCCACAAGTCAACCATGGCCGGCACAAAACACCGTGAGAACTGTGTAGTAGAAAAATGAACACGGCTCATGGCAAGATCATTAAGATTGCTTGTGAATTTAGTTGCACGAGCCCGGACATAACGCCCAGGCAGAACCGCATGTAAGGGATGCTGAGGGTTGTTTAAAACTTTATATAAAAGAGTAAGGGCACCAACTTTACGTCGATGACACAGATCAAGAGACAAATGAGGTCAATGATCAAAAGACAATGAGATCAAAAGACCGATCCTCCGAGCCAGTAAGCCCACCAGATACAAAGGCAATCGAGACTGCTTTGGCTTTGGTTCCGGTTAACAAGTTAACTAGAACTGATTCAGGTGTACTGGTGGTACGACTTCCATCCAAGAAAGCGAAAGAAGATGCAGGAAGGGCCATCAATCAGTGTTTGGGGGTGGACAGTGCCTTCAGTGTCTCCGAACCAAAGAAGATGATGCCAAAAATGACTCTGGTAGGCATTGCTAATGACGCTGAGGATAATGAGATCATTCCCAGCATCCTCAACAAGAACCCAAGAATAAAGTCCCTGGTCGACGATGGCTTAGCTATGAATTTGCTATTCACCAAGCAAAAGAGGATGCACACACAAAGACTGCGGTAGTAAAAATGTCACCTGAAATACGCTCTTCCATTGTGGATGATGGCAATTCTGTGTATGTTGGACTTGTGAGATGTCGTGCATACGATCGCTTCTGGGTAACACAATGTTACCATTGCCAGGGCTTTGGTCATACCAGTGACAGGTGTTATCGGAAAAATGAGGATCCAAAATGCAACTTCTGTGCCGGTACTCATAACTCAAAAGACTGCACCAACAAGACTTCCCCCAAA
Source organism: Paralithodes platypus (assembly GCA_032716605.1). Classification (NCBI taxonomy): domain Eukaryota; kingdom Metazoa; phylum Arthropoda; class Malacostraca; order Decapoda; family Lithodidae; genus Paralithodes; species Paralithodes platypus. The sequence goes on along the minus strand of CM064557.1, from coordinate 12,284,628 downwards.
TGTATAAATTGTATGAGCTCCACATCAGTTACGGAGCCGCCAAATAATTTCGCCTCAAGTAGAAATTGTCCTCTAATGACAGCTCAGAGAAATAAAGTTATTGAGAACACCAATTTTGTAGGTTCAAAAAACTGAAAAATGCACATGGGAGCCGGTTGAAACTGGGTCTGTTGAATGTTCGTTCCTTGCGTAACAAAATGGATCATATTTGCGAGATCTTGGATGAACGTAACCTTGATGTATTATGTCTCACTGAGACCTGGTTGTTCGAGTCAGATCTGAATATTATCCAGGCGGCATTGCCTAAAACCCATTCCATAATAAATGTTCCTAGGCCTAGGGGAGATCATCCGGGTGGTGGAGTGGCAGTTGTCTACTCCACATCTCTGGTGAATATCTTGCAAATAAGCCATAACCCAGCCCCTCTTTACTATGAACTGTTGGAAGTGGAAATAAAACTCCATCAACAAATTCTAAGAATGGCAGTTGTCTATAGGCCTGGCCATCGTGGCACAGATAGGGGTTTTATGGAAGAGTTTGGGCAGTTTCTCGAGGAATTTTCTGCTAAAACCGGAAGACTTTTGATATGTGGAGATTTTAATTACTGGGTTGACAGCCCTCATCTGAAGCCATTCTCTCCTGAGTTCCTTGAGTTGACTGATCAGAACAATTTTGTAAACCATGTGTCCCACCCAACTCATATCTTAGGACACACCCTTGACTTGGTTTTCTCTCCTGTGGGTTGTGGTGGTGTTCTGGATGTTCATGTTGAGAATGCTGACCCTGATACCTCTGATCATGCTTTGATTACTTTCAGCTTTGATTTCCCTAAGCCACTCACACATGAAAAAGTAATCAGATTTAGAAATTATAAAAATGCAGACCAAAATTTGGCTAGCAGTGAAGTAAAACAGTACTTGGGAAGTATTGATACTTCCAACCTTACTTCAGATGAGCTGGTGGAGGTACATGGAAATGCACTTAAATTAGTGTTCGATCATCACTGTCCAGAATAGAGAAGAAAATCATAGTACGAGATGATTCACCCTGGTATAGCACTCGAGTTAAATTTCTTAGAAGAGCGCGTAGAAGAGCTGAACGTGAATGGCGGAAAAATAAAACAGACTCTACATGGTTGCAATATCTGTCAGCCAGAAGAGCCGTGGTCCACACAATCAAAGATGAAAAGAAAGTGTATTATCAGGGAAAAGTTGACTCGTGTGGTAATGACCAGAGGAGGTTGGCTTCAATTGTAAACAGTTTACTTGGAAAAACAAGAGTCAGCTTAAGACCTTCTGTACCCGATGCCGAGTTGGCTGCCAACTTTGTGGCATTTTTTGCTGGCAAGATAACTCGCATAAGACAGGAACTGGATGATGCTTCTGTTGGTGAAGAACTTTCAGTTGTACTCCAACCCCGACACATTCCTAATAATGTCCTCTCATCCTTTCACTCAGTAGAGGTGGACATGATCTCGTCCTACATAAGAAACCTCAATAAAACATTTTGCCCGTTGGATCCCATAAATGTTTCCAAGCTACCAAGAGTCTATGATCACACAGTTGAGTTTATTTCCAAAATAATTAATAAGTGCTTCTCTGAAGGTAGCTTCCCACATTCTGAAAAGCATGCACTACTCCGACCTACTCTAAAGAAACCTGGACTTGATGTTGAGAACATGTTGAACTATCGTCCTGTCTCCAACCTGTCCTTCATATCAAAGATATTAGAGCGTGCAATACTTGACCAATTACAACAACCACTACTTCAGCAGAATGAAACTATCCCAATTTTTCAGTCTGCTTACCGACAGCATCATTCAACTGAAACAGCATTGATTAGAGTACATAATGATCTAGTTGAGAACATTTGCAATGGTGTGGCCTCACTATTGGTCTTGCTTGATCTCTCTGCGGCCTTTGACACAGTGGATCACGAGTTGTTATTGAGTGATCTTTATGATTGTGGTGTGCGTGACTCCGCTCTCTTGCTTCTTGGGTCGTACTTGTCAGGTAGATCCCAGAGTGTGATGGTGAATCAAGTGGTCTCGGACTCGACACCCCTGCAGTATGGTGTTCCGCAGGGATCAGTTTTGGGTCCTATCCTATTTATAATTTATATTAGCAGTTTGTCTCTTCTGCTTCGTGCACATAATGTCACCTTTCACTTTTATGCAGATGACACCCAGATTTATGTGAGAATCACAAATATAGTTGATATACGGAGTAAGATGGAATTGTTGATGTCTGATATCAAGAAGTGGATGAGAGCGAGAAAACTTAAACTAAATGATGGTAAAACTGATATTCTCATCATCCGAGGAAATAGAAGAGCTGATGATATAGTGGGTGCCCTCTCCATCAATGTTGGTGGATCTCAGCTGCGACCGGCCAACTCTGTTCGAAATCTGGGTGTATATGTGAACTCCCGATTAGATTTCAAAGAGCATGTAAACCAGATAGTTAAAAGTTGTTACTTGCACATCAGAAATCTCTATTTGGTGAAGCCGTTTATAACCAGACGTTGCCTCCTGACGTTGGTTCACTCATTGGTCTTCTCTCGTGTTGATTATTGCAATGCCCTGTTGGTGGGTCTTCCAAATTATATTTTGAAGAAAGTTCAGTCTGTTCTTAACAGGGCCGCAAGACTAATTTTTGGTGTTCTACCTAGAACTCCTACTACATCTCTTCACATAGAACTGCACTGGCTGCCAGTAAGAGCAAGAATAGAATTTAAGTTGTGTTTGGTGACTTTTAAGGTTCTCAAATTTGGTGAGCCTAGGTACCTTGCGGAGCTTCTCAGGCGCCCACCGGCACACCATGGTGTAGTTGTGCGTCATGACAATGACCCTTTTCGTCTTGATGAACCAAGGGCTTTCCAGCAGTCTTCTTTCTTTGAGAGGTCATTCTCCTACATGGCTCCGAGGTTGTATAACAGGTTGCCGCTGTCCATGAGACAACTGAGTTCTGTTGAATGCTTCAAGAGACAACTTAAGACTTTTCTCTTTGAGAGAAGCTATGATCTTGAGAGAGGTGTCATGACAGATGGCTATATAGTTTAGGCTATTTTGCCACTGCTAGTGATTGTTAAATGTGTGTTGTATATAAGCCTTCTTTTGATGCATTGATTTTTGTTCTTTTTTCTTTCTCTTTTCGAGCGCTAGTGAATTCTTCGGAAAAATTGGCGCTTATGAGAAATAAGTAACATGCTTATTATTATTATTATTATTAGAATAAAACTGATAGAATTTAGCGACCTGTCAAGCAACTTGAGATGGAAGTCAGCTGCTGACAACCAGACAGGTGAGCAGTACTCGAAATGTGGGAAAATAAAAGCATAAAAAGACTTGATAACTGTGGCGTCACAAGCAAATGTTTTATAAACCTTGCGAAGCAGACCAATTTTTTGGGAAATGGAAGAGGAGAAAGAACGAATATGCTTTTCAAAAGTAAGTTTGGGATCAAGAGTAACTCCTAACAAACGCAGAGTATCTACAGTCTCAATTTGCTCACCAGAAACTTGTAGATAAGGATGGGGAGGATCCAAGGTACGAGATCTGCTGATGATAATGGAGTGTGTTTTACTAGCATTAAGTTTCATGCCCCAAAGTTCACACCATGATGTAATTATGGCTAAATCCCTATTCAGAGCAGTAGCAATTACGTGTCGATCTATTGGTGATGGAATTGACGCATATAAAGTTGTATCATCAGCATAGGAGATTAGTTTATTTTCAAGCTCGGAACACAGGTCAGCAGTAAAAATAATAAAAAGCAAAGGCCCAAGGACACTGCCTTGTGGAACACCAGAAACAACAGTAACAGAAGGGGAATGACACCCATCAATGACCACAGACTGAGATCTTTTCGTCAAAAAATCTTCAAAGATCCTTAAAAAATTGCCACCAATACCAATGAGCTGTAACTTATACAGAAGTGCTTTATGGTTGACTAAATCAAAAGCAAAAACACCAAGAGAAGCTATAGGCACCCAAGACAGTCTTTCCCAGCCACCCTAGAACAGCGAGAGGCGCTAAAACCTGATACAAGTCCGGCTAGAGAAATATTTGGCAGCTCACCCTAGAGGGTCAAACCAGTTAGTACACATCCTGGTAAAACACTTACTAGACCTAGCGCAAGAAGGGCTAGTACGCCTGCCTCTCTACCTGCATATTCACTGTTTCCTCCTAGTGCGGAACCAGTTAGTACGCCTACTGGTAAAGCGCTTAGAATGCCTAGCGCAAGAGTTGCTAGTACATGTGCCTCTCTACCCACACACCCAATTAGTACGCTAACAAGGAACCAGCTGGTACCCTTACTGGTAAAGTGCCTTGTATATAGAGAGCGCCAACAGAATACACCGAGAGCCTGCGAATGGAAGATCTAGAGAAGAGAAAGACAAAGAAGAAGACGCATGAGAAAATAGAAGCAGCCCTTAGACTACGACAATATACCTGGACATCTCCGTACACCTGTGAAGATTCAAACTCCCCCTTCCATTTTTCCCGTGACCCGGGCAAGCATGTATACAGTAATTGTATTTTGGGTTCCCTACTATTGTAAAATAATGCATCACAATACATACGCTATCTCTTCTGCTACTTTGCCAAATTGTAGTTTTTCCTTATGGGTTACGTTGGTGATTCCACCAACGCGACCAAGATATAATTATATTTTATTATTGGTGAGGGCTGGTCCTGTTCAGAATGAGTTTTTGGCATTCTTTACCCAACCTTAGCCATTTCTGTCTGTCTCTTTTCCTTTACTACTTTTTCCTACTTAGGGGGCGGAAGGCTAGGAATCCTCCTTCCCTTGTAAAATTCACCTACTAGACGAGACAAAGAAAGGGGTGAAGGAACACAAAAGTGGTCCCGAACCCCTAGAAATAGAACTATAAATGTTGTTTCTGTTCGGGCTCTGTCTCGAGTTGGCCACCCCAAGCTATGGGGTGTGTGTCTGAGTATATACATTAATACTGTACATACGTATAGTACATACATTACCACAGAAACCTCCTTGAAGGCTTTCGATATGTCTAGCCCAGTAGACAAGGTCTCTCGGAAGTCCCGAAAGGATGATGATGAAAAGTTAGTAAGATAAGGAAGAAGAACACCAGAAGATCGGCCCTTACAGAAACCATATTGGCGATCTTAAAGTAGATTATAGAAAAATATATGTTTAAGAAATTTTGAATTCAGAATAGTTAAAAAAAACTTTGGAGATGGAAGATATGTAAGCAATTGGATGATAGTTGGAGGGTTGAGTGGTAACCCTTCTTTCGGACAGGTTGAATGAGAGCAAACTTCCAGGAAGAAGGAAAGACATTAGAGGAAAGACAAAAATGAAAGAGTTTGCCTAGGAAGGGAGTTTGCATGGAAGAACAGTTTTTGAGTACAACAGGAGGAACACCATCCGGTCCGTACACCTTCTTAGTATTTAGCCCAGAGAGGGCAGAAAGTACATCCCTGGAAGAGATTATGATATTAGGCATAAGTAAGTGAGAGGGAGATGGAGAGGGAGGAATAGCTCCGGAATCATCCAAGGAGGAGTTTTTAGCGAAAGTTTGAGCGAAGAATTTAGCTTTGTTAGAGGTACTGTCAGAGTGGAAAAGAGAAGGAAGTAAAATTGTTGGAGAGGTTTTTGGCTAGATGCCAAAAAGTTTGGGAAGAACTAGAGTTGGAAAGTTCAGAACATTTATCATTGATGAAAGACTTTTTGGCTTGTTGAAGAACAGGTTTGGCATGATTCTGTGCAGAAACATAAAAAGAGCGAGATTTTTTAGTTTGAAGGTGACGGTACTGTTTGTATGCTTCCTCCTTTTTGAAGACAGCAGTAGAACAAGCTTGAGTAAACCAAGATTTGTTTGCATTAGACTGAGAGAAAGAAAATGGAATGTATGCCTCCATGCCCGAGAGGATTATGTCGGTAATGCATTCAGCGCACTCCAAGGTAAGCAAAAATAATTCCATGGGAAAGCAAAGAAGTACTGCCGAAGAGCCTCCCAGTCAGGAGCGCAAAAGTGCCACAAGCGCTGCCGGCTGGGAGGATCGGATGGCCATACTGGAGAGATAGGACAGATAACCGAGATAGGTTGTGATCGAAAGAGCCCAATGGAGAGAAAAGGTTTACAGCATAAGTAGAAGGATTAGAGGTTAGATATAAGTCAAGGATGTTGGACCGATCTCAAGTTGGTCAGGAATATGAGTAGGGTGCTGGACTAACTGCTCTAGGTCATTTAGGATGGAAAAGATGTACGCTTGTTTTACGGTAAGGTATTCTTCACTGCTGCCAACTTCCTTCCATGCTTTTAAGCATCTTTTCTTTTCTCTAACTGTATATTCAACATCGTTATTCCACCGCCAGGAGATTTTATTTCTGGGTGGACCTTTTTTCTTACCACAGACTGTGTGGCATCAAGGAGGCTGCGTTCTATAAAGTTCCATTGGTCGTCAACATCAGCTGACCTGGCACACACACTGTTTTTCTTCAAATTCCATCATTTTGTTGTGGAATCTACATCTTTACTCCTCTTTTTCTAGCAGCTATTCTTTCCTTTTTGGCAAATGTACTTTCTTTCTTTAAGTACATATCACACACTAGGAGCTCTTGATGGGGGATGAATTCTTGATTCAGTATGTTCTTGGTGTGCCTAATCCATTTCCTGTCAGTTTTGCGGATCTGGCTATTGGACCCACCTTATAATACGTTGTCTATACTCGAATGTTACTTTAGTCTATTTTTTACAGCTAATGGTAAATTGAATCCTATAGCATCTGATTTCTCGATTCGTACTGGAAAAACATGATACTGGTATGCCTGTGCGTCATATTATTGCCAAGTTTTCATAATTAAAAACATAAATCACCACAAAATCTTGGTAATAGCCAAGTAATCAGGATGGTGAAATAGCAATTTACCATTAGCTCGAATAAAACAGAGCACTGTGAGAGTAAATAATGAATTACATGTACATATGTATAATTATATTCAATGTATTATATGTTTGCTTTTATTATATCTATTGAATAAAGAATGGTTGATGAATAATGAAGCATGTAGTGAGTTGGTGACGAACGAGTGGGGGGGCAGTGATAAGGTACCAGATGCATGGCTCAGTATGACGGTTTCATATTGTTTCAATATGTACTGTACTCACCTTTACCTTTAATTATAGTTCTGGAGTAGCCCCACGACATGTACGGAAGTTCAGTATTCTCCCGGCTTGCAAGGAGAGACCACCACTTGTTATATTTTGTTAACCCCCCCCCCCCCCCCAGACAGATTAACTTACGAAATTTAGGGGTTGCCCAAGCGCCCGGTATTTCCCCCACAACAGTTTTTCTCACACTGAGGGATCGTTAGAAGTCGGAGGAATTTGGGGTTGCCATCAACCGACAGATTATGATCTAACTTACTTAACTTACTGAGCTCAAAATGGCACAAATGCATCATATAACTTATTAGTGAGCTATTTCACTAAGTTCATATGACGCGATCGCGTCATATGATAACATTTGGCCGAAACTGCCATATGACGCGATCGCATCATATGAGACGGAGAGGGTTAATATAGGAAGTTTTGCACCAGACCTTTGTTTGACCTTGACTGTACAGTTATTTGTTAATATATGTAACCATTAACCTACAGTATGTAATCCTACAGTGAAGCTAGTGGTGGTAGAGGTGGTGGTGGTGAGCATCAGTGTGGTGGTAAGTGGGTTGGTGTCCTGGCTGGCCCACTCCCCCCACTCCTCCCCACTCCCAGACCCACTCCGCCGCTTCTTTGTGTCCCTGGCCCACCTCCTGTGTCTCCAGAGCTACGTCAGACAGGTTCGTTAAGACACCCTTTTCCCTTATGTTTAGCCCTAGTAGTTTTGAAATGTTTTAAGACATTTAAAATTACCCCTTTAGTTTTTGAGATTTTAAGATAATGTGTTCACCTTATTAGTTTGACAATTTTATGAAATTTGTGCTATTAAGGTGTCGATTTTTTCCTGGCGAGCGATAGCAAGCCTGAAATTTAGGAGGAACCCACCATTTTTCTACCAAAAAAATTACACATTTATCTTAAAAGGTGGTTTTGTGAGTAATGGAGTTCTAGGGAGCAAACTAAAAACTTCGCCTTAAATAGCAACATTATCATTTCTTGCAGGCGTCCGGAGGATCAGGGATGAAGCAAGACGAGGTGGAGATGGGTAATGACTTGGCCGGCGAGGGTGGTGACGGTGGTAAGGGAGGCTCCGAGTGGCTCCTTCTGGCCGCCATACTGGACCGCATCGCCTTCGTAGTCTACCTCGCCATCACCATCATCATCCTCATCTCCTTCGGCTGCGTCCTCTAAACTGCCGCGTGGACCATCAAGGAGCAAAGCGATGTCACTTTCGTAAATGGTGAAATGCAACTTTTTCACAACAGCTACCATGTTGCATGTTTTTTCTCCATCCTATGACCTAGAGTCTTAGACTGTTTTAAACTTCGTGTGTCAAGGCATTTTAACCTCAACGTCCCTTGAATTTGGGTCTTTATCACTCTTTAGATTTTGGGGAGACACTTGTTACAGGCAGCTTACCTTTTGTCTCCTTCATACACATAGAACAAAAAATGAAGCCAATCATGCATTGTCTAGCCACATGAATTATTATGAACATAATCATTACCATAATTATTTTGAAAGGCATATCCAAGCTTGTGCAAGAGCCAGCCTTGGTCACCTAATGGCTGCACTCCATCCTGAATAATGAACTGCAACATCTCTGTTACATATATTAAACCTGAGATCACTCCTCAGGACCTTATTCCAAGATCCCAGTCATCCCCTTGCATCCAGTCTATTTGCCCAAATCTCTATAGGCTGCTCATATGCTTCACTTTTCCGATACACTCTATAACAAGTTAAACTCTCAATTCGGCTGTTGAGAGTTCATATCTCTAGGTAGCTTTGCACATGCATTTCTCCAGTCATTACAGCACGTTTATGTTTACATATTTCTGGTTCCTGAAGTGAACATATCTCACTAACATAAGAGCATCACACTGCTTAACATGAGACATTCAACTTCCTCCACTTCTCCCCCCTCCATTTACCCCCCCCCCCCCCTCCTTTCCCTCCCTCAACTGCACAGTTTTGCACAGTTCATGGGTTGAGAGAGTTTCTTCTGGACCCCCTTCTCCCTCATGTTTCGCCCCAGACAGAGAAATGGGACGCACGTCTCTTAATTTCAAAACTAATGGGGTTAAACATGAGGGAGAAGAAGTAAAACAAAATATATATATATAACTATATTTTTGCCAAGGTATGTGGGCATTTCATGTGAGTGGGAAGAGACGAATTACACGATATTAGAAAATGTAGTACCACTCTGAAATTGTCCACATCTTAACAAATGGGAATACATATCGTTCAATGTGCAGTTTTAAGCACCAATTATCATTTATTGTCCAACTCTAACTCAAGAGTAACCCGACTTTCCCAGTCTTTCCTCTACTCCACAAGTAAGCTCTGGAACTCTCTCCCTCAATCTGTCTTTCCCTCATCCTATGACTTAAGCTGCTCCAGCTACGTGTGTCCAGACATTTTGACTATAACATACCTTAAATTTGGTTTCTATCACTCTTTCAATTTTAGGCGGGGGAGGAGACACTAGCTTGATTAGGATACTCTAACATAAATTGTAGTTTATTTGTACAGAATTTACTTGAAGTTCCCTTTTGATCAATTCCTTGTATATGACGAGAGTTCGTTATTGTATGTAGGCTACAATTCGAAACTAGTTTGCCTGGGAAACAAATTCACTTGCTCATACAGTGACGTATTTCATATATGGTGGTTTTTGTATGCTTTGATTTCATAATAGTGTTTTGCTAAATCATCAATACGTTATTTCCACAGTGATTATCATGAGCTCGTTAATCTAAATATTTGACGGTTTATGTTTTTTTATTGGTTTGCTTTGCAATGTTTTAGTGTTTGACCGCATCATTTTGGAGACATATCAGTGAATTGAAAAAATATATATATATACTGTATATATATATATATAATATATATATATATATATATATATATATATATATATATATATATACTGTATAATACAGTATATATGTTTCAATAAATCCTAAGCAGTTTCAAACAATTTAGATAGTAGGATTTTTGCCAACATAGGAGTAAGTGCTTCTTTGTTGTTGCATATTGGCTTTATTCTCTCTATAGTATGCATTCAAATAAAAACTTTAGTACTTGAGGTTGTTTGTTATTGAATATTAAGATGCCCTTAGATGTGTGCGAGTTATATTTATTTAGTCATTCATTTTATATATATGTTATGTTTTGTTGTTCTAGTTCGGGCTCTGTCTCGAGTCAGCCACGCCAAGCTATGTGGTATGTGCCCGAGTATATACGGTACATATGTTCATACAATGCCCCGTGTGTTTCCTCCACAAATATTGCAGTACTATAAGTGGTGATGGGGTTTTTTCCGGGCTCTGTCTCGAGTCGGCCACCCCCAGCTAAAAAAAAAAAAAAAATAAACAAATATAGGGGTATGTGCCTGAGTATATAGATAGCTAGATAGATAGACTAAAGGTGGTGTCACACGAGCGCTTTTTCCAGCAATTTTTGAAGAGCCATGTTTCTTCTCGCACTATTTTAAGGCTTTCTTTTGCATTGGATTCGGAAACTGGATGGATTGTAGATTATATTAGGTAGTTATATTATTATGGAACTTATATTATTATGGAACTTATATTATGAAGCTGCCAGACAACAATTGAATGAACAAATTGCCGGGAAAAGCGCTCGTGTGACACCAGCTTCAAGGGGGTATTTTCATTTGCTCCCTAGACCTGTATCTAACTTAACCCCTTCTGCACGATGACGTATTGTTCGTCTTATTCTGGTTAACCATAGACGAGTTTTTTCTTTAGCTTGTAATCTATCTCTAGGACTCAATGGGGTAAATACGATCTCAATAAAACCTCTGCATAAGCTAGGTCCTTCTTAATCTGAATAAAATAGTCTAATGTTGGCCATAATCGAAGGTGGATATGGTGCCATCGTGTTGAAGGGGTTGAATAAACACCCCTAAGCCCCCTTTTTCAGATCTAATGTTCCGGCCAAAGGCAGGTTCCTCCAAAACTATAGGCTCGCTATCGCTCGCAAGGATAAAAGTCAACACCGTTAAATGGTATGAAAGGTCATAATATTGACAAAGAAATGGGCCGAAAGGTTTTAAAATCACCAAACTAATGGGGCGAACGTCTTAAAATCTCAAAAGCGTTGGGGCTAAACAGGAAGGGCGTCCAGAAAAACCAAATGCCTCCCCTTGAGCTGTTCGAGAGGATTAGGTTTGTGACTAAGAGTGAACAATAGGGGCTATACACTGTTCCAAGTAGGTAGGCCAGAAATCGTGACCCCTTACCTCCGTAACTCAAAGGGCAAGAGCAAATGGGCTGTAAATTGCCACACCGGCCTATTCCCTGGCGGACCCCTCCGAGTTGGTCGAAAGATTGGGTGGATTTCTCTAGTCCTTCGTGCGTTATTGAGGTTAATGTTCAAGAGTTTTGGACTACTAATCTGGAACAGGGTATATAATGCGGCATAGACTACAGTAGATCTGGACATGACACGAACTTTGCAGTAACGGACCCAAAATCGGAAAACGAACCCCTAAGTTCGAACCTCGAAACCGCGAAAATGTGATATTTTCGAGGTTCGAGATTGGGGGTTCGTTCACCGATTTTGGGTCCCTTACTGCAAAGTTCCATTGTCATGTCAAGTCCAGATCTACTGTAGGCTATGACTGGAGATTTTGTTTTGTTTTCTGGTGTGTGTGGGTGGGTGGGTGGGTGGGAGGGAGGAGGGTCAAAATTATTCCTCTTCTTCCAACACAACACACAGTACAGTCGGCCAAATAGTGATGTCTCGACACCAGGTATGTTATGATCAATAATTGGTATCTGCAATCTCTAAACTTGATTTATTCGTTTCGAGGGAGATATGCAAATATGTTCCTACGCTTACCCCCCCAATTCAACATCTGGCAGACATTAATACAGCACAGAGCGAGCCTAACGTAATGACAGCCGAGACATGACTTAAGGGGAGATGACTCGTTTTTCTGGACCCCCTTCTTACTCATGTTTAGCCCCATTAGTTTTCAGATTATAAGACGTTCGGTCCATTAGGTCTATTTTGGCAATTTTAAGACCTTTCGCCCTATTTCCTCGTCAGTATTAAGACTTTTTGTGTCATCTAGGTGTCGATATTTTACTGGCGAGCGATAGCGAGCCTGAAACTTAAAAGGAAACCGGGCTTCGGCCGGGAAATTTTTCTATCGAAAAAATGTACAAATTTATCTTGGAGGGTCTTGGGCGGGTGTTCTTTTAAGCTTGATGGCGGTCTAGGGAAGATATTTAAAGGTACTCGCATAGCCCTCCGGGGTGCAGCCTTAGCCCATACATCAGCGCCTTGTGTGATCCTAGACCTTGATCTACGGTCTCATCAGTCTCTGGTTCGTCGTGCATGTTTTAATCTTTGGAACTCTGCCATCCGACGTACTTTGCCCGCCACCAATCTTGGCTCGTATAGAAAGGACTCATCCTCCCACCCCTGGGCAAGACACCCGCTATGAAGCCTGGACGTGGCCCTGGCCAGGTTACGTATTGGCCACACGACACTTTCCAGCCATCTCCACCGTATAGGATTCTGGGAAGCCCTGCATGTCATTGGTGTGGTACTCCGAAACCATTGAGCACTATGTGAAGAGGTGCCCTCGATTCTACACGCAGCGGGTGATCCTCGCTGGTCCCCTACGACTCCTTGGCATCTCCAATATCACCCCTGCTACAGTCCTTGGTGGCCGAGGGGTCCCTAATGATCAGCAACGAGCGGTGGTTTTCCTTCCGGTCAATATACAGGAGACGCAACAATATAGGTAGCAAATTTCTAATGATAGTTTTGGGTTCCTATCATCATATGCTTCATTTCTATATACTTTGTATCCCCGGGAAAAACAAAAATCTTGGGATTTTTGTTTTGTTTGGTCACTGACCTAACCAAAAAACCTAACCTAACTTAATAGCCCCCAAATACATTTAGGTTAGGTTAGGTTAGGTTTTTTGGTTAGGTTAATGGAAACAAAAAAAATCCCAAGATGTTTTTTTCCCGGGGATAAAAGTATATAGAAATGAAGCATATGATGATAGGAACCCAAAACTACCATTAGAAATTTGCTACATATATTGTTGCGTCTCCTGTATATTAACCCTCCTTCCTCTTCTGTGACTTCCTCCTGAAGACAGGGCGCATGGTGCGTCCCTGCTAGACGCTTCTGCCACCACGAAGGAGGGGCTGGTACAGGCGCGGCGACGTGCTTGATTGGCCCCTGAACTACAATGGCAACAGCACCAGCAGATGCATATTCCAGTCGTAAACATCGATTTTAAGCGGAAATGCAATACTGATGTAGGTATCTGATAGATAGACAGTATGTTAATTTGGTTGTATGCGTTTATAAAAGCACTACAATCGAAATTTAGCTGGTAATTCTGCTAAATGTTGATGTCTATACCTTTAACTTTCTTATAGTCTGAAACTCGCAAGTGGTCAATTAGGCTAGAATTAATTAACACATACAGCCAGTGATACAGAAAATACCCGGTATATGAACCAGACTGTACACAAGGGACTAGGAACGTAAAACACCTCATTTAACGCAACATCAGATAATGGTAACTCTCTTTATAAAAATAAATAGTACAATACTCCCCATAAATGTCTAAGAGAGAGAGAGAGAGCGCGTGAGAGATAGTGTATGTGATGTATAATGGGTGTAAATACTATAGAATTGTTGCTGTCAAAGAATTAGCTGCGCCTGCGTAGTTTCCATGGTAGAAGACGTCGTCACGGTACCATCATCCCGACCCCCCTACATGATAATCAGGAATATTAACTCGCGGCAACTTCCTTCTATTCACGAGCGATTTTATGATAGAACAAAATTGTTAATTATTTTGTTTTAACAGGTAGCTTCTTAATTATAATGTGAGCATCATATATTTACCTTTTTAGTGGATGAAATACAGTTACTAAGTATGATTTAATTATTTAATGTGATCACTTATCCAGTCTCCTGAAAAATATTGGAACAGCCGCGACGCCAGAGCGGCCAGACGTCAGTGCACAACCTGACGGCGTGACGGTTGGGTGTGCCACGTTTTATGTTGACTATGTGATTTAAGGGAGCTCAGACGGTATTGTGCAGCATAATTTACTGGTTCGGCTCAATGGTTTAAGGAAGGGGTTTAGTTTGATCTCTAAAACTATATCAAACTTTAAAAAAACACCCAGCAAGACCCCCCTTCGATATAAATGTGTATACATGTTTCGGTAGAAAAATGTCTCGGCCGCCGAAGGCCAATTCCTCTTCAAATACAGTCTCGCTATCGCTCGCCAGGAATAAAATAGACACCTAAATTGCACGAAAGGTCTTAATATTGGCAGAGGAATGGGACAAAAGGTCTGAAAATCGCCAAACTAATGAGGCGAATGTCTTAAACTCAAATAACTAATAGGGCTAAACATGAAGGAGGAGGAGGAGGAAAAAACAACTGCCTCCCCTTAAACGGGTGTATATTATCATGTGCGGCGGTATTAGTGCGTCATTTGCGGTACTGAGATGCGGTAGAGGTTACAGAAGAGATGACCCGAGTACTGAGGAGAGGTGAGTAGCCTACATAATCGGCCTGGTTCCCTTTTTGGTTGATTTTTTCATTGATTGATTTATTTATATTTGTTCTAGTTTCCTCCCAAGACCTCCCTCAAACTTAAAACACATCCATTAGATCCCCCTTCTAGATTAATGGGTACATTTTTTCTGTACCAAAATTACAGGCTCACTATCGTTCGCCAACAGGGGAAAAAATGACACCTAAATAGCACGAAAGGCCTTAATATTGACAAGAAAATGGGGCGGAAGGTCTTAAAATCGCCAAACTAGTGGGGCAAACCTCTAAAAATCTGAAAACTACTGGTGCTAAACAGGAGGAAGAAGGGAGCCAGAAAAACAACCCATTTCCCCTTAAAGGTAATGATCGTCTGCCCAAGCCATTGTTTTGAGGATTGTTTAGCGTATTTTACCTTCTTATTATTATAGTTTGTTTTACAGCCTTCATATTGAATTTTAGACATGTAATACACTGAATAAGGACGGTTTATATTCAGTGTATCTAGTACCGGTACATGGAAATTACAGTAGGCTATACTCGATTTGATTTACCTTAGCGGAAATTTGACTCCCTTAGCAGCTCATTTATCGATAACTAATGAAATATGAAACTACTGTGTCCCTCCATCATATAAGTACTCAGTTTTCATTATTAACAACATAAGTTGCTACAAAATCATCGTAATAACTGAGTAATCAAGATGGGGAGGCAGGGAGTCCGACTAGTTTCAGGGTGGCAAACGAGGTCTTTCCATATCCAGACTCGAAACTAACCTTGGTTGTTTGGGTTAATATAGATGTCACAGGTCCGTGACTGAGATTATATACTTATAGGTAGATTTATCCAGCGCGGGAAAATTGGGAGGCGGGAAAACAGTTGTAGAGAAAGAAAGGGAGAGTGAGGGGTGAGAGGGTAGGCCTGACCATCACGGCGTACATGTGTGCGTGTGTGCGTTCTTGCTTGTAGGCCTTTGTACCGCTAGGCGCCTCGCGTACGTGTATGTGTGCGTTCATGTTTGTAGGCGTGGTCATAGGGAGTGTCCAGGCTTCTCATTGGCACTTTTTTCAAAATGTGTTTGGGGGAGAGGAAACGAGGGTATAAAGGGGCCAGATGAAGCCAAGCTTCTTCTCTTCCCCAGTCCCCTGCCCAGCCCCAATGAAACCAGTGTTTTAGTGAGTATACTGCAGAAGGGCTGGTAGGTCGCGAGGACACCTCGTGTCCTAAATTCTACCATAATCAGGTGAGCCTAATTCAGTTAGACAAGTGTCAACGTATGTCTGAATTCAGCATGATGTGTGGTGGTGTGCGTGTCACGGTCACGTGTGTGTCGGCCAGTCACCAGGACTGTGCCAGACCGTACACATGGCCAAGGTTGTGATGCCGACCGAATTAGCTTAATGCTATGGCCGAGAATGGCAGGTGTAAGCATGGGTAGCATTCAAGGAGACTACTGCAGGACTCTTCTTCTTACCTCTGACCGGGTATAGGCTATCCTAGTGTTTACTAGCCTATACCCCTTTGAAAGGACATTAGCCTAACCTAACAACCTTACCTAACCTATCCTAGTATTATAGGTGGGGGCTGCCGCCCCCACACCCCCGCTTTGACTTAGATTGTTGGTGTATTTGTCTGTGAAGTGGGTATTTTTCAATTTGTTGATAACAAAAATCGGAAAAATGTTATTTTAATACCACGAATTTTCAGAGTGTTTTTTATAAAAGAAATTGTTCATTTGCATCAATATATAGTGTTTGCAATTAATTAGAAATCTCGGGAAAACCTATTTTCCCCATTAGGCCTATTGATCGATGTTGAGACACGCCGCCCCAGATAGTGATTTGGAAAGACATTAGCCTAACCTAACAACCTTACCTAACCTAACCTAGTATTATGGGTGGGGGCTGCTGCCCCCACACCCCCGCTGGTTGAGTACTAATCCCTTAGTAAAAAAAAAAAAAAACATTGGCTGTCGATTATACGAAGGTGAAAGAAAGTCGATGAATTCTACGGTGTTTACTCTGCAATCTTCAGCTTTGATTATACATTGATAACGGGAAAGTACCGTATTGACAACCTTGTTACGAAATTTAAAATTTGATACCATACTTTTATATTAAGTTTTTCCGAGGGTTTAACACATTTTCATATGATCTTTAGAGCTATCGATAACTGGAAGTACCGTATTGACAACCTTGTTACGAAAAATAAATGTTAGTACCATACTTTTTTATTAGGTTTTGCCGAGGGTTAAAACAAATTTTCTTATGATATTTATAGCATATAGATTCAATATTTATCTTCAAATATATCAACTAAATTCGTGGTATTAAAATAACATTGAACCTTAGGTTTTTCCGAGGGTTTAACACATTTTCATATGATCTTTAGAGCTATCGATGACTGAAAGTACCTTATTGACAACCTTGTTACGATTTTTTTTTTTAATACCATACTTTTTTATTAGGTTTTGCCGAGGGTTAAAAAAAAAATTCTTATGATCTTTAGAGCATATAGATTCAATATTTATCTTCAAATATATCAAAAAAGATTGTGGTATTAAAATAACATTGAACCCAAAAATCCTCCATGCGGACTATATGGAGAAAAATATGGCGAATCTATTGGTGCCTATTTTCCCTAATAAATTGTTTCTCATAACGTCGCACTAGTGTCCTTGAATATTATCTAAGCATGACCCCACAGAGGGCATGTTAAAGACTAGGAATGCCCAGGGCGACATAGCTCCCCTGCGGCGATATCCCACTGTTTAAGCTATGCACGTGACCAAGGGTGAGTGTGGGGTGCGTGTCGGCCAGTGACGCCGTAGCATTTGCCCCACAGAGGGTGTGCTACCGCTAAGACATAGCTGTGACTCCATAAGGCTTGACATCATAGAGTAAGAATAGGAGAGAGGAGTCTTGGAAAATCAGCCGTGTTAATAATTGTTGGCCATTATTTACAGATTTGGCTGGAACCCTGCATTAGATGGCGGTAGCGCATAGCTCCTCCCTATCGCGGGAAAATATTTCTGTCGTCTGTTTATTGACAGTTCCTCTCCCTTGGCTGCAATGGTGTACGCGTGTCTCGTGTAGAGTCTGTAGAAACTCATGTAACTTGTTTGCTATCACCATATCAGCCATAGTCATTATGAATACAATGATTTATGAATACATTGATATGCAAAAGCACTCCAAAGTATTGCCTACACTGAAATGTGAACAATACTCCATCAACCCCTTCTGTACCGTCGACGTATGTTATATTTTATTCTAGCAATATGTAGAATTGTAGACGATTGTATACAACTTAGAAAGGATCTGTGGTAGTTAAAAGGGTTGATTGAGATAGTTCGAAGCCTTATAATTGCTAAAGATCCTTCCTAAAGTGAATACAATCGATTAGTAGGAGCCAAAATAAAATCAAAAGACGTCGTTGGTATAGAAGGGGTTAATTACATAGCTTACCAAGCTGAACCAAGCCTCCGTGATGATGTAAGGAGGCTGTGGTTGACCTTGAAAATATAGGATGGTTTGCAATGGATCATGAAGGCTGTTGATGATTATTTGATATTGACTAAATTTATTAACAATGAATGTAGCCTATATAAAAAACTAATCTCAATTGAAGACAAGTATTTACATTGTAATATAAGTAACTAACTTGGAAGTACACACAGCCACACTCAAACTTGGTCAAACATATATATATATATATATACATAGAGATGGAGAGAGAGAAAATAAGTAGTGTACCGGTACATATAATAAAAAAAAAAAAAATGGAGGGTACATCCGTAGATTTATTCACGTTGAGTAGTTCTGGAACCCTGCAATAGATGGCGCTGATTTTTTGTTCTCGAAAAAGGGTAACTGGCAACGTTTAGAGGCACCTTTTTATTAATAGAATGCATAGGAAGACTCCTCTCTCCTGTACACACTCTCTGCTTGACATACTGCTTTTCTGTGACTAGATGCGACTCTCATATATTAGCGAGTCACGTGGCTGATGATAGAGGGTGTGTGGTCAGTGACACTAGCGTTTTTTATTCCGAAGCGATCAACGCTACCGTTAGGAGATGTTGCACTCTCATAAGGCTTGACATACTGCTATTATGAGACTTTAATTATGCAACTCTCATAGCTTAGCGAGTCACGTGACTGAGGTGAGGAAGTGAGAGTGAAGGGTGTGAGTGTGATCAAATGTCGTACCTTATTCGATCATGCGGTCATTTACTGGGCTAGACAGACGTTATCAGTATCACAGTAGACTACATGGTTGGTTGATGTGAGATTTCGTATGACTAGCAGTAATCAGTATAGTGATTTGGGGTAATTTTAGGGGTAGTTATATTTAGGTAAGTGGGTTAGATTGAGTGGCTGAGTGTGTGAATGAAATTGTCTCTTTTCTTAATGCAATTTCAGTGTCGCTATTCAATAAAACCAATTTTAGTAGGAATGTTTGGTTCAATGTTATTTTAATACCACAAATTTTCAGTGTTTTTTATAAACAAAATTGTTCATTTGCATCAATATATAGTGTTTGTAATTAATTAGAAATCTCGGGAAAACCTATTTTCCCCATTAGGCCTATCGATCGATGTTGAGACCCCCCCCCCCCCCCCCCCCATAGTGATTTGAAGACTGACTGAGCCTGACCTAACAACCTTACCTAACCTAACCTAGTATTATGGGTGGGGGCTACCGCCCCCACACACCCGCTGGTTGAGTACTAATCCCTTAGTAAAAAAAAAAAAAAAAAAAAAAAATTGGCTGTCGATTATACGAAGGTGAAACAAAAGTCGATGAAGTCTTCGGTGTTTACTCTGCAATGTTCAGCTTTGATTGTACATTGATAACGGGAAAGTACCGTATTGACAACCTTGTTACGAAAATTAAATTTTAGTAGCATACTTTTATATTAGGTTTTTTCGAGGGTTTAACACATTTTCATATGATCTTTAGAGCTGTCGATAACTGGAAGTACCGTATTGACAACCTTGTTACGAAAAATAAATGTTAGTACCATACTTTTTTATTAGGTTTTGCCGAGGGTTAAAACGGTTATACTGATGTTTTGGACCGACAGTTAGCCCATCGATCTTTTTAGGCCTAATAGGTCCGGTAGAGCATAATTATACAATCATTGCTATATATATATATATATGTCATTAAGAGCTGAAATGTGTTATAAGGGAGAACAAAACAAAAAACGCTAAAATACAGTATACTGTAAAACAATAAGTTTTTCAGCCAGTACCCAACCAGTGGGGGTGGCAGCCCCCACCCATATACTAGGTTAGGTTAGGTAAGGTTGTTAGGTTAGGCTAATAGCCTAGCACATTAAAAAAAAAAAAAAAAAAAAAAAAACCTAACAAGCAGCGGGGGTGTGGGGGCGGCAGCCCCCACCCATAATACTAGGATAGGTTAGGTAAGGTTGTTAGGTTAAGGTAAGGTTGTTAGGTTAGGCTAATGTCTTCCCAAAGTTGACTATTTTTGTAACATAAGATAATAGGCTACCCACTCCACCCCGTGAAATCCGAGCCAGCTTTCGTCAAAAGTTGGCTCGGGTATTCACAAAATTGGGTTTTATGGGTTTGCAATTTGGGAAAACCCGAGCCAAGTTTTGATACAAAACGCTATATTATTGTATTTTTATTTTTACGCTTTTAACCCCTCATTTTCCCTGAACTTCATAGCCCTCCCCACTAATGGGGGGCGTGTTTTTAGATTGTTGAATAATGGGTAAATACTCATTTCAGCTCCTCTTCAGTATAAAACAACACTATAATATTATCTGAAGGAAAAATGAAAAAATACAAACTAAAACTTACTGAAATCGCTGTCGGTCCAAAAAGTCAGGTTTACCGTTAAAACAAATTTTCTTATGATCTTTAGAGCATATAGATTCAATATTTATCTTCAAATATATCAACAAAATTCGTGGTATTAAAATAACATTAAACCGGCAAGGGTTACAGAACACCTATTAGTCACCCAGACGTGTCCTATTACAATAGACCTATACTTCCTCTAAACTGTTGCTCAGAATAAGA
This sequence comes from Paralithodes platypus, assembly GCA_032716605.1. Taxonomy (NCBI): domain Eukaryota; kingdom Metazoa; phylum Arthropoda; class Malacostraca; order Decapoda; family Lithodidae; genus Paralithodes; species Paralithodes platypus. The sequence continues at coordinate 12,263,850 of CM064557.1, read as the reverse complement.
CAATATGCCTCTTACCAGACTTACCAGTGTACTTTGATGGGTAGCTTTCAAGACAGCTAGAGCAGCCTTATTTACCATTTTTGGTATATATTAAGCAAACCACCCACCAATTTTCATGACAATTTTGAAATGCATTTTGGAATCCCTATAAACTGTACTTCATTTTTATGTAAGTTTGATAATTTGGAAAAATCGATTAAGGGAGAAAATTAACATTGAAAATTATGTGTAAAAAGTCTCCCATAAACGGCGGCCCGCTATGTTATTGTAGTTTGCGGCCTAATTTCGTCTGGTAATAAACTTTCTCCTTAATTGGACCCCCTATGAAGTACAACAGATTATGATGACATAAGTGACCGGTGTTTAGAGGGGGCAGAGCTCCCCCTTCCATATTACGTGTCTCACAGTAACTTCTATTATATAAACAACCCAAGAATTTTCACAGATATTTTAAATTTCATTTAGGATGTAATATAACCTATACTCCATGTTAAAATAAGTGTCAACTCTCGAAAAATTCTATTAAGGGAGATACAGAACCTAGAACCTGTAACGAGTAACGATATTTGTCCAGGGTTTATCTCCCCATAGACGGCACACAACACGACTCGGCGGACCTCTTTCTCCCTGCCTTTCAGTCTAATTAACACTAGGAATTTACCTAATTTTCTATCCAATGTACTATCCAACCAGCGGGGGTGTGGGGGCGGCAGCCCCCACCCATAATACTAGGTTAGGTTAGGTAAGGTTGGTAGGTTAGGCTAAAATCTTTAATGTTGCTTAATTGTTGGATAATGAGCTTACTGGGTAAGTTCATTTTCTATCCCATGTACCATCCAACAACTTTTGCCAAAACTTGATTTTTTTTTTTTCATTTTGGGGGTTTCTTAAGTTGAAAAACAAGAAAACCTGAGCCAACTTTTTTTTGCCACTTTCTGACTTTTATGAAGCTGAAAAATCTTAAAATTCCAGCCAACTTTTGCCAAAACTTGGCTCGATTTTTTTTTCATTTTGGGGTTTTCTTAATGTTGAAAAACAAGAAAACCCGAGCCAACTTCTTTTTTGCACTTGCTGTCTTTTATGCAGCTGAAAAATCTTAAAATCCGAGCCAACTTTTGCCAAAACTTGGCTCGGGTTTTTTCATTTTGGGGTTTTCTCAAGTTGAAAAACAACAAAACCCGAGCCAACTTTCATCATAAAAACCATTATATCGCCTTTTTATGTCTTTAACCCCACATTTTCCCTGATCTTCATAGCCCTCCCCACTATCGTTGGATAAAGGGGAAAACGATTTTTGCGGAGGTTGAAACTAATGTCAATCACTATATATTGATGCAAATAAACTAAAACTAAAAAAAAAAATAATGAAAATAATTGGTGGGTGGTATCCTTAATATTTTCCCAATTTGTTTTTGTTTCAAGGAATATTGTGTTTTATTGTTGTTTTTCATGATTTGAGTGGAGGATTTGCATGTACTTACCCATTAAACTTCAATCTAAAGATACGGCATCAAATGACGAAATTTATTGGGTGAATTGCTGGATTTTTTTTTTTTTTAATGTCACAAATTTTCCCATGGATTTTTTTGGTCAATATGCATTTTAGGTCACGTATGTGTTTTTTGTATTATTATCCTTTTTCTCATCAGTTCCTTCATTGATTAGTGTGTTTTAAGGTATATTTCCGGTTATTCTACATAACTACAACTGTTAGATTTTAGGTTATATATATTTTATTCTTGTATTTTAATGCTTTGTAAGTGTATTTTATTGTTAGAAAGTGCGGAAAGCACTTTTTATTAGCATTTTTATTGTTAACCCGGCAAGCGCGCGCAGGGTGTAGTGAACACCACAGTTCTGGGCGGCAATATTAAGCTCCATTCCTGTCTATAATAGTAATTTTACGATAAATATCGTTATTGCTTATTCATATGCGCCTATTTTACCTTTAATATGAAGATAGTAACCTGTAACAACAATAAAACAAGTGGGAATATCATTTGGATTGTCAAAATCGCGAATTAGCGAGCGGTTCATTCATCAATTGTGAGCCAGCCGGCCTCACACCCTCTTCTCTCGAGGGTTGAAGCAGTACTGAGCTACTCCCTCACACTCTGCCAGTCTCTACCTTACGTAACACAGACATGACCACAGCCTAGGATCGGTTTGGAGATGTTTATACCAAAATATACCAATGAATAAGGGAATAACAGAGAAAATAGGTGATAATTGAAGGGGGGGAAGGGGAGAGGGCGGGAAAGGGGGGAAGGAGGGGATGTGGAGGAGTGATATGAGGTATGGAGGGAAACAAACTGTTTTAAGTGCTACTGGGGCCTTTTAAAAGTTTTTTTTAGGCCTTACCTCTTAAGAGGGTCCTCGCCCTTGCCCACCAAAACCTCTTAAGAGTGTTCGGTTCAATGCTATTTTAATACCACAATTTTTGTTTATATATTTGAAGATAAATATTGAATTTATAATTTATGCTCTAAAGATCATAAGAAAATTTGTTTTAACCCTCGGCAAAACCTACTAAAAAAGTATGGTACTAAAATTTCTTTTTCGTAACAAGGTTGTCAATACGGTACTTCCAGTTATCGATAGCTCTCAAGATCATAATTATGAAAATGTGTTAAACCCTCAGAAAAACCTAATATAAATGTATGGTACTAAAATATATTTTTCGTAACAAGGTCGTCAATACGGTACTTTCCCGTTATCAATGTACAATCAAAGCTGAAGATTGCAGAGTAAACACCATAGACTTACCTTTTGATGTGTTCGCCGCTCTTCTAGCGGCACCAAGGAGCGCGACGCCCCTCGTTATGGGTGGTGATTTGGTGCAGTAGACTGTTTGAAGCGACAGCTCGCTCCCTTGCGAGGATGGGCTCGTCTGGCACTTTTTGCAGTTCGACATCTAGGGCTCTCTTGAAGTTGTCTAACGAGATGTCTCTTACTCGCCGTGGGAGTTTGTTGAAGAGACGTGGGCCTCTGTGTGATAACCAGTCCTCTCGCAGAGAGCCCATAGCACCCCTGTTATTCATCCGGGGGATTTCGCATTCCCAGCCTCTCCTATCACTGAATTTCATGACTATCTGAGTATGTAGGTTTGGTACTAAACCCTCTGCGATTTTCCATGTGTATATTATTAGGTAACGTTCTCTTCTACGTTCCAGTGAGTACAGATTCAGTGCTCTTAAATGCTCCCAATAGTGTAGATGTTTTATCGAACTTATATGCGAAGTGAAATTTCTTTGTACACTCTCTACGTCATTTATTTCACCTGCTTTGTATGGGGATGTTAATACGCTACAGTATTCAAGCCGCGGTAGCACTAGAGATTTGAAGAGCGTTATCATAGGCAATTCACCGCGTGTTTTAAAAGTACGCAGAATCCAACCCGTTAGACGTTTCGCAGCCGCCACTTTGACCTGGTTATGTACTTTGAAACCCATATTTTCAGACATTAATACCCCAAGGTCTTTCACACTGTCTTTCCGTTCTATTATGTGGTTAGATTCTGTTAAGTAATTTGTAATTTCTTTAACACCATTATTATCTCCGTACCGTATTAATTGGAATTTTTCCTCTTTGAATTGCATGTTGTTTTCCCTGGTCCACTGGAACACTACATTCATGTCTTCCTGCAGTCGGCCCGTGTCCTCTTGTGTGTTTACTATCTTGCTTAATTTTGTGTCATCAGCAAAAGACGACACCGTACTGTGTCTGGTGTTGGTATCTATGTCGCAAATTAGTATGAGGAACAGAAGGGGCGCTAGCACTGTTCCTTGGGGCACTGAGCTTTTGACATCCGAAGGCTCAGAAGTGACTTGGTTTACTGCTACCGATTGTTTTCGGTTTACGAGGAAATTGTATATCCACTGTCCGATTTTCCCAGTTATACCTATTGCTTTCAGTTTGTGGGCTATTATACCATGGTCACATTTATCAAATGCCTTAGCAAAATCGGTGTAAATGACATCCACGTTTTTCTTTTCTTCTAGCGCTTTAAGAATTTTGTCATAGTGTTCCAAAAGTTGTGAGAGACATGATCTTCCCGCTCTGAACCCATGTTGACCGGTGTTGTGTAGTTCATTTGTCTCCATGAATGTTGAAATTTTGCTTCGCAGGACTCGCTCGAAAACTTTAATGATGTGAGAGGTTAGAGCTACCGGGCGGTAGTTTTTTGGTAGTGCTTTACTCCCTCCTTTATGCAGTGGGGCAATTATTGCATTTTTCAAGCTAGCTGGTATGTCACCAGTGTCTAGACTCTTTCTCCACATTATAGCCAGGGGTTTTGAGAGGTTTTCCTTACATTTCTTCATTAGGATCGAATTCCATGAGTCCGGGGCTGGCGCCGAGTGGGATGGCATGTTGGAAATGGCCTCTTCTATGTCTTTTGGACCGAAATCAATATCCAGCATCTGAGGGGTTTCCGTGGGGGAGGTTTCCATGAAAAATATATTTTGGTCTCTGATGACTTTTGTTTCATCAGGCTCACTGAATGCCATTTCATACTGCCTGCTTAAGAGTTCGCTCATTTCCTTTTTGTCCCCTGTGAAAGAGCCGTCCCCTTTGCTCAGTGGGCCGATGTTTGATGTTGTTTTAGCCTTTTGTTTGGCATATGCAAAGAAGTATTTGGAATTTTCCTTTATACCTGCAATAGCTTTCCTCTCCTCTTCCATATGTTGTAGTTCATATGATATTCTTAGCCTTTGTTCAATTTCCACAATTTCTCTTATCTATTTCGACCTTTTGCCTATCCTGTAGATTTTGATGTGTGCGTCTTTGTGTGAGTAATTTTCTTCTTCTGTACAGGTTCCTCCTTTCCCGATCTTGTTTGCGTCTTCGTTTTGTTTGTCTTGCAGGTATATGGTGGCTACAGATTTGGGTCATGGTTTCTGTTATTAAGACTAGACATTCTGCTGGTGTCAGGTTATCCATTAAATCTTCCCAGTCTATTTCCTCCATTTCTTGATTTACCTCTTCCCACCTAATGTTTTTGTTATTGAAGTTAAATTTACTGAAGGGGCCGGTTTTTGTTCTCGATTCTGAGGTTGTCTGTACACTTTCTAAGGTTGTTTTGATCTCAATTAATTTATGATCTGAGTATGTTGTGTCCGATATGTTAATGCTGTGTACTAGAGAGTCGTTGTTAGTGAAAACCAGGTCTAAGATATTGTGTTCCCGTGTGGGTTCAGCAATATGTTGGGTAAGACTAAAAAAATCACAAAGTTCAAAAAGCTCTCTCGTATTAGTATTTGCTTCTCCGGTGTTATTTGCCACTAACTGGTTTTCTAGTTGTCTCCATTTAATGTTTGGTAGGTTAAAGTCTCCTAGCCATATAATATTTGGTGTTGGGTTCCCCAGGGTTTCCACTTCTGATTTTATTTTGTTGAGCTGGGTTTTGAATTCTTCTCGGGATGAGTCTGGAGGCCTGTATGTAACAATAACTGCTAAATTTAGGGATTCTATTTTAACTCCAAGTATTTCCACCATTTCATTACTGTTATTTAGGAATTCAGTACATATCAGTGAGTCATGTATGTACAAGGCTACACCTCCATGTGATCTATGCGTTCTGTCCGCCCTATGTAGGTTGTAACCTCCTCTTCATCGACTTTTCTTTCACCTTCGTATAATCGACAGCCAATTTTTGTTTCTATTTACTAAGGGATTAGTACTCACTACCAGCGGGGGTGTGGAGGCGGCAGCCCCCACCCACAATACTAGGTTAGGTTAGGTAAGGTTGTTAGGTTAGGCTAATGTCTTTTCAAATCACTATGGGGGGGGGGGGGGGGGGGAGGAGCGTTTCTCAACATCAATCGATAGGCCTAATGGGGAAAATAGGTTTTCCCGAGATTTCTAATTAATTACAAACACTATAATGTATATTGATGCAAATGAACAATTTTGTTTTATAAAAAAACACTCGGACAATTTGTGGTATTAAAATAACATTTTTCCGAGTGTTCTCGCCATTCCCGGGTTAATTGTAATTCAGATATACCCCAACAATCTAGGAGTTTACTCCATTTAGTCAACTTTGAAAAGACATTAGCCTAACCTAACAACCTTACCTAACCTATCCTAGTATTATGGGTGGGGGCTGCTTCCCCCACCCTCCCCCGCTGATTGGGTATTAAAACTATACAAAATTGATTGGATAAAGTCTATGGTGTTTACTCTGCTATCTTCTGCTTTGGCTGTCGATAACAGGAAAGTACCAATAAAAATGTACTGACTTCTTGTAGGTGAAGCTCCACTACTAAACATCAGGGAGGAGCCTCCAAGGAGGCTAGAATGTAAACAAAGTGTCCTGGACTGGCTGTACAAAAATAACTCTGATAATGTTATAGGGGAGTGAAAATCAAATTGACAATATAAGAAAAGTAGCACTTATCCGCACATCAGTAAGGTCCCCTGAGTAAGAGCGAAAAGAAAATATTCCATGAGACAGGAATCCCATAATCGAGGAGTTATTCTTCTGCAGAATACCCAATAATTTAATTTACAGCGGTAAAGACATATATTGCGGTGACTAATACTGTAAGAAAAAGCTATAGAAAACACTGGTAAATATTCTGTTTAACACCGGAGACGATTTATGCAAGTATTTTTTATTTGTTTTCCTTGTTTATATTGTTTTATTAGGTGTGTTATTCTATGAACCCCGTGGGAAATTGCAAAACAAACATTATCCATCAATCTTAAGACACCAAAGCAAATAAACATATTTGCTCGCTCGCGATCACATTTCCGGCAATTTTGACTGCCGTGGAATACAAAAATAAGTTGAGGGGGGGGGGGGCTTTGCCCCACTCACCTCCCCATAACTTATTGTCATCATATATGTTGCCAGCAGGGTGCAAAAACAGAATATAACAAAAGCAAAAGCGAAACTGCGAGCGTACGACCTATGTAAACATGACGACGTAGCCCGGATACTACATCCTTAGATTTGTTGTTAGTTATTTAGGGCATATATTATACCGGTAATGAATTACCGACGGTTTGAACATATATGGCAATGAAGTACATGACATAATTAATATATTTGCCTAATTAATATACGATGGTTTCGACCCGGTGTTAAACTGGATAAATTCCAAACCACTTAGAGAATTATATCCCCTACATGACCTAAAATCCATATTGTCCATTTTTTTTTGGGGGGTGGGGGGGGGGGGGGGGGTGGATCTGTTTGTTTTCCTTAATATATAGTATTTGTATTTAATTACAAACCTCGGAAAACCCGTTTTCCCCATTATCCATTATTCCTTAAGAAACGCCACCCGATAGTGGGGAGGGCTATGAAGGTCAGGGAATATGAGGATATAGGGGTTAAATGCGTAAAACGGCGACAAGAGCGTAGGTTAGCAAAACTTAGCTCGGGTTTTAAGGTTTTGGAAAGGCATAAAACCCAAGAAATCGAAAACCCAAGCCAGTTTTTGGCAAAAGTTGGCTCGGATTTTGCGATTTTTTATAGTTGAAAAAGACACTAACCTAATTTCGAAATTTGGCTCGGGTTTTCACGATTTACGAACTCATAAAACCCGATATTTCGAAAACCCTAGCCAAGTTTTGGCAAAAGTTGTGAATTTATTTCGATATCTTGGTCGGGTTGTCTTGATTTAGGAACCCATAAAACCCGATTTTTAAAAAACCCGACCCAAGTTTTGGCAAAGTTGGCTGGGATGTTGCGAGTTTGAAGAGTGGAAAAAAGACACTTAACGTAATTTGAAAAATTGGGTCAGGTTTTTTCAAATTGCAAACCCATAAAATCAGATTTATCGAAAACGTAGCAGTTTTGGAAATCATAAATACCCAGTAACCTAGACCTACTAAATTGGATACAAGACTAACCCTCACCTAACACCTACAACGTGTCCGTAGTACCTAGTACGTAGGATACAACACGAACCCTTACCTACCAGGTAATATATGTTCATAATAGGCCTACTTACTTTTTCCCATACCTACCATCTGATCCCTTGTCATTAACCTTACAATCAATATTTACGAGACACACCACAGTTATTTTCATTTTTTTTTTTTTCTTTTTTTTTTTCTTTTTTTTTTTTTTTTTTTTTTTATGGTTTATAAGCTTTTGTAAATAAAAGTTGGCTCGGGTTTGTGTATTTTTGAGACCCAAAAATCCTGATTTTTAAAAACCCGAGCCAACTTCTGACGAGTGGAGGAGATGAGCAAGGTGTTTAAGGATGAGATCTGTGCAGTATGTGAGGAGGTGTGTGGAGTGAGGAGAAGAGGGAGGGGAGTGAAAGGTACAGCATGGTGGACAGAAGAGGTAAGAATAGCTGTGGAAGAAAAGAAGAAAGCATACAGAGAGTGGCTGGGTAGTAGAGGGAATGAAGATTTCGAGAGACAGAAACGAGCGAGGTACGTGGAGAGTAAGAGGGTGGTGAAGAGAGTAGTGAAGGAAAGTAAGAGAAGAGTAGATGAGGAATTTGGAAGAAATCTGAGTGTAAAATGGAGGGAGAGTAAGAAACTGTTCTGGAAAGAAGTCAAGAAAGTTAAGGAAGGTAGCAAGGGAAACAGTAAGGGTGTGAAAGATAAGAATGGGAGAATGCTAGCCGAGAAGCAAGAGAGAGTCGAACGATGGAGGGAGTACTTCAATGAGTTGCTAAATGTAAGGAATGAAGAGCCAGCAAACATAGCTGGATATGGTATGGGAGGGAGCAGAAGAGAAGTAGTGGAGGAGGAGGTGGGGATCAGGAGGTGAGAAGTGTGGGAAGCCATGAAAAGAGTGAAGTTGGGGAAAGCACCAGGAACAGGTGGAGTGTGTGGGGAAATGTTGAGGTATGGTGGTGAGATAGTGATCGAATGGGTATGGAAAATGTGCAAACTAGCATGGGAGAAGGGGAGTGCACCCGATGACTGGAAGACTGGCATAATAGTCCCCCTATATAAGGGCAAAGGGGAAAGAGGAGTGTGGTAACCACCGAGGAATATGTCTTCTAATCGTAGTAGGGAAGGTATACAGTAGGGTAGTGATTGAGAGAGTGAGAGTGAGAACGGAGAAATGGATAGGCGATGAGCAGGGAGGTTTTAGGAAGGGAAGAGGATGTGTAGATCAGATTTTTACCCTGAATTGTGTTGTGGAGAAATATCTGGAGAAGCAACAAAAGGTGTATGTTGCCTTTATGGACTTGGAGAAGCCCTATGACAGAGTGGATAGAGAAGGTTTGTGGAAAGTACTTAGAATATACGGAGTAGATGGCAAGTTGCTGAAAGCAGTGAAGAGCATGTATGAGGGTGCAAAGGTGGCAGTACGTAGGGAGAGTGAGCAGAGCGAGTTCTTTGACCTGAATGTTGGGTTGAAACAGGGGTGTGTGATGTCCCCGTGGTTGTTTACTGTATATATGGATGGAGTAATGAAAGAAATACTATCAAGAGCAGTGGATGTTGGTGTGTCGCTGAAAAGGGAGGGAATTGAGTGGAACCTACCTATACTGCTGTTTGCGGATGACACAGTTCTGATGAGTGATAATGAATGGGAGTTGCAGGGTCTGGTAAATGAGTTTGGAACAGTGTGCGAAAAACGGAATTTGAAGGTAAATGCGGGGTAGAGCAAGGTTATGGTCTTCGAAAAGGGTGAAGTCACAGAGCGTGAGGTGAAGCTGAACGGTCAGGCTATGGAGATAGTCAACTCTTTTAAGTATCTGGGCAGTGTGTTGAGTAAAGATGGGACTATGGATGAAGAAGTGTGGGAGAGGGTACAACAGGGGAAGAGGGTTGTAGGAATGTTGAAAGCAGTAACAAGAAATAGGGTGGTCAGTATGGAAGTGAAGAAGTCCTTGCATGACAGTGTGGTAATGCCGACACTGACTTACGGAAGCGAAGCATGGACGTTGGTTGAGAGACTCAGACCAAAAGTGAGAGCAGTGGAAATGAATTACTCAAGAAGTGCGTGCGGAGTTACATGGAGGGATAGATAGACTAATGAGGAAGTAAGAAGGAGGTGTGGTGTGGAGGTAGATGTGCTAGAAAGTGTGAAAAGGAATAACTTGAGATGGTTCTGCCATATGGAACGTATGGAAAGCGAGAGAATGACTAAGAGGGTGTACAAGAGCGAGGTGGAGGGACAGAGAGGGAGAGGTAGACCGAGAGAGAGGTGGAAGGATGGTGTGAGGAAGTATATGAACGAAGGCGGTGCTGGTTGGGGGGAGGGGTGTCGACTGACTGGGGACAGAGGTGCATGGGGGCGGTTCGTTCGTGGCCACCCCTTCGGGGATCACGGCGTCAGGCAATAGATAGATAGATAGACTTCTGACAAAAGTTGGCTCGGATTTCACAGGGTGGAGTGGGAAATAGCCTACTGTATGTTATAAAACTAGTCAACTTTGAGGAGACCTTACCCTAACTTAACGACCTTACCTAACCTATCCTAGTATTATGGGTGGGGGCTACCGCCCCCACACTCCCGCTGGTTGGATAAAACTGGTAATGGTAGGTGACAAAATGGCGTCGCTGAAAGCCACGCCGTCTATAAGAGACTATAAGAGACTATTGACAACCGTTTTACGGTAGGCAGACATGTTACCGGTTATTAATAAGTTTTGGCGAGGGTTGAAACTAATTTTAATATGATGTTTAGAGCATATAGATTCCATATCTGTCTTCAAATATGCCAAACAAATTTGTGACATTAAAATAGAGTTATACTGAATCTTCTTTTACAGTAAGTAAGGGAAATTGTGGGGTAAATTGGATACATGATGGGTTGAGGGGGAGCGATGCTCCCCCTCACCCCCCTTGACTTTATTGTCATTCTCATAATTATATGTTGATCTGTAACGGGGCAAAAACAGGTTGCTGGGCCTTCGCTTTGGTGAGTAACGCTCGCGCCATGTATTGGGTGAATCGCTCCTGCCGCATCATTCAAAACAAGAAGAAGCAGGTTAAGTCGACGGAATGCTTTGTTTATGGTTGGGACTTTGATTACTTTTGGTGGTATTTTTCGGTGTAATAGTTTTTTTTTCAAGTTGTCGATAATGAAATTCCTCCATGCGGACTATAATGAGAAAAATATTGCGAGTCTATTGGTCCCTATTTTCCCTAATAAATTGTTTCAAATAGTGTGGCGCAAGACAACTTTTAACCCATTGCCTGCGGGAGACGTTTCCGAACGTCATGGCAATTTACAGGCTTTTAAAGCCTCTTAAATCCTCTTAAAGCCTGTAGAATCGAGTGCGAGGGAGTGGGAGCGCGACTGGCCATACGTCCTTCCCCCAGCCAGGCGGCCGCGGCACTGAGGGTTCTGAGTCAGAGTCTCGCGAGATATACAGTGATGCCAAAGGCAAATGTAGCGCAACATTAGCGATAATTGCTCATTTTAGCGAATGTCTATTATTCATCCCATGAGCTACGAAGCTCATTTTGGTGTCATTTTCAAGCTATTATCTTCTAGTTTTTTGGGTGAATTAATTTAGTTTCAATCAGACACTTGCCTGAGCAATCAGAAGTGCCTGAATGAGCCCTAATATGGCGGAAATAGGCGAAAATATGTCCTCAGCCAAAGTGTTAATGATATCCTTTGATAAAACTCGGAAGTTGATATTATTCTTAAAATTAAAGCATTGAAGTATTTGTTCGTAATGTGTGGGCATTTACGACCTCTCGGACGAGCTTGTCCCCCCTCCTTGATGAAGAACGGGTGAAATTTGTAGAGCTACGACGCAAAGCCAAAAAGTTAATTAAGCAAAGTAAAAAGACCTTAGAGTTACATATTGCGAATCAAAGTAAAACAAACCCGAAAGAATTCTATAGTTATATCAGAAAGAAAAAAGTAGTTACTTCAACTGTTGGACCGTTAGTCGATGAAAAAGGAGAATACACCAAAGACGAAGTACAAATGAGTAATGCCCTCAATACCTTCTTTGCATCAGTTTTTACAACAGAAGACCTCAGTGATATCCCTACACCATCGCCGATTCAGATAATTCAGATGTTCTAAGCAATATCACCGTTACAGAGAGAGAAGTATTGAATTGTTTAGATAAACTCAAGGTAAATAAAACGCCAGGACCTGATACAATCTCGCCTAGAGTTCTAAAGGAAGCTAAGAATGAGCTCTCCAAACCACTGACATTACTATTCAATAAATCCTTGCAGTCTGGAACTATGCCTGATCAGTGGAAGCTAGCCAACGTAACACCGATATTCAAAAAAGGCAGCAAATCCCTACCCAGTAACTATCGTCCAATTAGCTTAACCTCAGTTGTATGTAAAATGCTAGAAACGGTCATACGAGACAGACTCGTAAATCACTTAGAGGAAAATAACATACTTAAAGATACTCAACACGGCTTTCGTAAAAAACGTTCCTGTTTAACAAACCTCTTAGACTTCTTCCACGATATCCTCAACCTCTACGATGAGAGTAAAGCTGTAGATATTATATACCTTGATTTTCAAAAGGCCTTTGACAAAGTTCCCCACAAACGTTTACTGCTAAAACTAAAAGCGCATGGAATACAAGACGGTGTGTTGAAATGGATAGAAAATTGGCTCAGCAACAGAAAGCAAAGGGTAGTCATAAACGGTAAGGCATCTAAATGGACCAATGTAAGTAGCGGGGTACCCCAGGGATCGGTACTAGGACCAATTCTCTTTCTAATTTACATCAACGACATAGATGAGGGTCTCACCTGCACAATCTCAAAATTTGCTGACGATACAAAAATTGCAAATAGCGTACTCTCAAAAGAACAAGTTGACGATATGCAACACAATCTAGATAAATTGTCATGTTGGGCCCAAATTTGGCAAATGAGTTTCAATGCGGATAAATGTAAAGTACTACATGTCGGATACCTAAATGAGAAAGCAAACTATTCGATGAATGGCACTCAGCTTAAGAATGTAAACAGAGAAACTGATCTGGGAGTAACAATATCGAGTAACCTAAAACCGAGTCAACAATGTTCAGAAGTTGTTAAGAAGGCAAACAAAATAATTGGCTTTATAGGCAGGTCATTTGAGCATAAATCCAAAGAAGTTATCCTAACCCTTTACAATTCCTTAGTCCGCCCTCTTCTGGAATACTGCGTTCAATCCTGGTGCCCTTATTACCAAAAAGATATAAACAAGCTAGAACGAGTTCAACGTAGAGTTACCAAAATGATACCTAGCCTAAAGAACAAACCATACGAAGAGCGTCTTAGAGAATTAAATCTATTTCCTTTAACCCAGCGCAGATTAAGAGGCGACTTAATTCAAGTGTTCAAAATCATCAAAGGCATCGACAATATGAACTGTAGTAAGTACTTCACTATCGACCAATCTAATTACACGCGGGGAAACGGTTGCAAAATTATTGGTAAATCTTTTAACTCGCACGAATCTAAGAATTTCTTCTTCAATCGAGTTGTCAACTTGTGGAATGGGCTTCCCCGAGACGTTATAGACTGCAGCACCGTTGATTCATTTAAATTCCGCCTAGACAAATATCTCGCATCAAACCCGCGACTGACTGCGTTTGTAAATGAATAACTTTATCCTCCCCTCAGTTACTAACCCATATGTCCCCTACTAACTAACGTGGCAGGGCAGTAGTTCCCTTTCCAATGTTCCCTTACCCACTCTAAACCACTGTTTGGACACTTGATCCTCCGTGTTTTGGAGGACAAGCAACCTAGAAGGGTCACTAGACCTGTTGTTGCTTGATTTCCTCTGTACTCCTTTGTACTCCTTCCTATTCTGTTGACCTTTTTTCGGTTAATCTGCACCAGGGTGAAATGGCTCCCTCCCCTACCTCCCCCTTGACTTATTGAAATCAGGGTCAATATAAAGTTTATGTAATTAAATTTCTAAAAACAAATATATATATATTTTATATATATTTTTGTTTAGAGTTGTGTAAAGTTGTTTTGATGTGTGATAATAGTAGGAAATGCATATTTACCCATTACACAATCTAATAACACGCCCCCCCCCCCCCACTAGCAAAAAATAACTATTTGGCCATTTGTTGTGGGATACAGAATGAGAATATGTTGACAGGGGGGGGAAGCTCCTCCCCCCCAGGACTTATTAAAATCCTCATATATTTGAACAGTAGGGGGCACAAACCTCATTTTCCCCAAAACGATTCACCGAGGCTACACTCGCAGGGGATGTAAACAAACCCACCCGCCTCTTGAGAGGTAGGTGATATAGAGGATTTTGGTTTTTTTCAGGATCAGTAATAAATGTTTACGCGCATTTATGCAAATATAGGAATGAAATACATGGTATAAAAAACCTATAGGCCACGATAAAATCTATGTCTGAATTTAATTTCATAAACTTTATATTGTCCGAAATCAGGATCTATGCTGCCAGTAGGGGGCCTTAACCCGGCAGCTGCAGGGAGACTCTTAAGAGGTTTTATTGGGCGACTGCAAGGAGACTCTTTAAGATCCTAGGCCTAAAAAAAAACACTTAAAACACCCCAGTGGCACTTAATTTTTTTTAAGGGAGATATTTCCCCTCCATACCTCCAATCACTCCTTCACATGTGTCAAATTCCCCTCCTTCCCCCCCCCCTTCAATTATCACCTATTTTTCTCTTTTTCCTGTGATTATCGGTTTATTTATGGCGCCAACACTTCCTACCCGGTTTCAACGTCGAAAGGGAGGGAGGTGGAGTGAGGAGAGAGAGAGAGACAGAGAGAGACAGAGACAGACAGAGACAGAGAGACAAGCCCGCACTACCTCCAGTCTCTCTCTCTGTCAACTTCATGAATGAACCGCTCGGCAATATTTCGTGTTTGTCACCCCCCAAACACTATTCCCACTTGTTTTATTGTTGTAACATGTTACTATCTTCATGTTAAACGTAAAATAGGCACATGGATAAGTATTAATTATATTTATGGTAAATTAATGATTTTAGTGAGGAATGAATCAAAATACCTACGCACAGGGGTATGGTGTATACTACAGGGGCTGCGCAGCCGAGAGGTTGATAGGGTAAGAGGGGGCAGAAGGCCCTTATAACCAATTTCCGCATAATCTCACCTCATTCAAATAACTTTCCTCATAGCACCTTCCTGTTAGAAACAATTACCGGGTATATATATTTTTTTAGTTCGTAATGGTGCATTTCTTGAATAATTCCAAATAGGGGCGGTGCGAAGCGATAAATATTACCATTTGGTGGACAGATAGGATATGTACCAAAGAAGAAGGGATTCCATTTAGGAGGCGATAGGTAGGGCGCATACCTACGCCAGCATAGGCAGAAGTACGCGCTCTTTCCAGTGCCCCTGTTGAAATATATATTGCAATACCTTTTCAGTTTCTAAAGGCGGTGTCACACGATCGATATTTCCGTTAATTTTTAAGGGCAAAAATATCATCTGGCAGCTTGAAAATAAAAGTTCCATAAAAATTTAATACCTAACATAATCTACCTTTAACCCGTACAGCCCCAGCGACGCGCCTGACGCGTCGGCGATGTATGTAACGCACAGCCCCAGAGACGCGCCTGGCGCGTCACCCTAATTGCGCCGACCGTAACCTTAGGTGTAGCCATTCAAGAGGGCTCAGATTTGTATGGGAACTGTGTACGTATCCCACGCAACCGTGCCGATGGTTGAAAACTCTCAAAGTCCACGTGCGTGCGCGTGAGCGTGCAATAACCTGTTTTTTGGGGGTAATTGCCTTCAATTTTTTACTCTTATAAAATACGTTTTCGGGGGCTCTGTAGGACCATTCTTTAAACTTTTTGAGCGGTTTTTCGTGGTTTTTCCTTCATTCCTAACCCATTCGCTATTGTTTCTGGAATAAAACCATTTTTTGAAAACCGGCCGGGTTCTGGTGAACAAACATTACAAAACTAGCCGGGGCTGGACGGGTTAATCTAGTTTTTAAGTCCAATGCGAAAGAGCCTCAAAATAGAACGAGGAAAAACTTGTTCGTCGAAAATTGACGGTAAATGCGCTCATGTGATATCTGCTTTAACCCCTTCTGTACCGGCGACATCGTTTTAACTTTACTCCGGCTTCTATTGGACGATTTTATTCAGTTGAATAAAGCGCCATCAGCAATTAACAGGCTTTAGACTATCACACCTAACCATTTTTACTACCACAGATCCTTCTTAAACTACACAAAAACTTCAACATACTACTAGATTGGGAAAATATTACCGAAACTTGCACTAATTTTTCCTCTTTTTTTTTCTTTTTTTTTAAGGTAGCATTTATCATTATACAGTAGTTGAAACTAGTTACAATCCCAGGAAAACATTTGTTTTCCTATTATCCAACGATCTTATTAAAACACTCAGATGTACGTAATTTTCAGAAAAAAGACGTTTTGCCTTTGGATACAGGATGGGTTGAGGGGGGCTCTCTCTCTCTCTCTCTCTCTCTCCTCTCTCTCTCTCCTCTCTCTCTCCTCTCTCTCTCTCTCTCTCTCTCTCTCTCCTCTCTCTCTCTCTCTCTCTCTCTCTCTCTCTCTCTCTCTCTCTCTCTCTCTCTCTCTCTCTCTCTCTCTCTCTCTCTCTCTCTCTCTCTCTCTCTCTCTCTCTCTCTCTCTCTCTCTCTCTCCCCTCTGACTTATTGAAATCAGCATCTATTTTGCCAGTAAGGGTCTTAATGAGTTTTACCACCGTCAATAGAGAGAATTATAGGAATTTGTTTTTTGCAGTGCTATATACAGTATAGTGCACATAAAATGCATATAATAAGAATTTTTATATTCTTATTATATAATAGGCAGATTCAAATGTTAAGCACAAATGTGGGGTAGTTTCGGTAATAGGTACCGTCTATGATATGATGCAGTTTTTACCACCATACACTCCCTGCTGAATAGCAAGGCTAGGGTGGGTGCCCTGATGAATCAGGGACTTAGTGAATAGTTGCCACAGATTGCTAGACCGCGCCGTTCACCAACAGCACTGACATCTGCCAATAACTCACTGGCTGGCCCGAGGCTCGAACCGTCAACCTCACAGTTAGCAGGCGAACGCTCTACCAATCGAGCTACGGCCTGTGGCCATGAATCCCCGACTGACTGCGTTTGTGTCCGAGTAATGGGACCGTATCAGTATCGTTCATAGTATTATGATTTGGTTTTCTGGAATACAGTCTATCTGGAGCTGAAGTCCTTCAGTTGATTGCTGTGGCAATCTTAATTTTTTTTTAACAAGTAGCCTAGTAAGGAACATTAGGTTTGCTTTTGCTTGTCCATGGTGTCAAATGAAAGCCAACTCCATTATTTTTAGTCCAACTCCATTACTGTATATGCAAAGGTAAAATTGTGGTTTATAGTTCAAATTACGTCTTTAGAAGTGATAAAATAGCAAAAACAATGCTATTTAATGTTAATGTTGTTGTATTCCTTCTCATATTCATTATTGCAGCTTGTACTCAGGGAGTCAAACCAAAGCCGAGTCCATCATTTTTAGTCTTCAGTATTGTATAATATGTATAGCCAAAATTATGGTTTATAGCTCAAATTATGTCTTTGGAAGTGATATAGTGGCCAAAACAATGCTATTTCATGTTGGATGTCCTGTATTCCTTCTCATATTCATTCAAGTCTTCACACAAAATTGCTTCAGTTTGACACCCTGCTTATACTCCTTTGTATTACTGTTTGACACCCTGCTTATACTCCTTTGTATTACTGTTTGACACCCTGCTTATACTCCTTTGTATTACTGTTTGACACCCTGCTTATACTCCTTTGTATTACTGTTTGACACCCTGCTTATACTCCTTTGTATTACTGTTTGACACCCTCCTTATACTCCTTTGTATTACTGTTTGACACCCTGCTTATACTCCTTTGTATTACTGTTTGACACCCTGCTTATACTCCTTTGTATTACTGTTTGACACCCTGCTTATACTCCTTTGTATTACTGTTTGACACCCTCCTTATACTCCTTTGTATTACTGTTTGACACCCTCCTTATACTCCTTTGTATTACTGTTTGACACCCTGCTTATACTCCTTTGTATTACTGTTTGACACCCTGCTTATACTCCTTTGTATTACTGTTTGACACCCTGCTTATACTCCTTTGTATTACTGTTTGACACCCTGCTTATACTCCTTTGTATTACTGTTTGACACCCTCCTTATACTCCTTTGTATTACTGTTTGACACCCTCCTTATACTCCTTTGTATTACTGTTTGACACCCTGCTTATACTCCTTTGTATTACTGTTTGACACCCTGCTTATACTCCTTTGTATTACTGTTTGACACCCTCCTTATACTCCTTTGTATTACTGTTTGACACCCTCCTTATACTCCTTTGTATTACTGTTTGACACCCTGCTTATAATCATTTGTATTACTGTTTGACACCCTGCTTATACTCCTTTGTATTACTGTTTCCCAATTCTCTCCCACTTCTATCTATCTATCTATCTATATGCTCAGGCCCAATCCCCACTCCCCCGGCCCCCGACCACCCACTCTCTCCCTTACTAGTCTATTATTGGTTTATTGAATTTACAGTGCCTCTCCTGCTTCCCTCATTTCTTTGTGGGTAGATCTATCCCCCCCCCCCCACCCACCCACCCACCCACCCACCCCACCCCCACCCCCACCCCTTCCCCTTCCATCCTTAAGGGGGTAGTGGTTATTTTTTGGCCTAATAATGTACCATTTTTTTCTTTACTTTCTTTGGTAGACCTCCATCAAGCTTAAGAAAACACCCCATGGACCCCTTCATGATAAATTGTAAATTTTTCGGTAGACAAATATCCCGGCGGATTCCTCTGAAAAATACAGGCTCGCTCTCGCTCGCCAGGAAAAAAAATCGACACCTAAATGGCACGAAAGGCCTTACAATTGACAATGAAATGGGGCGAAAGGTGCTAATATCGCCAAACTAATGGGCCGAACGTCTAAACATCTCAAAACTATTGGGGCAAAATTCGAGGGAGAAGGGGGTCCAGAAAAACGAACCTCCCCCCCCCCTAAACAGGGAGAGAGGTTTACATAGATTTGCATACATTTCCATAGATACTTTTATAACACAGACCTTACGTTCAAAGCGAGGTGGTCAGTACTTAATTATAATAGAGATGGCAAAACTCCTAACAAAAAAATGGAAGAAAAGGATAACACAGAAGAGAGAGAGAGAGAGAGAGCGAGCAAGAGAGATAGTCCACCCCATCTCCACCCTTTGATCTATAAAATCAGAGAGAGAGAGAGAGATTCCACCCCATCTCCTTCTCTTTGATCTATAAATTCTTCTCCCAAAGCCCATGCCGTTCCGTTATCACTTCGTTCCGTTATCACGCCGTTCCGTTATCACTTCGTTCCATTATCATTCCGTTTCGTCTGGCATTCCGCGCATTTCTATATTATTTTCTTTCTTGATTTCTTCTTTCAATATATTTTTTCTTTGTTTTGTTCTCCTTCTTGTCCTTTCCTTCTGTTCATTTTCTTTTCACTTTCTCTCTTCTCCTTTCCTTCTTTCTTCTCAATTTCCTTGTCTTTCTTCTCTTCTTTCTTTCTTTTCTGTTTCCTTCTTTTTTTCTTTTCCTTCCCTTCCCTCTTTCTTTCTTTCTTTTTCTTCCCTTCCCTTCCTTCTTTCTTTCTTCTCTTTATTTTCCTTTCTATTCTATCTATCTATATGCTCAGGCCCAATTCCCATTTTGGGTGTAGCCGACTCAAGACAGAGCAAGAACAGGGAAAACACAAAAACAACGAATAAACACAGATACAAAGCACAAACTCACACACATCCAGGTCACTCAGGAGAAGACCCAGAGACCAGGGTCACAAAGGTCGCTCAGGAGAAGACCCAGAGACCAGGGTCACAAAGGTCGCTCCAGCACTCCCCCGGCCCCCGACCACCTGGAGAGGTTCCGATCTCGGCAGGCAGACATGCAGCGGAGCCAAAGCCACAAGCCCTCCCACCACACTTCCAGGCGCACCCTTCATATTAATCGTCTCCCCGGGCCAGGCACCTGATGGACTATTATCTAGTCCAACTTGCGCCCGACCCCTTACTCCAAATGACCACGTGTTCACTCAACTATTCACAAGCATTCTCCATTCACTCTTGTCCACCACCACTTCCCCTGCCTGATCTATAGTCATTCCTCTATCATCCAAAGCTTTTCTTACACAGTCTCTCCATCTCAATGGGGGTCTTCCTGCCCTTCTATCTCCCCTTGTACCTGACTCACATATTCTCTTTGTAAGCCTTTAATCTCCCATTCGTTCAACATGACCATACCAGCTCAGCACCCTTCTGTCCACTCTGGCTGACAAATGTTCCTGCTGCCCCACTCTCCTACGTATCGCTTCATTCCTCAATCTGTCTCTACGAGTAACTGCACACATACTCCTCAAGCAGCTCATCTCCATCACATCCAGCCCTCTTTTCTCCTTTTTCTTCAGAGCCCATGTCTCAGCCCCATACATCACTGTTGGCACAACAATTCCTTGATACAGTGCACTTTTTACTTTCACTCCGAGATTTCTCGTCTTCCACATACTTCCCATTGCTCCAAAAACCTTCCTTCCTTCACACACTCTCTGTTTTACCTCCATTTCCATACCTCCACTCCTGCTTATCGTTCCTCCTAGATATTTAAAACACTCTAGGCCTACTTGTTCCAATATTTCCCCATCCAGCCTCACATCTAGATTCACCCTATGCTCTCCCCTATTACACACCATTACTTTACTTTTATTGACGTTCACCTTCAGTTTCCTCCTTCCACAAACCACACCAAACTCTTTGACTACCCGCTGCAGTTTCTCATCAGAATCCGCCACCAATGCTGTGTCATCAGCGAACAGCAACTGATTCAACTCCCAATCTCTACCATGCTTTCCTACTAAACCCAATCCTCTTCCC
Organism: Paralithodes platypus; assembly: GCA_032716605.1. NCBI lineage: Eukaryota > Metazoa > Arthropoda > Malacostraca > Decapoda > Lithodidae > Paralithodes > Paralithodes platypus. Next base: position 12,243,004 of record CM064557.1, on the reverse strand, counting down.
ATAGTTCTCCTTTTCACCTCCCTCACCACACCATCCATAAACATATTAAACAGCCATGGTGACATTACACAACCCTGTCGCAAACCTACCTTTTTCCTTTTCTTTTCCTTTCTATCTTCTCTTATTATATTATCTTTTTTGTGTATCTTCTTTCTTTTCCTTTGCTTCTTCTCAAATTTGCCTTTCTTTCTTACTTCTTGTTTCTCTCCTTTTCGTTTTATCTTTCTTCTTTCTTTTTCTTTTGTTTTATATTCTCCTTTCCTCCTCCTTTCTTTCTTCTCCCATTTTATTTATCTCATTGTCTTCTTTCATCTCCTTTCCTTCCTCTGATTGTCTTGTTTTCTTTCTTTCCTTCTAGTTTCTATTATTTCTATTTTTGGTTCTCATTTTATTATTTTTGTTTTCTTGTTTCCTTCTCATTTTATTTTTCTCTCCTTCGTCTCTTTCTTCTCTCATTTTATTTTCTCTTTCTTGCTTATCTGTTTTCTTTCTTCTTCTTTCCTTCTCCTTCCTTTCTTCTATCATTATATTGCCTCTTTCTTTCTTCTCCTTTCTTTCCTAAAAAAAAATCTCTTTCCGGGATTTTTTTTTCTACCGTACCTATATATCTATCTCTATCTATCTATGTATGTATTTATCTATATCTATCTATCTATCTACTTATCTATATCTATCTATCTATATATATACAATTATATATATAATAATTCAGTTACGCACCTGCCACACATTGGCAACGCTGCCTCTTGATATATTTGTATACGGAATGGATATTTTATTATAACAAACCAGACCTTCACAACCATTGCCTTTTGTTTTACCTAATTGAATGCAGAATACGTAGAAGCTACTTGTATATTTAAAGTTATAATGCAAATACACATATGAATAATGATGAGTATAAGACAAATTACACACAGTAATAGTTCATTCACTTTTTAATTTAGAAGGGTTATCGATTAGTTTTCGAAATTTTCCAGAGTTAAAACCACTTGCATGAAGTAGATACATATGTCCAGAACAAGATGGTGTTTGTAAGATTCATATTTTCCGATATACCGACCTTATGATATAGCCTACTCTGATAGTGCCTGATATCATTTATAATTATCACGCCACGCACTGTCAGAGTATACAGGTTGTAATATACCGCAAGCACTAAAAGGCCGGTAGATAGTAAACGAATGCCGGAAATCTTAAGAAAATGCTTAACCCTTTCATGATCCGATTACGTATTTCTTTTTTGTTTTCTGGCTATTATTAGACGATTGTATTCAGATTAAGATGGGTATATGGAAGTCGGTGGGTTAATTGAGATAGTCTCTACCCTTATCATTCCCACAGATCCTGCTTAAGCTGTATACAATCGTCTAATGATAGCCAGAATTATCTGTCAAAATGCGTCCTAATCTTCAAAGGGTACCGGTAAGTCCATAATATCGCTCAAATAGGATCTAATCTCCAGAATATTGCTAGAATTCATGTCTCGCTAGATGTAAACATGTGTAGCTAGATGGAAGTAAATACATCTAGATATAGAGGGAAATTAGCTAAATTGGCAACACTCACCGTAGGCATATCCTCATTTACGGTATGGTATTAAAAAAGAAGAAGAAAACTTTGGGAGTAAAAAATAACCGGTCAAAGCAAAAGCAGTTTATACATATAGATTATACTTTATACATGATAAATATATTACATGCTTATTTAGCAGAAGTCGCTCTGGATGAATATAGATTTGTTTTAGCTAACATTGTAGTAGTCAAGAGTATACAAATAAGGATAGAAGAAAGATGTTAAAGCTAGGCGTCACACGGTTATTGCCTTGCGCGTCCTAGGGGTGTCTGCATTATCGTGGAGCATACTATTCTAAGCAAAAGGCCCCAGTGGTTATTACTTATTATCTCCTTGATATATACCTGTGCGCTTAGCTTGTCTGCAATGTTACCACAGTTAGGGAAACGTCCGCATAATGAGGGGGCGTTAGAATAAAGAGGGAACGTATTAAAGAACGAATTAATGTGGGTAAAAAAACTTGTAAATTATATAAAATAAAATAGGTACATAAAAGCAAGAGGAAATAAATAAGTATACATATACAATATATAAAATACCTATATATGATGCAAGCTGTATAACTGCAAGCAACACAACAAGAATGAAAATGTTATTTTGAATTTATAGTATTAGTTATATGTTATGTAGATGTTAAATTTTAAAGTTGCACTAGAACTGGACATTTTGACGAAATACGTACTTAAGGTATATTTATGACATCTAGGGATATGTTGTCCCAGCCTGTTTGACGTTGGCAACTTCCCAATCTCACTACAACAATGGCGTGGTAGAGGAGGCAACAATTTCACGATGATCTGGCCTTTGCAGTAGCCTTTACTTATGTCTTTTGACCTCTTTCATGTTTACAGTCTCTGGATAACGTTGAATTGATTTTTAATTGCGTTATTAGTACAAGGTAGGTATTATTACGAATTAATGGGTACCCTCCCATTTTCCTTTGCGATCGTGCTGCCATCTCTCAATCGCACAGATCACTATTTTCAGATTTGTGACGTCACTCTTTCGAGTCTATCTATCTTTACTCTATGGAATATATGGCGATGCACCCATTCGAACCAGTATCGAACGCAAACGACACGATACAAGACTTAATTATGTCTTAGATGCTTCAGAACTTGGCTTTACAGGTTCAATGATTCGAACTGGTGTAATCTTATATATATATATATACTGTATATATTATACATACATATATGCTGAGAACTGTACACTAATTTGAATGTTATAACTTTTAAAGCCAAGTTCTGAAGCATCTGGGTTATAATAAAGAACTGTATTGTCTCGTTTGTGTTCGATACTGATTCAAATGGGTGCGTCACCATATTAAGGGGAGATGGGCTTTTATTTGCTAATTAATTTATCTCTATTATTTTTTCGCAGACCTCCATCAAACTTTTAAAAAAAACATCCCCTAGACCCCCCTTCGAGATAGGTTTGTAAATTTTTCGGTAAAAAAAATGCCTCGGCCGAAGGCCGGTTCCTCCTAAAATTACAAGCTCGCGATACAAAAGGTATTGACAAAGAAATGGGGTGAAAGATCTTAGAATCGCCCAACTAATAGGCCGAACGTCTTAAAATCTAAAAAACAATGGGGCTAAACACGAGGGAGAAGTGGGCCAGATCAACCGGCCAATCTCCCCTTAATGCTCCTGACTGTACAGTAAACCATGATCAATACAGGTACCGGTCCAATACCATCAGTGAGGGTTAATAATTATATTTATTATCTCGGGTGGATGGGACTCGTTAGCCTTGGTCGGCAATCCATCTAGGGGAGACAACCTTATAAAAATCTGGGTAGATGGGACTCGTTAGCCTTGGTCAGCAACCTTTCTAGGGGAGTAAACCTGATACAAATCCGTACTGCTTACCTAAGGGTAAAGCAAGTTAGTGGATGGACTAGCCAAACACCACTGTAGAAAAATAGTGCTAAAAAGATACACAGAGGGCCTCGGAGTCGGACGTATCCTAAATTGAGTGGTCAATCCTGTAAGTCCTTCAGTAAACTGGCTCGGGTTGTCCCTCTTACAGGGAATAGGTCCGCTTGGGGGCATTCTGTGTATGGCCACCCTCATTAAGCGGAGTAAGGCATCCGGCAATAGATACATAGATAGATCTACAAAATATTGCTTGTATTGTTGTTGGAGTATTTTTGTTTTAATTAATACACTTTTTCAACCCTCTGACTCACCGGGGATTATATAAGTTAATTGTTTTTTTGTTTTTTTCTCAATAAATCAATCATCTATCCTAGCCGATCCCCTAAGGCCCGTCACCAATAAAATGGTGATTTTCTGCACTTAAACTTGTTACTTCGGAAACTCACTAAATAACTGTGTGTGTATAATATTATGAATTAACTAATATTGTTCTTAACACCAATGGCACCCAATGAAGTTAATGAAATCACAATTATTTTATCCACTCTTATCGATGTTTCATTCAGAAATATTCTATCACTACTGAATTTGTATATAAATATTCTAAAATTATAATTTTTCGCTAATAGAATACAGCTGCTGGACCAAAAATATTAATTCTCGATCGGTTTTAGACCATAAGAATAACTTTTTATGTACTTTATTATACATACATAAAACAAGGAAAGAGTATTCTATAATACATGTATTCAGGTAGAACAAATATCAAAACCTCGAATTATCATCGTGAAAATTTATTTTATAAAGTAAAGGAGGGATGATTATGCGTGATTCAAAAGGTTAATTCAGATCGACTTTACCCCTTTGATCGCTATAGGTCTCTCTTAAACCTTTCACGCACAGGACACGATTTGCACCTTTTCTGGGATACTTAATCCCTCTTTGGCGGGGACCGACTTAAGGCGGTCTAGAGAACCAAGATCTATGTGGTGGGGACCGACTTTAGGCGGTGTGCAATTTTGAGCAATAATTGGCTCTGAGAGCGAGACAAGCGGTGGGAGGAGCGTAAGTCGGCTCTGACCGTTCGGCACGGCTCCCGCGCGGCAACTGCCCTCCCCTCCACACATATCCACACTCACTACCTCGCTACACAGGGAATTATGTAAGGAAATTACCGTATTTTAGGGATTTTTCCTTCGTGTTGCACGATCGTTGCAAGAGAACGCGTGGTCGTAGAAGGATGGTTCTGGTGTTATTGGCAAGCTCAATTATCGCCCTTTCAGGGATACATAATTGTATTACACTCTGGCTCTTGTTTATGCATGAAAAAGAGCACAGAAATAAGCTCAATTAGGGTCAAACTACCCGCTTGGCAGGTAGTAGAAGTTACCGACCTAGCCGCTCATTGAGTGTTAAAAGCCTTTGTGACCATCAGGGGTGTTTAGAAACCTTTAGTTTAGTTACTTCAATCTCTGCAGATGTCTTTGAGCGAGCTTTGGGCAGAAAACTAGTTATGGAGAGTTAATTAAGAGATTGAGATCACTCTAATTTCTGAATGCTAAACGGCAACCACCGAGTCCACAGGATAGCAAGAGGGTTAAGCTGTATAAAATCGTCTAATGATAGCCAGAAGAAACTGTTAAAATGCGTCGTGAATACAATTGATAATATACAGTGTATAGGGTACCCGATGCAAGGTTGATCTTGCCTCTGTGTTGCTGACAAGATGTTATTGACACCTCTCCTTCTATGGCCACCTGTCACGGAAAAAAGTGAAAGCACACATGTACATATTTGCTATTAATAATGGAGGCTTTTAGTAGCATTTGAGCCTTACCTACATCTACAAGTCTATCAGTAAGAACATTAAGCACACGCATTTCGTATACATAGTCAGAGGGTTTCCATTAAACAATTGACACCCTACCAAAATGATAAGCCAAACTTAAGCCTATGTAATTACAGGCCTAGGTTCTTATAGGTAATCCCTACTGGTAAATTTTTCAAACAATCAAATTTGTAGATAGCCCACAGAAGATGACACCAAAACTTTACTGGTAAATATGTTCCCATAACACACTAACTCTGCAGATCGGGTTATCACTTAAGAGGAGGTTTTTAACTTGTTCCCTAGACCTCCATCAAACTTACAATTACACCCCATGGACCCCCTTTCAAGATAAATTTATGCATTTTTCGGTAGAAAATATTCCGGCCAAAGGCTGGTTCCTCTTAAATTACAGGCTCGCTATCGCTCGCCATGAAAATTCGATATCTAAATGGCACGAAAGGTCTAAAAATGGACAGAAATGGAGCAAAAGTTATTAAAATCCCCAAAATAATGGGGCAAACTTCTTAAAATCTCAGAATCAATGAGGCTAAACATAAGGGAGAAAGAGATTCAGAGAATAATCCCTCAGGTGGAAATCTCACCTTAGAGAATGTTTGAAACTGTTGCTCCACAGATCTGATATGATTATCAACATAAGATTGTTATATTATTGATTATGAGTGTACAGTGGCACTAATAAGTCATGTCTCAGCTGTTATTATGTTTGGCTCTCTCTGTGCTGTATTAATGTCTGTCAAATGTTGAATAGGGTGGGTAAGTGTAAGAACATGTTTGTATATCTCACTCAAAAAGAAGAAATCATTTGTAAATATTGCTGATACCATTGATCAAAACATAATTGGTGCCGAGACATGACTTATTAGGCCGACTGTACATTACCATATACTGTAAACGGTATACAGTATATTCACTAACCTTGCTTATTATGAAGAAAGTGAACCAAGCACTATACCCTATGAACAGCCATGAACATAAATGTAGATCCGACAAGAACCAAAAATATTATTAAAGAGCGTTCCGTGAGTTCTAAAATAACAAATTTAAAGGTTTTCTATGCAAACGCTCGTAGCATACGCAATAAATTTTCAGATTTAGAGGAGCTAGTGTTTACAGAAAATTATGATGTGATTGGTATAACAGAATCTTGGCTCAATACAGAAGATAGAGACTTTTTAGCAGAGTATTCACTTCCCGGTTATGTAATGTTTGAGAAAAGCCGAATAAATCGAAATGGAGGTGGCGTTTTACTTTATATCAAAGAAAGTCTTAACCCTACCCTCTTGTCAAAACCTCAAATTGTGATCGTCGACGCATCTTTTGTGCTAATAAAGAATAATAAAGGTACAAAAATAATACTTGCATTAATATACAGACCTCCAGCTCAATCAGTGCAAACTGACCCAGAAATTTACGAACAAATTGCAGATGTAAGTAACTCACAAGATACCGTAATTTTTGGCCACTTTAATTTACCTGTGACCAAGTGGGGCGATACTCTTACTTCACACTCCGGACATGACTTGTATACGAACTTGCAAGAGAGTTCGCTTTATCAATTTGTTCGAACGCCAACCCGTGGTAATAACGTTCTTGACATTGTACTTGCAACAAAAGAAGAATTAATAGAGAATTTGAATGTTGGTGATGAATTCAGTAACAGCGACCATCGTACGATAACTTTCACTTTAAAGTTTACTAGTAACGAACCAACTAGTAGCATCGAAAAAGTCCCTAATTACAAGAAAGCAAACTTCCATAAACTTAGAGCTATGTTTAAAGAAACTGACTGGAGCTTTTTAATTCACAATAACGACATAAATACATCTTGGAAGTTATTCGAAGCCACTTACCTAAAAGCAGTGCAAGACTGCATACCATCGAAAATACGGCGTCCAGGCCATAATAATAAGCCCAAATGGTGGAATAAAGATATTTCAAACTGCCTGCTTGCTAATTTTTTTTGCTAATGATAGATTAAAATCCTCACAAAATGACGAAGAACGGCTGAAATTTGTAGAGCTACGACGCAAAGCCAAAAAGTTAATTAAGCAAAGTAAAAAGACCTTAGAGTTACATATTGCGAATCAAAGTAAAACAAACCCGAAAGAATTCTATAGTTATATCAGAAAGAAAAAAGTAGTTACTTCAACTGTTGGACCGTTAGTCGATGAAAATGGAGAATACACCATAGACGAAGTACAAATGAGTAATGCCCTCAATACCTTCTTTGCATCAGTTTTTATAACCGAAGACCTCAGTGATATCCCTACACCATCGCCGATTCAGATTGATAATTCAGATGTTCTAAGCAATATCACCGTTACAGAGAGAGAAGTATTGAATTGTTTAGATAAACTCAAGGTAAATAAAACGCCTGGACCTGATACAATCTCGCCTAGAGTTCTAAAGGAAGCTAAGGATGAGCTCTCCAAACCACTGACATTACTATTCAATAAATCCTTGCAGTCTGGAACTATGCCTGATCAGTGGAAGCTAGCCAACGTAACACCGATATTAAAAAAAGGCAGCAAATCCCTACCCAGTAACTATCGTCCAATTAGCTTAACCTCCGTTGTATGTAAAATGCTAGAAACGGTCATACGAGACAGACTCGTAAATCACTTCGAGGAAAATAACATACTTAAAGATACTCAACACGGCTTTCGTAAAAAACGTTCCTGTATAACAAACCTCTTAGACTTCTTCCACGATATTCTCAACCTCTACGATGAGAGTAAAGCTGTAGATATTATATACCTTTATTTTCAAAAGGCCTTTGACAAAGTTCCCCACAAACGTTTACTGCTAAAACTAAAAGCGCATGGAATACAAGACGGTGTGTTGAAATGGATAGAAAATTGGCTCAGCGACAGAAAGCAAAGAGTAGTCATAAACGGTAAGGCATCTAAATGGACCAATGTAAGTAGCGGGGTAACTCGATATTGTTACTCCCAGATCGGTTTCTCTGTTTACATTCTTAAGCTGAGTGCCATTCATCGAATAGTTTGCTTTCTCATTTAGGTATCCGATATGTAGTACTTTACATTTATCCGCATTGAAACTCATTTGCCAAATTTGGGCCCAACATGACAATTTATCTAGATTGTGTTGCATATCGTCAACTTGTTCTTTTGAGAGTACGCTATTTGCAATTTTTGTATCGTCAGCAAATTTTGAGATTGTACAGGTGAGACCCTCATCTATGTTGTTGATGTAAATTAGAAAGAGAATTGGTCCTAGTACCGATCCCTGGGGTACCTAAAACCGAGTCAACAATGTTCAGAAGTTGTTAAGAAGGCAAACAAAATAATTGGCTTTATAGGCAGGTCATTTGAGCATAAATCCAAAGAAGTTATCCTAACCCTTTACAATTCCTTAGTCCGCCCTCTTCTGGAATACTGCGTTCAATCCTGGTGCCCTTATTACCAAAAAGATATAAACAAGCTAGAACGAGTTCAACGTAGAGTTACCAAAATGATACCTAGCCTAAAGAACAAACCATACGAAGAGCGTCTTAGAGAATTAAATCTATTTCCTTTAACCCAGCACAGATTAAGAGGTGACTTAATTCAAGTGTTCAAAATCATCAAAGGCATCGACAATATGAACTGTAGTAAGTACTTCACTATCGACCAATCTAATTACACGGGGGGAAACGGTTGCAAAATTATTGGTAAATCTTTTAACTCACACGAATCTAAGAATTTCTTCTTCAATCGAGTTGTCAACTTGTGGAATGGGCTTCCCCGAAACGTTATAGACTGCATCACCGTTGATTCATTTAAACTCCGCCTAGACAAATATCTCGCATCAAACCCGCACCTGACTGCGTTTGTAAATGAATAACTTTATTTTATCCCCCCCTCAGTTACTAACCCATCTGTCCCCTACTAACTTCCTAATCCTGCCACGGACATTAGTTCCAGGGCAGTAATTCCCTTTCCAATGTTCCCTTACCCACTCTAAACCACTGTTTGGACACTTGATCCTCAGTGTTTTGGAGGACAAGCAACCTAGAAGGGTCACTAGATCTGTTGTTGCTTGATTTCCTTTGTACTCCTTTGTACTCCTTTGTATTGTATGCAAGTGGGCAAGAACTCTGAAACATTAACTACTAGAGTAAACCACCTAGTATGTATATCATTTGGGAAGGGTCAGCCAGGGAATAGGTGTGGAAATGTACAGCTTATTTGTTCTAGCCCTTTTTTAGTTTCAGTGGTTTGGAGTTTCCGATATCTGGACTTCTAATGTGGAACAGGGTACAGTAAGGACAGCCTATGACTCCATTGTGTCCTTTGTCTGCGGATTTTAAGAGGGTGGTGGTGATTATTTGGTCTATTTATTTATGTTTTAGTTTCTTCGCTAGACCTCCATCAAACATTAACCCTTTCACGCATTAATGACGCAGAGGTTGCCAGATTAGCAATAAGAAATAGAGTTCTCTCACTCTTATAATTACCTCTCCAAAGTTAGTTTTCTGCCCACAGCTAACTCAAAGACAACTGCAGAGGTTGAAGTAACTAAACTAAAGGTTTCTAAATACCCCTGATGGTAACAAAGGCTTTAAAGTATCCCCAATAGGCTCAACATCGCGTCATATGTCGGAGAGGGTTAAAAACATCCCCAAGATCCCCCTTCTAGATATATTTATACATTTTTCAATAGAAACATGTGACGGCCGAAGGCCGGTGTCTCCTTAAATACAGGCTCGGTTTCGCTCACCAGGAAAAATCGACACCTACTGTAAACGGGGCGAAAGGCCCTAATATCAACAAACTAATGGAGTGAACGTCATCAAATCTCAAAACTAATACGGCCGAACATGAGGGAGAAGGCATACGATATTATATATTTAGATTTCAGTAAAGCGTTCGACAGAGTCCCTCATGAGAGATTGATGAGAAAGGTTGAGGCACATGGAATAGGTGGGGGCGTTGTTGGGATGGATTAGGTCATGGCTAATTGGTAGGAAGCAGAGAGTCAGCATAAATGGTACCAAGTCAGAGTGGGGAGCAGTCAAAAGTGGTGTCCCCCAGGGATCGGTATTAGGTCCCCTGTTGTTTCTTATATACATAAATGACCTAGATTTGGGTATAACTAGTAGGATAAGTAAATTCGCAGACGATACTAAAATGGGGAGATCAATTGATTCAGATAGCGATATAGAGTGCCTCCAAAGGGATCTAGATACCTTACATGAATGGTCAGTAAATTGGCAGATGAAGTTTAACATTGACAAATGCAAGGTATTAAAGATAGGGAAGATGCAAACAAATGTTAAATATAAACTAGCTAATTTAGAATTAGAAAATTCAGACTGCGAGAAAGATCTAGGTGTGTTTGTTAACAATGATTTGAAGCCTAGAAAACAGTGTATAGGCGTTCGTAATAAGGCAAACAGGATTCTCGGGTTCATCTCTAGGAGTGTGAGTAACAGAACTGCTGATGTTATCTTAAAACTTTACTTGTCATTAGTGAGACCCCATATGGATTATGCTGTCCAATTTTGGTGTCCTTATTACAGAATGGACATAGATTCATTGGAGAGAGTACAGCGTAGAATGACAAAAATGATCCATAATATTAGAAATCTTCCGTATGAAGAAAGGTTGAAGAAATTAGGTTTACATTCATTAGAGAGACGCAGAGTTAGAGGGGATATGATAGAGGTGTTCAAGTGGGTTAGTGGGATTAACAAAGGGGACATGACAAATGTACTAAAGCTCAGTGATAGCGAAAGAACTTGTACCAATGGTTTCAAATTAGATAAATTTCGTTTCAGAAAAGATATAGGCAAATATTGGTTTGGTAACAGAGTTGTAGATGGGTGGAATGGACTACCAAGTGCTATAGTGGGATCTAAAACTGTAGGGAGCTTTAAGATAAAATTGGATAAGCATATGGACGAGAAGGGTTGGGTGTGAAGGGGGATCAGCCGGGTTGGGCCAATCAGCGCTCTGCAGACCCCCATAATCCTGCGTTAATCTCTAACCGTTTTGGTAAGATGATCCTCAGGGTATAAGAGTGTTGAGCCTATAATTGGGCTTTGTAATTGATTTGGGGTTGTGTGGGACAGGGATCTGCCTTGCTTAGGCCAATCGGCTTTCTGCAGACTCCCATTTTCTTCTTATGTAAGGGGTTCACAAAAAAAAAAAAAAAAAAAAAAAATCCCACGTGAAAATCTCCCCTTAACCCTTTCACTACCATTATATATTTCTCATCATATTCTGTATACCATATGGCGATTTTATTTCGTTTTTAATTGACCTGTGCGACTCTAATGGGTATATACGATCTCAATAAACCCTCTTAGTAACATAGGACCTTCTTAAACTGCATAACATTTTAGCCAACATCAAAGGTAAAAAGGCATCATAGTGCTGAAGGGGTTAAAGGACGCTGGAGAAAGAGATGAGGATGAGGGTGGTGAGGGCGAGGTAAAGGATGAATGCGAGGCGATCCAAGGTGGCGGCTATGAGGAACAGCTCAGACCCTCCCTTGCTGCCACTCAGACTACCTCCTCCTCCTCCTTCGGTCGTATCACTCCCGATCTCCACCTCGTCGTACTTCAGCGGCGTCCCGTCCGAACCCTGAGAGTAAAATGATAACATGTACAGTATATATACACTCTATACTGTATTTACGTATATATATATTCACAGGCACATACCCCTTAGCTTGGGGTGGCCGACTCGAGACAGAGCCCGAACAGGAAAACAAATTATATATCACACATATCTAGGTCGCCCAGGAGAAGACCCAGAGACCCAGGCCAATAATATAATATAATACAGGAAACAGAGATAAGCAATGTGTATATTTATATATAACCACAGAAAGAGAGAAACCAATAAGCCATTAGATATTTGGTAGTTTTGAATGTTTAGAAAAAGGAGGAGGATAAAGGAAATTGATGTACTGTATAATAATGATGTATTTATATACTCGGGCACAATACCCCATTGCTGAGGGTGGCCGACTCGAGACAGATCCTGAACAGAAACAACATTTTAAGGGACCGTCCTGTAGTTACTCCCAGGGTGTCGGTGAACTTCCTCCGATTTAAATGAGATTTGGCACACGTTTAGAAGACAATGAGAGCTAATGCTTGCTACCATCAGGTTGAAAATCGGTTTTATGGTTTTTGAATTATGTCCAAAATTAGGGTAAAAATTATGCAACATTAGACACTGCTAAAATTGATGCAGTCCTTAAGAATCTAGTGTATCATCTTTCTTTTTGCGTTCGATCAACTCACAAAAGGCGTTTCTACAATCTAGTCTGCAATTTGTTTTATTTTTAGTCTATACTGTATATTCTTAAGTGAAATTTGTGTGACTTTTTTTGCAACTTTGCCAAAGTGTTGTGCATTTATGGGGGTGTCTAAAAGAATTTCCACAGACCAGTTTATAGAGCTTTGTATGGGCCTTCCAATGGTATATGAATCATTACTGTGTGATCCGTTGTTTACGAGCTAGAAGTATTTCAAAGTTGGAAACTTGCGTATTGAGAAAACGGGCCGCAAAGTTCGAGAATTTTTTTTTCAGTAGGATAACTCAAATCCTATTACAGGAAATTGATTGTAAATGTTTTGTATGTACATTGTAGTCATTTATACATATAAGTTAGTCCCTACAAACAGCCAAAGCAATCATAATACAGACAAACAACCTTACCAGCCTTCTTGTGGCACCTGGTCCTTTCTTATTGAGAACATTCAGAAATCAGTAAATCCTATATCCTGAAGTCAGAACATTTCACAATAAGATATTGTAGGGGATCATAAGTCACCACTCCCACTCATTGTTCCAGGAGGGGTACCGTACTCAGGTCCCATGCACTGTAATTTGCGTCGTTGCACACTACCTACTTTCATCTGTTTTGTCCTCATCCCTTCCACTTCTATTTCTATTTATCCATTTATTCCTTCCTCCCTTTTTTCTTCTCCATCTTTCCCTCCTCTTTATCCCCCTCCCCTTCTATCGCTATGTCTCCATTTCATTCAATTCCATCTCTTTCCTGTTTCAATCTGTATCCCGTAATTTATCAGCATATTTCTCCATTCCCCCACCTATTATTTGCTATTCCCTACTCTACATCTTCTGCCTCTTCCACATTTCCCTTCCTTCCTTCTTCCCCATCTAATTAATTCCACAAGTATATTTCACCCTGTCTACTACTTTGTCTCCACTATGCAGTATATTCCTTTTCCTTCTATCTCTATTTTCCATTTGTTCTCCCCCATCTCTCTTCCTATCTCCTCTATCTATGCCTTCCCTACGATTCTCCCTTTTCCGGTCTCTCTTATCTCCATTATATCTTCCTTCTCCTTCTCCATTCCTCTCGTTTATCCCTCCCTATCTCTCCTGTCTTTCTCCCTCTCGTCTATATCTTTCTGACCTCTCAATTTCCCCTTCCTCTTATCTCCTCTATATCTTACTTTTTGTTTCTCCATTCCTCTTGTATCTCTCCTCATCGCTCTTCCTATTTCCCCTATCTCTTCCTTCCCTACAAGTATCCTTCTCTCTTATTTACACTACATCTTCCTTCTCCTTCTCTCTCCATTCCTCTCTTTTATCATCCTTATCTCTCTTCTATCTCACCTTCCTTACCAATTTCCCTTCTCTTGGTTCCAATATATCTTCCTACTCCATCTTCCTACTCCATCTATCTCTATTCCTCTCTTTTATCACTCCCCATCTCTCTTCCTGATATGCCAGGGTTTTTACCGGGTTTATATTGGGATTTGGTAGGTTCTACTTAACTGGAGAAGTCAAAATCATACAACATATGCACAGAAGGAGTAAAGGGTAAAATATAACACTGTGTACCGGTATAATCTTATTAACAACTTTAATTAGTAACTCACTAAGTAGAACAATAATACTTATTTATGCTTGAACAATGGTTATATACATATATTAGCCTAGCATGGATGAGGATCCAATAGGGAACTAGGAATATACTTGTCTCTATCTCTCTTTCTTACTATGCACTATACACCTTAATTCACTGGTGTACGATTTACTTTACTTTATTCTCTTTGGTGCTTTATCTCATATCTCGTATTAATGAGAAGACATATAATTAGGTTCAACTAGGTATCTCAGGTTTATCACTGGTATCATAGAAAAATAGAAAATACAATACACTTAATCACACTGGTATAAAATAAGACAGAGTCCAATGAGTGACTCTATTTTGCTAAGTATTTCACCTGGGCGTGTTGGTGTATGAGTGAAAGAGATTTTCAGTCACACTCCTAATCTAGCACTTGAAGGCTGGAATGATGAGCACAGTCTGGGTAGAGATGAGAGTGGTGAAATCCGGTCGTCTAGTTTCCGTCGAGCCGCTTAGGTGGTCCTACCGTGTGGATGGTGTAGTTTGGGATACAGATGGATTAGTTGGTTTTGGGTCCTAAATGATAGCTCCTTGATGTCATGACATAGGGCACTTTCATCGGACTAACGCGAGCGTGAGCGAGGACATGTCCTAGGCTGCTTTTGCTCGTCTATCCTGACCGTCATACTAATCGCTGATGAAGTTCCGTTTCGGTACTCTTGACTTGGGGTCTTTAATACAGCGTCTCTAGTGTCATGACACAGTGACAAGGTATCGGGCTAATACAAGGAGATAGTAAGATCATGAACTTACCAATTTCACTCAATCTGCCACTGACCGTTATAAGAGGTTCAAAGAACTCAGGTTCGGTGTTTAGACCTTTTTACTCTAAGTGTCCTTGACCATGGCGTTGGACAGATATAGTATGGACTTATATTTGTAGAGTGCCGTTATTTAGACGATGTCTCACAAAGCCCGAACTATGAGAATGACCTTTACCATGGCAAGTATCTTTCTGTAGTTTTAGAGTACGGTTTTGGCGAAAGAAGCACCGGTAAGGTGGGGACATGTCCTTGTGGTTATGCTTCTAATACCAAAGGTTCAGCCTATTAGGGATCTTATTATTAAACACTATACCATGGCATGTGATAATAGTAATTCCTCAATAGGGAAAAGAACTCCTAAGACCTTGAAAGATATTCACCATGGCTTCAATCTTTACTTGAATGGGAGGGTAATTTTAGGACTCGATTGCTAACATGTCAGTTAATCAAGCCCTAAAATTGCTTGCTTTACCTTGGTTTTCGTCGGGGTAGTGACGACTTCGGCTGCTATGTCCCAGGTCAACTGTGAGAGGTCAGAAGGTCATAAGTAGAGGGGGGCGTATTCTGGGGGGATTAGGTAGACTCCCTAGAAGTTTGCGGCAGGTGAGTAGGCCTCTGTGCGGAAGAACGGCGCAACTGCTGGCTTTGTGGTGTCTGTGTTGGTCCTTGTGCCTCTGACTGTACACCATCTTTTTCATAGTAGCCTCGTGGTTATTGCTGGGGACTGGAATTGTCTTGCCTGGCGTGGTTTGTATAGAAGGCTTTATTGTGGCAATCCTGGTGTCTCGTCTGGTATGGTGTAGTAGTGTCATGTGTTGATGGTTTTGTTTTGGTATTGATGTCCTTCCGTGGTTTTGATGCCGCGTTTGTTTTCCGTGGTGGAGGTAAATTTTCTTTCTCTGTGTTGGTCCTCTGTTCCTTGTTCTTGTTGTCGCCTTTTCCTGTTGCGTAATTGTCGAGTGTGGGTATTCTTGGGCTCTTCGTTCTTCTGGTCTTTGTATCCCCTTCCTTCATCTTTGTTAGTTTTAGTTTAGTTTATCCTTCGTTGATCTTGCTTCGTTTTCCCTGGTGTGCCTTCTTGTTTTGGTTATATTAGTCTCCCCTCCTTCTGTTCCTTTCATATTTCCTTTTCGAACTGGTATGGTGGCGATTACTAATTCGGGTATATTACGTCCTATTTCATCATCTTCCTCCTACTTCTATCTATATTCCCCATGTTATCACTCCCAATACCTCTTTCGTCTTATCTATCTCTGTTGCGTAAAGTGGCCAGAAACAGAATAGATAGGAAGCAAGGGTGACCCATACCTCATCTCTATCACGGGTCAAGCTCAATTGGTCAGTACTGGTGACGTAACACACTACATGGTGGGTGGCAGCCATGTTGAAAGAGTTGCCAACACCCTTATTATGATATAACACATTTACATAAATATCTAGAAAAAATCGCATCTATACACAATGTTTTCTGTATACACTGACTGTAGTGCAACCCCATGTGTCACATCGCACACAGACCGTACTCAGCCCGCGAAAGTTTTAAATAAAGTTCGAAATAAAGCATTTAGAAGCGGTTTTCGGCAATTAAATTTTGCAGGCTGCTTGAGGAAAAATGTAGCTAACCATTTATGACTCTAACATAAAATCCTTAGAATATCGAATTTTCAGAAAGTTTTACCGGACAGTCCCCTTAAAGTTCCAATTCTTAGGGTCTGGGACCACTTTCACGTTCCCTCGCCCCTTGCTCTATCTCGTCTAGTAGGTGAATTTTACAAGGGGAGGAGGATCCCTAGTTTCCCGCCCCTGAAGTAGGAAAAGTAGTACAGGAAAAGAGACAGGCAGAAACGGCTAAGGTTGGGTAGAGAATGCCACACCTCACTCTGGACAGGACCAGCCCTTACCCTAAGATTGTAGGTGAAAATTAACATGAAAGAAGGGAATTTTTATTGGCCCAACTTACGCAGGATGCTTACTCGGGTAGTGAATATGAACAAGGGATGGACCAGACATTGGCTACATATGTATGCTTTTCATAATAGAGACATAAGTCCTAAACAATACCCTTAGGGTAGGATGGGCTGGTTTTTGTGGCCAACTTTTCCCTCGTGTTTAGCCCCATTGGTTTTTAGATCTCAAGACGTCGGCCCAATAGTTTGCCGATTCTAAGACTTTATGCCACATTTATTTGTCAATATTTTAAGATCTTTCGTGCTCTGTCTATCCTCTAATGACTTTCCTTCATCATGGAAGTTTGCTCGTATTCAACCTGTACCAAAGAAGGGTGATCGCTCTCAGTCATCCAACTATCGTCCAATTGCTCTCGTTTCTTGCATCTCTAAAGTTTTTTAAACTATTCTTGCCTCAAAATGTCTTTAGCATCTAAATTCTAAACTACCCACCTTCGGTTTCTATCCCTCTATCTGTGCCTTTATCTCTAATTTCCTTTCTGGCCGTTTCATAGCTGTGGTTGTGGACGGCCATCGTTCACTTCTTCAACCTATAAACTCCGGTGTTCCTCAGGGTTCTGTCCTATCTCCAATTCTCTATCTAATATTCATTAATGATCTTCTTAACTGTACCTGCAGTCCTGTCCATTCATATGCTGATGACTCTACCTTACACTATTCAACTAGTTTTACAGAACCCCCCACCAAGCAAGCACTCAAAAAATCATGCAAAGGTTCCTTTAAACACTTAAATTCTGACCTATCAACCATTTCCATTTGGATCAGAGAAAATCTTGTTACTTTCAATGCTTTCGAAACCCAATTTCTCCATTTATCTACCCGTAAAGAACTCCCAGAGGACTATCCCTTATACTTCAACAATACACAAATCTATCCTTCATCTTCTCTCAGTATTCTAGGAATCTCTTTCTCTCCTGATCTCACTTGGAAAGACCATATTACCACCCTTGCTAAAACAGCTTCCCAGAAGCTGGGTGTGCTCAACTGCCTCCGGGGGTTCTTTACCGCTGCACAGCTTCTTTGTATAGGGGCACAGTGCATCCATGTATTGTTTGCATGTGTGGGGAGGATCCTCTCACACAGCATTTCTTGACAAAGTAGAAAAGAAAGCCTTTCGTCTCGTTAACTCACGTCTACTCACTGACTCTTTGCAATCTCTCTCTCTTCGCCGCAGTGTTGCATCTCTCGCGCTATTCTACCGCTATTACAATAATCAATGTTCCTCAGAGCTCTCTGTGTATACCACCTCCTGTACGTAGAGTACGTAGCACCCGTCTTGCAACACAATCCCATCACAACTCTGTGCAACTCTCCAATCCAAGAGTGAAACGATACTCTCAACCTTCTTCTATTCAACAGCTGAGTTCTAGAACTAATTTTGGCTTGAACGTTCCTTGATTTTGGCCCTGTCACTCTTTCAACTGGGGGAGGCACTTGTTACAGGCAGTTCTGCCTTTTGTCTACCTCATCTACATAGAAGAGCAAAAATCGCACTATAAAGCGGGTATCACACGAACACTAATCCGACCAACCAATTGACCAACCAATTGACCAACCAACTTGCATCGGTACGATCGACATTGGTAATAATTAGCACACGGCATCATACTATCACCAACCAACTTCAGACGACACAGTGTTCTCCTAGCCTCAAAACCTGCTTAAAACACGCAATACTTTATTATGTAATTGTAATAACTATACATAATCATATCTAATAATTAAAATTATAGAGGAAATGTAAAATTTAAATGTTAAATATCGCTTACAGGAGGTTAGTATTCTGAGTTTGGAAAATTGAAGGATTGCGCATCTACGGTTCCTTAGCCTATGTACTGCATTATATAAGGTGTGTACATAATTCAATAGTCAAGGCCGTGGATGAGTAAACTAGTTTATTAGAATGACCACCTAACACTATTTACCAATCTAAATACATTGCTAACTATGGCATTACAACACAGAGTTCTCGGCGACGTAGACATGCTTTTTTTTTTTTTTTTTTTTTGCGAGAGGCTCGCATAGCCTACTCATGGAGTTTAACTGATCGCGCAAAAACCCTGCCTAACTATATTATTTTGTAATAATCCTTTTACTACTGGTCGATCAAGAGCGTATTATGGTTAAGAGGGTTACCAGAGGGACTACATGAAAACACATGCTGATAACTCAAAGGCAGGGCATAATAATAATGCGATATTAGTCACTCCTTACATAGGGAATGCTTATAAAATAGCAATGCCTTATAATTATTATGTAATATATGGTATATTGTAAATATACAGTATATATGACATAGCCTAAAAATTACTCGGTTCTGTCTACATAATAAATGCATATATGAACTATATAAGATGATGGTTACAGTGTGCAGACGGCGATGATATGTTTGGTAGACAACTAATTGCACATTTTCATAGAATAACGCTATGCATATTCATCTTATCTAGACTAATTTGTACCCAATGCTATAATTATAGAATATCTATGTGGGTTTTAGTTTCTTAATTTCTATTACGTACATTAAATACAAACTAACCTAGATAAATCTATCCCAGTTTATGGTAATCTATCCTGTAACGTACATTATACAATTACTATTACAACGTACACTATTTAAGTCAAACGAATGTATGTATAAAAATGAATGAACTAATATAAAACTGTCATAATTATGATACTTTCAAATTTATCTCCTGGTATTGTGTAAAAGAAATGCAGCAGCGAGTAAAGCCTAGAGAGGCTGCATGTAGTAGGCTAGGCTATAGCCTAATAACAAGCAGTGCATTATGTATGAAAATACTGTATAGGAAGTCAATTAACGACATCTGCTGCAGATATAATATCACTATATATCACCATAACATGTCTCCAAGGTCACAAATACAAAATAAAGCATTTATAATTATAAATAAAACAATATACCCTGACAGTTGTGGCAATGTTTGCCGTCTTTCGTGATTTGACGAGTTTAATCATATTTTCTCGAACGTTCATACTAGATATATTTATTTACGCTGTGTACTTCGACAGACTAGGCATTATTTCGTTAAAGTGAAGACTGAATTGCTTAGCATAGCATAATATATCGGTAAATAGCAATGCTAACCGATTCATTTGACTACAGGTTGGCGACTTGGCCAACGGTTTTCGCTCACGACCGACGACAGTTGGTTGCTCCGATTGACGTCGGAGCAACACAATCTCGGCAACAGATTGTCCAGATTCCAGTTGGTTGGCCAGATTAGTGCCCGTGTGATACCCGCTTAAGTATGAAGCCGGAATTTAGGATCTGCTAATCAGAGATGCTGTATTGCAAAATCAGGTGGCTTATTAAGAGAGTTAACTCTCAAAAGGCTCCTCTAGTAAACTATTACCAAAGTGTATAATGTAATTCTATAACTAGATACGCTTCTCTCTCTCTCTCTCTCTCTCTCTCTGGTGGCAGCGGTGGGATTAATGGAATTTCCCGCATCATGTTTTCCATATAGAGCTCTTGCCACAATTTCACTCTCACAACTAACCTGATGACCGCCGTAGCTCTGCAGACCGAGGAGGCCAGCCAAGGTCAAGAGGGGTCGCCTGATTTGCTCGGGTAGCGGCAGGGAGGAGTGGGAGGAAGGGGAGTAGGCCAACCAACACACCACACCACTCACCACCACACTCACGGTCACCACCACCACCTCCACCACCACAAGCTTCACTGCAAATATGAAGGAGGTTAAGGTTATTTATTTATTATATTTTTATTAATTTATTAGGTGTGGGAATGGAGGGAAGGCAGAGAGTGTGTGAGGGAAGGAAAGTTTTCGGAGCAATGAAGATGTTGAGATGTAGAATGTTTATGAATAGATGAGTGACAACGTGACCTTAGGAGTACAAAGGAAATCAAGCAACAAAAGGTCTAGTGACCCCTCTAGGCTGCTTGTTCTCCAAAACACTGAGGACCAAGTGTCCAAACAGTGGTTTAGAGTGGATAAGGGAACATTGGAAAGGGAACTACTGCCCTGGAACTAATGTCCGTGGCAGGATTAGGAAGTTAGTAGGGGACTGATGGGTTAGTAACATACCACAGTTATAAGTGATCTTTCGTATATCTGGGAAAAAGAGAGTAACGTCTTATATATATGCAATCCTTGATGAATTTGAGGGGGGAAAAAAATATAGTTATTCATTTACAAACGCAGTCAGTCGTGGGTTTGATGCAAGATATTTGTCTAGGCGAAGTTTAAAAGAATCAATGGTGCTGCAGTCTATAACGTCTCAGGGAAGCCCATTCCACAAGTTGACAACTCGATTGAAGAAGAAATTCTTAGATTTGTGTGAGTTAAAAGATTTACCAATAATTTTGCAACCGTTTCCCCGTGTGTAATTAGATTGGTCGATAGTGAAGTACTTACTACTGTTCATATTATCGATGCCTTTGATGATTTTGAACACTTGAATTAAGTCACCTCTTAATCTGCACTGGGTTAAAGGAAATAGATTTAATTATCTAAGACACTCCTCGTATGGTTTGTTCTTTAGGTTAGGTATCATTTTTGTAACTCTACGTTGAACTCGTTCTAGCTTGTCTATATCTTTTTGGTAATAAGGGCACCAGGATTGAACGCAGTATTCCAGAAGAGGGCGGACTAAGGAATTGTAAAGAGTTAGGATAACTTCTTTGGATTTATGCTCAAATGACCTGCCTATAAAGCCAATTATTTTGTTTGCCTTCTTAACAACTTCTGAACATTGTTGACTCGGTTTTAGGTTACTCGATATTGTTACTCCCAGATCGGTTTCTCTTGTCTACACTCTTAAGCCGAGTGCCATTCATCGAATAGTTTGCTTTCTCATTTTGCTATCCGATATGTAGTACTTTACATTTATCGATATTGAAACTCATTTGCCAAATTTGGGCCCAACATGATAACTTATCTAGATTGTGTTGCATATCGTCAACTTGTTCTTTTGAGAGTACGCTATTTGCAATTTATGTATCGTCTGCAAACTTTGAGATTGTACAGGGAGACCCTCATCTATATCGTTGAAGGCTGGTTCCTCCAAAGTAACAGGTTCACTATCGCTCGCCAGGGAAAATTCAACTCCTAAATGGCTAAACATTAAGGGAGAATGGGGTCCAGACAAACCACCTGGAAGGTCGAAACATGGGAGGTTGGCTTCACTGTTTGGCCGTGATGCTCCCGGCCTACCTATTATGAACAAGGTATAATTCCCTACCTAATAGTGGCGTGTGCGAATAGGTGTGCAAATTTACAGACCATTTGATCTAGCCCCTTTTTAAGTTACAGAGGTTAGGAGTCACGATTTCTGGCCTACCTGTAATGAGCAAGGTATATATAAGTCACTACCTACCTAATTACCTACCTAATAGTGACGTGTGCACATGGGAAGAGTCAGCCAGGGAATAGATGATAATATTTGCAGCCCAATTGTTCTGGCCCTTCTTGAGTTACAGAGGTTAGGTGTCACAATTTCTGGACTACCCGGTACCTAAAACCCTTTGAGTACCTGTGATGCAATTTTGTACATGATTTCAGCTTCATGTAAACGATTTTCATTAAGCTTAGGAAAGACATACAGTAACTAAATGGATTAATTGAGATAGTCTGTAACCTTTCAGTGGGAAAGCGTCCTTCTTAAGCTGAATAGGTCCGTACTAACCTAATAGCGGCGTGTGCGAAGGGTTGTGCGCTATGACACTGGAAGCGAAGTGGAGGAAACCCAGGTCCGCTATCAACAGCAGGCACCCCACCGTCATCTTAGCCCCACACTGGCGTACTGGCACCAGCAGGACCACCACACTCAGTAGTGTCAGACCTGTGGATAAGGGTACACACAATGGAGGAGTCAAAGTTAGCGTAAGGGATCGAGTCTGTAACCCCTTGAGAATCATGACTCATTTTAACAGTTAATCTGGCTATCATCAGACAATTTTATTTAGATTTGGATGGGTATATGGAAGTAAGAGGGTCAATTGAGATATTTTGTTATATAATTCCCATAGATCCTTCCTTAGTTGTATAAACTTGTTTATTGATAAGCCAGAATAAACTGTCAAAATCCATCATACTCTTCAAAGGATATATACTTGGCGGTCTTTTTATCACTCATTCAAATGAAGGGACATTAGCTACAGGCAATCTTGCCTTTTTGTCTCCTTCTTATTCATAAAAATAAAGATATACAAGTTTAACCTACAACAAAGTAAGATAACCAACTCACAGACTAGTGGGCCCTTGACCATCCAGGCGTAGGCCGGAGCCAGACGCTTGAGGTATATACTGAACAGATAAGAGCTGTAGGGCTCTGGGCAGCAGTCGTAGTACTTGACCTTCTTCTGAACGTCGGTGCTGACAATCTCCCACTCTGAGGTGCTAATGTTGGTCCCACTCCATCCTACTGCCCGCTTCAGTTTATCCTGGATGATGAGGAAGGATGAGTATGAATTTTGCGGTTTGTGTTCAAGTCACGGATAGAGTTGAGGATTGATTTTGAGTACCAAGTCATAGAACTGTTGGAGTTAATTTTTAGTGGCTTTGGGTTGCTAGTGGATAGCATTGCGAAAGAGAAAGAGAGGTAGAAGGTGAACACATAAGAGCTGTAGGACTTGGGGGCAGCAGTCGTACTTGACCTTCTTCTGAACATCGGCACTGACCCTCTCCCACTCCTATGTGTTCATGTTAGTCCCGCTATAACCTACTGTGCATTTCAATCTGTCATGAAAGAGAGCTAAATGAGATGTTGAAATTGTTTGTCGTTCAGTGATTAGATGAGTAGCCTCGCATATCATGAGTTAATTATTATAGAATAGAATCTCTATATGTACAAAATTCCCTTACCTATCGCTTCATGTTGCGCATCAATAAATCCACGACATTGGAATCATAGACCCAGGATACGATCTTGATTGTGCAGATGTATTCGTTGCGGAAATCAGACAAGTAGCGTAACATAAATTATCAGAAGTTAATTGTTATAGCTTAGACTCTATAGATCTACAAAATTCACTTATTCTTGGCTTCACATTCATGGCTTCACGTTAGGCATAACAAACTCATGAGTTAATTATTATAGAATAGAATCTCCATATGTACAAAATTCCCTTACCTTTCACTTCATGTCGCGCATCAATAAATACACAACATTGGAATCATATACCAGGACCCTATCTTGAGTGTGCAGATGTATTCGTCACGTAAATCAGATGAGTAACATACCATAATAGAAGACGTTAATTATTATACCGGTATCTTTGATTCTTTATATCTATTAAACTCACTGACTCACTTAGCGTGTAAGAGACTATGAGTCTGTGGGTTCAAGGATTGTGTGGGTGAGAATGAAAGTAGCGATACAAACGTGGGTGATTGTGTGTGTATGCTCCGACAGAGGATATACTTGTAAGAAAGAAAGAGGAGTTCTGGGTGAATGTGGAAGCGTGCCTGGATAAGTTTGACAAGAACGAAAGAACATTTCTGATTGGAGATATGAATGGGAAAGTGGGTGATAGGAAAGTTGATGGAGTGGTGGGAGGGTGGGGGGTACCATCAGAGGTGAATGGGAATGGTAGTGCACTTGTGGACGTATGTGTGGGGAGGAGGCTGTGGATAGCCAACATCTTCTTCCGACACAGAATGATACACAGGTACACATTGAAAGTGGTGTGGAAGATGAAGGATAAGGATAAGACAGTGGTGGAACGAAAGGCACGGATTGATTATATATGTGTGGATGAACAAATGAAGAAATCTGTGCTGGATGCTAGGGTGTATAGGGGTATTGGAAGGGATCTGTCTGATCATTATGTAATAGTAGCTAAAATTAGGATAAAAAGAAGTGGGTGAGGAGAGCTGGAGGGAGGCGAGAGGAGGGTGGAATGGCGAGGAGGGTGGAGAGGCTACAGGAGGAGGAAATCAGGGAAGAGTAAAGGAGAGCAGTAGAAAGACGACTAGGTGGGTTCGACCTGGAAGATATGGAGGAAGTGGAGGATATGAGCAAGGTGTTTAAGGAAGAGATATGTGCAGAATGTGAGGAGGTGTGTGGAGTATAAGGAGAAGAGGGAGGCGAGTGAAAGGTACAGCATGGTGGACAGAAGAGGTAAAAATAGCTGTGGAAGACAAGAAGAAAGCGTATAGAGAGTGGTTGGGTAGTAGAGGGAATGAAGATTTAGAAAGGCAGAAACGAGCGAGGTACGTAGAGAGAAAGAGAGTAGTATCAATTATGTACGATTAAGTACGACTGATTGGGTAAGAGGTATCCTCACCAGGATTCGAACACACTCACTCCAGGTATATTTGGGAGAGTCGGGCACCATAACCACTCGGCCATGAGCCGAGTGGTTACGGTGCCCGACTCTCCCAAATATACTTGGAGTGAGTGGGTTCGAATCCTGGTGAGGATACCTCTTACCCAAAGAGAGTAGTGAAGGAAAGTAAGAGAAGAGTAGATGAGGAATTTGGAAGGAATCTGAGAGT
Source organism: Paralithodes platypus (assembly GCA_032716605.1). Taxonomy (NCBI): domain Eukaryota; kingdom Metazoa; phylum Arthropoda; class Malacostraca; order Decapoda; family Lithodidae; genus Paralithodes; species Paralithodes platypus. Next base: position 12,217,579 of record CM064557.1, on the reverse strand, counting down.
AAAATGGAGGGAGTGTAAGAAACTGTTCTGGAAAGAAGTCTAGAAAGTTAGGGAAGTTAGCAAGGGAAACAGTAAGGATGTGAAAGATAAGAATGGGAGAATGCTAGCCGAGAAGCAAGATAGAGTCGAAAGATGGACGGAGTACTTCAACGAGTTGCTAAACGTAAGGACTGGAGCGCCAGCACACATAGTTGGATGGGGTATGGGAGAGAGAAGTAGTGGAGGAGGAGGTGGGGATCAGGAGGTCAGAAGTGTGGGAAGCCATGAAAAGAGTGAAGTTGGGGAAAGCACCAGGAACAGATGGAGTGTGTGGGGAAATAATGAGGTATGGAGGCGAGATAGTGATCAAATGGGTATGGAAAATGTGCAAACTATCATGGGAGAAGGGGAGTGCAAGTGTAAAGTCAGTGAAAATAGGTTAGCCTAAACAGACCTCGGATGCGGAAATACCTTGAGCCGACCAGGCCAAATGGGATATCTCTATTGGTCTAACTGGTATAGTGTCTGCCTCACAACCCAAGGGTCGAGAGTTCAAGCCCCCACCAGGGGTTGATATTTTCGGGAGGTTATTCCCGCATCTAACGAAGTTTAGGTGTGCTGGTAAAATTGTTCAGATGGTTGAGAGTAAGATCGGAGCTCCATAAATCGTCTTTCGGGTATGGTGTAGAAACCAATTCCTACAGGACAAGGAAGGGGATAGGAGAGTACAGGGGGTGTAGTGAGAACTCGCTTGGGTTGGGTTGTGGAGTTGCCGGCCGCTCAAGCGAGTTGCCAACTGGGCCGTTAGTGTGCCTGTCTAGCACAAGGTGCCGTGTATGTGCACTGCTTAGTGAAGTTGACTCACCGTTCGCCTCTCTGACGGACTCCCGGTCGTTTCAGCTCAGGCTTGTTCCTCTCTGTTCGTTCCTCTCTGTTCGGAGCCTTCGCTTCCCGGAAGGTGAAGTAATGTAAAGTCAGTGAAAATAGGTTATCCTAAACAGACCTCGGATGCGGATATACCTTGAGTCGACCAGGCCAAATGGGATATCTCTATTGCCGACTATTGGTCTAACTGGTATAGTGTCTGCCTCACAACCCAAGGGTCGAGAGTTCAAGCCCCCACCAGGGCTTGATATTTTCGGTAGGCTATTCCCGCATCTAACGAAGTTTAGGTGTGCTGGTAAAATTGTTCAGATGGTTGAGAGTAAGATCTGAGCTCCATAAATCCTCTTTCGGGTATGGTGTAAAAACCAATTCCTACACACCTGATGACTGGAAGACAGGCATAATAGTCCCCCTATATAAGGATAAAGGGGAAAGAGGAGTGTGTGGTAACCACCGAGGAATATGTCTTCTAATCGTAGTAGGGAAGGTGTACAGTAGGGTAGTGATTGAGAGAGTGAGAGCGAGAACGGATAAATGGATAGGTGACGAGCAGGGCGGTTTTAGGAAGGGAAGAAGATGTGTAGATCAGATTTTTACCCTGAATTATGTTGTGGAGAAATATCTGGAGAACCAACAAAAGGTGTATGTTGCCTTTATGGACTTGGAGAAGGCCTATGACAGATTGGATAGAGAAGGTATGTGGAAAGTACTTAGAATATATGGAGTAGATGGCAAGTTGCTGAAAGCAGTGAAGAGCATGTATGAGGGTGCAAAGGCGGCAGTATGTGTGGAGAATGAGCAGAGTGAGTTCTTTGACCTGAATGTTGGGTTGAAACGGGGGTGTGTGATGTCTCCGTGGTTGTTTACTGTATATATGGATGGAGTCATGAAAGAGATACAGGGAAGAGCAGTGGATGTTGGTGTATCGCTGCTAAGGGAGGGAAATGAGTGGAAGCTACCTGTACTGCTGTTTGCTGATGATACAGTTCTGATGAGCGATAATGAATGGGAGTTGCAGGGTCTGGTAAATGTGTTTGGATCAGTGTGCGAAAAACGGAATTTGAAGGTAAATACAGGGAAGAGCATGGTTATGGTCTTTGAGAGGGGTGAAGCCACAGAGTGTGAGGTGAAGTTGAATGGTCAGGCTATGGAGATTGTCAGCTCATTTAAGTATCTGGGCAGTGTGTTGAGTAAAGATGGGACTATGGATGAAGAAGTGTGGGAGAGGGTGCAACAGGGGAAGAGGGTTGCAGGAACCTTGAAAGCAGTGATAAAAAATAGGGTGGTCAGTATAGAAGTGAAGAAGTCCTTGCATGACAGTGTGGTAATCTCGACACTGACTTACGGAAGCGAAGCATGAACGTTCGAGAAGAGACTCAGACCAAGAGTGAGAGCGGTGAAAATGAGTTACTTAAGAAGTGCGTGCGGAGTTGCATGGTGGGATAGACAGACGAATGAGGAAGTAAGAAGGAGTTGTGGTGTGGAGGTAGAAGTGCTGGAAAGTGTGAAAAGGAACAACTTGAGATGGTTTGGCCATATGGATCGTATGGAAAGCAAGAGAATGACTAAGAGGGTGTACGAGAGTGAGGTGGAAGGACAAAGAGGGAAGAGGTAGACCGAACGAGAGGTGGAACGATGGAGTGAAGAAGTATATGGATGAAGGCGGTGCTGGTTGGGAGGAGGGGCGTCGAATGACTGGGGACAGAGGTGCATGGGGGACGGTTCGTTTGTGGCCACCCCCTTCGGGGATCACGTCGTCAGGCAATAAATAGATAGATAGACTCACTTAACCTTGGCTTTACGTCGCGCATAAACAAAATCCACAACGTTGGAATCATAGACCCATGACCCAATTTTGAGCGTGCAGATGTATTTGTCTTGTAAACCAGGTGAGAAGTGTAACATAATAGAAGCCGTTAATTGCTATAATGGTATCTGAGAATCTATACATTTACTAAACTCACTGACTTACCTTTGGCTTCACGTCGCGCATCAAAAAATCCACAACGTTGGCATCGTATACCCAGGACCCGATCTTGAGTGTGCAGTTGTGTTCGTCGTGGGGCCAGTAGGTGAGGTCCATGATACAGGTGAAGTGGAGGAGGATGGAGGGCACAAATAACAGGTTACCGTTGGGGTACAGTAGCATGCGGTTCTTCTTGTTCGAAGTTATCAGTTGGCGGTCGGGGTCTCCCCTGGGGATACAAAGTGTAGGTACAATTAGATTAGCATTTAATTTATTTCAGGCGAGCGATACAACGTTCATGTAAAAGTAAATAAGCATTTACTATTTCGGGCGAGCGGTACAAATTTTACGTAAAATTAGATTAGCATTTATTATATCGGGGAAGCAATACAAATTTAATGTAAATTGTAATACTACAAGAGCATTTATTATTTTGGGTGACCATTATGTATGTAAAATTAGTCAACCTATAAATAAATCAAGAGAGTGATAGCGTGCCTGTGACTCACAAGAATATTATAATACTATTGTTGTTGTTGTTGTCGTTCCCTAAGCTGCCTGGCCGAACAGGCCCGAGTCCCTAAGGAAGGCCATGGCCATTGTCGGGCTTTCCCACAGAGTTTTCAAGGAGTGAAGATTGTGTTGTTGGCGTAAGTGATTATGTGAAATGCAGTCTTCTATGATGTGTTTAATGGTATGGGGTGCTGTGTTACATCCCGGGCAGGCGTCGTCGACGGAGACATTCAGTCTCTTCTGATAGCTCAGAAGAGCTGGATGGTGCCTGCATCTTAGCCTGGCCAGGCGGACTCAGAGGATTCAGAAGGATGGATTTCGGGAGGTCGTGCCTGCAGCTGTGTGCGAGAGATATGAGTATGGATAAGTTTCTGGAAGCTGGTATGGGGTGGGCTGGGAGGGAGGGAAGACAGTATTTGTGTCTGATACCGTGTGCTGAGTGTTGTTTTGATATTTCTTGTTGTCTGTGGGTGTGTTGCCATGTAGTGTAGTCGGTGGTGTTGGTTTGTGGAGGCTGCAGCCAGGAATTGAGTGCCTCTCATGTCCAGATGGTCCTTGACTTTGAGGACTTTGGTTTCTTGATGTAGGCGATCTGTAGGTGTAGTAGCTGTGCAGCCTGTGATGATCTTTAGTGCTTTATTTTGAATAGTCTGTAAGGTCTTGTGATGTGTTTCAGCTAGGTTAGAAGCCCAGGCAGGGCTTGCATATTCCATCACTGATCTTATGTATTGTTTGTAAACTGGGTGGTGGTTTCTTTGTTGTGTCCAAATTGTGTGTAGGTAAGTGACCTGAGGGCGTTAAGTCTGGGTGTCAGTTTATTTTTCATGTTTGTGGTATGCTGTTTGAATGTCATTAGAGTATCATATGTTACTCCTAGGATTTTGGGTGAGTGTGTGTGTGTTAGCGGTATGTTGTTTATGGTGAGTTGCTGGGTGTATTAATTTGTGATCTGCTGTCCAGCTCGTGAGGAGGGTTGCGGTGGATTTGGCTGGGGCTAAATTGAGTTTGTTTGTAGTGCACCAGTCATGTAATGAATTGAGATAGGGTTGAAGAAGTGTTGCTGTGTCTGGGTTTTGGTGTGTGTATGTGAGTGTTATGTCGTCTGCATAGGAGGCTATGTTTATTTGGGGTGTAGTTATATCATGCATGTACAAATTGAAGAGTGCGCGCGACAAGACGGATCCTTGTGGGACTCAGTTTGGAAAATTTCTGATTTTTTTTTTTTTTTTTTTTTTTTTTTTTTAAGAGACAATGAACGGAGGAAGGAAAAACACAGATAAAACAAAAAGGTCCATGTGCCTAAAGGCATCCTCCATTCATAAAATGTTTGTAACAACTGGATTTAAACATTTGTAGATTGTAAGTTTGTGGAAAGCAATTCGAGGGAAGTGAATTCCAAAGAGTAGTAGCTCTGGGGATAAATGAATTCTGATAAGCAGAAGTTCTGCATTGTGGAGGAGAAAGTGTAAATTCATGGGCGCTCTCAGCTGCCCTAGTTCTACGGGGAAAGATGTGGAGAGGCGGCACAATTGAAGCAAGTTCCTCGGAACAATTGCTGTGAAAATATCTGTAGAATAATGCAAGGGATGCAACGTTTCTTCGTATGGATAATGTAGGAAGGTCCTGTGTGATTGCAGGGTTATTGATTAATCTAATAGCTTTATTTTGAATTTTGTCCAACTGCCTCAATGCAACCACTCCACTTCCACCCCACAGAGGTGAACAGTAATCCATCTGAGAACGCACATGACTTTTATATATCACGGCCAACTGCTCGTCAGTGAAGAATTCTCGAACTCTGTACAGGAGTCCCAGTTTTTTAGAGGCATTCTTAGCAATGCTTCTAACATAATGTGTCCAGCTCAAGTTAGTAGTTAATGTTACACCGAGAATGTCAATACTAGGGGAAGTGGGAATATTTACATCATTAAATATATGGGAGTCAGTGAGATTCTGTCGGTTAGAAAATTGAATGTACTTGGTTTTCTGTGCATTAAAGGAAACTAGATTCTTTTGTCCCCATCCATTAATTCTAGAAAGGTCCTGGTTCAGAGAAATTGCAGTGTTTATTTTTGAATTTATAAGATCGGGTTGGGTGAAAGAATTGGTAAATGTGAAGGAACTGTGGAGTGTTGAGTCATCTGCGTAGGAATGTATTGGATTATGAGTGGTAGATATGAGATCATTGATATGAATGAGGAACAGAATTGGGGCCAAAACTGATCCCTGGGGAACACCAGCATTTATTGAGTGAAATTGAGAATAAAGGCCATCTACCATTACACGTATTTTTCTGTTATGATGATGCTAGATGACTGACTGGCAAAAGATACGTGTGCACATTTGCCTGCTAGGAAGTTGGCCAGCCACATTTTTGTGTTGTTGCGCATGTTTGTGTCTATATTTTGTTTGTTAGGTTGTGGTGGGGGATGGCATCGAAGGCTTTACTAATGTCGAGTGTGGCAAGTAGTAATCTGTGTGGTGGTCTGGCTGAGTTGATGCCGTCAAATGCTCTTTGTGTAAGGTCTGTAAGAAGAGTGTTTGTGGAGTGCAGTGGCCTGAAGCCATGTTGTGTTAGAGCTAGGGGTAGAGCATGTGTGGTCAGTTGTAGTACAAGGCATTCTATGACTTTGGAGAGGGTGCCAAGGAGTGTGATAGGGTGGTGTGAGGAGGGTAGTGTGGGGTCTTTGTTGGGTTTGGGGAATGTAATGATGACACCATGCTTCCAGATGTCTGGTATTGTGTTGTGTGAATAACTGTAGTTTGATATGTTAGTGAGTAATTGTATGCCTTGTGGTCCTAGATGTCTGAGGTGTATGTTGCTTATGTTGTCTAGGCCACAGGCGGGTGAGTGCTTGAGATTGTTGATGATGTGCTTTGTCTGGTTGTTGGTGAAGGGTGCATAGTCAGGGTCTGTGGGGAATTGTCTCTTACGTCGGATGACACGTCGGTCGTCTTTATGGGGTTTTAGGTGGCTGACATGAGAGAAGCGATTAATGAGAGTGTTTGCTTGTTGTTTATATGAAGGAGTAAAGTCTGTAGTTGTGATTGCAGCATGTGATTGTGTTGTGTTGCTGTTGGAAAGTGTGATGCTGTTTAGTGTTTTGTAGAGTTTTTGGGGGTCTGTTTTGTGATCAAGTGTTTGTAGGTAGTTATTCCAATTTAGTGTTTGTTGTTCTTGTATTTTGTTGTTAATCTGTGTGTTGAGTGCTTGGATTTTTTGTGTGATGTCCTGTGTGTCGGGTGCTGGGGAGTGCTTCAATGTGTCGCGTTGTCTGATGAGGTTTTGAAATTCTGGTGAGAAGTTGGGCTTGTGTCTTTTTCTGTTACCTCTTGGAATGTGTTTCTTGTCAGCATTTTGGATAATTGTGTTGAATGTGTGGACAGCATTGTTGATGTTAGTGATAGGTGCGCTGTTTAGGGTTTCAAAGTGTTGTTCCGTCTCGTTTGTGAAAGCTTCCCAGTTGGCTCTTTTGTAGTTGGTGTAAGTGTAGCTGTGGCTAGCTGGGGTGAGTCTGGTTGTGGTGGTGTTATATTAGCCAGTATTATAAACAGTACAATAGGTAGCGCTAACGAACTTGACTACAGTCTTGATCCCTGACCAGTTTGTAACTCAAAAAGGCCTAGAGCAAACTGGCTGTGAATATCCACACCTATTTCCTGGTGGGTTCTTCCCAAATTATAGAAATGTCAGCCCGGTTGCTTCCATTCATTGTGTGTTATAAGACGTTAAGGTGTCAAGATTATTGTCAAGTTCGCTGGCACTACCTATAGTATAAAAAGAGAGAGAGAGAGAGAGAGAGTATATGATAATTGAGACTAACCCGTTGCATATAGTAAAGTCTGGCATCCACACAGTGCCTGGCGCCAGAGTGAGGTGGGCGAGGGTGCTGTACTGGTGTGTGTGAGTGTGAGTGAGTGAGTGAGTGTGAGAGAGAGAGAGAGAGAGAGTGTGTATAATAATAGAGACTAACCCGTTGTATATGTAAAGTCTGGCATCCACACAGTGCCTGGCGCCAGAGTGAGGTGGGCCAGGGTGCTGTACTGGTATGTGTGTGTGTGTGTGTGTGTGTGAGTGTGAGTGTGAGTGTGAGTGAGTGAGAGAGAGAGAGAGTGAGAGTGTGTATAAAAATAGAGACTAACCCGTTGTATATAGTAAAGTCTGGCATCCACACAGTGCCTGGCGCCAGAGTGAGGTGGGCGATGGTGCTGTACTGGTCCTTGTCCCAGGTCAGCCGGGGGTCATACCAGTCCTGTGTGGGGGGAAGGGAGGGCGAGGTCATGGTCCTTAATATTAACCCTTTGAGGATCAAGACGTGTTTTGACTGATTATTCTTGCTATCATTAGATGATTGTATTCATCTAAAGAGTTAATTGAGATAGTGTTTATCCTTTTGATTTCTATATGGCCTTCCTAAATTGCAAACAATCGTCTAATGATAACCAAATTATAATCTAAAAATTTGTGTTAGATCCTCAGGGGAATAATGGATATTTCTGATATCAAATGATTAACATTATTTAGCATATAGATCAGGTTAAATTATGTTGTATATTCGAATACAGGTTAAGTCTATTTGTGCTAAGGGGTATTCTTTTTTATCTCCCCTGGTTCGCTCCATTAGTTTGGATATTGGAAGACGTTTCACTCCATTAGATTGGCTATAGTAAGACGCTTCACCCCATTTAGGTGCTGATAATTTTTCTGGGCCATCTTCAGCGAGCCTGTAACTTAAAAGAATTGAGCTTCGGCCGGTAATACATTTTTTGCTATCGAAAATGTACAATTTTATCTTGAAAGGGGTTGGTGGGCTTTTTTTTCCAGGTTTTGTTAGCCTAGGGAACAAACTAAAATACATTGCTCGAAAATGGAAGAAAATAAGCAAAACCCTCAATAATAATTAAACCAAAATTTTTAATATCCTAATAAACCCCAAGACGTTATACATACCATCGTCAGCCAGGCGTTGATCTTCAAACGGTGGGTTTCTTCGTTCTGTGGAAGAAATACTAGGATGATTAATTAGATAATACGTTTGTTATACTGTGTAATACAATATATGTTGGGCTCAATATTCGAAATTGTTTGTTGAGCTTTTTTATAACAATCAGAAAACGAAGCTCAAAATGTATCAAACTTTAAGTACGGTACCGTCAAAGGGGGTAATTGTGGACACCTGGGGCAACTGAGGACAGTTCATTAAAACCTTAATTATAATTCCACAATTATAATGTCGACAATTAATCAATATTTAGCAAACTTAACCTAGCATAGCCTTCCAGAGCCTTCGCTAATATAACATAACATAAGGGAACCGAAATGAGCACGATGTACTGGTTCGGCTCGGTGATTTAGTTAAAATAGGACTTCAGAGGCTATCAACCCTATTGGATTATTAAGCCAGCACACTGTAAGTCAAGAATAACGTCAGGACTGGAGCCTCTCTGCGAGAACTCCAGTCCATTCTGGCTCAGTGATTTAAGGTGGTGAGACTAAAAACAATGATACTGACTATTAGAAGGTACTGGATTTGAAAGGCTGCCATATGCATGTTGTTTTTATCGGAGGATTATTATTATTATTATTATTATTATTATTATTATTATTATTATTATTATATACGGTACTGACCATCTAAAGGTACTGTTATTATTATTATTATTATTATTATTATTATTATTATTATTATTATTATTATTATATACGGTACTGACCATCTAAAGGTACTGTTATTATTGTTATTATTATTATTATTATTATTATTATATACGGTACTGACCATCTAAAGGTACTGTTATTATTGTTATTATTATTATTATTATTATTATTATTATTATTATTATTATTATTATTATATACGGTACTGTTATTATTGTTATTATTATTATTATTATTATTATTATTATATACGGTACTGACCATCTAAAGGTACTGTTATTATTATTATTATTATTATTATTATTATTATTATTATTATTATTATTATTATATACGGTACTGACCATCTAAAGGTACTGTTATTATTGTTATTATTATTATTATTATTATTATTATGGATAGTTTTTGATAAAATTATTACTATACTTACCATTTGAAGGTATTGGATCTGAAAGGCGCCCATAGAGACGTTGTTTTTATCCGAGGGCAAAGCCTCTCTGTGGTAATTAGTGAACAGCTTCTTACGGAGGGCCTCCTCCTGCCGGGCGTGGGTGTCGTCCCCTTCACCTGTAAAGGGATAGGGTCAGGATGGACTGCCAGGGAACACATTAAGAGCATGTTTTTATTAATTTATGTATTTGTATGTAGGCTATGGGGCTGAGACATGGGCTCTGAAGAAAAAGGAGAAAAGAAAGCTGGATGTGATGGAGATGAGCTGCTTGAGGAGTATGTGTGGAGTTTAAGGTAGGTTCACACATAGGCGAGTCGGAGCGCAACTCCAACGCGAGTGATGATTTTTTTGCACTCGCCAATGATTATCCCAAATTCGCCGACACTCGCCGACACTCGCACAGACTCGCGTGGACTCGCGGTGGACCGCGTAGACTCGCGAACGGCGCCAAAATTTTTGTGCAGACACAAAAATTGGAGAGTCAAGTGCGAGTAGGACGCCGACTCGCGTAGACTCGCGTTGACTCGCATAGACTCGCGTAAACTCGTGTAAACTCCTGTAGACTCGTGTGACACTCATGTAGACTCGCGTGACAGTCACGTTGTACTATTTAGAAATTTGATGATCGCGAGTCTACATGAGTGTCACGTGAGTCTACATGAGTGTCACACGAGTCTACATGAGTGTCACACGAGTCTGTTTATATTATCAACAAAAATCGTAGCAGCGAAACGACTGCACCTATGGCTTTCATATTTTTACCACATGTACCTTACCCTTTTGGCTACCCACAAAAAAAATCCCAAATTCCTCCTCCCACCCACTCGCTGACTGTCGGTCCCGTCAGAAGGAAAAAATAGGAAAATCTGTGGCGGCGAAACGACTACACCAATCGGTTCCATATTTGTGTGACAAGTCCCTTACCCTTCTGCCTTCCCCCCACCACACCCCCAACCGCCTCCCACCACCCACTTCCAGCGTATTCGTACGAAGATAAGGAAAAAAAGGAAAATCTGTGACGGCGAAACGACTGCACCAATCGGTTCCATATTTGTGTGACAAGTTCATTACCCTTCTGCCTTCCCCCCACCACACCCCCAACCGCCTCCCACCATCCACTTCCAGCGTATCTGTACGAAGATAAGGAAAAAAAGGAAAATCCGTGGTTGCGAAACTACCTTACCAATCGGCTTCATATTTGTAACATGAGTCAATTACGCTTCTACCTTCCCCACACCATCCCCCAAACCACCCTCCCACCACCCTCCTACCCATACATAATAATAATGATGTGGAATATATGCAAAGGATAATTATATGATGACAAATAATAATATACAGATTGATATCCAACATGAAATATAAATAAATACAAGATATAAATTAAATAGAATATACACTCCTGTTAACTTCCTGTAGACTCGCGTTCATCTCGTGTAAACACGTGTAAACTCATGTAAACTCCTGTGACACTCATGTAGACTCGCACTATTCGTACCCTGGAATTTGACCGTTATTTTTCAAATTTTGGCGGTGCGTGTTGGGGTCATGTTAAACTCGCCAACACTCACGTAAACTCGCGTAAACTCGTGTAAACTCGTGTAAACTCATGTTAAATTCGTGTTAAATTCGTGTTCTATGCGTGTTTACTCGCATCAGCTGCTACTCGCGTTGGGTTCGGGCTCCATCAACGGCGATTTGCGGCGAGTGTGACTCGCGTTGGCCTCGCCCTCCGACTCGCCTATGTGTGAACCTACCTTTACTCGGTGAGACGGATTGATGAATGAAGAGATACGTAGGAGAGTGGGGCAGCAGGAAAATTTGTCAGCCAGAGTGGACAGAAGGGTGCTGAGCTGGTATGATCATGTTGAACGAATGGGAGATGAAAGGCTTACAAAGAAAATATGTGAGTCAGGTACAAGGGGAGATAGAAGGGCAGGAAGACCCCCATTGAGATGGAGAGACTGTTTAAGAAAAGCTTTGGATGATAGAGGAATGACTATAGATCAGGCAGGGGAAGTGGTGGTGGACAGGAGTGAATGGAGAATGCTTGTGAATAGTTGAGTGAACACGTGGTCATTTGGAGTAAGGGGTCCGGCGCAAGTTGGACTAGATAATAGTCCATCAGGCGCCTGGCCCGGGGAGACGATTAATATGAAGGGTGCGCCTGGAAGTGTGGTGGGAGGGCTTGTGGCTTTGGCTCCGCTGCATGTCTGCCTGCCGAGATCGGAACCTCTCCGGATGGTCGGGGGCCGGGGGAGTGCTGGAGCGACCTTGGTGGCCCTGGTCTCTGGGTCTTCTCCTGGGTGACCTAGATGTGTGTGAATTTGTGTTTTTTATCTGTGTTTATTCATTGTTTTATGTTGTTTTTGTGTTTTCCCTGTTCTTGCTCTGTCTTGAGTCGGCTACCCCCAAAATGGGGATTGGGCCTGAGCATATAGATAGATAGATAGATAGATGTATTTGTTATTATTACCGGAATATATATTTGTTTTAGTTTGCTCCCTAGATAAATTTGTATATTTTTCGGTAGGAAAATGTTCCGGCCATAAGGCCTCCTATATTACAGGCTCGTTATCGCTTGCCAGGTATATGTCGACACCTAAATGACACGAAAGGTCATACTATTGATAAAGAAAGGGGCGAAAGTCTTTAAATTTGAAAACTAATGGGGCTAAACATGAAACAGACCGGGTTTCAGAAAAAACATTTACTCCCCATTAACAAGGGGATATATATAGGTGTTATAGTGTATTCATTAGATGTAGGCCAGACATCTTAACCACTAATCTCTATAACTCCAAAACGACTAGAGTAATCAAGCTAATATTGCTACCATTTGGGAAGAGTCAGTTAGGCAAATTGGGAATGGGTGTGAAAATTGACAAGCTATAATTTGCTCAAGCCCTTTTTAATGCTACATAGGTTAGATGCCAGGATTACTGTCCTATACCTATTATGAAGGAACTATAGTGCAGGGTAATACACGAAAGGACATCATTACATACAACACGGAGAGTTAAACAAAAATAATAATAAAACAAAAAATAGGCCTGTACAGTCGGCCTAATAAGTGATGTATCGGCACCAATTATGTTTTGATCAATAATTGGTATCGGCAATATTTACACATAATTTCTTCTTTTTGGGTGAGATGTACAAACATGCTCCTACACTTACCCACCCTATTCAACTTCTGACAGACATTATTACAGCACAGAGCGAGTCAAACGTAATGGCCGCTGAGACATGACTTATTAGCACTACCGTACTTCGAGAGGGACCATTAACCCGTTTTGGCCTGAGGGTGGTCTTTTGGGATCTCCACCCTTTTGCTCCATTAGTTTGGAGAGTTTGAAACGTTTGACCCCATTAGTTTTGCAATAATATGATGCTTCACCCCATTCAAGTGTCTAGTTTTTGTATGGGCGAGGATAGCGAGCCTATAAATTAAAAGAAAATGGCTTTCGGCCGGGACATTTTTTCTATCGAAAATTGTACAAACTTAACATGAAGGGGATCTGGAGAGGCTTATTATAGTTGGAAGAAAGTCTGGGAAGCCGATTATGTTAGCTTATCCCATAACATATTTAAAATCTACCGACTTCCAATTTGGATGCAATGAGGAAAGTAAGGTAATGAGAGAGAGAGAGAGAGAGAGAGAGAGAGAGAGAGAGAGAGAGAGAGAGAGAGAGAGAGAGAGAGAGAGAGAGAGAGAGAGAGAGAGAGAGAGAGAGAGAGAGAGAGAGAGAGAGAGAGAGAGAGAGAGAGAGAGAGAGAGAGATCTTACCTTTCACCATCATCAGCATCACCACCACCACAGCTATCCTCATTACAGTCATCATCTCTGTAAGGATACAAACGCAATAATGTTACAAATATTAGCCTATTAAAGGGGTAGGTGTTATTAATCTATGTATTTCTGTATTTATGTATTAATTAATAGGCTTCCATCAAGCTTAATAGGCTTCCATCAAGCTTAATAGGCTTCCATCAAGCTTAATAGGCTTCCATCAAGCTTAATAGGCTTCCATCAAGCTTAATAGGCTTCCATCAAGCTTAAACAAAAACATCCTCACGATCCCCCTTCGAGAGACATTTGTACATTTATTTTGGTCGGTTCTTTCAAAACTACAGGCTCGCTATCACTCGCCAGGATATGTTTTACACCTAAATAGCACGAAAGGTATAAATATTGACAAAGAAATGGGCCGAAAGGTCTTAAAATCGACAAACTAGTGTGGCAAACAGCTAAACATCTGAAAGCTAATAGTGCCTAACATGAGGAAGAAGGGGGAGGGGGGGGGGGTCTAGAAAAACGACACACCTCCCCTTACACCTTTCAGTACCAGAGAGAGATTTCCTTTATATTTATTTCTGGTTATTATTATGCGATGTTATTCAGTTTAGGAAGGACTTCTAGCAATTATACGGTTCAAACTCTCTCCATTAACCCTTTCTGGGTTTTTTAATTGTATTCTACCTATATTTAGAAGATGTTGTGCAGTTTCAGAAGGATCTGTGGTAGTAAAAAGGGTTAAGTGAGATAGTTCGAAGCCCGTTAGTTGCTGGAAGCCCTTTTGAAACTGAATAAAATAGTCTAATAGTACCGGTAGCAATAATATAATTAGAGAGACGTCACCTATACACAAGGGGTTAACCTCTGTCACTACCACAGACCCCTAGTCAACTGCATACAATCATCTAAATATAGTTAGAATAAAACCCCAAAAGAGGTCACTGGTACTGAAAGGGTTAACCCTTTCAGTACGATGACGTAATTTTACGCCATATTCTGGTTATCATTAGTCGATTTCCTCTAGCTTATAATCTACCTCTAGGACTTAAGTGGAGGTTTCTAGTTTGTTTCCTACTCCTCCAGCAATCTTAAAATTTCACCCCCTTGACCCCCTTTCAAGATCAATTTGTACATTTTTCGGTAGAAAAATGTCCCGGCCGAAGGCCGATTACTCTTAAATTACAGGCTCGCTATCGATCGCCAGGATAAAATCGACATCTAAATGGCACGAAAGGTCTTAAAATTGACAGAATGGGGCGGAAATTCTTAAAAAACACCAAACTAATGGGGCAAACGTCTTAAAATCTCAAAACCAATGGGGCTAAACATGAGGGAGAAAGGGGTCAAGAAAAAAGTCCCTCAAGTGGATATCTCCCTTTAAAGTGGTCAACACAATCTCAGTACACCCTCACAATAACATAGGTCCTTCTTTACCCATTCAGTACCGGTAACGTCCTTTGAACTTTAATCTGGCTACTATTAGACCATTATAGTCAGTCTAAAAAGAGCTTAAAGCAATTAACAGGCTTCGAACTATCTCATTTAACCTCTTTAACCTCTTAACCTTTATTTATGGTGATGGGCTGGTCTATCAGAGTGAGAACTGAGCGATCTCTGCCATACCCATAGCTTACTCTGACTGTTCCTTTTACTTATATATTTTCTAGATCTCGAGTGACGGCGTCTCTTTCGTGGATTGATCTCCCAATCTACCAAGATTGGAAGCCAAAGCATCACATTTTTCCCTTGCCCCTCAACTTTCTCTTCATAATTGCTGAGGGGCACAGGGCCCTGGGTGGGGCTTTGGTTTCCCGGGCGTTTCTGCACGCTCCTCGCCATGGAGTGGCTTCGGTCACCCAGGCTTTATTGTGGTCGGCAGGGAGGCTTCTGTTGGGGCACTCGGTTATGGCCTTGGCCGTACTCGGGGCGTGGGGGCTGTTCTGGCTAAACAGCCCCAACGCCCCGAGTACGGCCAAGGCCATAAGGCAGCTTGGGGAACAACAACAACAACAACAACCTCTCTTACTACCACATATCCTACTTAAGCTGCAGAAAATCGTCTAAATATAGATAGAATATAAATACAAAAGATTTCGCCGGTACAGTCGGGGTTAAGCACATAAAATCGTCTAAGTGTAGCCATAATTAAAGGTAGAAAGGCGTCATCGTGGTGAAGGATTACGGGGAGATGGGTCGTTTTTCTGGTCCCCCATCTTCCTCATGTTTAGCCCCATTCATTTTTAGATTTTAAGACGTTATGCCCATTAGTTAGGCGATTTTAAGACCTTTCCTCACATTTTGATTGTCATTATTAAGACGTTTCGTGTCATTTAGGTGTCGGTTTTTTCCTGACGAGCGATAACGACGCTGTAATTTTAGCCCTTTCATACTTCGGGGGTTGCCGTTTAGTATTCAGAAATAGAGTTTTCCTAATCTTATAATTACCTTCCCAAAATTAGTTTTCTGCCCACAAATCGCTCAAAGACACCTGCAAAGGTTGAAGTAACTAAACTAAAGGTTTATAAACACCCCTGATGGTCACATAGGTTACTAAAGTATTCATATTATCACCAACCCACCAATCAACTTACAAATAAACCTAATTAACCAGTTCAGTACCACGGACGTCCTTTTCATCATATTCTGACTACTATTAGACGATTATATTCAGCTTAGGAAGGACCTCTAACAATAAAAAAAAAAGGCTTCAAAATATCTCAACCTACCCTCTTAACTACCACAGATCCTTACTAAGTTGCATAATATCGTCTAAATATAGCTAGAATAAAACATAAAACACGGCGTTGGTACTCAAAGGGTTAATGAAACATGTGGTACTCCATGGATTCGAACCTAGGATATTCACACCGAAATTCTGCGCACTATCCATCTGAAACACCGCAATCGCGTTCTGGTACGCGAAAGGGTTAAGATGAGCCAAAAATAGTACAATTATTTTGAAGGGAGTTTCTTAAAGCTGGTTAGAGGTCTAGGGAGGAAATTAAAAACAAATATAAAAAAACATTAATAAATTATTAAATAAATATAATTCTAGACTAATAATTATAATATAATTATAATCGTTATAATTATAAAATGATAATTATACAGTTGACCACGTAAATTGATATCCACTCTGTGACTTTATATATGGAAGGAAACATAGTATGGTTAACCCCATATGTACCGGCACCGTCCTGTTAACTTGATTCTGGTTACTATTAGAAGATTGTATTTAGTTTCAAAAGGGCCTCCAGCAATTAAGAGGCTTCGAACTATGTCACTCAACCCTTTTTTAATACCGCAGATCCTTTTTAAACTGCACAAAATCCTCTAAATATAGCTAGAATAAAATACAAATAAACGTCGCCGGTACAAAAGGGGTTAAAAGAATAATTTACTATGCAACCGTTAATTGGCCATATGTTGTAACTAATGCGTAGGAAAATACGCTTTGAAGGGGGGTTCCTTGACTTTTCTGGCCCCCCTTCTCCCTCATGTTTAGCCCCATTAGTTTTCAGATTTTAAGCAGGCTGGGAAATTAGGTATAGCCCGGCAGCCCGGACATGGAGCCGGGCTAGTGATTTTCAATGTTAGTCTGCCCGGCAGTTGCCCGGGGGACAAGTGAAAGTGTGTAATACTTCCTTACATAACTCTTCAATAAACTATATACATACATATATAATATCAAATACCGGTATATAATTAATGTAGGAAAACATCGCTGCGGTAACCCTTTAATAGACGGAGTCTGAGACCGACGACACTCGGTGTGCGGTGACCCTTAAGTAAACAGTAAACAGCTAATCGGTTGTCCAATACTATACTGTCAATATTGATTTATATCAGATGCAATAACAACACAAGAATCAATAAACAGATAAAGAAAACAAAAACGGCGTTGTTTGCATGTATTCATTCTTTTTCTAGTTTCCTCCCTAGACCTCCATCAAATTTAAAGAAAACATCCTTTAGATCCCCCTTCTAGATTAATTTGTAGCCTACATTTTCGGTAGAAAAATTTCCCGGCCTAAGGCCGGTTCTTCCAACATTACAGGCTCACTATTGTTCGCCAGGGAAAAAATTGACATCTAAATAGCACGAAAGGTCTAAATATTGACGACGAAATGGAGCGAAAGGTTTTAAGATCGACTAACTAATGGGGCAAATATCTTAACATCTGTAAACTAATGGGGCTAAACATGAGGGAGAAAGTGGTTCAGAAAACCGGCCCATGTCCCCTTAAGCTTGTAGATGGTGTTGGTGGCATAGTTGTTGGTCAGTGGTCAGTGTTATACTATAAGCCATAGATACTGGTTGTAGGGTAGCAGATTGGCATCGTCTGCACCTACGCTTGTCTCCACTTATTACCCGATATCGGTGTGCAGTTTTATTATTTGTTCTATTTCTCCCCATTTTAATGTTAATAATTCCGATCTTCAAAAAATCGGGCTATTTGGGAATTTTGGATTATTCGTGTTCGAATTATCAGAATTTTGCTGTAACAGACTATTTGACAGACAGACACATCTTCCTTAACCCCTTCTGTACCGGCGACGTGTTTATAATTTCTTTCTAGCTAGATTTATACTATTTTGTGCAGTTTAAGAAGGATGTGTGCTGTTATAAAAAAGGTCAAGTGAGATAATTCGAAGCCTGTTAATTGCTGGAGGCCCCGTTTAAACTGCATTATATAATTTAATAGTAGCCAGAATATATTGAAATGGACGTCACCGGTAATGAAGGGGTTAAGTCAGTGTTGTGATTTAATATTCAGTATAGCCGTAAACTCTCTCTCTCTCTCTCCCCGGTATACGTCAATAATGAACTATGAATTTGTAATGTGATGCCATAGACCAAGGCTGCCTGTTCCTAGAAATGTTATTCGCCGTATTCAACTTATTAGGTCTGCGCGTGAAGCAAAGGAGGCTGTTGTTGTTCTGGAATTGAAAATTATTTTGGATCGACGTCCACATCGACACCCTATTTGGGGGAAGCGAAGGATCTCAAGGGCTTACACAGTCCTTCTTCTTCTTCTTGTTAGGGCAACGCTTATTGAAAATTGCAATTTTTCGGTTATTACTGAACCAAATTTAATTATTGTTTTCGTGCATATACTCTGATTTATCCTCTAGGCCCTAACGGAGCCCTTTTTGTTTTATTTGGTCCTGTGCGTCGCGCTACGCACCTTGGAGTTAACACGACCACACGAACCTATACTGTAGTCTGCTTTGACTTGTAAAATTGAATATTGCTAGTCGTGAAGTTTTGTATTGGGGAGATTGTAGGCACCAGTCGAGCAGGACAGTACCCAGGGGAGGTCACATAGCCATATGATAACGAGTTACTGGAACTCCTGCTTCATTTGCCAGGCTTCCCCCACTTTTTCTATAGGTGCCTCACCTACACAGAGAGTAATCCAGCTAACTCTCATAGACACTTACTATTCATTGAATCATTTCACTACACTTAAAAATCACACCACACTTCTTTCCAACACACCTAAATTTCATCTAACGTACTGTACCGTGATTTTAGGTGATATGTTTGTGAATGTATGTGGTACTTAGCGAGCGAAATGTCTTACAGTGTATCAGGGCAAGTACAAGATATGTCAGGGCAAGTAAATTTCAGAAGTCACTAGCCCGGGGCAAGTAGATCTGCAACACTAATTTCCCAGCCTGATTTTAAGACGTTCGCCCCATTAGTTTGGCGATTTTTTGACCTGTCAACCCATTTCTTTGTCAATGTCAAGACCTTTCGTGCCATTTAGGTGTCGATTTTCTCCTAGCGAGCGATAGCGAGCCTGTAATTTAGGAGGAACATTTTTCTACCGACAAATGTACACATTTATCTCGAAAAGGGTCTTGGGGGTATTTTTAAAGTTTAATGAAGATCTTGGGAGGAAACTAAATATATGAATATAAATATGTGCATGAACAAATGAATATAAATATGTGAATGAACAAATGAATATAAATATGTGAATGAACAAATGAATATAAATATGTGAATGAACAAATTAATACATATAGATACAAATCTCCCCTTAAGCCGGTGTCACACGAGCTCTTTTTACGTCAATTTGTAAGGACAATTGTAGTTTGGCAGCTTCAAAATTTAAGTTATTAAGGAACACTCCGTTCTTAACATCAATCATCCAATACAAACCCCAATGCACTAGAATAAACTAATGGAAGCATATGATACTGTCAGGATTCGAACTCGGGACACCACACCCAGAACATAAGCATCTAATCCATAGCATCACCAACACAGTTAAAGATTAAGTATACGATCACGATTAATATCCATTTTCGAATTTTGGAAATTAATCTAATCATGTACTTAGGCCCAACTGCATTATATATAACGTAATGTTTTAGTGAGAGGGAAGAACGATGAATGGGGCCAAGATCACTAGAAATCAACCACCTTATATAATCAACTTTCAGTCTAGTTTCTGATGCCAATGTGAAAGAGCCTCAAAATAATAGGAAAACACTTGCTCGTGGAAAATTGCCGAAAAAAGCGCTCGTGTGACACTATAGTCTGTTTCCTATCAGATCAGATCAGATGAAGGTATTGAGGGATAAGCCTTTACAACGGCACCTCGTATCTACATTCTACTTTTCCTATTTTTCTGAAGAGTGTAGAGAGGGGAGAAGGGGTGTTGGAGTGGCTTTGTTATGTGTGTTTAGTCTGTATACGTCGTCAGGATGTCCCCTGACTGGGTGCGAGCATGTGAAACATGTTTCTATTAACTCACGGTAAATTGCAAAGTTCTCATCAAGATTTCTCAGTTATTTTGAGGATTATGAAGTGAAATATGGTGTTAATTATATGTACTTGGTCTTAATATGATGCAGACACATAGTAGTTTCATATTTTTCCATTAAGTAACGAGAAATTAGCTGCTAAGGGATTCAATTTATCGTCAGGTGAAAAGGAACCAGAGTATAGTTTTACGTAATTTACCCCCCCTTCCTCATTCTCCTGGATATTGATTTCCTCCTTTGTCTGTCTGTCAATATATCTGAGCACTACACGTTTTCTGGCAATTTTCGAGGAGCAAGTTTTTTCCGAGCACGTTTTCTGGCAATTTTCGAGGAGCAAGTTTTTTCCGAGCCCGTTTTCTGGCAATTTTCGAGGAGCAAGTTTTTTCCGAGCACGTTTTCTGGCAATTTTCGAGGAGCAAGTTTTTTCCGAGCACGTTTTCTGGCAATTTTCGAGGAGCAAGTTTTTTCTGAGCCCGTTTTCTGGCAATTTTCGAGGAGCAAGTTTTTTCCGAGCACGTTTTCTGGCAATTTTCGAGGAGCAAGTTTTTTCCGAGCACGTTTTCTGGCAATTTTCGAGGAGCAAGTTTTTTCTGAGCCCGTTTTCTGGCAATTTTCGAGGAGCAAGTTTTTTCCGAGCACGTTTTCTGGCAATTTTCGAGGAGCAAGTTTTTTCCGAGCACGTTTTCTGGCAATTTTCGAGGAGCAAGTTTTTCCGAGCACGTTTTCTGGCAATTTTCGAGGAGCAAGTTTTTTCCGAGCACGTTTTCTGGCAATTTTCGAGGAGCAAGTTTTTTCCGAGCACGTTTTCTGGCAATTTTCGAGGAGCAAGTTTTTTCCGAGCACGTTTTCTGGAAATTTTCGAGGAGCAAGTTTTTTCCGAGCACGTTTTCTGGCAATTTTCGAGGAGCAAGTTTTTTCCGAGCACGTTTTCTGGCAATTTTCGAGGAGCAAGTTTTTTCCGAGCACATTTTCTGGCAATTTTCGAGGAGCAAGTTTTTTCCGAGCACGTTTTCTTGCAATTTTCGAGGAGCAAGTTTTTTCCCGTACTCTTTTCAGGCTCTTTCGCATTGGAATCGGAAACTAGATCGAAGGTGATTATGTTTGGTAGTTAAGGGGGGTGACCTGTTTTTGTTCTGTCCTTTTCTATCTTTCTCTGGCTTGTATCCATTTGGCCCCATTCAGCCTACTGTTTAAAGACGTTTATCCCCATCCAGGTGTCAATTTCTTACTGGTGAGTGGTAGCGAGCCAGCATATTTTGAATTTTTGTTAGACAGCAGGCTAAATTTGTACATTTTTCGATAGAAAAATGTCTCCGGCGAAGCCGGATTTCTTCATATAATGCTGGCTCGCTATCGCTCGCCAAGAAGAAATCGACACCTAGATGGGGATAAACGTCTTAAAATAGTTGGCTGAATGGGGCCGAATGAATACAAGCCAGAGAAAGAGAGAAAAGGACAGAAATAACAAAAAGCAGGGCACCCCCCTTAATTTAACTTAAAGGGGGTAGTGGTTATTGTTTGGTCTTGGTACAGTATATATGTTTGTGTCTATGTAGTAGTTTCCTGGCTAGGCCTCCAACAAGCGTAATAAAACACCGCCTAGACCCTCTTTCAAGATAAATTTTGTACATTTTTCGGTAGAAAAATGTCCCAGTCAAAGGCCGTTTCCTCTAAAAATTACAGGCTCGCTATCGCTCGCCAGGGAGAAAAGCGACACTCGAATGGCACAAAAGGTCTTAACATTGACAAAGAAATGGGGTGAAAGGTCTTAAAATTCGCCAAACTAATGAGTCGAACGTCTTAAAATCTGAAAACTAATGTAGCTAAACATGAGGGCGAAGGGAGACAAGAAAATTGACCCTTCCCCGCCTTAAATCTTGAAGCGGCCAGACAAAAAATCCTCGTAAAAATTGCCATAAAAATCGTTCGTGTGACACAGCCTATATTCTCCTGGAGATTGATTTCCTACTGTGTCTTATAATCTCAGTACAAATGGGGCTAAACATGAGGGAGAAGCTAGAACTCAAGGACAACACTAAATCTATTTGAGTACAGTAGTGCTAATAAGTCACGTGTCAGCTGTCAGTAGGTTTGGCTTGCTCTGTGCTGTATTAATGTCTGTCAGATGTTGAATATGGTGGTTAATTGTAGGACCATGGTTGTATATCTCACTCAAAAAGAAGAAATCATGTGTAATTATTGCTGATACAAATTATTGATCGAAATATACTTGGTGCCGAATCCTCACTTATTTGGCCGACTGTACCTCTTCCTTGTCATTCGGCTTAACCATGCACGTGTTGTATTTATATTGGCGAGCGATAGAGAGCCTGCAATTTAGGAACACTGGGCGAGAGGGGGAGATTTGTATTTATCTATATATTTTGTTTAGATTCCTACCTAGACCTCCATCAACCTCATAAAATATTCCCTAGACCACCCTACGAGATAAATGTTTTCATTTGTCGGTACTCGCTGTCGCTTGCAAAGACAAAATCAACACCTTAATGACACAAAAGATCTTAAAATCACCACATTATTGTGGCGAACGTCTAATAATCTCAAAACAAATGGGGCTAATCATGAGGGAGAAGGGGGTCCAGAATAAACAAACACCTCTTCTTAAAATAGCAGCGAGCAGAACTTTCTCATGACCATTTATTAGTTCATTAAAGGTGTGTGTGTGTAAATTGGGTGTGTAAATTGACTGCCCATTTGCTCTAGCCCATTTTGAGTAGCAGAGGATAGGGGTTACGATATCTGGCCTCCCTATTGTGAAAGGACTATAGTGCAGGGTCATAAACGCAAGGACATTATGAAGGGGAGGTGGGTCGTTTTTCTGGTCCCACTTCTTTCTCATGTTTGGCCCCGTTAGTTTTGATATTTTAAGACGTTCGGCCCATTAGTTTGGCGATTTTAAGATCTTTTGCCTCATTTCTTTGTCAATATTAAGACTTTTCGTGTCATTTAGGTGTCGATATTTTCCTGGCGAGCGATAGCTAGCCTGTAATTTAAGAGGAACCGGCCTTCGGCCGGGTTATTTTTTACCAAACCATGTACAAATTTATCTTGAAAGGGGGTCTTGGGGGTATTTTTCTTAGCTCAATGGAGGTCTAGCGAGGAAACTAAAAAAATAACTACCGGTAAGTAAATATATAAATATGCCACAAAGCCAGCACTACCCCCTTAAAAACAATCCTTATTACAAACCAACACGTCTGAGAGTGGGTAATAGCGCAGTAAAGCAGTACCGTACAGCGGGTGTATATTGCGTGGTATAAGAGGTAAATAAATGCACGGGATGTTGTCAATTAAGGGAGTTATCTTGTGTTAGCAGCAGTAGATCGGGGCTCACATACACACACATACACATACACTAACACACAGGCACACACACAGGCACATACACACACACTAGCACATACACTCACACACACCAGAATGATACATATAGCAGAAAAATACATAAATATAAACACCCATAGCCACCCACACACCCACAGAGAGAGAGAGAGAGAGAGAGAGAGAGAGAGAGAGAGAGAGAGAAAGAGAGACCCTGGTTGTGAGACTGATATCACTACCAGCTGTTCCCTTTGGAAAATTAATGTAGGAAATCGCATCCAAGGTAAATGCCTGCTTTGCCCACTAATAGTCTTGGCTCACAAAGGGAAGACGATACGGCTGGGCTATAATTCTCCAATTAACCTTTTGACTCCCAAAAACCCTTAGTAAGCTTAAAGGGAGATGGGTCGTTGTTCTGGTCCCCCTTCTTCCTCAAGTTTAACCCCATTAATTTTCAGATTTTATGACGGGCTTCCCATTAGCTTGGTGATTTTAAGAACTTTCGTCCCATTTCTTTGTCAGTAATTAGACTTTTCGTGTCATTTAGGTATCGATGTTTTGCTGGCGAGCGATAGCAAGCCTGTAATTCAGGAGGAACCGGCCTTCGGCCGGGACGTACAAGAAGGGTCTTGGTGGGGGGGGGGGGGGGGGGTAAACCTTGATGGAGGTCTAGGGAGGAAACTAAACAAATAATATATAAATATATAAATAAGGAAATATATACGCCAATCCCTCAATAATGTAATCTTAACTATCATCATCATCAGCTTGAGTTATTCCACAGCAGAACAAACGTTTCCACTCTATCCGGGCAAATGTTAGCCTATTCCATGCCACCTCAGAACGCCCCGGCAAACAATCCCTCAAAAACAAACATGATGAAGCCATAGAACACTTATATTCTGATCTAACTACCATTTCCAATTGGGGCAGAGACAACGTTGTGCCTTTAATGTTTCCAAAATCCAATTTATCTATTTAACTACCCATCAAGAACTCTCAGAGGACTATCCCTTATACTTCTACAATACAAAAATAAACCCCTCGTCTTCTCTGAGTATTCTCGGTGTCTCTTTTTCTTCTGATCTATCTTAGAAAGACCATATTACCACTCTTGCTAAAACGGTTTCCCAGAAGCTGGATGTGCCCAGGGGGCAACACTGTTACCAAAACAAATCACCAGTCATCGTCAGATGGGTGTCCAGGAAACTATTGACGGTGACAGTATATATATATATATATATATATATATATATATATATATATATATATATATGCAACAAAGTCACAGCAACACGTGAACCAACAGATGCAGGAAAATCCACAAGGAAGGAAGAAAAACACGGAGTCCCAAGCTCTTTCGTGTATTACATCTTCAGGGAAGGTCAGACAGAGGACCTCTGTCTGTGTTTTACTTCCTTCCTTGTGGATTTTTCTGCATATATATATATATATATATATATATATACGGTATATATATATATATATATATATATATATATATATATATATATATATATTATATATATATATGAGATAGATAGATAGATAGATAATTAATGCATAAATAAACATATAAATAGAGCCCAACAACCCACCTGGTAGCAGTAGGCTAGCTGACCCGTTGACTAATGGTGCAACACTGACCACCACCACCACCCTCTACCCTAACCCTTTACTACTATCACACACACACACACACACACACACACACACACACACACACACACACACACTCTCTCTCAATAACACCGAGTATCTACCTTGATCACTCTCCTCTCTCTCTCTCTCTGCTCTACTCCTACTCTACTCTGCACTACTCTATTCTACACTACTCTACTCTTCACTACTCTACTCTACACTACTCTACTCTACTCTGTTCTACTCTGCTCTACTCTCCACTACTCTACTCTGTTCTACTCTGCTCTACTCTACTCTACACTTCACTTACCTACTCTACTCTACACTACTCTGCTCTACTCTCCACTACTCTACTCTACACTACTCTACTCTGCTCTACTCTCCACTACTCTACTCTACACTACTCTACTCTACTCTACTCTACACTTCACTTACCTACTCTACAATACACTACTCTACTCTGTTCTAACCTACTCTACTTTACTCTGCTCTAATCTACTCTACTCTACTCTGCTCTCATCTACTCTACTCTGCTCTCATCTACTCTACTCTGCTCTAATCTACTCTACTCTGCTCTACTCTTCTCTTCTCTTCTCTTCTCTTCTCCTCTCTTCTCTTCTCTCTCTTCTCTTCTCTTCTCTTCTCTTCTCTTCTCTTCTCTTCTCTTCTCTTCTCTTCTCTTCTCTTCTCTTCTCTTCTCTTCTCTTCTCTTCTCTTCTCTTCTCTTCTCTTCTCTTCTCTCTCTCTCTCTCTCTCTCTCTCTCTCTCTCTCTCTCTCTCTCTCTCTCTCTCCCCCGTGTTATATAGTGTTGACAGTCCTCTCTAATGGAATACTTCAAGTTTGATTAAATCCCGTGATGATTTTAATTTTGTTAAACATGAACGCGAACGTAGACAACGTAGAACTGTAGACAAATAATATTATACAACCCCTTCTGTACCGTCGACGTGTTTTTGTTTTATTATTCTGGCTACTCCTATTCGATTGTATTCAGTTTAGGAAGGATCTCTAGCAATTATAAGCCTTCGAACTATCTCAATCAACCCTTTTAATTCCCACAGATCCTTCTTAAGTTGCACAACATTGTCTAAATAAAGCTAGAATACACTTGAAAAGTCGTCGTCGGTACAGCAGGGGTTAAGGGGAGGTTTTTAGTTTGGTCCCTAGATATCCATCAAGCTTAAGATTACACCCCCTTGAGCCCCTTTCAAGATAAATTTGTACATTTTTCGGTAGAAAAATGTCCCGGCTGCAAGCCGGTTCCTCTTAAATTACAGGCTCGCTATCGCTCGCCAGGATAAAATCGACACCTAAATGGCACGAAAGGTCTTAAAATTGACAGAAATGGGTTGCAAGTTCTTAAAATCGTCAAAATAATGGGGCAAACTTCTTACAATTAGAAACCCAATGAGGCTAAACATGAGGGAGAAAGGAGTCAAGAAAAAAATACCTCAAGTGGATATCTCCCCTTAAGCAGTATGACAAAGGTATATAACATCAATTGGTATATTAACCCCTTCACCACCATTACGTAATTTTCGTCATATTCTGGTTACCATTAGACGATATTCTTTAGTTTGTAATCTACCTATTTGAATGTTATGTGAGGATTTTACTAGGGTTGATTGGATAAATTACATAGGTTTTACTGGTCTGGAGAAGCCGAATTCGTTTCAACACATGCACAGAAGGTAATAGAGGATAATTATAACAAAACGTACATTCATATTATTATATTGAACACACATAGATATCGTATTTAAATGATAGATAATGGTATAAACATATATAAGACCCACAAACGAGGTTCCACAATTTTCGTTCACTCTTAAGACTTGGCTTGTATAATATAATTTAGTGCTCCCTTCATTCGAGGTATGACACTTGTACTTGTTAAGATCAATATAGCTTAGTGCTCCCTTCAATCGAGGTATTACACTTGTACTTGTTAAAATCAATATAGCTTAGTGCTCCCTTCAATCGAGGTATTACACATGTACTTGTTAAAATCAATATAGCTTAGTGCTCCCTTCAATCGAGGTATTACACTTGTACTTGTTAAAATCAATATAGCTTAGTGCTCCCTTCAACTGAGGTATTACACATGTACTTGTTAAAATCAATATAGCTTAGTGCTCCCTTCAATCGAGGTATTACACATGTACTTGTTAAAATCAATATAGCTTAGTGCTCCCTTCAATCGAGGTATTACACTTGTACTTGTTAAAATCAATATAGCTTAGTGCTCCCTTCAACTGAGGTATTACACATGTACTTGTTAAAATCAATATAGCTTAGTGCTCCCTTCAATCGAGGTATTACACTTGTACTTGTTAAAATCAATATAGCTTAGTGCTCCCTTCAATCGAGGTATTACACTTGTACTTGTTAAAATCAATATAGCTTAGTGCTCCCTTCAACTGAGGTACTACACATGTACTTGTTAAAATCAATATAGCTTAGTGTTCCCTTCAATCGAGGTATTACACATGTACTTGTTAAAATCAATATAGCTTAGTGCTCCCTTCAACTGAGGTATTACACATGTACTTGTTAAAATCAATATAGCTTAGTGCTTACTTGTTAAAATCAATATAGCTCAGTACTCCCTTCAATCAGGTATGACAGTTGTACTGGTTTAACTCAATATAGCGTACTACTCCTTTTATTGAGGTAGGACACTTGTACTTTCTTTTACTACGCGACACAGGTATATTATTAAGTATTTACATTTTCACGGGTTACCAATAGTACTTAATAACCTTTCACTTTGTATGAATATTTAAAACTTTAAATTAAGTACTTCCCTAAATTAAGTGGGCATCGCTAGTACTTCAATTGCGTTTCAAATTGCATACACATATTATTATGAATTCACTCAAGTACCTCCTTTTATATAAGGCGCGTCACTAGTACTTTTATTCTTTCGCTATTTTATATATACAGTATATCTCCTGTTTCAACACTAAGTACTTCTATTAACAATTGATTATCACTAGTACTTCTTAGGCATATTCAGTAGCATATAAAAGGGATATAAATATTTAATTTAGTACTTCCTTTTATCAATAAGGTGTATCACTAGTACTTATATAGGGATTTCACTATATATTATATGTAGGAGCACTCTGTAGTCTTCTGGTGAGAATCTGGGCCGTGGTGGTGATCCTGACGTGGCTGGGTGACAGTAGATGGAGACTCGAACTCTTGGGTGTTGGATCTTGAATAATACATACAATATACCAGTGCATCTGTATAGTATTATCGAGCTAACGTAGATGAGAACTCGCTAACTGCTCTGACCGTTATAAGAGTTTTGATGCAGACCTTCCAGTACTCTTTTGTGTTGGGTCTTAAATGCTGTGTGCAATATGCCAGTGCATCTGCAACACGTCATCAAACTAACGTAAGAGGGTTGTTTGTGACGCAATGTCTCTTAACTGTTCTGACCGTTATAAGAGTCTTTCATTGACTGGGTTGATAAGGAAATTTTGTCCTTTTCCAATATCGTACCCCAGAACCAGTGCCTGGGATTCCATATCGGAGGGACTCTATTGTTGAGTGTCGTTATGCAGGACGGTATCTCACAGAGTCCTAGTCTTATTAGAGTTCAGCCAGTGCGTGAACTGTTAATAAGACGGGGGTGGTTTGTTATTAATAGAGCGCTTGACAAATCAGCATTCTTTATTAATAACAACGCCGGATCGAGGCAGAGGAACGGATATTAGGTAGCCTCCAGTAAGGTCTAATAACAAATTCCTTTGATGAGCCACGATGGTTAATAAGATTGAAAGTAATGCTTTATCACCAGTGTGATCAGTGTTTTACTCCAATATTAAAAGGGGCCAAAATCTTCCAGCTATTAGATACCTTCCAGTGATAGGTAACTAAGAGCTGTCCCACTGTAATGATCTTAATTTTGCCTGCGGTGGTCATACCTTTTGTTGGGTTGTTGCAGCCTATCCATCTTGGGTTAATAAGGGCACAGGTGCGGGGGGGAACTCTTGGGGTCCTTCCTGGCCTCATGGTCACGGCGGTTATGCGGCTTGGATGAAGATTGGCGCTTGGAGGTATGGTGTCTATGGAGCCTTTTTGTTGGCTGCCTTTCCTTGGCAGCTTTCCTTCTCCAGTGTGCGTCAGGATTGTTGATGGTGATGGTCAGGTTCTTCCCGGGTGTTGGAGGACGTGCAATATCAATAGCAGCTACTCGGGCACATCTTGGTGGGGTGGTGGTTGTTTCCTTTTGTCTCAGAGGTGTGGTGGGAAGCACGGGAAAATTACTTGGTGGTGGTGAAGGCGTGGTGTTACTTTTCTCCTGTATTTTAAATGTAATGGGTAAATACAATCTCAATAAACACTCTTAATTTCATAGGTCCTTCTTAAACGACAGTATCATCTCATTTTAGCCAGAATCAAGGGTAAACATGCATCATGGTGCTGAAGGGGTTAATAGTAATTATCTTGTTATTCCTATATGAGATGGGTTTATAATTACCTATATACATTCATGAGAAAACATACATTAACGGTATATTAAGGGTATCAGAAAAGTATATATATATGTACATGCTCAGATTAATATGCAGGATTCGAAACTGCATAATAAATCGTAGGCTTGTGCATATTTCTTTATCTGTCTCGATAGCGTAATGCATAAGTGCGCGGAATTTCGGTGTGAGTATCCTAGGTTGAGTCCTTGGAGTGCCACATGTAGGCTATTTGTTGATTTAATTACTTGAGTTTGGAAGTGAAGTTGGTTGGTGAAAAATATAATATAAGATAATTTGGCATGTTGATTCTATTTACCTTTTTATACCTATATTATAATCTTCAGAATAACATAGATCCTTCCTAAGCTGCATACAATCGTCTAACTTTATCCAGAATAGAGGGTTATAAGGCGTCACGGGGATAAGAGACTGACATAATATATAACTTGACTTAACCCTTTGAAAATTATGACGCATTTTGTGGAAACATATTCTGACGATTTCTTACAGTTTAGGAAGGATCTGTGGGAAGTATGAGAG
This sequence comes from Paralithodes platypus, assembly GCA_032716605.1. Taxonomy (NCBI): domain Eukaryota; kingdom Metazoa; phylum Arthropoda; class Malacostraca; order Decapoda; family Lithodidae; genus Paralithodes; species Paralithodes platypus. The sequence goes on along the minus strand of CM064557.1, from coordinate 12,187,534 downwards.
TCACTACTGACTATTTCAATTAAGGGGAGATGGGTCGTTTTACTGGTCCCCCTTCTCCCTCGTGTTTAGCCCCATTAGTTTTCAGATTATATGACTTTCGGACCATTAGTTTGGCGATTTTATTACCTTTCGCCCCATTTCTTTGTCAATATTAAGACCTTTCGTACAATTTAGGTGTCGATTTGTTTTCTTGGCGAGCGATAGCGAGCCTGTATTATAGGAGTAACTGGCCTTCGGCCGCCAGATTTTTCTATCGAAAAATGTACAAACATATCTTGATTGGAGGTCTTGGGGATGTTTTTTTTTAAAGCTTGATGGAGGTCTAGGGAGGAAAATAATAAGAACATAAATATATAAGCAAATACATAGGCTCATCCCCCCTTAACCCTCGTGACACCATAGACCCTTCTTAATCTGAATGAAATCGTCTAATAATAGCCAGAGAACAGAAAAGAAATGCGTAATCGGATCATGAGAGGGTTAATTTTGCATCGAGAGTTTGGTTTGTTTGTTTTTGCTATTTTGGAGCATTTTATTTTCGTAGGCTTGTTAAGGGGAGATGGGTGTTTTTTTTGTTTTTTTTTCCCTTTCTCCCTCGTGTTGAGCCCCCATTTGTTTTGAGATTATAAGACGTTCGGCCCAATAGTATGGAGATTATAACACCTTTCGGACCATTTCGTTTTCAATGCTCTACTACTAACACAAACACACACACACAATCTCTCAATAACACCGAGTATCTCCCTTGATATATATCTCTCTCTCTCTCTCTCTCTCTCTCTCTCTCTCTCTCTCTCTCTCTCTCTCTCTCTCTCTCTCTCTCTCTCTCTCTCTCTCTGTCCCTCTCTCTCTCTCTTGCTCTGCTCTGCTCTACTCTACTCTACTCTACTCTACTCTACTCTACTCTACTCTACTCTACTCTACTCTACTCTGTCACGTCTTAAGCCATTATTCTGTACAGGCGAAATAATTTTTATTTTAGTCAAGCAATATTTAAATCATTTTGTGCAGTTTAAGAAGGATCTGTGGTAGTAAAATGGGTTAAGGGGACTGCACTGATTATTACCCAAGTTCCAGGTCTTACTTTCAATTTAAATACAATTTGGCACAGGTAGGCTATATGTGACTATGAAACTAGGTCAAGGATATGTTTTTTCTTTTAATTTAGGTAAAAAAAGGTAAACAAAATAGCACTACTAAAACGCATCTTATCCTACATAAATCCCTATAGCACCTGTTTATGTGATCAAAGACTATAGCATTACTAAAACGCATCTTATCCTACATAAATCCCTATAGCACCTGTTTATGTCCCTATAGCACCTGTTTATGTGATCAAAGACTATAGCATTACTAAAACGCATCTTATCCTACATAAATCCCTATAGCACCTGTTTATGTGATCAAAGACTATATAAAACGCATCACCTGTTTATGTGATCAAAGACTATAGCATTACTAAAACGCATCTTATCCTACATAAATCCCTATAGCACCTGTTTATGTGATCAAAGACTATAGCATTACTAAAACGCATCTTATCCTACATAAATCCCTATAGCACCTGTTTATGTGATCAAACAACTCACAAAAGGTGTGTCTGTAGTTATTGTAAATAACGTTTTATATATTTTGTCTAGTTTTGGATTTAGGTGATTATGAATTAAGGTTAATTTATCTTGTAGAATTTTACGACTTTGACGACATGCTGCAAAGAAACAAAGTTGGCCAGAGTAAATCAAATTTACAGATATTGTAAAGTTTCCTATGCACTTTACAATGGTATATAAAACATTCCTGTAGGCCCAATACTAACAGACTAGATAAATCTCAAAGTTGCCAAATAACTTTTTTGAGAAAAACCTGTGAAAGTCTAAGGTAATTAGGTGAACATTTATAAAAAAACAAAAACAATTACAATATTTTACGAACGAACACGGCAAAGTAGAAGATGCCGCTTTTGGGAGGTTGTAGAGTATTTTACGCACGAACACGGCAGAGTAGAAGATGCCGCTTTTGGGAGGTTGTAGAGTATTTTACGTTCTTTCCATTTATAATAATATTATGTACAATCCTCGTACGACCAGTAGTTACTGAGCCTGTCAATTTCAAAGTTCGCTATATATAGAATTACGGGAAAAGTTTGGGGAAAAAAACAATCCAATGCGTTTTCACCAATAACATTTCACTGGCTTATGGAGGGATGTTGAGCAAACACCTAATGGCATAAATTTCAGGATTTCGATCTTTTTAAGCCTAAAAAGAGGGCGGTCCCCTTAACCCATTCTGTACAGGCGACGTACTTTTTATTAGAATTTACCTACATTTATGCGATTTTATGAAGCTTAGGAAGGATAAACGGTAGCTAAAAGGATTAATTGAGATACTCTGAAGCCTTTTAATGGATAGACGTCCCTCCTAACCTGAATAATATCGTCTAATAGTTGCCAGAATTTTATGAACAGGACGTCACCGGTACAGTATGGGTTAAGTGAGATAGTTCGAAGCCTGTTAATGGCTGGAGGCCCTTCTGAAACTGAATACAAGCGTCTAATAGTAGCCGCAATAAAGGTAAGGGGGTGACCTGCTTTCTTTTTCTCTCTTTCTCTGGCTTGTATCCATTCGGCCCCATTCAGCCAACTATTTTAAGACGTTTATCCCCATCTAGGTGTCGATTTCTTCCTGGCGAGCGATAGCGAGCCAGCATTATATGAAGAAATCCGGCTACGCCGGAGACATTTTTCTATCGAAAAATGTACAAATTTAACCTGCTGTCAAACAAAAATTAAAAATATGCTGGCTCGCTACCGCTCACCAGTATGAAATTGACACCTGGATGGGGATAAACGCCTTAAAACAGTAGGCTGAATGGGGCCAAATGGATACAAGCCAGAGCAAGATAGAAAAGGACAGAACCAAAACAGGTCACCCCCTTAATAGGACGTCGTCGGTACTGAATGGGTTAAGGGGGGAAGAGTTTATGTATTGGTCGATTTATATATTTATTATTATTTTAGTCTCCTCCCTAGACCTCCATCAAGCTTCAAAAATATATACACAATGCCCCACTTCTAGATCAATTTGTACATTTTTGGGTAGAAGAATTTCCCGCTTCTTCCTAAATTTAAGTATCTTTATCGCTCGCCAGGAAAAAAATAATGACACGAACATGGGACGAAAGGTCTTAATATTGACAACAAAAATGGGGCGAAAGGTCTTAAAATTGCCAAACTAATGGACCGAACGTCATACAGTCTAAATAAATGATGGGGCTAAACATGAGGGAGAAGGGGGGCCAGATATTAATTTTATATTCTCACCGTCTTAAAGTCTTTCCACAATTCTTTCCGTCTGCCATTTTAATGGTCCTTGAAGTTTGCCATAAATCTTGCTCCTCCATCATGAGAGAGTTACAAGGAGTTTCAAGGAGTAGTTAGTAGCTCATAGACCTTGCGGTCCATTCCGAGGAGATACTTAAAGTGGAAGGAGAGAGACTGTTTAGTGCACTACAATTTTTACAGTGTGCAAAATACTATCTACTCTCTTCTTGAACTGCTCTACTGATGAACTGTTCACAACTTCGGAGGGAAGTTTGTTCCAGATAGAACAGATCATATATTATGTGAAATTTTTTCCACAAATACTAGTGCTGAACATTTTCAATTCTAATTTACAGCCATGGTTGCGTGTTGTATTCATATTGAGGCTAAACATTTTGTCATAATCCACATTGTCAAACCCATTAAGCATTTTAAATACTTCAATGAGCTGACCTCGTAGTCTGCGTGTCTCCAACGGAAAGAGATCATGAGCTCTCAACCGGTCCTCATAGCTCATTTTTCTAAGCGATTTAGTTCTAGCTTGTACTCTTTCTAGTCGCTCTATATCTTTCCTGAGTGTTGGAGACCAGAATTGAACAGCATACTCCAGGAGAGGCCGTATCAGAGCATTGTAAAGTGTAAGGACTATTTCCTTATTTCTATACTTAAATTGCCTCTTAATATAGCCCAATAATTTCTAAGCTTTCTTCTTTGCTTCAATACACTGCTTGGAAAACTTTAGGTCACTGCTAATAAGAACACCCAAATCCTTTTCCAAGTCAGTCACTTCCAGAAGCATTCCCAATAATGAATAGCCTGACTTGGGGTTTGCTTGGCCGATATGCATCACCTTGCACTTTTCCAAGTTTAGAGGCATCTGTCATGTATCTGACCATTCACCCAGTTTGTTATGGTCCATCCTGAGCTGTTCAACCCCTTTGGGGTCTTTCACATTCATTCCAAGTGTTATGTCATCTGCAAACTTGGAGATCACACTCAACTGACCAATATCTATGTCATTGACATATATGATAAACAGAAGTGGGCCAAGGACAGATCCCTGTGGAACTCCAGAAGTGACTGCAGTCCACACCATTGATTACCACTCGTTGTTGTCTACCTGTTAGCAAACTTTCTATCCAATTTGTGACATCTGTAATGATACCTAGTGCACTCACTTTTGGCATTAGCCTGCAATGAGGCACTTTGTCAAAAGCATTTTGAAAATCTAAGTAAAGGATGTCTATGGTTCTACTTTCGTCATACTCACTCAGCATTTCATGGAAAAATTCTAACAAATTGATAAGACATGATCGGTGTCGCCTGAATCCATGTTGGGAATCTGTATTTTAATTGTGGATTTCAAGGTAGTCAACTATCTTGTCTGCTAGTATCCCTTCTAAGAATTTTACTATGATAGAAGTCAAACTAATTGGCCGATAATTCTTGGGACACTCGTGATCCCCTTTCTTAAAGATTGGGGTCACATTGGCCAGTTTCCAGTCTTCAGGGACCTATCCGTTTTCTAGTGATTTATTGAAGATGTCTGCCAAGAAAGGTGCGATTTAATTTCGCACTTCTCGTACAACTTGAGGAAGAAAGCTATCTGGGCCGGTTGACTTAAACTTATTTAACTTATCTATTATTTTTGCTACCTCCTCTGGGGTACATCTAATTCTGGACTTGGCATGTCACTGATATTATTCCTTGTGAATACTGAGGCAAAATAGTCGTTTAGGGATTTAGTTATATCAGTGTCAGAGGTTTGAAGTTGGCCTGTTGGATCCTTTAGAAGTCCAATGCTACTTTTGAATGGCTTCCTGCTGTTCACATAACTGAAGAACTCTTTAGGACTCTCTTTGCAGAGGGCTGCAACCCTTAGTTCTTCATTCTGTTTTGCTTCCTTTATAAGATATTTCACTCTTCTACACATATTATTGAAGGAATCTAAATCTTTTCGGTCTTTACTTCTTTTGGCCTTTCTGTATGCAACCTTTAATGAGAGAGAGAGAGAGATAGAGAGAGAGGCAAACATAAAGATACACAGATGGATAAATAGATAGAAAGATAGACATATATATTTGTTCTATGTGAGTGAAGGCGACATATGGCAGAACTGCCTGTGGCAAGTGCCTCCCCCAGAGTTGAAAGAGTGACAGGGACGTTCGAGCCAAAATCCCTGAACACACAGAGTTTGAAGAAATTTAAGTCATAGGAAGAGGGAAAGACTGATT
>CM064557.1:12071980-12176980 GCA_032716605.1 Paralithodes platypus | reverse complement strand
AATTAAAACAAATGTATATAACGTATGCGTAGGACGTTCTAGAGAAAATAAATTAATTATGAGCACTAGGTCTTAAACACAGACCTTAACTAAGTCTTTATATAAGAATTCAGAAGGATTAACACAGTACGCAATTAAAGATCTTGGGCACAGATCTCAGAAATATTTAACACAACACAATTCACATATAAATTCACCTATACCTCAACAACAATAACACAATTAAGATACAGAGGGACACTTAGGGTAAGTTTTGGAGGGCAGAGAGAGTAGGAGTCTGGCCGACGTGGATCGTAGGTTCGTGGAGCCACACGTCAGGGGTAGAGGGCGCCACTTGAGCAGGACTTCAGGTTCCAAGCTTCAGGAATGTGGGGCGTCACTCAAGCAGGACATCAGGGGGGCACTTCAGGATAGCACACTCTCCGAGCAGGGCAGGGGCAGGGTCAGGCTGGTACAAGCCACAACTGTGATTCGCTACTCTGCTCCTTATTCAGGTTTAGGGTAGTACCACAGTGAGGTTTGCATACTTTTCCACAATTTATTTGAGGTAATGTGCGACTTTATCCTTGACTCTCGTTTACAGGGTTTCAAACTCAGAGGGATATTGAGAAATGGTTGTGATGAAGTTGTGAGGGAATTACTTATCGCAGGTATACATAGTGGCTGTTTACATTGATAAATATATGTTAGGTAGTCTATTAATTACTTAAGTGCTAGTTATTTAGTCTAATAATGGAGAAATGGGATGTGTACGGACTCGTCCATGAGCTACATTCCTAAGCAAACATTGTTATAGCTCGCCTAATAGTTGTTCTTGGTAGAGGTTTATTATATCTCCCGATCCATCATCCTGTGTCCTCCTGTCTACATCCATTTGTATCTGTAGACTTCGGGCCGTTGATGTTTTACTTGCATAAACATCTCTTCATTATAAGCAAGATCCGGGGGCTGAGGAAATGCTATGCTGTGGTTGGCTGTGAGGGCTGGGGGGGCATTACTCGAGCAGGTGGCTAATTAGTTGGGAGGACTTCCCATACCTGTGGCTGTTGTCGTAGAAAACTGGGAAGCAGGGGTCGCTCCTCTATTTGTCCAGGGATCAGAGCATGGGAAAACTGGGGTGGCTCCATGGCGATGTTTATTTGCCAGTCTTCGTCAGCATGTTTAGCCAGGTGGATCAACTGACTTGGTGATTTGATGATTGTAGGGACGTGTTTTTGAGGAAGGTGACACTGTTTATCTTCATGGCTAGCTGGGCTGCTGTAGAAGGCGGTGTAGCAGGGGAGGTGGATGGAGCTAGTCTGCTTGCTGTCGTTGGTGAAGGGGTAGTGATGAGAGTTGGGGTGGTAGTACCAGGTAGAGTTGACTTCGCACTAACAGGGGTGGTCTGGAATGTTGACCTTGGATTATCAGGGGTGGTCTGGAGTGTAGCTGGCATGGTAGATGGAGGGTGGTCCCGCCGGATATACAGTAGGTAGGGCTGCCCCATCGTTGAGGGGGCATCACACGACGACCAGATCTTGTACATGTGGGGTTAGACCGAGTAGGGATTAGAGATGGTTTGGGGACATGTGGTAATGGGGAGGGGGAGAAAGTTGAGCTAGATGATAGAGGTGGCCTATTTACTTCGTTGGGAGTTGGCCGAATTAGAGGAGAAGAATGTGTGCTACTAGAAGGTAGGGGACTTCGTCTGTTAAATAGAGGTAGAGGGCGTGCAACAGGCCTAGTTTGCAGATAAGAGGTATCAGGAGTTGGACACTTGAGTTTGGAAGCATAAGATTTTGGATGAGGGAGGCGTGAGGTAAGAGGGACAGGTAACGGATGCGGAAGTGAAGAGGTTGTGTGAGGAGAGGAAGTGATAGGTAAAGGTACAAGATTGGGAATATTAGTTATTATAGGGGTGGTAGGTTGAGTGTTAGAAGATTGTGCAGAAGTAGGTAAATTGATGGAAGGGGAGGGTTGGATAGGAAGAGAGGGAGGGGGCGATAAGCCTGGGAGGGTAAAGTGGGAGGAGCAGAAACAGTGTGTGTGGGTACAGCAGGAATGGGTTTGTAAATAATAGGTGGTTGAATGGGTGTATGAGGTAGAATGTTTAGATCAAGAGGGGGTCTTTGTCGGCATGCAGGTGTGACAGGTAGAGGAAGTTCAGGTGTGGTAGGCTCTGTGGATCCTAAATTGTGGTTATCAGTTGCAGGCAAAATGTCATTCTGAATGGGATCAGCAAGCATAACTATATTCTCATTAATAGGCTGAAATCTACGTGCATGCCTGTTACGATATGTGCGTGACTCACCAAAATAGTTTATGGTAACCTGGTAACAGTTTGGTACAGCTAGTATTTCAAATGGACCTTTAAATCTGGGTTTGAGCTTGGATGGAACTGGTAAGTGTGCAACCATAACTAGATCACCTACACAGTGGGGACTGGCTTTAGGTGTTTCGTCAGGTTGAAGGTCTTGGACGTACTGTATTTGTCTTAGCCGATATTTTAGGTGAACTAGAGACTGGTCGAAATTGGAGGAGGGCTCATACGGGGCAGCTAGATGACGTAGGGGAAAGAGCAAAGGTGCTACTCCAAATACTCGCTCATGGGGGGATATGCCATCTTCCCGAGGGCAAGTGTTGATTCCCCATTGCACAATCTTGACTTGGCTGGACCAATCTTTGGAGTCCATTTGTTGCAACCGGGTTCTAATCTGGTTAGCAATGGTTCTGTGACTTCTCTCACATATGGAATTGCCTTGTGGCCAGTAAGGTGAGGAGTGGCTGATTTTAAATCCACACATTAGAGATAGTTGAGACCATGTATGGCTGGTGAATTCAGGGGCATTATCAGAATGGATTGCTTCAGGGAGGCCAAAATAGGGGAAGACATGTTGAATGAGGGCCTCAGCCACTGCAATGGCTGAGTGTTCTTTTGCTGGACAGGCAATGACATATTTGGAGTATGTGTCCACAAAAGTAATAATGTATCTGAAACCATGACTTGTCCATTGGTCCCATTATGTCCACTGCAAGCAATTGCCACGGTTTGGAGGCAGCTAACTCTCCAGAAGGACCAGCTGTGCGGGTTCGATCCTTGCCCAATGCACATGCTTTGCAGGACTCCGTGATGCGCTTGGCAGTGACATAAGGTGATGGTGTCCAATATACCTGTTGAAAGGTGGAGATGAGCTTCCTTTGTGCTAGGTGGATGCCATTATCCATGTGAATTGATTGCATAGTGGATAAGGCTGCTTGAGGAGTGATCACAATTTTACCTTCCAAGGTGAATAGTTTGTCACCCTGCCTGGTTAATTGATCGAAAACTTTCCTGGGCATCCAATCGGGTTTTTCTTGTTGTTGGTAATGTCGTAGAACTTCTTGCTGGCTGTTGTCCAACGAGCCTTGATGATGGATTGCAAGAATGGTATGGGTTGGTTCATCTTGTGGAGAGGTTGAATTTGTAGCTGGTATGGGGAGACGAGAGTGCATTGGCATTTGTATGTAATTTTCCTGGGCGATACACGATCTCCATATCAAATTCTTCCAATGATTCCCTCCATCTGACAGTAATAGCGTTTTTTGTGTCAGATTTTCTCAACCATTGAAGGGCATGGTGGTCAGTGATGACAGTGACCTTGACTCCTGCCAGGTAGGCTTTGAAATGTAACGCCCAAACCATGTCGAGACATTCTCGCTTAGTCACAGGGTAATTTATTTCAGCCGGGTTGAGGGTGCGGCTTGCACATGCAATGATGTGAGGTCATGAAGGGGCTTGGCAATGGTGGCAAAATTCTTCACAAAACGTCGGTAGTACGAAGCTAGGCCCAGGAAGGCACGTACTCCTTTAACGTTAGTGGGAGGGGTGATCTTACTGATTGCCTCAAGTTTGCAAGGGTCGGGTGCAATTCCTTCCTCAGAAACAATGTGTCCTAGGAAATTTACTCTGTTCTAGGCTACTGTACACTTAGAGGGTTTAAGCTTGAGGTTGGCATCTCGTATTTTTTGAAAGACTTGCTTTAGGTGTTGCAGGTGTTCTGCCCAAGTTCTGCCAAACACAATGACCTTATCCAGATATGCAAGGCAAGCTTCCCAAGTTAACCCTTGTAGGACTGACTCCATCAATCTGGAAAATGTTGCTGGTCCGTTGCATAATCTAAATGGCAATACTGTAAATTCGTAGAGTCTTCCTTGGCTGGTGGAGAATGCAGTTTTCTGTTGATACTCAGGTAACACGGGGACTTGCCAGTATCCAGCTTGTAAGTCCAATGTGGTGAACCACTTGGCACCAAGCAAGGAGTTGAGAGAGTCGTCAATCCGGGGAAGGGGTGTGGCATCTTTAATGGTGACGTCATTGAGTTGTCTATAGTCTATGCAAAATCTTGTGGACCCGTCTTTTTTTACGGACTAGTACCACTGGAGAAGACCAGGGGCTGGTCGAGGTCTTGACAACTCCTGTTGCAAGCATTTCTTGGACTTGTCTGTCTTCTTCCTGTCGTTCTATCGGGTTTTTCTTCCTAATTGGTTGCTTGATGGGGTGTCCCACAGTGTGAATGGGGTGATGCAACACTTCAGTTTTGCCCATATCTCGGTTAGAGGTGGCAAAAATATCGTGGTGCAGTGCATAAGTGTGTTGATTTTCGGTGTGAGCGTCCTGGGTTCGAATCCCCGGACTGCCACATGTGTTTGTTAATTTCATTAATCGAGTTTAGGAGTAAAGTTGGTTAGTGGAGAGAACATAATAATTAGGAGATTTTTGAGATCAGTTTGTTGAGGGGTAGTGAGAGTGGAAGGTATGTCAGGAAGGGAGGGTTGGTAAGGAGGGGAAGAGTCAGAGGGTAAAGACAGTTCTTCTGAATACATTTCTAACTCGCCAACGGTTAGGCCTTTTGGCAGGGTGACAGGTTGGTCAGAAATATTAGCAATTTGTATACAGTTCAGTTGATGTGGTAGCAGGCAAGAAGCGGTTAGGCATACATTTCCTTGTATGGTAGGAATCAATGGTACCCATTTCTCATGATGGGGGGGAACTGTAACTGAGGTAGAAACTATGGCTGGAGAGATGATGTAATTGGGGCAGGGAATATAATTTATCTTACTTTGGGATGCAGCAGTGGTAGGGAGAGTTACTGGCAAATTTGTGGATTTAAGCTCCTTCAAGTTACCTAGAGGAGGTGAGGATTTTGGTTTTTGTTCAGGTTTGGACGGTGGGCCATAAGACAGTGTCCTGCACCTACAATTGATTGAGGTACTTAGAGAGATTAATAAATCAAGTCTCAGGTATCCATCATACTTGGATTCACTGGGGTTATAGATCACGAAGGAGTGATGAACTCCGTGATTTGGGTGGGGGGTATTAACATATAAGGGGAGTGACTGACCCAGGTTGGGTATAACCTGGGCATTTGCACTAATTAATATGATAGGAGAGGACTGGATTTCCCCGAAAACATGCTTATGTTTCTGGAAAAAGGGAAGGAATAGACAAGAACGGGAAGCCCCCGTATCTAGGAGAAGTCGAACTTTCACCCCATTCAGGGTGATTTTTCTGTACACCGGCAGACCATTATCCGATGTTTTATCATGAGCCTTTGTAGCCTCTGTATGAAGATTTTTGTTGCGTCTTTATGAAGATTTTTGTTGCGGTGTGTTGACCTCTTTTTGTATCATATCCAAGCCCGGTATTTTGTTATCACTTACAGCTTTGCATTGCGGTCCCCCCCCCCCCCCCTCTCTCTCTCTCTCTCTCTCTCTCTCTCTCTCTCTCTCTCTCTCTCTCTCTTTCTCTCTCTCTCTCTCTCTCTCTCTCTCTCTCTCTCTCTCTCTCTCTCTCTCTCTCTCTCTCTCTCTCTCTCTCTCTCTCTCTCTCCACATTGCTTTTTGTTTTTCATATCCGGTAATGGTTATATAAGTGAAATAAATAGATATATACAAATATCCTGTATATACCAATTATTTATGCTGCCGTGCTAATCGCTTATACACGTGATATATTTTGTATTGTATTTAGTTTTATTCAGTGTATTTATATTGTTTTTATATTTATTTATTGTTTTTGTTTGTATTGTTTCGTATTTATTATATTTATCTGTGTCATTGTATTTAACTGTCCGTCAGGATCCCGTGGCGGCATTAAGGGGGTAGTGACTATTTTGTTGGTCTATTTATTGATTTATTAATTTATTTATATTATTTTGTTTTGTTTAGTTAACTCGCTAGACATCCATCAATCTTAAAAAAAAATAGAACTCCTTTCAAGATAAATTTGTACATTGTTCGGTAGAAAAATGTCCCAGCCGAAGATTCCTCTTAAAATTAAAGGCTCACTGTCGCTCGCCTGGAAAACATCGAAGCCTAAATGGCACGAAAGGTCTTAAAATTGACAATAAAATGGGGTAAAGGGTGTTCATATCGCCAAACTAATGGACCGAACGTCTTAAAATCTCAAAACCAATGGGGCTAAATATGAGGGAGAAGGGGTCCCGAAAAACGAACTATCCCCCCTTAACCCCTTCTGTACCGGTGCCATCCTTTTAACTGTTCTGGCTACTATTAGACGATTTCAAAGGGGCCTCCAGCATTAATTTACAGGCTTCGAACTATCTCACCTAACCCTTCTTACTACCACAGATCCTTCTTAAGCTGCAAACAATCGTCTAAATATAACTAGCATAGAAAAGACGTCGTCGGTACAGAAGGGGTTAAGGATGAAGGTACAAACAAAGACATTCAGGATATTACGGTTGAGAGGCTATTCTAAGTTTATTCTTAACTTAACTTAAACATTAGGCTACCATAGCGCGGTTGGGAATATGAACATGATTAGATTAATATCCAGTATTCGAGAATGGATAAGAAATCGTAGGTGTGTGCATAAACCTGTAACCGTCTTGGTGGTGTAATGGTTAGAGTGTTTAAACATTTGTGTGTGATAACCCAGGTTAGAATCCCGGTGGATCACCTACATGCATTCATTAATTTCATTGGAGGTGTTTGGGGTTGTGGTGAAATTGATAATATATAGAATATATATATATATATATATATATATACATAAAGTTAATGAACCTAGCTTGGTACACAAGGTTGACTGAAGACTATCCGTGTTACCCTAGTTAACACTTCAAAGTTGTCTACCCACTTACAGCCGACTTACCCTTTACAGATAGACCAGCCGGAGGAGAAACTGCTACCCACTTGGCATTCGAACTTGTGTCAGGAGATTCGTGGTCGTTAACACTGGCCACTACACCGCCGCAGCAGCATTGTAAGTATGTCACCCACATTATGCCGTGTGTTGGATATGTTTGTGCACTACCTATAAGCTATTCCCAGTCTACATTAATTCCCTTTGATTCTCATGAGTACTTTCTGAAGATTCCTTTAACCCTTACTGTACCAGAGGGTATTACTATAAATGTAACCTCCAGTACCAAGCATTGTGGCCAAAATGGCTTCAAAGGCGAGAGAGCGTAACCTCTCACCTCGAAAGCTGGACGAGTACTGAGCCACCAAGATCAAGATAAAAAACAGTAGTGAAAGGGGGTTAGACTGTTAGAGGGAAGTGGGGATAGGGCAAGAATAAGTTGGATGAAATTAATTTTTGTGGGAGAAAAAGGTGACCAGGCTTGACTGGAACTGCCTGAGGGTTTTACTGATTTAGCTGCTAAAGAGACCGGTCCGGGCAAGGTCGACAGGGGCGCGTTGGGGGAGGCTCCTCGCTGGCATGGGTATCATCTGCCATTTCTGACATTGTTCGGGGGTGTGTGAGCCTTGTTGGTGATTTGTTTTCGTCATGTGAGCCATCCTGCCCTTGGGACCTTATATACACTCTGAGAAGTGTTGCTAAGGTCTCAAAGCAGTGTTTACAAGTCGCGGTGCCTGGTACCACTCGGTACAAGGACCGAATATTACTGACGGACATCATATACGGCGCTGGTACTGGCGAGTGACTTTCTTACTGTCGGCCATTGTACGTCGATGGTACAATAAGGGTTAAGGGGATACTGGCTGTTTTTTTGGTCTATTAATTAATGTATTCATGTTTTTCCCTCCTAGACCTCACTCTAACTTTAAAAAAAAAAAAAAAAAAAAAAAAAAAAATCGGTAGAAAAATGTCCCGGCCAAAAGCCAGTTCCTCTAAAATTACAGGCTCTCTATCGCTCGCCAGGAAAAAATCTACACCAAAATGGCACGAAATGTCAAAAAATTGACAGAAATGGGGCGAAAGTTTTTAAATTTGCCAAACGTATGGGGCGAACGTCTTAAAATCTCTAAAGCAATGAGGCTAATCATGAGCGAGAAAGGGGTCCATATAAAATCCCTTAACCCATCCAGCCCCGGCTAGTTTTGTAATGTTTGTTCACCAGAACCCGGCCGGTTTTCAAAAAATGGTTTTATTCCAGAAACAATAGCGAATGGGTTAGGAATGAAGGAAAAACCACGAAAAACCGCTCAAAAAGCTTAAAGAATGGTCCTACAGAGCCCCCGAAAACGTATTTTACAAGGGCGGGTGCACCCCGAAAAGGGTTGAAATAGGGGAGCTATCCCCCCGCCAAAGGCAGCTTTCTGCGCTTTCACGCGCGCACTGATGGACTTTGAGAGTTGGGTCAGTCATGTGATGGGCGGTTGCGTATCAGAGTGAGAACTGAGTTCTCTGCCATACAAATCTGAGCCCTCTTGAGTGGCTACACCTGAGGTACGCCTGATCGGCCGCAATTAGGGGTGGCACGACGCCGCCCCCAGCACCTCTGTCCCCAGTACAGTCATCCCCCAACGCGTCAGGCGCACCGCTGGGGCTGTACGGGTTCATGTGGCAATATCCTCACTTAATTCTATTGAGATTATTCCGAAAAATCCCTCTCCCCCTCGTCCCTAATAACCTTATGTCTTCGGTACCACATCTTAGTCATTCTCTCGCTTTCCATATTGGAATCAGCAATATGGCCGAACCATTTCTCAATTTTCCTTTATCACAACTTTCCTACACATCTACCTCCACACACACCCTCCTTACTTCAACATTAGTCTGTCATCCCTCCAAGAACATCCGCACGCACTCAATCGTAATTCAGTTGATGCTCTCATATTATCTTGGTCTGTTGAAACGTCCACTGGGCTTCGCTTCCGTAAGTCAGTGTCGGGAGCCTCAACATCGATACTGTAAGGGGAGATGGGTCGATCTTCACTTCTCATCGTGCTTAGCCCTATTTCTTGTTTACTGCTTTTATGATTCCTACAACCCGTTAGTTTGGCGATTTTAAGACCTTTCACCCCTTTTCGCGTCATTTGCGTGTCAATCTTTTTCTAGGCGATCTCAAGTGACGGCGTCTCTTGCGTGGATTGACCTCCTAATATATAAATAGTTAGACCCCAAAAAATAACCACTGTCACATCTTTCCTTTGTTCAACTTTCTTATTGCTGAGGGGAAAGGGCCCTGGGATATTTTGTGTTTATAAGTGCAATACAACCGTATTTTGGCTAATTAATCTGCTAGAAATTAATGTTTACAGCTCCAACTTCCTTATGGAGTGGCTTCGGTACCTATACAAATCTCAGCTGCGGCACCCCACAGATGCCTGTGGGGGCGCTCGGTTATAGCCTTGGCATTGCTCGGGGCCTTGGGGTTGGGGGGGGGGGCAAACAACAACGGAACAACAAGCAAGAGTAAAAAAATGAAGGGCAATTTACCCAATAAAACATTATTGCATACCTCACAAACGCATACGTGGACTTTGAGAGTTTTCAACCATCGGCACGGTTGCGGGGGATACGTATATATCCATATATATATGAGCCCTTTGAGTATATATAACCTGAGGTACGGTCGGTAGAATAGGGTGACGCGCAAGGCAGGTGTCTGGGGTGTGCGTTTATACATCGCCGACGCGTCAGGCGCGCGCTGGGGCACTGAGGGTTAAGTGGAAATATCCCCTTAATTCTCTTGACAAAGAAATTGAGCGAAAAATCTTCAAGACAAGTATGGGTGCCGAACGTCGGACTAATAAAATCTGAAAAGCATGGGGTACCAAGGGAGAGGGGGACAGAAAATTGGAATCAGCAACCCCCTAAACAGGATTTCTTAATATTTCGACGTGGCTATACCAATTATGTTTATACACTTACCCACCCTATTCAAGTTATTTTATACAGTTTAGGTGACAGCATTATTATTTATCGTAATGACAGTGAGACATTCATATTATTTGTATACAGTGTTAGGTGAATCGATTGACCATTTCAGGCTATAAATACAGTTTAGGTGGCCACATAAGTTATTTTATTACAGGGGAGATGGGACGATAGGTCCCTTTTCTCCCTCGTGCTTTAGCCCCATAAGTTATTTATACGTTTAGGTGGACATTTTAAGTACCTTTATCCCTTTTCGCGTACATTTACGGTGTCAATATTTTCTGGCGAACGATAGCAGTGTAAGAGTGAACATTAAAGATGTTAAATTTAATGGACATAAATAGTTAGACCCCAAAAATTTAGGTGGACATAAGTTATTTTAAACAGTTTAGGTGCATAAGTTATTTATTCCGTTATGGTGGACAAAGTTGATTTGATATTTTGTGTTTATAAGTGCAATACAACCGTATTGTGGCTAATTACAGTTTAGCTGGACATTAGTATGTTATACAGTTTAGGTGGACCTATAAGTTATTTTATACCAAATCTCAGGTGAACATTAAGATTCACCCCCACAGTTTAGGTGCCTTGAGCGTTTTTTATGCTAAGGCAGATGTGTTAAATTATTTTTATACAGTTTTGGGGGGGGGGGGCAACATAAATTTTATACGCCTTGAGCTAGAGGGTATATTTATTGGTTCAGATTTAGGTGAACATAATTATTTTATTAATTTCGGTGAACATTTAAATTATTTTATACAGTATATAGGTGGACATAAGTTATTTTATACAGTTTAGGTATATAGTTATTTTATAACTTGTGTATTTTCGGTAGAATTAATGTGCCTTATACAGGCAGGTTTTCCTTAAGTTATACAGCTTGCTAGGTGACCATAAATTATTTGACACCTTTAGGTGGACATAAAGGTCTTAATAGTTTAGAAAAGAATGACGAAAGTTTAAAATGCCAGTTTAGGTGGACATGTGGTTATTTTATACAGTTTGAAAGTGAAGTATTAATTTTACAGGTTTAGGTGGACATAAGTTATTTTATACAGTTTAGGTGGACATATTTAGTATTTTATACAGTTTAGGTGGACATTTTAGTTATTTATACAGTTTAGGTGGACATAAGTTATTTATACAGTTAGGTGGACATTAAGTTATTTTATACAGTTTAGGTGAACATTAAGTTATTTTATACAGTTTAGGTGGACATTAAGTTATTTTATACAGTTTAGGTGGACATTAAGTTATTTTATACAGTTTAGGTGGACATTATTTAGTTATTTTATACAGTTTAGGTGGACATTAAGTTATTTTATACAGTTTAGGTGGACATAAGTTATTTTATACAGTTTAGGTGAACATTAAATTATTTTATACAGTTTAGGTGGACATAAGTTATTTTATACAGTTTAGGTGGACATAAGTTATTTTATACAGTTTAGGTGGACATTAGTTATTTTATACAGTTTAGGTGGACATAAGTTATTTTATACAGTTTAGGTGGACATTAGTTATTTTATACAGTTTAGGTGGACATAAGTTATTTTATACAGTTTAGGTGAACATTAAGTTATTTTATACAGTTTAGGTGAACATTAAGTTATTTTATACAGTTTAGGTGAACATTAAATTATTTTATACAGTTTAGGTGGACATAAGTTATTTTATACAGTTTAGGTGGACATAAGTTATTTTATACAGTTTAGGTGGACATAAGTTATTTTATACAGTTTAGGTGAACATTAAGTTATTTTATACAGTTTAGGTGGACATAAGTTATTTTATACAGTTTAGGTGGACATACAGGGTGATTCAAAAAAAGTGTAATGATTTCACATGTATGTCATTTCTTAATTTTTTAACCTACACACTTTATCTTTTCAGGTTGTGATGGTGGTATCATGCCATTTGGCATAAGTCAACTACAAGGTTCTAGCTAAAATGGTATTCACAGCCGAGCAGAAAGTCAAGATAGTTGAATTCTGGTATGAGACCAAATCGTACGTCACAGTCCGTCGTCGGTTCTTCCGCGAGTTCAAAGTTCAAACACGTGATGGACCTAAAAAAAAACTGCCACAAAGGCAGTGAGCTTTGGGCCCTTCAGCTGCCTCTCTGTGATCTCCTCGGCTAGCTCAGAGCCCCAGAAGATGTTGTTATGGTTGTTGATGGAGCCGTTGATGTGGAAGTGTGCCTCGTCGGAGAACCAGATGTGGTTGATCCATCCTGGGGTGCGTTCAAGCTTTTGGCTGAGCCAATCACACATGACATGCCTTCTTTGCATGTCCTCAGCTTTTAGTTTATGCCTCACAGATATGGTGTAAGGGAATAGCTTGAGCTCCTTGGTCATAATACGAAACAGACTGGAGGGGGAGAGTCCCAACTCTTGGAAGCGGCGGAGGTGAGACTTCTTTGGGCTTCTGATGGCTGAGTTGCGCACAGTATCAATGTTTGCCTGGTTCTTTGTGACTGCTGCTGGACGTCCACTGTTCCCCTTGTGTGTGCTGTGGACAGTACCCTTGCTCTCAAAGTGCTTGACAAACCTCAGTATAACATTATTTTTAGGTCCATCACGTGTTTGAACTTTGAACTCGCGGCAGAACCGACGACGGACTGTGACGTACGATTTGGTCTCATACCAGAATTCAACTATCTTGACTTTCTGCTCGGCTGTGAATACCATTTTAGCTAGAACCTTGTAGTTCACTTATGCCAAATGGCATGATACCACCATCACAACCTGAAAAGATAAAGTGTGTATGTTAAAAAATGAAGAAATGACATACATGTGAAATCATTACACTTTTTTTGAATCACCCTGTAAGTTATTTTATACAGTTTAGGTGGACATTAGTTATTCTATACAGTTTAGGTGGACATAAGTTATTTTATACAGTTTAGGTGGACATTAGTTATTTTATACAGTTTAGGTGAACATTAGTTATTTTATACAGTTTAGGTGGACATTAAGTTATTTTATACAGTTTAGGTGGACATTATTTAGTTATTTTATACAGTTTAGGTGGACATTAAGTTATTTTATACAGTTTAGGTGGACATTAAGTTATTTTATACAGTTTAGGTGAACATTTCGGAACAATTACCTATGTTTTATTCTTGCCGATCCATGTTAACCCCTTCTGTACCGGCGACGTCTTTTTCATTTTATTCTAGCTATACTTAGACGATTTTGTGCAGCTTAAGAAGGATCTGTGGTAGTAGAAAGGGTTAAGTGAGATAGTTCGAAGCCTATTAATTACTGAAGCCTAATAAAATCGTCTAATAGTAGCCAACATAATGTATAAAGGACGGCA
This sequence comes from Paralithodes platypus, assembly GCA_032716605.1. Taxonomy (NCBI): domain Eukaryota; kingdom Metazoa; phylum Arthropoda; class Malacostraca; order Decapoda; family Lithodidae; genus Paralithodes; species Paralithodes platypus. The sequence goes on along the minus strand of CM064557.1, from coordinate 12,163,549 downwards.
CCGGTACTGGATAGGTTAACCCTTTCAAGATATATGGACGCGTTTCTTTCGTTATTCTGGCTATTAGTAGAGGATTTTATTCAGTTTAGGAAGGAATTGTGGGTGTGAGAGGGTTTTTTGAAAGATATTTTATCCCACTTCAGGAAAAAAATCTAGACCCCTTTCTCCCTCATGTTTTGCCCCATTGCTGTTAAGATGTTAAGACAATCGCCCCATTAGTTTGGCGATTTTAAGAGCTTTCGCCCCATTTCTGTCAATTTTAAGACCTTTCGTGCCATTTAGGTGTCGATTTTTTCCTGGTGAGCGATAGCGGGCCCGTAATTTAAGAGGAACCGGCCATTGGCCGGGCCATTTTCTACCAAAAAAAATACAAATTCGTCTTAAAATGGGTCTAGGGGGTGTAATTTTAAGCTTGATTGTCGATCTAGGGAACAAACTAAAAACCTCCCCTTAAGAGGACAATCCCATACCTGAGTAAAATCGCCTAAGGTTTGCCAAAATATAGTGAGATAGCGTGCTCGAATTCTGAAAGGACTAACTTGCCTAATATCGTCTAACGGTACCCAGAACAGAAGGAATAAATGCATCATCGTTCTGAGAGGGCCCAGGAACGGCTTGCAAGGCATTTGACTTACCCCTTTGTGTGGGTTTGATGTAAGAGCAAGTCAGAAAATTCGCCCTTTGTGTTGGTTTGATTTGAGAGCAAGTTGGAAAATGCGCCTTTGGTGGAGAGGATGGCTTGTGATTCGTGGAGAAAATGTTGGAGTAAAAGCTGCAAGAGTGAGATATTATTGTGGAATTAAATTGATGGCAGACATGTAGGCCTATATAATATAGTGTTTGATATTGATATGTATATATATTTTGATAGTTCCTAGTTAATGTACAGTTTAACAATGATGTAGATTGATAGTTAGGCAGATAATTAGACAAATATATTATATACCGGTATATATATATATATATATACGTAGGAGAGTGGGGCAGCAGGAACATTTGTCAGCCAGAGTGGACAGAAGGGTGCTGAGCTGGTATGGTCATGTTGAACGAATGGGAGATGAAAGGCTTACAAAGAGAATATATGAGTCAGATACAAGGGGAGATAAAAGGGCAGGAAGACCCCCATTGAGGTGGAGAGACTGTGTAAGACAAGCTTTGGATGATAAAGGAATGACTATAGATCAGGCAAGGGAAGTGGTAATAAACAGGAATGAATGAAGAATGCTTGTGAATAGTTGAGTGAACACGCGGTCATTTGGGGGAAGGGGTCGGGCGCAAGTTGGACTAGATAATAGTCCATCAGGCGCCTGGCCCGGGGAGACGATTCATATGAAGGGTGCGCCTGGAAGTGTGGTGGGCGGGCTTGTGGTTTTGGCTCCGCTGCATGTCTGCCTGCCGAGATCAGAGCCTCTCCGGGTGGTCGGGGGCCGGGGGAGTGCTGGAGCGACCTTGGTGACCCTGGTCTCTGGGTATTCTCCTGGGTGACTTAGATGTGTGTGAATTTTGTGTTTTGTCTGTGTTTGTACGTTGTTTTGTCTTGTGTTTTCCTGTTCTTGCTCTGTCTTGAGTCGGCCACCCCCAAGAAAAAAAAAAAACAATAAAAAAAAAAAAAGGAAAATAAAAAATAAAAATAGGAAAAGTGGGGATTGGGCCTGAGCATATAGAGATATATATATATATACAAGACCTCACGGGCCTCACCGTGTTCAGCGGTAGAGTGTAAAAGCTATCAGCCTATGCCCGAGAGGGAGTAGTTGGAATATAGAAATATACATATATATATATGTTATGCCGGGTTATAATATATTATAACCCTTTCTCTGGTCTTTACTAAACTCCAATTATGGAATTATAGACTCAAAATATCCTCAACAGGAACACATCTAAAACGTTCTTATTCACAAATAATTACTCAATCAGGTATATACTACAGAACACAATAAATACGCACATGTAAGTTATACACTTCTTATTTATTCAAATGACATATATATAGATCAAAATACTACTAAACTATTATGGGGGAATAGTAAGCGTATGGATATAGCTTGACCTAAACATTTGATAGGTTGCTATTATAAAGAACAGCAAGTAAACAATTAACAAATATTTATCACACACCAAGGTCTAACAATAACATACATTGAGCGTGAATCAAGAGATAGTATTATAGGGGAAATATGCAATTATAGAATGGACACGGTTACACATAGACTCAACCCTTGATAATAATAATTAAGTGAGTTGAGTGTCTAACGTATCCTATTCTTGAAAGTAAATTAAAGTAAAGATGAAATCTCCAAACACGTATGAATGATCAGGTTTAAGTAAAAGGGGGGAATGCACAAGGATTTCTGGTTCAACATTCGCTCACGGGTGGCGAGTGGCGCGCAGGTAGTTTAAAGACTACCGCTTAAGGTAAAACTTAACCCGGTAGGTCAATCAGGTCATTCTAGGTACTGCGGTGTTGGAATTAATATTTATTCCTAGTGTGAATATATACTTAGTATTTGGAGTATTCAACTGAAGTTAAAAGGAAAGTGATGTTGAATTATTTTTACAATTGATTATATACTTAGATTAATATGAGAAAATTATTATATGAACATATAATTCACTAACGATTATATGCGATAATAATCTCTCTGGTCGAGGAATTCAGATTTAATAATTTACCTCTACTGATAAATAATCAAAGGTTTAATATCCCTTGAACGGAATAAATCAAAATATAGTTAACGTAACTAAAGTAGTTAACTAATATAAAGCAATGCGTAAATAAAATTAGCGTGTACGAATAATTAGTATAATACTAATAATAGCAAAATGGCGCACACGACGAAGTTGTACTTATGGAAATACCTAATAAGGCATAACAGGAGGTCTGAACGAGTTAACAGATTCCTATAAGGAATACATAACAAATTTACATTGTATTCGGATTGATGAATATTAGATAATGGATCTATGCATGACTAGAATTCTTAGACAAGAAGAATCTAAATTATCTACATCAATAAGGTAGTGAACAAATATACGGTTCATAGAATAAACAAATTAACACTTAATATCAATAAGTGTAACTTAAGTTCTCTCGAAGAACTTAGATTAATTAATCAACAATAAATTTTCTTATAAGAGGGGGGACTGAGATATAAAGAATATAAAATTGAGCGTAGGTTCTAGGTAAAAGTATGTTTCAAGAAGGGAATAAATACACGGAATACACTTCAACTTCAACTTGTAACATACATAATAGAATGGACATCTACAAGGAAAATCTGTGAGTATTTGGCTAAGTAAATAATTAACATGAGTACCGTATGTAACGTATGCGTAGGACGTTCTAAGAGAGTTATAGCGATAATATTAACCTTAGATCTTGGACACAGAACTATATAACCATAAATATAAGTTCTGAAGGATTAACACCTACGCAATAATTAAGGATCTTGAGCACAGATCTATATAACGTTTAGTACTTCAATATTCACATATTTTACCTTACCTTCACAACAATAATCACAACGTAAGATACTCAGAGACACTTAGGGTAATTTAGGAGGGTAGGGGTTCGAGAGTAAGTCTGGCCGACGTGGAACGTAGATTCACTGGTCAGGACTTCAGGAGGCGCTGCTTCTCACAATCAGGACTTCAGGATCCGGACGTCAGAGGGAACACAACAGGGCTCGTCGTATTCTCGAGGAAGGGGGGAGGGGGAGACAATTTTCCACTGCTGTTAGATGCTCCGTGCTTTTCAACCTTAAGAACATTACCCCAGTGGATGTTTGCTTAACTTCCCTTCAGTTTCATTGAGACTATGTTCAGATTAATTCTTGTCTTTAACTTACAGGAACTCCATATGAAAGGGATATAGTGAATCGTTGTGATATAGTTAGTGAGGTTAATACTTAACGGAGGTAAATACTTAAACCAACATAATAGGTATTATTGGATACATAATGATAATAGGTATTTTATTTAATACTCGGGTGAGAGTCACTGAGCCTAGAAAAGATACAATCGTAACTATGGTGATTATGTTATAATTAAGGCTTATTGTTGATCCTCTGGATAACTCAGTTCTTCTTTATCTTCTCACTGTGGTTGATAGTTATGTGGAACGATCATATTTTACAGGATCTATTATGCCCACTTATCCCGATAGCACTCGGGTCCTTGGCGTTGCATTTGCATTAACATGTGTTCATCATAATGCAAATCTGGTGGCTGAGCGAATGATGGCTGGTGATTGGTGAAGACAGTTTGAGAGCTGGACGGTGATTGGGTCCCACTCTTACCTTTTTGTCTGGGTGACTGACCTAGGTGATTCTGCTCTCTGGTTCGTAGAACATGGGAAATTTCTGGGACTATGGGGTACTCTGGTAGATGACTTCTTTGTGTTTTGGTGTCTCGCTTCTCCTTCCTGTTCACCTGCAGGGTAGCAATCCTACAGGTGATATTTGACCCCGTTCTATTCAACCCCGTCACTTCATCATATATATATATATATATATATATATATATATATATATATATATATATATATATATATATATATATATATATATAATCCCATCTGTACCGCTGACGTATTTAGTATTTGATTTCAGCTACATACTGTATAGGCGATTTTATAAAGCTTAGGAAGAATATATGGTAGGTAAACGGATTTATAGAGATAGTCTGTGTAGCATTCTATTAGTAGACGTCCTTCCTAAGATGAATACAATCGTATAATAGATGCCAGGATATAATGAAAAAGGCTTCACCGGTACTGAAGGGGTTAACGCTTCACCGTATATGGTATGGTGATAATATGACACTTCACCCCATTCAGTTGTCGATTTATTTTTCTGGGGGAGCGATATCGAGCCTGTAATGTTTAACATCGTTCTTAACACCAATAACACCCCAAATTAAATTGATGAAAGTATACGTGATTCTCTCAGGATTCGAACCTAGGATATCACACACAGAACTTACACGCTTTAACCATTACACCATCATGACGGTTATAAGTACAGCACATGACTTAGAAGAAATTGGCTTTCGGCCGTGTCATTTTTTCTATCGAAAACAAAAAAAGTAAACATTTATCTTGAAGGGGGTCTGGGTGGGTATTATTTAGTTTGGAAGAAATCTGGGAAGGCGTTTTTGTTAGCCAAGGGGACAAACAAAAATGGATAGCTCGAAAATGGTAAAAGAAAATACGTCAGTCAGTCAGTAGCCAGCCCTTACTCCCTCCCGCAAGCGGTAGGGAGGATCAGCAAGAGACACAAGAAAGGAAAAAGAGGTTTCAGGAGCAGAACACACAACAGACGTCCTTCCTACACTGAATAAAATCGTCTAACAGTTGCCAGAATATGATAACAAAGACGTCCCCGGTACATAAGGGGTTAATAAAAGTGGCCAGAATATACAGGTAATGTGCTAGACTCATTAGTATGCATGTGGGTTAAGGGGAGATCTCCACTTGAGGGATTTTTTTCTTGACCCCTTTCTCCCTCATGTTTAACCCCATTGCTTTTGATATTATAAAACGTTTGCCCCATTAGTCTAGCGATTTTAAGAACTTTTACCCCATATTAAGACCTTTCGTGCAATTCAGGTGTCGATTTTATCCTGGCGAGCGATAGCGAGCCTGTAATTTAAGAGGAAGCGGCCTTCGGCCTGGACATTTTTCTACCGAAAAATGTACACATTTATCTTGAAAGGGACTCAAGGGGGTGTAATTTTAGGCTTGATGGAGGTCTAGGGAACAAACTAAATACCTTCCCTTAAGGGGAGGAGGTAGTGTTTTTTTCTAGACCCCCTTTTCCCTTATGTTTAGCCCCATTATTTTTGAAATGTTAAGACGTTTGGTCCATTTGTTGGGCAATTTTAAGACATTTCGCCCCATTTCTTTGCCAATATTAAGACCTTTCATGCACTTTAGGTGTCGATTTTGTCCCTGCTGTAAAGTAAGAGTAACCGGGCTCCGACCGAGACACTTTTTTTCAATAGAAAAATGTACACATTCATTTTGAAGGGGGGTGTTGGAGGTGTCTTTTAAGCTTTATGGGGGTCTAGGGCGGAAACTAAATATTTAATAACAAAATATATAAATTAGCAAATAAATACGCCCATCCCCCCCACAACCTACAATGGTACACTCGGATACCATAGTCTCTAGTCCACTCCTAAGAATTCCTGAACCCCCTAGGCTTTTCTTTATGCAATTATCTGGATTGATTTTTGGAAATAACTTTCTTTTAAATAAATAGTATAGGCTATATAAGTTTGAGGTCGATGTATAAACAATTATATTAATCAACTCGTTTCCAGAGATATATTTCCATAATTAGAAATAGTTGAAATTCACGAATATTTATGAGTGGACTAGGGACTATGGCATTCGAGCGTATAATCGGCCTAATAAGTGATGTATCGGCACCAATTATGTTTTGATCAATCATTGGTATCAGCAATATTTACACATGATATCTTCCTTTTGAGTGAGATATACAACCATGTTCCTACACTTACCCACCCTATTCAACATCTGACAGACATTAATACAGCACAGAGCGAGCCAAATGTTATGATAGCGGAGACACGACTTATTTGGCCAACCGTATCATGACACTGAAAGGTTTAATTATATAAACCATTAACGAGTTCATTATAATTAATCCCCCGAGTTAATTCCCGTCCAATGGAGATTAATCTAACATTAATCCGCACTCATTACTGACCAACACAGGCTCGTGGCGACAATTACTGACCAACACAGGCTCGTGGCGACAATTACTGACCAACACAGGCTCGTGGCGACAATTACTGACCAACACAGGCTCGTGGCGACAATTACTGACCAACACAGGCTCGTGGCGACAATTACTGACCAACACAGGCTCGTGGCGACAATTACTGACCAACACAGGCTCGTGGCGACAATTACTGACCAACACAGGCTCGTGGCGACAATTACTGACCAACACAGGCTCGTGGCGACAATTACTGACCAGCACAGGCTCGTGGCGACAATTACTCATACATCAATTGACCATTTACATGTGAAGGGTTAATTTATTGCTCGATTTATTAGTTGATTTACTATATTTTTAGTTTCCTCGCTAGACCTCCATCAAGATAGACTCCCTAGATCTCCTTTTCAGGGTAAATTTGTACATTTTTCAGTAGAAAAATGTCCCGGCCGAAGGCCGATACCTCCAAAGTTACAGGCTCGCTGTCGCTCGCCAGGATGAATTCGATACCTAAATGACACGAAAGGTCATAATACTGACAAAAAAAAATGGTGCGATTTTTTTTAAATCGACAAACTAATGGGCCGAACGTCTTAAAATGTGAAAACTAGTGGGGCTAAGCATTAGGGAAAATGGGGGCCCGAAAAAAACAACCATATCGCCTTAACAAATTCAATCAAGTTAATCCCCTGAGTTAAATCCCGTCCAAAGGAAATTAATCTGACATTAAGTGCCCCATTACCCCTTCCATTCGTCTAAACATTAGGCTACCATAGAGCAGATGGGAGTATGTACAGTCGCGCTAATAAGTGATGTCTCGGCACCAAGTATGTTTTGATCAATAATTGGTATCAGCAATATTTAACCTTCATTTCGTCATATCGAGTGAAATATACAAACATGTTCCTACACCCACCCTATTCAACATCTGACAGACATTAATACAGTACAGAGGAAGCCAAACGTAATGACAGCTGGGACATGACTTATTAGCGCGACCGTACATGCTTAGATGTATATGCTGTATTCGATAATGCATAATATATCGTAGGCTTGTGCATAAACCTTTATCTGTCTTGATAGCGTAATGCTTAGTGTGCGGTATTTCGGTGTGAGTATCCTAGGTTCGAGTCCTAGGAGTACCACATGTATTCATTAATTTCATTGATTCGCAATAGTTAGGTTTAGTTATGAATTAATTGGTGGGTTGGTGAACACAGATATGAATTAATCTGACGCTCATTACTAACCAAAACATCATCACGGCGGCAATTAGTTAGTTTCAATGGTCTTGTGTTCTGCCCATCCCCTTCACCCTCATGTTTATCCTTATTGGTTTTCAGATTTTAAGACGTTTGCCCCATTAGTTTGGCGATTTTAAGAAAATTCGACCTATTTTCTTACCAATATTAAGACCTTTCATGGAATTTTGGTGTTGATGTTTTCCTGGCGAGCGATAGCGAACAAATTTACAACTTTATCTTAAAAGGGGGGGGGGGGGTCCTGTGTGTGTGTTTTTTTTTTTAGCTTGATGGAGGTCAAGGGATGAAACTAAATATATATTAAAATGATAAATAAGCAAATAAGCCTGTCTCCCCTTAACCCTTTCAGTACCGGCCCCGTCCTTTTACCTTTATTCTGGCTACTATTAGATGATTGTATTCATCTTACAAAGGGCTTACGATAATTAACAGGCTTCGAACTGTCTCACCTAATCCTTTTTACTACCACAGATCCTTCTTAATTAAACTGGACATAATAGTCTAATTATTGTTAGAATAGAATGCAAAAGATGTCTCCGGTACAGAAGGGGTTAAGGGGACAGTGGTTTATTTTGTTAGGTCTATTTATTTATATATTTAGTTATTTTTTAGTTTCCTCGCTAGACCTTCAAGCTTAAAAGAAAACACTCCCTAGAAGTTAAATTTGTACATTTTTCGGTAGAAAAATTTTCCGGCCGAAGGCTAGTTTTTCGTAAAATTACAGGCTCGCTATAGATCGCCAGGAAAAAAATCGACACCTAAATGGCACGAAAGGTGTTGATATTGACATAGAAATGGGACGAAAGGTTTTAAAATCGACAAACTAATGGGATGAACGTCTTCAAATATGAAAACTAAAAGGGCTAAACATGAGGAAGAAGGGGGACCAGAAAAACGACCCATCTCCCCTTAAGAGTTTCGGGCTATAAGGAAGTTCAATATGTAGACATCAACTATTTTATCTCTCTCTCTCTCTCTCTCTCTCTCTCTCTCTCTCTCTCTCTCTCTCTCTCTCTTTCTCTTTCTCTTTCTCTCTCTCTCTCTCTCTCTCTCTCTCTCTCTCTCTCTCTAAATGTCAGATGCCATTTAATGTTGACAAATGCCAGTTCTTACAAAGAGGGAATAAAAACAAAAAATATGATTACAAGATGAAAGGTCAGCCAATCAAAACAAGTGCATTAGTTAAAGACCTGGGGGTTCTAATATCTGAAAACTTAAAGACCTCAGATCAATGTGCAGCAGCTGCGAACAAGGCTAATTGAGCATTGGGATATATTAAGAGAAATTTTACTTATAAAAATGAGAACATTATAGTACCTTTATTTAAAAGCATAGTGAGGCCCCATCTTAAATATGGCGTGCAATTTTGGTCTCCTTATCTGAACAAGGACATTGAGAAACTCAAGTCAGTGCAGCGAAATTAATTTGGGTTTCACTTAAGATAAGAAGATTGCAAGGTCAATTAACCCGGCAAGCGCGCGTATGGCCTGTGACAAGCGTAGGTATATGCGAATTAATTACCCAATATTCTGACCGAATTCGTTATGTCTACCATAATTATAAAGCTTAATATATTTTCCATGAGCACTTATTTTACGAATATGATTAACATGTGAACCTTGAGGAGTGATAAAATAAGTGGGGAAAGCATTTGGGTCGTGAAAAACGTGTAAATATTCGCCGCCCGGTCGTATCCATAACCAATAAATGATGAAAATAAGAGGAAAACTAGGTGAGGAGTGAGGCGGGGGGAAAAAGGTGGGGAAGGTGAGAAAGGAGTGAGAGAAAGGAGTGGGAAAGGAGTGAGAAACTTATGGATGAGTGGTAAGAAGTACTAGAGAGGAATTATCTCACCTAATAATATATTCCTTTGTTTTGAGGGACCCTGGGGCATTTTTGATGTTTTTTTTCATGGTCTTGCTTCCGTGAGGCCTATCACATTTACTATACATATACTTCTGTGAGTTCTATCGCACTTCTCGGGTTAATTGAGTGTTTCAAGACATTAAAGGGATTTGACTAAATTGATGTAGATGTTAAGGAGTGCGTGCGGAGTTACATGGAGGGATAGACAGACTAATGAGGAAGTAAGAAGGAAGTGTGGTGTGGAGGTAGATGTGCTGGAAAGTGTGAAAAGGAACAACTTGAGATGGTTCGGCCATATGGAACGTATAGAAAGCGAGAGAATGACTAAGAGGGTGTACGAGAGCGAGGTGGAGGGACAGAGAGGGAGAGGTAGACCGAATATGAGGTGGAAGGATGGAGTGAGGAACTACATGAACGAAGGCGGTGCTGGTTGTGGGGAGGGGCGTCGACTGACTGGGGACAGAGGTGCATGGGGGCGGTTCGTTCATGGCCACCCCTTCGGGGATCACATCGTCAGGCAATAGATAGATAGATAGATGTAGATTCACTGTTCAAATTCAATAATAGTTCATCAACTCAGGGTAATGGAATGAAATTAAAAACCAGGAGGGCGAGTCTCGATATCACAAAGCACTACTTCACCTACAGTGTAGTCAACGAGTGGAACAAACTGCCAGAGAAAGTAGTACAATGTAATATAATTGACACATTCAAAAGGAGTCTCGACATCCATTTCAAGGAGGTTGGAGTAATATAGGTAACAAGAAAAAATAAATATATAATTAAATAAATAAATTAAAGGTTAAGCATCAGTAGTATACAATGTTTATCAACTTCTTTCTTTATTATCAATTTCCCAGTAGAAAATTAATGTTCTCATTTTGCTGGGGCCTTGTTTCCCCAACTAGCCTAAATTTCATGCCGACCCAAGGTCGGAGAGAGTGGTGGGTGGGGAGAGAGCCTTCTGTTTTGCTATCCCTACCTTCCACTTTGTAGCAAATTCTATTTTAGCATTAAGTCCGGACTGCCAAGTAGGGACTGCAAGGTCTGTGCAGCTTGCGTATCTATGTAACTCACTCTCTCTTATTCCATCGTTTAGAAGACTGAGCTATTCAGAGCTGTTGAGAACTCTTGATATTTTTTCGTTGGAGACATGCAGACTACCAGGTCAGCTCATTGAAGTTTTAAAAATATTTAATGGGTTTGACAATGTGGATTATAGGAAAATGTTCAGCCTCATTATGAAAACAACACGCAATCACGGCTTGAAATTAGAATTGAAAAGGTTCAGCACTAGTATCTGTGGAAACTTTTTCACATATAAGATCTGTTCTACCTAGAAAAAACTTCCCTCCGAAGTTGTAAACAGTTCTTCAGTAGAGCAGTTCAAGAAGAGAGTAGACAGTATTTTGCACAATCTGTAATGAGTGTAGTGCACTAAACAGTCTCTCTCCTTCCACTTCGAGTATCTCCTCGGAATGGACTACAAGGTCTCAGAGTTACTAATTATTCCTTGTAACTCCCTGTAACTCTCTCTCTCTCTCTCTCTCTCTCTCTCTCTCTCTCTCTCTCTCTCTCTCTCTCTCTCTCTCTCTCTGTCTCTCTCTGTCTCTCTCTCTCTCTCTCTCTCTCTCTCTCTCTTCTTCTTTTTCTTCTCCCAGACGCGCGAAGGGTATTACAAGGGTTAGGGTCATAATATTGTAGCTGTAACTTATGACATACCGACCCAGAACCATAACATATGAAATCACAATTATCCGCTGTTCCGGCCTAGGAGAGAGAGAGAGAGAGAGAGTGAGAGTGAGTGTGAGTGAGTTACATAGACTGCACAGATCTTCTGGTCCGCATTAGGCAGTCCGAACTTTATTCTATCATGGGGTTTGCTACAAACTGGAATGTAAAGACAGCCAAACAGAATGCTCTCTCCCCACCCACCATCCCCTCCGACCTTGGGTTGGCATGATCATTTTTAGTTGGGAAAACCAAGCCCCCGCAGAAAGAGAGTATTTCTACTAGAAAATGCATGGTAACGAATGTAGTTGAGAATATTATATACTACTGATACTCAACATAACATATTATATACTACTGATACTCAACATAACATATTATATACTACTGATACTCAACATAACATATTATATACTACTGATACTCAACATAACATATTATATACTACTGATACTCAACATAACATATTATATACTACTGATACTCAACATAACATATTATATACTACTGATACTCAACATAACATATTATATACTACTGATACTCAACATAACATATTATATACTACTGATACTCAACATAACATATTATATACTACTGATACTCAACATAACATATTATATACTACTGATACTCAACATAACATATTATATACTACTGATACTCAACATAACATATTATATACTACTGATACTCAACATAACATATTATATACTACTGATACTCAACATAACATATTATATACTACTGATACTCAACATAACATATTATATACTACTGATACTCAACATAACATATTTATACCTATATTACTCCAACTTCCTCGAAATGGATGTCTAGCCTCCATTCGAATATGTCAATTATATTACATTGTGCGAGAGAGAGAGAGAGAGAAAGAGAGATTTACATAGATACACTGGCCACACAGATCTTACGATCCCTGCGAGGTGGCCAGGACTTAATCCTAGTAGAGATAGCAACCCTAAGAGAAAGTGGAAGGAAAGGATAGCAAAGATGAAGGCTCTCTTCCCACCCTCCGGCAACTTGCCGTACTACATGAAAACCGTTAAAAGTGAATAACCTTGCTGGGCTTGGAAATCGCCTGAAGGAATTTATAGTATAGTTAGAAGTGGAAAGAAAAAGGCATGCACACCTTCATTTTTTTTCTTTTTTTTCTGCTCTCTTCAACTGAAAACGTTCATTTCTGCCAGGTTCTCTTGTCAGTGATTAGCTTCTACTGCAGACCAACTTCTCTGTGATATGAGTCTAACCTTTTTTTAAATGTGTATATTAAGTCACTGTCAATAATTTCATTAGGGAGCTTATTCCAGTCACTAATAATACTGTGGGTGAAGACATTTTTAGTTATGTCTAGGTTAGCTTTCCTGCCTGTTAGTTTTAATTTGTTTACTCTTGTGGAACCTTCTTTGGCTATCTTAAATAGATTAGTAGAATTTACGTTACTAAATCCTTTTAGTATCTTAAGACACTCTTTCAGCTGTCCCATTATTCTCCGTTTCTTAAGCGAAAACAGATCGAGTTCTCTTAATCTCTCATTGTATGATTTATTCTTAAGGGAGCGAGTTCTTTGACCTGAATGTTGGGTTGAAACAGGGGTGTGTGATGTCCCCGTGATTGTTTACTGTGTATATGGATGGAGTCATGAAAGAAATACAAGGAAGAGCAGTGGATGTTGGTGTATCGCTGATAAGGGAGGGAAACGAGTGGAAGCTACCTGTACTGCTGTTTGCTGATGATACAATTCTGATGAATGGGAGTTGCAGGGTCTGGTAAATATATTTGGAACAGTGTACGAAAAACGGAATCTGAAGGTAAATGCGGGGAAGAGCAAGGTTATGGTCTTCGAAAGGGCTGAAGCCACAGAGTGTGAGGTGAAGTTGAACGGTCAGGTTATGGATATTGTCAGCTCATTTAAGCATTTGGGCAATGTGCTGAGTATGGATGAAGAAGTGCGGGAGAGGGTGCAACAGGGGAAGAGGGTTATAGGAACGCTGAAAGCGGTAACAAGAAATGGGTGGTCAGTATGGAAGTGAAGAAGTCCATGCATGACAGTGTAGTAATCCTGACACTGACTTACGGAAGCGAAGCATGGACGATTGAGAAGAGACTAATTAGACCAAGAGTGAGAGGGGTGGAAATGAGTCACTTGAGAAGTGCGTGCGGAGGGATGGACAGACGAATAAGGAAGTAAGAAGGAGGTGTTGTGTGGAGGTAGATGTGATGGAAAGTGTGAAAAGGAACACGTTGAGATGGTTCGGCCATATGGAACGTATGAGAAGTGAGAGAATGACTAAGAAGGTGTACAAAAGCGACGTGGAAGGACAGAGAGGGAGAGGTAGACCGAAAGAAAGGTGGAAGGATAGAGTGAGGAAGTATATTGATGAAGGCGGTGCTGGTTGGGAGGAGGGGCATCGACTGATTGGGGACAGAGGTGCATGGGGGCGGTTCGTTCGTGGCCACCCCTTCGGGGATCACAGCGTCAGGCAATAGATAGATAGATTCAATTTTTTTGCTCTACACTGAACGGATTCGAGTTTCTCTGTCTTTTATTAAGTTGGGAGACCAAAACTCCACAGCATACTCCAGATGTGGCCTCACAATACTTTTATATAATGGTACAACTATGTCTTTACTATGACAATTAAAATTTATTTCAATGAATCCTAGTGCTCTATTTGCTTTGTTAGATGCTGCGGTGCATTGGCTTGTAGATTTTAGGTTTTCATTGAAAAGCACTCCTAGGTCTTATATCAGCTGTGATACGCTCTTTATCTTTTCTCCATTCATGTGGTATTCGTATTTGTTGTTTTGGGAGCCTATTTGTAGTATCTGGCATTTGTTTACATTAAAGGGCATCTGACAATTTTCTGACCACTCCGATATTTTGTTTAGATCTGATTGCAGGCTATTTCTATTGCTTTCTGTGATTATTGTATTTCCTATCTTAGTGTCATCGGCGAATTTGGAAATTATACTATTGATGCCGTTGTCTATATCATTAATATATATTATGAACAATAATGGACCCAGTACTGATCCCTGGGGTACTCCACTAGTCACTGGAGTCCAATCTGATTCCCCTCCATTAATAATTACTCTTGCTTTCTTTCGTTTAACCAAATCCCTATCCAATTGCGTGTTTTGCCTTGTATTCCTAGGTGTTCGACTTTCTGAAGTAATTTATTATGAGGGACCTTGTCGAAGGCCTTCTGAAAGTCCAATTACACTATATCAAAACTTTTGGTAAAATCACTAATCTTAAGTAGGCTGTCATAGAATTCGATAAGGTTTGTTGGGCATGATTTCTTTGTCCTGAAGCCGTGTTGACTATTATTGATAATATCGTTATCCTCTATGAAAAGTACAATTTTGTCTCTTATGATTGATTGTAATAGTTTTACAATAACGGAAGTTAAGGTAATGGGTCTTTAATGAGAGAGAGAGAGAGAGCGAGCACCAATATTTCAGTACCAATCTATTACTGGATGGATAGGGGGGAGGGGTTGTAGAGAAGAGAGAGAGA
Source organism: Paralithodes platypus (assembly GCA_032716605.1). Taxonomy (NCBI): domain Eukaryota; kingdom Metazoa; phylum Arthropoda; class Malacostraca; order Decapoda; family Lithodidae; genus Paralithodes; species Paralithodes platypus. The sequence goes on along the minus strand of CM064557.1, from coordinate 12,148,397 downwards.
GAGAGAGAGGTAGAGGTAGATATTATTAAAGAGTGAGTCAAGATATACCGTATATTAAATCACAGTTATCCCGTGTTTCAGCCAAGCAGTTCCAACTTCTGGATATTACGTATTCCGGGCAAGGCGGCAAATATCTCTGCACGAATATATTACTGGAGAGAGAGAGAAGAGAAGAGGGAGAGTGAGAGAGAGAGTGAGAGTGAGAGAGAAAACAAATTTCTCAGCACGAATATATTACTGGAGAGAGAGAGAGTGTGTGAGAGAGAGAGAGAGGTAGAACACAAATATCTCAGCACGAATATATTACTGGAGAGAGAGAAGAGAGAGTGAGAGTGAGAGTGAGTGAGACAGAGAGAGTGAGTGAGACAGAGAGAGAGAGAGAGATAATAACAAAGGAATACAAAATATAAGAGATATAGAGAAAGAGACAGGGATTATATACAGATATCCTACCTGCACACCCATTTGAATCTGTATGGAACCCAAGTCAGACAATCCAATGTTGTGATCTATCCCAGAGGCTTCACAACTTGGCCTTAAAAGAGTACTCTTTGTTTAAATCTATTGTTGCTTCTTCATATTTTGCAATTATTTGTCTTTATTATATTGTATCTATTCATTGTTGATAGTTTCAATTGCTTGCTTTTGCGATTTCCTTAGTTTATTTGTACAATAAATGTAGGTTATTTGTAGGGTAGTTATTGATAGGGGTCACTTGAGGCATGCTACGCTTACAGGTACAGTTGACTCGATTAATTCGCGGAGACAGATAGATATGTATATATTGAGAGAGATATTTGATCTGGCAATAACTACAGCGCTTGGGAACAACAGCAGTTATCGTACCGACTTGTATGATGTAATTTACCTTTCTAGGTGCATGAAGTATCCTTCTGTTATTATCTGTGCATAATAATAAACATAGTAAAGTGAGTGAACGTAAAGTGAGTTAATTAAATGTTTTATACAAATACCTACGATAACAAGCAAGGTAGAATCATGGGAGAATCACATTGAAAGTAGGGGTGAGAAGGGTGGGAAAGTGGGGGAGGCAGTGACGGAGCTAGTGGGGAGTGAGAGGTGAGAGAAAGGAATGGTATGGGGGAGGGGTTGGCGTGTGTGGCGGAGGTAGGGAGGGGGCGGGCGGTAGAGGAGTAAAGGGAGGGGAAGCTGGGGAGGGCAGGAACACAGAGTAAGAAAGGAGTGATAGGAGACAAACCAATTATTTAGGAGGGTGGAAAGATGGGTAGAAAATATGTGTATGGTGGGGTAGAGAGCAAGTCCGGAAATGGTATCAGGCTGGGAAAAGTAATATGGACAGGGAGGAGAGGGTAATTAATACTATATGGACATTGGCCAATCAAGTTCTGAGTATTTAATTTCAAATAGAGGTTCAGTTATGGTAAAACATACATTATTTTTGGCAATAAAACAAGACATTCACTGTTCTTCTTAAACACGTTTATCAAATATATTGTGACGTCAATTTCACTGATTACAATACTGTAGATAATGTTCCGAGGTCGTGTTTAATGTCGATTTTTTAAAACTATGCGACTGTTATTAAATATGATGCACGTTTGAAATAACATTTGTGTTGTCCGTTTATTAAATATAGCTACAAAATCTGTGTTCCCAAATACCAGCATAAATTTTGAGTCTGGCAAAACACAGATCTCTCTCTCTCTCTCTCTTTTTCTCTCCCAATATTTTTCCCCGAACTTTCTGAAATTCAATTTCTTGGGTATTGTTTTCCATCAACTTTCATTAAGTAATAGTTTACTTCTATTTGTTAATGGAGGGTAACTATAAAGGTAAGATCTTTGCCAATTTATTATTTTGTTATCCATTAGTATTTTCTATGGGATATACTGTTTGCGTCAAGAGGTAGCCGATTGAGCAAACTTCACTATTGCCAGTGGTGGGGAAGCAGTCTAACTTGATCAACTATTATCTTAATGCGTTATGCTGTATATAAATGGTAAATGTGGCTGCGACTCCAGCCTTTGACAGAAAACAAAGTTAAAATGTGTATATATCATATAGAAGTGTTGCATTAATACAGGCCATGTGCCTGTCGGTCTATCCATCATTAAATTGGTGTCTGTCTGTCTCGTTCCTCGTAGTCAAGTGGTATTATTAGCTCGCACGAAATCTACGATGTTATTCATGATGTGAAAACACGATTATAACTATGTCATTTTAGTAATGAAAGTTTTAATTATTTATAAATATATATACTCCCAGCCGGGATCGAACCTTCGACAGACATTCAGAACGATTTATATCCACTACACCACGGCGTGATAAATTAATCTTAACCTGTTCCCATATATATTAAGGAGAAGGGAAATCCTACTTGGAGAATGTATTTAAATTCATGCACATGTCACAGGATCCATATACTAGGATACCATACACCGATTTATATAAGATTTCCCACGCAACTCAGGATGGACACTCGTTTCTGAATGTCGGAGGTTCGATCCCGGCTGGGAGTATTTAAACATTTAATAGCTCACGTGTATTTTTGAGATATACTTGATATTAATGACTCTCGTGTTTGGCTGGGCGAGAATAAAAATGAACTCTCTATAACCCAAGTTAAGTGGGTAATCTTGTAAATATTCCTGTATGGTGTCCTGGAATATGGATCCTGCGACTTGTGCATGAAATGCAATACATTCTCCAAGTAGGATTTCCCTTCTCCTTAATATACAGTATATAGGAAATGGTTAAGATTACTATATCACACCTTGGTGTAGTAGATCAAAAGCTTGTCCACTCGTTCTGAATGTCGGAGGGTCAATCCCTGTTGAGAATATTTAAACATTTATTAGCTCACATGTATTTGTGATATATATATATATATATATATATATATATATATATATATATATATATATATATATATATATATATATACGTCACGTCTGTGTGTGTGTGTAACCGGAAGCATAACTAGACAGTAAGCATACATATTGACAAATAGTGTCATAGATTTATATACATATGATGAGGGCAGATGTGATTTTCTGTACAATTTGACGGTGTCTGGCTTTGCTTATATGACAAATTGTTTTCATAAAATATGGGGATGATTGTTACACAGCTGTAAAGTTAAAGGTAACCAGTGTGTGAGAGAAGACAAACTCTTAATGCACGAAAAGGTAACGCCTCAGGTTATATAATACCACATTCCTATAGTTGAAAGCTGCTTCTGCTATTCCTCGTTACCGTGCCTAGAGTAGGTGCCATAAGGGGCTTTCTCACATGACCGATTTTGCCCGATTTTCGTTCGCGGAATGCCTCTCGACTGATTTTCGTAACGAATTTGCCTGATTGTCCAGTGGTGACCGTTATTTCAAGACAACATACAACGTGTCGCTAAGCAATCCGCAACATGTCTTGCAGTATTCAGCGAAATGCCGGCGACATCGTCTGCAACATATGTGACTGGTAGTCGATATCGTCTGCAACATAGGCAGACAACATCCGACACCAATCAAATTTGAACACATAGGATGACTGCGTGCAACCATTCGACGATATCTGCAAGTTATTGCAGACACTATTGGCGATAAGTCGGCGATATCGCAAAAATGAAATGACAATAGAATCAAAGAAAAGAAACCATACAATCATCGCCATCCTATAGAATTACCCTCAAGCTCTACCATATCCGTTACCAAGACATCTGCTGCAAATACAACCACTACCAACACAACCACTGCCAACACAACCACTGCCAACACAACCACTGCCAACACAACCACTGCCAACACAGCCATTGCCAACACAACCACTGCCAACACAACCATTGCCAACACAACCATTGCCAACACAACCATTGCCAACACAACCACTGCCAACACAACCACTGCCAACACAACCACTGCCAACACAACCACTGCCAACACAACCACTGCCAACACAACCACTACCAACACAACCACTGCCAACACAGCCATTGCCAACACAACCACTGCCAACACAACCACTGCCAACACAACCACTACCAATACAACCACTGCCAACACAACCACTACCAATACAACCACTGCCAACACAACCATTAACAACACAACCACTACCAACACAACCACTGCCAACACAACCACTGCCAACACAACCACTACCAATACAACCACTGCCAACACAACCATTAACAACACAACCACTACCAACACAACCATTAACAACACAAGCACTACCAACACAACCACTGCCAACACAACCACTACCAACACAATGTATAATCGAATATTAGATTATTGTGAATCAAACCAGATAATCTCTGATAGTCAGTATGGCTTTAGAAGGGGACGATCGACAGAATCAGCTCGGACTAAATTTAAAAACGATATCCTTGCATCATTTGACAAACGAGAATTTACAGTTGGCTTATTTCTGGATCTTTCCAAAGCTTTTGATACTATTGATCATCGTATCCTATTGGAAAAGCTCAAATACTATGGTATTCGTGGTATCACAAACGATTGGTTTAAATCATATCTGGAAAATCACAAACAATTTGTGGAATACAAAGAAAGTAAATCATCACAACAACTTATTTCTGTTGGTGTCCCGCAAGGATCCATATTAGGCCCATTACTGTTTATTTTATATAAATTATTTCATTAATTCAAGTAGCTTGTTCAAGTTTTTACTGTTTGCAGATGACAGCACTCTTTATGTTACTAACAGGGATCTACGTTCATTAATTGATATAGTCAATACTAATCTACAAAATGTTCGCTATTGGATAACTGCAAATAAGCTAACACTCAATATTGATAAAACCAAATACATAATTTTCCAAAGAAATAAGTCCATCATGCAAAACCTTGAACCAATCAAACTAGGGAACATAATCCTGGAAAAAAAAGAGAGCTTGAAGTTTCTTGGGATAGAGGTGGATGAACGGTTGTCATGGAGCTTCCATGTTCGAAATGTGAGGGATAAGATCAACAAACAGTGTGGCATACTCTACTTAACACGACATTGTTTTAATAATGACACAATGAAACAGTTATATTATTCACTGATGTATCCATTCTTCTCATATTGCCACACTGTTTGGGGGCAGTCTGGGAAAACTAAACTAAAATCATTAGATGTAGCTCACAAAAGAGTTATTAGAACAATTACATACCAGTCAAAATACGCCCATACCAATGAACTCTTCAAAAAGCTAGAACTCTTGAAGTTCCAGGACATAAATATATATTGCAGTGCTTTATTTGTATTTAAATCATTAAACCATATTAGCAATGAGGGATTATTTCGATATCGAATTAATCAAAGATACGAGTTAAGAAATGTCAACCAACTTGAAATTCCATTAAGAACGACTAGCCAATCCCAAACATGTATCAATTACGATGGCGTTAAGATTTGGAATCAGTTACCACAAGCATTGCAAAATGTAAACACAGTGTCTGGCTTCAAAGTTGCACTAAAAACACATCAACTGTCCAAATATTAACATTTCATTTTTATATATGTATTTGTATGTGTGCAGTCCTTGGGTATATATTTGTGTGGATAAATACGTATGTACTTCTGGGTGCATGCGTATATGTAAGTATATGTGCGTGTACAAGTTGGTATTATGTATTCGTATGTGTAAGTGCGTATTTACGTACAGCGTGTGGATGTACGTCCAGTATATGTGTGTATATGAGTGAGTATAGGTTGATATCTTGGTGTAAGTGTAAATGCGTGTATATAATAACTATCGTTTTCCATATTTTAAATTTCTAATAGAGACGGAATGATTAAATGGGTCCATGTATTGACATACGCATGTGGTCTGGACTAATATCTCGGGGTCGCTTGGATTATATATTTTCTCTATGGAAATATTTTCATTTTTTCGCTAGCATACAGATACTAAATTGCACAAGTTGTTTATTAACCTTAACTGTAGAGTATCTAAAAGAACTATAACGACATAAAAATGATGAAGAAACAAAACTTCGCTATATCTATTTGATTAGTAAATCTAATTTTGACCCGGGTATTTATCTTGTAGTGTGTACAATTTTGAAATTATTTACTTTGTTTTCATATTATTACTGTAACAGCTTTCGAGTTTAAGCTTGATGTGCCTTTAAGAGAGATACCTCTCACAAGGCTCAGCCAATGTAATGTTAATTTTGTATTATGATTATCATGTGTATGTTCTACTGGCTAAATAAAAAGTGTCAATTCAATTCAATTCAATTCAACCACTGCCAACACAACCACTGTCAACACAACCACTACCAACACAACCACTGCCAACACAACCACTGCCAACACAACCACTGCCAACACAACCACTGCCAACACAACCACTACCAACACAACCACTACCAACACAACCACTACCAACACAACCACTACCAACACAACCACTGCTAACACAACCACTGCCAACACAACCACTGCCAACACAACCACTGCCAACACAACCACTGTCAACATAACCACTGTCAACACAACCACTACCAACACAACCACTGCCAACACAACCACTGCCAACACAACCACTGCCAACACAACCACTACCAACACAACCACTACCAACACAACCACTGCCAACACAACCACTGCTAACACAACCACTGCCAACACAACCACTGCCAACACAACCACTGCCAACACAACCACTGCCAACACAACCACTGGCAACACAACCACTACCAACACAACCACTACCAACACAACCACTGCCAACACAACCACTGCCAACACAACCACTACCAACACAACCACTACCAACACAACCACTGCCAACACAACCACTGCCAACACAACCACTGCCAACACAACCACTGCCAACACAACCACTGCCAACACAACCACTCCCAACACAACCACTACCAACACAACCACTACCAACACAACCACTGCTAACACAACCACTGCCAACACAACCACTGCCAATACCACCACTGCCAACACCACCAGTCAACACAACCACTGCCAACACAACCACTGCCAACACAACTGCCAACACAACCACTGCCAACACAACCACTGCCAACAAAACTACTGCCAACACAACCACTGCCAACACAACCACTACCAACACAACCACTGCAAACACAACCACTACACAAACTTGCACATCCTTACACACACAGACTATGACAAACGCACACAGAAACGAATCACACACAGTTACTATCTACCCCCAAACACACACACTCACACCCACACATGCACACACTCACACAGATGTCACTACCACATCCAATACAAGTAGCACTATTAACACACACACTTGTACACACATTTTTGCCTATGTGTAAGGAGGAGACAAAAGGCAGGTTGCCTGTTACGAGTGTCTTCCCAAAGCCAAGAGTGTAACAGAGCCAAATTCTTGGGACGTTGAGGTAAAATGCCTGCACACACCAAGTTGAAAGCAGTTTAAGTAGTTGGATGAAGGAAAGATTGATTGAGGGAGAGAGTTCCAGCGTTCACTTGTTGAGTAGAAGAAAGACTGAGAAAATTTGCCAATTCTTGAGTTGGAGAGCTGGACAGAATAGGAGTGGGACTGTGTTGAATGGCGGCTGCCTCGCACTCGCCGCAAGAGAGTGGGTATGCACTGAGAGAACACTGATTGTTGTAATAGAGATAGAAGAGTGAGAGAGATGCAACATTGCGGCGTGTAGAAAGAGATTGTAGGGAAATAGTAAGAGGAAGTGAGTTGATGAGACAAAATGTTTTGGACTCTACTCTTTCAAGAAGTGCGGTATGGGTGAAGCCTACCTACACGTGGGAACAATACTCAGTACAGAGGCGCACTGTGCCCCGATAAGGAGCACATACCCATAATCTCTCTTCAATCTCCTCCAAGAACCACAACAATCAACCACCACTAACCAGAACAAACCATCACAACCACCACCAAACTATCACAATTACCAACAAGCTACCACCACCACTACCAAGCCACCACAACCACCAGCTACCACAAACACCAGACCCAACAAAATACCACAACCACCACCACCACCACCACACACCTCACCAGCATCATCCCCATCAAACTTCCATAACCATCAGACACACCTACAACCACGACCACACACTCTTACCACCAGCTACCAACCAGAACCGCCTACACAAAAAACAACCATGACTACCACAACCACCACCACGACCATACACCATCACCACGTTCATGCACCACCACTACCACCGCCATCACAACCACTACCACAACCACCATCACCACCACCACCAACACTACCACCACCACCACAGCCACAACCATCACCACGACCATGACCATACACCACACCCACGATTACTACTAGCACAAAAGGGGGGAAGGGGTCTGCCTCGTATGAGCCAATAGGCCTTCTGCAGATTTCCATTTTTCTTATGTTCTTATGTTCTAACCACTACCACCACCAATACCACTAATCTGTAACAAGAATACGGTTTCACAAAAAAAAACATTGTTGGCGACCATGTTGAGTTGAGTCGACTGTACAACTGTGTCCCCGACCGTTCCTTCATGTTGCCAACACTGTCGAGTATAGCATGGTTGCATATGTTGGTTGCAACACATGCAAGACCTGTCTTGTCATTTCGCTGATTGATCTTCAGACAAGTTCTGTGCAATCGCAGTGCATCGGCAAATAGTCGGGCGAGGTTGTGCATGTTCGTAACGAATATTTTCGGGCGACACCATCGCCGTTGTGAAAATGTTATAACTTTCCAAAAATCAGCACGACTCTCACGATCCAATTCATGACTCACCAGAACTCCAGGAACCAATCGGGGACATCAAACGATCATGCAAGAATTTTACATGACATGACGACACAATGGCCGAATAGGGGACGTCGGGTTGTGTCGATGACCAAAATCGGGCCTGTGGGGAAGCCCCTTTACACAAGTTAATCGTATTTCTTTGTAGTGTACTCAGCTGAACGTCATACAATCAACTACGGTATTAACCTTTCCTAGACGACCAAGCTCTTTTATCTTTCTATATTGATCCAAATAGTTTTGCCTATGGTCTGTCCCTAAAGTTATTGTCTTGTGATATTATTCATAGGCTCATTTTCACACAATTGATTAACCTATTTAGCTCAGATTTGACAAAAATCCTCAAGAAAATAGAACTGTGAATCGAACATAATGTAGATGCTCTAAATTTCAGTAAAATAACATTAACCTATTCAGTAACGGTGCCATCCTTTTGCATTATATTCTGGCACATATTAGACGACTTTATTCAGCTTTGGAGGCACGTCTACCAATTAAAAGGCTACAGACTATCTCAATTACTCCTTTACCTACAAGTCCTTCATAAGCTTCATAAAATTATCCAAATTTAGTTGAAATCAAATGAAAAAGACATCACCGGTACAGAAAGGGTTAATAAAAACAAAGCATATTTACACCTTTTAAAAGAGAGAGAGGGAGAGAAAGAGAGAGCATAGTTCACATACATCCTAGATCTCATTTGTATTATGTAAGGATCTCAATTGTCTAGTAAATAATGGCAATGGATGAAATGTAGCCTAAGTAGAATCATGATGTTAAATCTTTCCAAAATCGTTGTTATAGTCTGATTGCCGTATTTTGTTACTTACAATTCTCCTTTAACAAATCGCTTCACATTCCTTTGCATTATCATTATAATAATAATGTAATGCTTCGGCATATACTACTCCTTCAATAGGCAGCTGAATAATATATTTTGTAAACTGTAGGCTACTATTAATCTAGGCTACTGTCCTCCCGGTAAGTATTTATAAAGCGTAATGCAAATTATCAGATGAGACGGGTATAAATGGGATGGGAGGGCTAGGTGTGGTAGAAATGGAGGAACGGGAAGAGAGGTGTTGTGGAGCACTTGCGTTTGTGGTGGGGTTGGTGGGTGGGTTGGGGGTTGGAGGGGGGGGGGGGAATAAAAAATCGTACGTTTGGCAGACCACTAATATTCAGTGTTACCAGACTTTAAACTCCAAGCTCTGGGGTTTGTCTCCGCGAATTAATCGAGTTAACTGTACCTACCCGATAACAACACTATCGTTAGTGTTATTTGTATTTTTGACTATTGTTAATGACTTGTCAGGTTGCAAATTTGATTTTAATAGAACATTTTAAAACTAATTGTAGTTTCTTTATTCATGCAGAGTTTAGTCAAATTTACCAGAACGTCCCGGACTTCCTAAATTGACTAGTTCCTTGAACGTGACGATAGTGCGTTGTTGTGTGTGCGATTGGTTTGCTTGGGAAACAGATTAGCTTGCTCATGTAGTGATGTACACCCTATGTGGTGGATTGTGTTCTTTTATTTAATAAATTTTATTTTAGTAAGCGTTGTTTCCACATAGCGATTTTGATTAGTTATTTTGCCTTTATATTGTCTTTGTCCGAATTTGTGTTTGTTTAGTTTGCAAGTTTTACATTTTAATCAACCCTTTCACTCACGTGTGGACGCAGGGGTTGCCGATTAGCAATCAGAAATAGAGTTATCTCAATCTTATAATTACCTCTCCAAAATTAGTGTTCTGCCCACAGCTAACTCAAAGATAACTGTAGAGGTTGAAATAACTAAACTAAAGGTTTCTAAATACCCCTAATGGTCACAAAGAGTTTAAAGTATCCCAGAATTGGCTCAAATCGCGTCATATATATTTTTTTTTTTTTTTTTTTTTTCTATGTGATTGAGGGAGGCAAAAGGCATAACTGCCTATAGCGAGTGCCTCCCCCATAGTTGAAAGAGTGACAGGGCCAAAATCAAGGGACGTTCGAGCCAAAATGCCTGGATATATATATATATATATATATATAGAGAGAGAGAGAAAGTAAATAGAGGTACAGGAGGGGAGGGATTGGTAGGGTATAATATCATCAAAGGCTACCAGTCGTAATAATGGTGAAGCTCACGATAGGTAGTAATACTGGGGGAGATAGATAATTATGTTGTACAATCGCGCTAAGAAGTCATGACTCGATTCCCAGAAAGTGCTATCTGGCAACAATTGAGGCGCTACTATATTAACTTATTACACACCGGGGAGAACTGTATTACACACCGGGGAGAACTGTATTACACACCGGGGAGAACTGTATTACACACCGGGGAGAACTGTATTACACACCGGGGAGAACTGTATTACACACCGGGGAGAACTGTATTACACACCGGGGAGAACTGTATTACACGATCGGGCGTACTGTATTACACACCGGGGAGAACTGTATTACACACCGGGGAGAACTGTATTACACACCGGGGAGAACTGTATTACACACCGGGGAGAACTGTATTACACACCGGGGAGAACTGTATTACACACCGGGGAGAACTGTATTACACACCGGGGAGAACTGTATTACACACCGGGGAGAACTGTATTACACACCGGGGAGAACTGTATTACACACCGGGGAGAACTGTATTACACACCGGGGAGAACTGTATTGAAAGAAAAAATACCAAAAAACACGATATATAAGTATTACTGCAATATATGTATATCATTATGTGAGAGCAAACCAAATAACACGAAAGTTGAGACTAACCCGAACGAAAGAATGTGAAACTCATAGTATTTCGCTCACTAGATTCAGGATTAAAATGTGGAGGATGTCTCTTAATGCTTGTATTACTTTTAAAACCAACAATACTGGAAGAAAAGTATCTCATAAAATTAAAACCAACAGTTAAAAGTATGATAATATTCAAGGACACTAGTGCGACGTTATGAGAAACAATTTATTAGGGAAAATAGGCACCAATAGATTCGCCATATGTTTGTCCATATAGTCCACATGGAGGATGTTCGTTATCAACAAATTGAAAAATACCCACTTCACAGACAAATACACCAAAAATCTAAGTCAAAGCGGGGGTGTGGGGGAGGCAGCCCCCACCTATAATACTAGGATAGGTTAGGTAAGGTGTTTAGGTTAGGCTAATGTTCTTTCAAAGGGGATAGGCTAGTAAACACTAGGATAGCCTATACCCGGTCAGAGGTAAGAAGAAGAAGAAGAGTCCTGCAGTAGTCTCCTTGAATGCTACCAAAAGTATTATTCAAACCACAAGTGTCAATAATTCACGTAAATAAACATACAACAGATTTTTTTCTTCCACATTTAATTCTCTAAGTGGGACAACAGTCTGCTTGAAAAACAAAGCGTCTCCAGTATATTTTGGGAGAAAGCTTGAATACTCGAGAACAGCTTGTAATTTGTATAGACAGACGATGAATTTTCACTTTTAGTATATATAATAACCCATAGGGACACTCATATAAAGATGGAAGATGGAAATACAAGTGTTAAAGGACAAAGGTGGATATAAAAGCAAGCAGATACATTCCCCCTCATATCCTGACAATGACTGACTTGGTCGCTGAATATCCTCCGGGCCTGGGAGTTCCAGATGCTAGATAGCGCATGCAAATTAATTACTCTTATTATTCTATGAAGAACTTGAAAACAAACATTACTTATATTTATTCAAACTACAACATAAATCAAATTTAGACGGCATAAATAGGTTAATTTTGTCAGTAGGCCAATTATTGGGAATAGCCAAAGACCTATAGTTTAAAATTAGAAAACGTCCGGGCTCCTAGTGACAGTGAAGAGTTGCCAGCGGTAGCCAGATTTGGGGGCTTTGGTCCGAGAGTTAAAAAAATTGAGTAAGCGCGATTGTACTACCTATAGATACTGTAAATAGATACAAAGAAACTGTAGACAACGTGTAAACAATAATTAGGTAAACATATATAATAATTATGTATAGTTACTTAGATTTTCTTTTCATATATATATATATATATATATATATATATATAAATATATATATATATATATACTGTATATGTACGACATAGACCACTGTGATGACATGATGCTGTGGTGAGTCTTTGTTGTATTGTACTACAGTGAACAGACTAAAACCACGCTCTTTGTGGATGAAGCGGTCTTTAACCCCTTCCTGGCGGTGCCCATCACCAAACGGGCACCAAAATCTGCATATTATGTGTCCTGGAAATGAGGCAAGCGAGTGCAGGCAGTGCGGGACCCTTTCGTCCGTCACCCACCATGGCTGGGCGAGCACTGATGCAACTCAGAGACGTCTGCCACATCAATGCAGCATTACACATAGCGAAAACATCTCAAAATCGCTAATTTCTTGCAATTTTTGCCGTTCTGTGCAAGTTCGTTGCAAGACAACCAGACGTCGTACAGAAATGATTCAGGTTTCACTATAGAAAGGTCTATTACTGTACTTTCACGGATATATCACTGTATAACATTCTTGTTTATGCATAAAAATGTGCAGGGAATGAAGGTCAATTAGGGCCAAAATCCCTGCAGGCAAAGAGTTAAACTTGTGCGTATATATATACAGTATATATATAATTATTCTTGTCTATGTGTATAAAGGAGACAAAAGGTAATGCTAATTTTAACAAGTGTTCCCCCCAAAGTTGAAAGAGTGATAGGGAGCAAAATACAAGGTTTATAAAGTCAAAATGTCTGGACACCGGAGTTTGAAGCAGTTTAAGTCATATTATATAATTATAGTATAATATATATTTACGAGAGACTGAATGATAGACATAAATTGACAACGAGTTACAAAGATACACGAACTACACAGACGATGTGGTCCCAGCCAGGCAGTCCAAATGTAATTAGCCTATATTTAATTAGCACTACTTATTAGGCCAGGATAGTATCGAAGACAATGAAGAAAGAGGAGGAGGAGAGAGAGAGAGACAAAGGGAGCGGTTGGGGGGAAGGGAGGGACAACAGAGATCAAAGCCAGAGACAAAAGACAGACGCAGGGAACTGATTGTCCTGAGAGAGAGAGAGAAGGAAGAGTGTGTGTGTGTGTGTGTGTATGGGGGGGGGGGGGGGAGTACAAGTAATTGTTAGTATCTCTAAGATGTTGTGGTCCATTCCGGGGAGATACTCGTGGAAAGAGAGATTGTGTAGAGCACTACACTCATTGCAGAGTGCAACATAGTATCTACTCTTTTCTTGAACTACGCTGCTGAAGAACTTTACTAAAGCTTCTGAGGGAAATTTGTTCCAGGCAAAACAGATCTTACGGGAAACAGTTTCCATATATACTAGTGTTGAACCTTATCATTGTACAATTTCAGTCATCTAGCTATAATCCACATAGTCAGACCCATAAAATATCTTTAATGACTTGATCTTGTATTCTGTAAGTTCCTACGAAAACAAATCAAGAGCTTTCAACCGATCCTCATAGCTTAATCTTCTATTCAATGGAAAAAGAATTGTAGCCCTAGCTTGTACTCTTTCTATTCACTCTATATCTTTCCTGAGTGCTTGAGACTAGAACTGGACAGCATACACCAGGAGAGGCCATATCAGAGCATTGTAGAATGTGAGGGTTATCCTTATTTCTATGCTTAAATTGCCTCTTAACCCAAGAACGGCGAGAATACTCCCAAGAGGTTTTGGTGGTGAAAGACGACGAACCTCTTAAGATCTAAAGCCTAAAAAAAGACTTTTGAAAGGCCCCAGTAGCTCGTAAAACAAAGGAATATGTGATTAAGTGAGATAATTCCCCTCCATACCTACCATCATTACTCCACATGTGTCAAACCCCCTCCTTCCACCCCCCCCCCCTTCAATTATCACTTATTTTTTCTCTTATTTTCTCGCTATAGTGGGATTAAAAACGATAGGGAGCTTTAAGATAAAATTGGATAAGCATATGGACGAGAAGGGTTGGGTGTGAAGGGGGATCAGCAGGGTTGGGCCAATCAGCGCTCTGCAGACCCCCGTAATCCTGCGTTAATCTCTAACCGTTTTGGTAAGATGATCCTCAGGGTATTAGAGTGTTGAGCCTATAATTGAGCTTTATAATTGGGGTTGTGTGGAATCGGCTTTCTGCAGACTCCCATTTTCTTATGTTCTTATGTTCTTATTCCCTTGTTTATCGGTTTATTTACCGCGCCAATATCTCCAACCCGGTTCCACGCCTATCGAGTGCGTGGGGAAAGAGAGTGAGAGAGAGACCTCAGTCTCGCTTCAGGCCTCGAGAGAGGAGGGTGTACGTCTCGTTCGCCTCACACTTCATGACTGGAGGGTCAGCAATAATTTGTCTTTTTCACCCCTCAAATACTATTCCCACTTGTTTTATAGCTGTTGCATGTTAATATCTTCATATTAAACGTAAAATAGGTGCATATAAATAAGTAATAACGATATTTATCTTATAATGACGATTTTAGGCGGGAATGAAGCCTAATATCGTCGCTTGGCGGAAGAGTGTGCACTACCAATAGCTCGCGCTTAACGGGTTAACACTTTCACTGCGGGGACAGTACTGGTACGTCCTGGAAATATCCTGGAAATAATAGCCTATTAACCCTTGTCTGGCGGCGCCGGACTTAAGTCGGTCTAGAGAAGAAAGGACTATGTGGCGGGGACCGACTTCAGGCGGTGTGCAATTTTGAGTAATATTAGGCTCTGAGAGAGAGACGAGCGGTGGGAGGAGCATAGGTCGGCTCTGACCGTTCGGCACGGGTCCCAAGCCAGCACTGGGCCCAACTCCACACACACTCACACTCACTGCCTCGCTACACAGGGAATTATGTAAGGAAATTACCGTATTTTAGGGATTTTTCCTTCGTCTTGCACGATCGTTGCAAGAGAACGCGTGGTCGTAGAAGGATGGTTCTGGTGTCATTGGAAAGCTCAATTATCGCCCTTTCATGGATACATAATTGTATTACGCTCTGGCTCTTGTTTATGCATGAAAATTAGCACGGAAAGAAGGTCGTTTAGGGTAAAACCAAATCGCTTGGCGGGTAGTAGAAGTTACTGACGGGCCCGCTCGTAAGGCGTTAAAGCCTGTGGAGATAAGCGTGAATGATCAGGAGCACGGCAGGCCCTAGTTCGCTCTGCAGCAGGCCAACCCTGGCACTGAGACTCTCACCCCATGTCTCGCAAGTATATTAAGTGTTGCCAATAGACAAATGTAGCGGAACATTGCTAATTATTTGCGAATATTGACGATGTCTGTAGTAACGCTGCGGTTGAACCCCCCTAGCTAGAGAGATCGTTCTGATATAATTTGAAACTCTTTTGTTCTATTTTTTGGCTGCAAACATTTCATTTCATTCAGGCACTTGAAGCAATCAGGAGTGCCTGAATGAGCCTTCTTATAGCGGGAAATTGCCCGCACTGAAAGAGTTAATCCATGAACTGCTAGAAGTTGAGGGAAGGAGGGGGTGGGGTAAAAAGGGGGGGGGAGGATGTGTTATGAAGGGATGCCACTACTTTCTATGCGTCACCCAATTGTAGGAAATTTCCCGGCACTGTATTTATGCTAGTATAGAGTAATAAAGTAGAACAATGGAAAACAAAATATACAGATTTTACCTACCCACTAGTTTGTTCATTTCGATCTTTTGCATTTATTATATATATATTTGTAAATAGCTTAAATACCATAAATAATAAACTACTTGTGAGCTATTGCAATGTTCTTTACGTTATTATATCTATTTACATTGTTTTTAGATCAAATCAGATATATATAATAATAAATGCATAATATGTGATTATTTAATATGTAGGTAATTTGATCTGATCATCAATCTAAATGGATATATTTCCATAAACAAAATTGCAAGCACTCACAAACATTTGTCAAACCAATTTAGTACTGTAAAAACTTCAACGGTTTGGTCTCGCAGTGTCAAACTTCCTAGAAAAGAAATCTTGTGAGCCTGAGAGAGAGAGAGAGAGAGGGTGTGAGTAGGAGGTAGAGTAAGTGAGAGGTAGAATGAGTGAGGTAGAGTGTGTGAGAGGTCGAGTGTGTGAGAGGTCGAGTGTGTGAGAGGTAGAGTGTGTGAGAGGTCGAGTGTGTGAGAGGTCGAGTGTGTGAGAGGTCGAGTGTGTGAAAGGTAGAGTGTGAGAGAGTTAGAGTGTGTGAGAGGTAGAATGTGTGAGAGGTAGTGTGTGTGAGAGGTAGAGTGTGTGAGAGGTAGTGTGTTTGAGAGGTAGTGTGTGTGACAGGTAGAGAGAGTGAGAGGTAGTATTTGTGAGAGGTAGAGTGTGTGAGAGGTAGAATGTGTGAGAGATAGAGAGAGTGAGAGGTAGAGTGTGTGAGAGGTAGAGAGAGTGAGAGGTAGAGTGTGTGAGAGGTAGAGTGTGTGAGAGGTAGAGTGTGTGAGAGGTAGTGTGTGTGAGAGGTAGAGTGTGTGAGAGAGATAGAGTGTGAGAGAGGTAATGTGTGAGAGAGGTAATGTGTGAGAGAGGTAGTGTGTGTTACAGGTAGTGTGTGTGATAGGTAGAGTGTGTGAGAGAGGTAGAGTGTGAGAGAGGTAGAGTGTGAGAGAGGTAGAGTGTGAGAGAGGTAGTGGGTGTGAGAGGTAGAGTGTGTGAGAGGTAGTGTGTGTGAGAGGTAGTGTGTGTGAGAAGTAGTGTGTGTGAGAGGTAGTGTGTGTGAGAGGTAGTGTGTGTGCGAGGTAGTGTGTGTGAGAGGTAGAGTGAGTGAGAGGTAGAGTGTGAGAGAGGTAGAGTGTGTGTGAGGTAGAGTGTGAGAGAGGTATTGTGTGAGGTAGAGTGTGTGAGAGAGGTAGAGTGTGTGAGAGGTAGAGTGTGTGTGAGAGGTAGAGTGTGTGAGAGGTAGAGTGTGTGAGAGGTAGTGTGTGAGAGGTAGAGTGTGTGAGAGGTAGAGTGTGTGAGAGGTAGAGTGTGTGAGAGGTAGAGTGTGTGAGAGGTAGTGTGTGTGAGAGAGGTAAGAGAGAGTTAGTGTGTGAGAGAGGTAGAGTGTGTGAGAGGTAGAGTGTGTGAGAGGTAGAGTGTGAGAGAGGTAGAGTGTGTGAGAGGTAGAGTGTGTGAGAGTTAGTGTGTGTGAGAGTTAGTGTGTGTGAGAGTTAGTGTGTGTGTGAGAGTTAGTGTGTGTGAGAGTTAGTGTGTGTGAGAGTTAGTGTGTGTGAGAGTTAGTGTGTGTGAGTTAGTGTGTGAGAGGTAGAGTGTGTGAGAGGTAGAATGTGAGCGACTGAGAGGTAGAGTGAGTGAGAGGTATAGTGTTAGAGAGGTAGAGTGTGTGAGACTGTGTGAGAAGTAGAGTGTGAAAGAGGTAGAGAGTGTGAGAGGTAGAGTGTGAATGAGGTAGAGAGTGTGAAAGGTATAGTGTGTGGGAGAGGTAGAGTAGTAGAGTAGGAGTAGTAGAGTGTGTGTGTGTGTGAGAGAGAGAGGTAGAGTGTGAAAGAGGTAGAGTGTGAAAGAGGTAGAGTGTGAAAGAGGGAGAGTGTGTGAGAGGTAGAGAGTGTGAGAGGTATAGTGTGTGGGAGAGGTAGAATGAGAGAGAGAGAGAAAGTGTGTGTGTGTGTGAGAGAGAGTTAGAGTGAGTGAGAGGTAGATCGATTGTGTGTGAGAGAGAGAAAGAGAGAGAGAGAATGGTGGAGGGTACTCAAACTAAAAGAGAAAGACAAGAACATGGAGGTTTATTAAACCAAGCAGAGAGAGTGAGCGGGGAAAGAGAAAACCAGAGTGAATTACATAGAGAAAAGAGTGGGAGGAAGGATAATCATAGGGAAAGAAGAAGAAAGAGAAACAAAGATATATTATAGCACGAGAGAGAGAGAGAGAGAGAGAGAGAGAGAGAGAGAGAGAGAGAGAGAGAGAGAGAGAGAGAGAGAGAGAGAGAGAGAGAGTGAGTTTGGAAGCAGTTAGTCTTGGGGAAACATGATTATTAACAGAAAAAATACTGTTGCAAAGTTAGGCACGAAGTCAAGGAACAAATAATTCATTTTAGTATACAGTTTTCTTGTGTAAGTTCATACCTTATTTAATTCTGCTAAATATAGATCAGTCTACCTTTACGGCCTCGTGAATTTACAGTTTTCTATTGTCAAAGCTGGCCCGTTAAGCGTTTTCTATATATACACCTTTAGCGATAATAATGATGGTCAACTAAACAAAACATCTGTAATATTACCGGTTCATAATTCAGGGTGGAGGATTTATTTATTGATCTATCTATTTATTTATATAATTTTTAGGTATCCTCAATAGACATCCAATAAGCTTAAAACAAATAAACATCCCCAAGGTCCCTATTCTAGATATATTTTTAATTTGTTCGCCTCGGTAGAGAAATGTCCCCTCAATTACATGCTCGTTATCGCTCGCCTGGAAAAAATCGACACCTAAATGGCACAAAAGTTATTAATATTGACAAAGAAATGGGGTGAAATGTCTTAACATCGGTAAACTAATGGGCCAAACGTCTTAAAATCTGAAAAAAATATACACCTTAGCGATAATAATGATGGTAAAGTAAACCAAAAAAATTGTAATATTACCAGCTGTTAATTAACCCCTTCAGCACCTTGACGCCTTCTCACCTTTGATGCTGGCTAAAAGTAGACGATTTTATGCAGTTTAAGAAGGACCTATGTTACTGAGAGGGTTTTTGAGATCGTATTTAGCCTACCCAGATTTGATGCAGTTTAAGAAGAACCTGTTTTTAAGAGGGTTTATCTAGATTGTATTTACCCATTTGAGTCGTATACTGTAAGTAAATTATAAACTAAAGAAAATCGTCTAAGGGTAACAATTTAAGAAAGCCCTATGTTACTAAGAGGGTTTATTGAGATCGTATAGGCAGATTGCAAAATATAGAAAATCGTCTAATGGTAACCAGACTATAATGAAAACTACGTATTGGTGGTGAAGGGGATTAGTCTCATAACACGCAACACGTACAGTTGGCCACAACAGTTATATACACCATGATTTTATATGTATGGAAGGAAACTTAACATGATTGAAGTAAGAGTGTATTTTTGTTTTCTTTCTAATAAGTGCAATACTTAAATAACTTAATATGACCTGAATTGAACTAGGAGTGTATTTTCTTACGCAGTAGTTAAATATTATGACCTGCATTGAATTAGAAGTGTGTTTTATTATTCAATAGTTAAATAATATGGCCGATTAACCCTTTCTGTATCGGTGACGTTTTTTTTTTTTTTTTTTTTTTTTTTTAATTCAGATATATTTAGACGATTTTGTGCAGCTTGGGCAGGCTATATGTTAGATAGTCTGTAGTCTCTATATGAGTAGACGTCCCTCCTAAGCTGAATAAATCGTCCAATATTTGCCATCATATAATGACAACAATGTCACGTGTACTGAAAGGGTTAAGGGGGAAGGGCTTATTTTTGGTAGATTTTATAATATATGTATTTTTTAAGCTTCCTCTCTAGACCTCCAAAAACTAAAAACACACATCCCCAAGAGCGTCCTTCTAGACATATTTGTAAATTTTTCGGTAGAAATATGACCCGGCTGAAGGCCGGTTCCCCATAAATTATAGACTAGCTGTCCCTCGCCAGGATTTTTTTTTTACAGATAAATGGCACGAAAAGTCTAAATATTGACAAAAAATTGGGTGAAAGATCTTAAAATTGCCAAACTAATGGGCCGAACGTCTTAAAATCTTAAAACTAATGGGGCTAAACATGAGGGAGGGACCAAAAAAACTACCCATCTCCCCTTAATTAGCATCGACTCCCGTGTGTGTATGTGTGGAGGGAAACACAGTATGATTGATGTAAAGGAATAATTAACTACACCGGCGCCTTGGGTAATTAGAGGAGAGACTTGGCTTAAGGGGAGATGGCCGTTTTTCTGGTCCCCATTCTTCCTCACTCTTATCCCCATTAGTTTTGAGATGTTGAGACGTTTGCCCCATTAGTTTGTCGATTTTAATACCTTTCGCCCCATTTCTTTGTCAATTTTAAGACCTTTCTGCCATTAGGTGTCGATTTTTATCCTAGCGAGCGACAGCGAGCCTGTAACTGTGGAGAAATGTTTCTACCATTTTTCTACTGAAAATTGACAAATTAATCTCGTAGCGGTATATAATGGATTTTTTTTTTTTTAGTTTAATGGAGGTCTAGGGAGAACACTAAAAATATATATGAATACATATATAAATAGACCCCAACAATTACGACTGTCCCCTTAACTGTCTTGTTGGTGTAATGGTTGAGTGTTTAAGATCTGTATGTGGTAACGTACCCAGGTTCGAATCCCGGGTTGGATCATGTGCTTTAATTAATTTCATTGGGAGGTGTTTGGTGTTGGGAGTGAAGTTAATATATTATATTAATACACGAGCATTCTGGGGATAGTACTTCTCTCTCTCTCTCTCTATCTCTATCTCTCTCTCTCTATCTCTCTCTCTTCTCTCTCTCTCTTCTCTCTCTCTCTCTCTCTCTCTCTCTCTCTCTCTCTCTCTCTCTCTCTCATATGATGAAAGACTGAGAGAACTTTATCGGTTTTCACTTAAGAAACGAAGGATGAGAGTCCAATTGATAGTGTTTTAACTGTCTAAAAGGGTTCAGTAACATTAACCTAGATAAGTTATTCAAAAAAGCCGAAGACACATTTACAAGAGGAAACCATTTAAAATTATTAGGTAGGAGAGCGAATCTAGATACAACAAAACATTTCTTCACTCACAGTGTAATTGATGAGTGGAACACACTTCCAAATAAAGTAATAGACAGCTCCTCCATAGATAGGCCTACATTTAAGAAAAATCTAGACTCATACCACAGAAAAATTGGTATGGAGTAGGCAGTAATTATCACCGTTATTTATTATTTGTTCAGCTTAAGAGAGCGTAAGGAGAAACAAAAAATAAGTAAATAAAGTGTAATAATGATAAAAATCATCATTAAATATGTACTTACTACTAAGGGTGATGGGTTGGATGATTCCAATTAACCCCAAAAATGTACATGCTACTAAGGCAAAGAGTTGCATAAATGTTCCTTTTTTCCAATCTTTCCTGTAAATTCCTTCTGGGGATTTCGAAGCCCAGCAAGGTTAATCAATTCCAACTTTTTCATTTACGGTAATTGCCGAAGGGAACGGAGGATGGGGAGAGAGCCTTCTTCTTTTCTATCCTTTCCTTCAACTTTCCTTTTCTATTGGATATGCCATCTCTACTAGAATTAAGTCCTGACCACCTCGTTTGGATCGTAAAGTCTGTGTGGCCAAGTGTATCTATGTAAAATCTATGTAAATCTCTCTCTCTCTCTCTCTCATATTTTTTTCTTTAGCAAGGGATTTTTAATTAAGATTCTTTACCATTTAGATGAGAAACGGAACTTGCTCACTGGACACACACACACACACACACACACACACACACACACACACACACACACACACACACACACACACACACACACACACACACACACACACACACACACACACACACACACACACACACACACACACACACACACACACACACACACACACACACACACACACACACACACACACACACAGTCACTCACTCACTCCTTGGTTGGTTCTATATAAAGATTTAGAAAAGTTGAATGATATGTATAATTATATTAGAATATGAATATAGTTTCTCTCTCTCTCTCTCTCTCTCTCTCTCTCTCTCTCTCTCTCTCTCTCTCTCTCTCTCTCTCTCTCTCTCTCTCTCTCTTACACACACATTCTTGCACGGAAACAAATTTATATATATACTTTCCTATTTTAGTTATACAAATACCACGTAAGGGAACTAGAATGTTAACAATTAAGTATTAAAAACATTAAATTCATCTTCATCTCAAGTCTCAATAGGTAGTAGCCCTAAATGTTTAATTAATAGTTTAATTTAAAAACATCCGCAGAATAAATTATGGCTAAGGCTTCCTTATAGTATAGTACATACTCAGGCACATACCCCATAGCTGAGGGTGGCCGACTCGAGACAGAACCCGAACAGAAACATAATTTTAAGTTTCAATGCTTAGGGTCCGGGACCACTTTCGCATTCCTCGCTCCTTTCTCTGTCTCGATGAGTAGAAGAATTTTACAAGGGGAGGAGGATTCCTAGCCCCCTGCCCCCTTACTTATTGTAGCGACTAAAATTCACTATAAACAAACAATTGTGTTTGATATAAAGCCGAACACAAATATAATCTGTAATTATATAAAAGTTTAGTTAATTTCTCGTAAAAGAATCATAATAAAAGGTGTAATTGTATATGGATTATAACGAATTGGTTCATAATAAAACTATACTATTGTGAGAGATTTATAGCGGGAGGTAATTGGTTTTGCTTAATCCCCTTCTCCCTCATGTTTAACCCCATTAGTTTTGAGATTGTAAGACGTTCACCCCATTAGTTTGTCGATGTATAGACCTTTCGTCCCATTTCTTTATCTATTATAATTTCTCTACCAAAAAATGTACAAATTTATCTCGAAGGGGGATCTTGAGGATAATTTATTTAGCTTAATGTTGTTCTAGGGATGAAACTAAAACAATGATATATAGATAAATAACTAAAATACACAAATAAACCCTACCCCCCTTTAATAACTCTCCGGTGTTATTGTGCTCCTCTTGATAATTCAATTTATTATCTAATAAAACCGTGAAAATATCACCAGCAAAATATTAATATGTTTTCAATAGGCTATAAGGGTGACGATATACATATATATTTAATTTATCTATATATATATATATATATATATATATATATATATATATATATATATATATATATATATATATATATATATATATATATATATATATATGAAGGAGATGAGCAAAATTCATGGTGGTACAGGGTTACATTAAAGTACATGAAGATACAGGATATACGACGCGTTTCACTGGACAACCAGCATTATCATTGCCCTGATACACCTACACTGGACATCCCGGAGAAGGCCCTGAAAACACTACTGGAGCTATGTACCAAGGAGGCCCCCTTCCTTTGCCCCCGGGGCAACATGTACAAGCAGATAGACGGTGTGGCGATGGGCAGCCCCCTAGGAGTTCTTTTTGCGAACTTTTTCATGGGTACCATCGAGGAAGAGCTCCTAGCTGCCCAACGACCCGCCGTCTACTGTAGATACGTGGATGACATCTTCGTGCAAATCAAGGACCTCCACGAACTACAGGAACTCCAGCGTCGCTTCATGACCTCCTCCGGACTTAACTTCACCTTTGAAAAATCTAACAATGGACAACTCCCCTTCCTCGACATCCTCGTAGCTCTGAACGACCATGGGTTCAAAACCACCGTCTACATTAAGCCAACTAACACAGGACAATGCCTCAACGGCGATAGTGAATGCCCCCGCCGTTACCTTCTATCCTCCATCTCCGCCTATGTTAGGAGAGCCCTCACGCACTGCTCTACCTGGGCCGACACCCACCAGGAACTAGAAAGACTATCCCAAGTTTTAGTAAATAACGGATACTCCAACTCCGACATCTCCAGCACCATCAACCACCCTCTTGAAAAATGGTACACCCAAAGCCCTCCCAACATTGACCCCCCCAATGAAATTAAGATCTTCTACCGCAATTACAAGTCCTCTGAACACAAAAATGACGAGGCCGTCTTAAAAGAAATAATCTCCAAGCATGTCCACCCAACCAACCCGGAAAACAAAATCAAATTAATAATTTATTACAAATCCCCCAAGACCTCCAACCTCGTTCTCCGCAACAAACCAGCCTCCACCAAGATAAAGAGCCCGATGACCGACGATCACGTCATTTACCAACATACCTGTAATTATGAGGACTGTGGACCTCATTCCTATATTGGTATGACGCAGACTCGTCTTTCACGTCGGTTAACTCTTCACCTTCAGGCTGGAGCCATCAAAGACCACTATCTCACCCCTAACCACCCTCACCTCACACGCAACGAGTTAGAGAAACACACCACCATACTCGATAAAGAAAGTGACCCAAGGAGATTACCTATACTCGAAGCTTTATATATCCAAGCCTTACATCCCAACATCAACAACCAAACTCTGGACCTTCAGATCCTTCCTTCTGCCAAAAGGCACTACCCTACAGGACCTAACACCCCTCCTCGCTCCCCGGTGCCCTTGACGCAGCCCCCCGCGCTACCTCCTTCAGCTTCGTCTTCCGCAGGCACCACACAACTTAGGCCACGCCCCTCGACACGCAGCCAATCAGCTTCGACCCCACCTACCGACCACCATCCCGCATCCAGTGCGCATGCGTGAAGCGGTTCCCCCCTTTCTCTCTCCTAGATTACCCCTCCACCAATAGCAGACATTTGCCCCCTGTTTTTCGCCTCCTCTGATCCTCCACCCTCTATATATACCCTTCCTGTTTACCTTTTATATCATTCCTTCCTTACTTGATAATGCTGGTTGTCCAGTGAAACGCGTCGTATATCCTGTATCTTCATGTACTTTAATGTAACCCTGTACCACCATGAATTTTGCTCATCTCCTTCATCTACTTCCTGCCACCCAGCGAAAACTCATCAGAGACCTGGAAACTTTGAATAATAAAATTTCCAACGCAGAAATTGCCATTTCTTTCAACCTCGTATGTATTAAAGAAAATTTATTACCTGGCTTTACCAACATATATATATATATATATATATACATTATATGTACTGTATATATAGTATATATATATACATACATATATATTTATATATATATATATACAGTATATACATATATACAGTATATATATAGGCGACTAAAGAGGTTGGGTCGGTGGGCTTGCGACCCCCACACGTGAAAAATAATGTAGCAACGAAAAACGAACGATCAGCCTCGGATGCGGACGGACCCTGTGTTGACGAACTCCGACCGACTATGGACAATCTTACGGACAATCTTAGAATAGCTACATGGAACGTGAGTGGCATGAATGATGGCACAAAAGAGAGAAAGGTTTTGGAAGTGTTAGTGAATGCCAGGCTGGATGTATGTGGAATGACATAGACCAAATGGAGGGGTACAGATGTGAGAGAGTGGGAGTGTGGAATGGGTGTGTGTGCTGGAGTGAGTAAGGGAGCAGCGAGAGAAGGTGCGTGTTTGTTTGTAAGTAACAAATGGAAGGAGCGTGTAAGAGAATATGGGTCTGTGGGTTCAAGGATTGTGTGGGTGAGAATGAAAGTAGGAATACAAACTTGAGTGATTGTGTGTGTGTATGATCCGACAGAGGATATACTTGTAAGAAATAAAGAGTTCTGGATGAATGTGGAGGCATGCCTGGATAAGTATGACATGAACGAAAGAATATTTCTAATTTGGGATATGAATGATAAGGTGGGTGATAGGAAAGTTGATGGAGTGGTGGGAGGGTGGGGGTTACCGTCAGAGGTGAATGGGAATGGTATAGTGCACTTGTGGACGTATGTGTGGGGAGGAGGCTGTGGATAGCCAACACCTTCTTCCGACACAGAATGATACACAGGTACACATGGAAAGTGGTGTGGACGATGAAGGATAAGACAGTGGTGGAACGAAAGTCACTGATTGATTATATATGTGTGAATGAACAAATGAAGAAATCTGAAGAAAAAAATCACAAGGGGCGAGGCCGGGGGAATGGCTGAAACCACCATCGATCATTGCAAGTGCTTAGGAAAATGTTTCCAGATCGGGTGATCTTGTTGCGTGGGGATAGTGGGTGGCCGGCCCATTCCCCTGACCTCGCCCTTGTGATTTTGTTTTCTGTGGAACTACTTTTAATCAGGAGTGTATACTCCTCGACCCCAAACTCTTGAAGCCCTTAAGGTTGCTATTCAGCAGGAGATAACAGCTGTTCCACCCGACATGACCCGTCGAGCCATGGCAGCCTTCAGAAATCGCCTCCAAGCGTGTATAGACAATGACGGCCACCTTTTGGAGGATGTCATCTTTAAAACATGATGAATAAATATGGTATTGAATGAAGTTTCATGTGTGCAAATAATATTTTGATTATCTTTAACCATTTTTGTTTCATTTACTTTTGAAATGTGGGAGTTTTTTTTTTTTGGGTCACCCTGTATAACAGGGTCACTCGGAAATGAACGAAATGGAGCGAAAAGTTAACACAATGGATTCCTATTATAACAGAATGGACGCGTTTATCGGTGCGTTTATTTAAGGGGACAGTGCCTGCTTTTTTTTGGCCTATTAATTTATTTATTCATTAATTTTTTTAGTCTCCTCGCTAGACCTTCCTCAAACTTAGAAAAACATCCCCTAGAACCCCCTCAAGATCAATTTGTATATTTTTCGGTAAAATAATGTACCGCCGGTTCCTCTTATAATTACAGACTCGCTATCGCTCGCCAGGAAAAAAATCGACACCTAAATGGCACGATAGGTCTTAAAATTGACAACGAAATGGGACGAAAGGTCTTAAAATCGCCAAACTAATGGGCCGAACGTCTTAAAATCTTAAAAACAATGGGGCTAAACATGAGGGAGAAGGGGGCCAGAAAACTCAGCCATCCCCTCTCAATCGACTCTCCATTTCGCACCTTATCGCACCGTTTGGATGTATTGCCCGGGATTTGAGAATGCATTGACACCATTATCGGCGATGGATATTACTGTACGCTTGGAAATATACTAATGTTTAGAGTGTTTAACCCTTGCAGTGCCAGTGACGCCCTTTATTATATTCTGGACATTATTAGATGATTTTGTTCAGCTTAAGAAGGACGTCTACCAATGAAAAAGCTACAGACTATCTCAATCAATCCTTATAGCTACCATTTATCTTTCCTAAGCAACCTTAACCAAGCGCCTTAAACCACTGGACCATACCGACCAGAGTGTGTGTGTGTGTGCGTGTGCGTGTGCGCGTGTGTGTGTGCGTGTGCGTGTGTGCGTGTGCGTGTGTGTGTGTGTGTGTGTGTGTGTGTGTGTGTTATTCACTTGCTTGTTCGTCAAGGGGAATCCACGCAATGCGAGCTAAGCTCATTATTATCGCGCCTCCTTAACTGGGAATTTATTGCGTGAAATGCATGTTAAGTGTTTATGTATCGTTGGAATGGTTGTGGATGTGTGTGTAGTCTGTATTTTAGCCAATTGGCGACATCTGGAAACGAAGGCTTAGGGTTAATCAGTACGGTACCATTCTCACTACGGTACCAGTCTCACCCGAAGGCTTAGGTTGACCCAGTAGCTTAGGTTGACCAGTACGATACCCATCTCACCTTGTAACCGATCACCAACCCCAGAGGGGACGTCACAACTTCGTCCACTTATACCAGGTTCCTATTTATACTGCTAGGTGAACAGAGGCTACACCGTTAGGAGACTTGCCCAAATGTCTCTTCCCCGCCCGGGTCTCGAACCCGGGACCTTCTGGTTGTGAGCCAGACGCGCTATCAGTTACGCCACGGGGAGGTGTGTGTGTGTGTGTGTGAAGTATTTAACCATAAATATAAGAGAGAGAGAGGGAGAGAGGGGGGGGGGGGGTGCGAAGAAGAAAGGTTGTAACAAGAAGTCCGTTTATCCAGAAACTTGTACATGGAGAGAATATTGAATTTAGAGAAGGGCAATGGCTGGGGCAGAGAGAGAGAGAGAGAGAGAGAGAGAGAATGAATTTAAAGCATAGCTATATATTAGATTGTTAAGTGCCTTGTGACAATAACACACACTCATTAACACACACACACACACACACTCTCTCTCTCTCTCTCTCAAATTCAGAAGTCAACAGGTTTAGGGTTGAAGGCTCAAGTGTTCAAAATCATCAAAGGCATCGACAATATGAACTGTAGTAAGTACTTCACTATCGACCAATCTAATTACACGCGGGGAAACTGTTGCAAAATTATTGGTAAATCTTTTAACTCGCACGAATCTAAGAATTTCTTCTTCAATCGAGTTGTCAACTTGTGGAATGGGCTTCCCCGAGACCTTATAGACTGCAGCACCGTTGATTCATTTCAACTCCGCCTAGACAAATATCTTGCATCAAACCCGCGACTGACTGCGTTTGTACATGAATAACTTTATTTTATCCTCCCCTCAGTTACTAACCCATCTGTCCCCTACTAACTTCCTAATCTTGCCACGGATATTAGCTCCAGGGCAGTATTTCCCTTTCCAATGTTCCCATACCCACTCTAAACCACTGTTTGACAATTGATCCTCAGTGTTTTGGAGGACAAGCAGCCTAGAAGGGTCACCAGACCTGCTGTTGCTTGATTTCCTTTGTACTCCTTTGGAAGGCTAGATCTGAATCGAACTCTGATTGGCCTTAAACTTCTGTATGGAACACCAAATTCAGTCCAGTTTTGACGTTTTTAAACAATGTTTGATGAGTTTAGATTCACTTTGTATTATCAACATTATAAGGGTGTGATAGATGTTATTATTATCAACATTATAAGGGTGTGATAGATGTTATTATTTGAGGGGTTTCGGGGTCAAGTAGTATTGTTGATACATGTTAAGCTTATTCACTCCTGTAGATCATTTATATGTATCGATTTTACAAGTATTTTATATATTTATAATCTGTGTAGTGCACACACACACACACACACACACACACACACACACACACACACACACACACACACACACACACACATAGTATCTCTCTCTCTCTCTCATTATCTCTCCCACTCTCTCTCGCTCTCGCTCTCTCTCTCGCTCTCGCTCTCTCTCTCTCTCTCTCTCTCTCTCTCTCTCTCTCTCTCTCTCTCTCTCTCTCTCTCTCTCTCTCTCTCTCTCTCTCTATTAATTCCAACTCTTTCTCTCTCTATCTCTCTCGCTCTCTCTCTCTCTCTCTCTCTCTCTCTCTCTTATCTCAATCTCTCTTCATTATCCTCTCTCTCTTCTCTCTCTCTCTCTCTCTCTCTCTCTCTCTCTCTCTCTCTCTCTCTCTCTCTCTCTCTCTCTCTCTCTCTGACACAGTTAATTGCACTGCCCCAAATCCAATTACATCACCATTTCCGCTCCAAAAATTATACCCTACACACACATAGGCTACACACACACGCACACATACACGCACACATACACACACACACATACGCGCACACACACACACACACACACACACATTGGAAAATCCGTATATTTAACCGTTTTAAGATCTGATTATGCAGTTTTGGAAGGATCTGTGGGAATGAAAAGGGTAAAGACTATCTCCATTAACCCTGTCTAGTAATAGCCAAGAAACCGAAATTAAACGTGTTTTGAAAGGGTTATCGAGATGCATTTACGTGTAAAAATTCTACTGATGAGAGAGAGAGAGAGAGAGAGAGAGAGAGAGAGAGAGAGAGAGAGTCCGTACAATTCGCACTTTTGTTTCCCATTTGCATTTATACATCTACTGAGAAAGCCACAGAGAGAGAGAGAGAGAGAGAGTGTCTTCCATTTTATTTCTACGGGAAGTTTATTCGTAGAGCCGAGAGAGAGAGTGAGAGTGAGAGTGTGAGAGTGAGAGACAGAAAGACAGACAGAACTAGATGAAATAATAGCAGGTTTATGTGATTTCCCTCGAGTGTAGAATACAACTCTGTTTGTTTTCTTCTTTTTTCCCTCCAAACCCCACAGCAAAATTCGAGATAAAAGTGAAGCTAAATCCCTAGAAAACAACATTCAATATATGTACAAAAATTAACCCTATAATTTGTATGCATGATTTTTTGTTGTGATTGTGTATATTGTGTGAGAGAGAGAGAGAGAGAGAGAGAGAGAGAGAGAGAGAGAGAGAGAGAGAGAGAGAGAGAGAGAGAGTACATTTGTGTGTGTGTATGTGTTTATCTCTGTATGTGTTTGTGTGTGCGTGCGTGTATGTGTGTGTTTATGAGTGCGTGTGTTTATCTGTATATGTGTTTATCTATGTGTGTCTATGTATCTATGTGTGTGTGTGTGTTTATCTGCGTGTATGTGTGTTTATGTATGTATCTGTGAGTGTGTGTTTGTGTACGTAATTGTTTGTATGTATTTAGTGGTGTGTGTCTGTATTGTATCTTTGTCTTTAGTTCTATTCATCTCTCTCTCTCTCTCTCTCTCTCTCTCTCTCTCTCTCTCTCTCTCTCTCTCTCTCTCTCTCTCTCTCTCTCTCTCTCTCTCTCTCTCTCTCCTATCAATGTTTGGCTGTATGTAATTGTCTTCTTGGGTATTTGTCTTTGCTTTCATGTCGTTATTATTGTCTGTCTGTCTTATTATGTATCACACACACACACACACACACACACACACACACACACACACACACACACACACACACACACACACACACACACACACACACACACACACATACCAACACACACATACTAACACACATACCAACACACACACACACACACACACACTTTCCCCTTTAACACTCAATACAGTCAGTCATGTTGCAAGCTTGCCTAAACAATCACATAAGTGCTTTACACTTTAGATACACAGTAAACTAGAGAGGCACTGGGCAGAGCGCATACCTCCGCTTACGCTGGCGGAAGTATGCGTTCTACCAATCGCCTCTATAATGGAATCACTTCTTCCTTGGGCCATATACTAAATGGCCACCAAATTTGGTGACAATCGATTATTAGCTTTGTGAGCCGCCTACGTTGGCGGAGGTACGCGCTCTACCGATTGCCCCCAAAATGGAATCACTTCTTACATGGGACATATTCTATTTACCTACCACATTTTGTGAACATCGGTTCATAACTTTTTGAGGTACCTTGTTTATAAACAAACAGACAGTCGAAGGCAAAGCATAACCTCCATTCAACTTCGTTGGCGGAGGTAACACGTAAGACATGCTGAAAAATAGTCTTGAAACTTTTGTATACCATTTTATTTTATATATTTTGTTGTTGACATTAAACAGTTTATACAGCTTAGGTAAATTCTTCAACTAACACTTTGACTCCCACAAATCCGTACTAAGCTTAATAATTTAATCATCATCAACATCATCATCGTCAACATCATCATCAGAGTTAGTCCACTACAGGACAAAGGCGTCTCCCAAACATTGGTGGATGTTGCGTCTATGTACATAACAATCTCGCTATCTCTCGTGTTTCCAACTTAGATTCTTCTGAATTCTCAACTCTCTGGCTAAAGCTTAAAAGTTTAAAAAGGGCCTCCAGCAATGAACAGGCTTCGAACTATCTCACTTAACCCTTTTTACTACCACAGATTCTTCTTAAACTGCACAAAATCCTCTAGATATAGTTAGAAAAATATTTAAAAGACGTACAACCCTCCAACTTTCGTCCAATTGCTCTCATCTTTTGTATCACCAAAGTTTTTGAAACTATTCTTGCTTCCAAATTTCTTAAACATTTCTCTTCTCATTTATATGTACTCTCAGATCGCCAGTATGGCTTCCTCAAGATTCGCTCTACTGGTGATCTTCTTTCATATCTTACTAACTCTTGGTCATCCTCCTTTCGGGACTTCGGTGAGACCTTTTCTATTGCTGTAGACATATCGAAGGCCTTCGATAGAGTCTGGCACAAATCTTTAATTTCCAAACTACCCTCCTTCGGTTTCTATCCCTCCATCTGTGCCTTTGTCTCTAATTTCCTTTCCGGTTTTTCCATAGCTGCGGTTGTGGACGGCCATCGCTCACGTCCTCATCCTATCTCCCATTATCTTTCTAATTTTCATAAATGATCTTCTCAATTGTACCTCCAGTCCCATCCATTCATACGCAGACGACTATACCTTACACTACTCAATTAGTTTTCCAGAACGCCCCAGCCAGCAATCCCTAAAAAAGAAATGTAATGAAGCCATAGCACACGTATCCGATGATTTGACTACTATTTCCAATTGGGGCAGAGAAAACCTTGTTGCCTTTAATGCTTCCAAAACCCAATATCTCCATTTTACTACCCATCCGTAACCCCCAGAGGACTTTCCCTTATTCATCAACAATACAAAAATCAGTCCTTCATCTTCTTTTAATTGTCTTGGTGTCTCTTTTTCTTCTGCTCTCACTTGGAAGGACCATATTACCAGTCTTGCTAAGGCAGCCTCCCAGAAGCTGGGATTGCTAAATCGCCTCAAGGGGTTCTTTACCCCGGCACAGCTTCTTGCTCTGTACAGGGGCATGGTGCGTCTTTGTATTGAGTATTGTTCACATGTGTGGGGAGGATCCTCTCACACCGCATTCATAGACAAAGTAGAAAGGAAGGCCTTTTGCATCATTAACTCCCGTCTTCTCACCAACCCTCTGCAATCTCTCTCCGCCGCAAGGTTGCATCTCTCTTGCTATTCTATCGCTACTATAATAATCAGTGTTCCTCCGAGCTCTCCCAGTGTATACCACCTCCTCTATGTAGGGCATGTGGTACCTGTCTTGCAACACAATCCCACCCCTACTCTGTGCAACTCTCCAACCCATGAGTGAAACGTTACTCTCAGACTTTCTTCTATTCAACAGCTGAGTTCTGGAACTCTCTCCTAAAATCAGTCTTTCACTCTTCCTATGACTTAAATTGCTTCAAACTCCGTGTGTCCATACATTTTGGCTCGAACGTCCCTTGATTTTGGCCCTGTCACTCTTTCAACTCTGGGGGAGGCACTCGCTACAGGCAGTTCTGACTCCCTCACTCAAATAGAAAACAAAAATAAAGATAAAATAAACCAGGAAAATTTCGGATTTCATTCCTCCATCTGGTTCTCTGTCTACCCCTTCCTCTAGCTCCATCCCTAGGTTCCCTTTATGCTGTTCTAGTTGTCCATCTGCTATCATCCTCTTTTTTTATAGTACTGAGAATATTTTCTACTTTTGTTTTGTTTTTTAACCAAGAGGCTCTCTTCTTGTCTCTCCAAGTTATGCCTAACATTATCCTATCCATTCCTCTTTGGGCACTACTAAGTTCAAATCAAATCAGCTCAAATATGTTCAATATATGATTGTGATTCACCTTTCATTATTAGATACCATTATGTCTTTATATTTGTTATGCCGGCTTGTTATCCAACAGGCTTCAGTATTATCTACTATCATTCCTAATTTAGGATATATATACTTTGGATCATATATACTTTAATTAATTTCATTGGGGGTGTGGTGGTGAGATTAATAAAAATAATACACATCGAGCACAGTGCATAAGATAATAGTAAACTCCAGGCAACAATAAACACAATAAACACACAAGGTAATTTACACTCTTATTTATTAACAGGCATAAATAGGTAATATGTGTACTAGACTCGACTGTTATATGGAAAACAGGGAGCAAGCAATAAATACAGTGGAGAGAGTTAATAACCTTACTCTCAAATGGAGTACTAAATTAAGTTACACAACAATCAAGGAAGGAAAAATATGCATAGGATACAGATACATAATTATATAAACAGAATATTAACTTGATAATAATATATATGGGAGCCAAGCGTCTAACGTGAAGTATTCTGGAATGCTACACAAGACAATGACAATGGAACGTATCGTTCACTGCGCGGGGCGAGTGCGTGTGGCGTGGGGGTAGGAAGCTAGGCCGCGCTCAGGTAAAAGATCAAACTTGCCGCCTAGGGGGGGGGGGGGGGGGGGGGTATAGCTAGGATGGACTGCGCTCACGGAAAATAATAATATGAATGAATGCGATGTTAACTTAGGGTTCAAGCTAGTTGTGTAATTCAAGTCTAAGAGGGAAGATAAGTTAAATTAGAATTTGACCCTCTAAGAATAAATGTGATTAATCTCTCAAATAAGACACACAAAATACTTCGATTAGATATGAAGTCAAATCACACGGATGGAGGAATTCAGATGCACTAATAATTAACGTGACTGAAGGATAATGGATAACCCGAAGTAATAGGGTTGGAATAAATTAACTGAGTAATTTAGGAGCGCAGATATAAATAACGCAAATAAACAGCTTAATAAAATAGCTACCGGTATATGAATTGGCGTTGGCGTACACGACGAAGTTGTACTAATTAAATACCAAACTTGGCATAAAAGGA
This sequence comes from Paralithodes platypus, assembly GCA_032716605.1. NCBI lineage: Eukaryota > Metazoa > Arthropoda > Malacostraca > Decapoda > Lithodidae > Paralithodes > Paralithodes platypus. The sequence continues at coordinate 12,113,615 of CM064557.1, read as the reverse complement.
ATTCTGAATAAATTAACAAATTCCTATTTAAAACGCGGAACTATTGTAGCGTCATATTATAACCTTGAGATGGTTATAATAAATAATTACGAAATCAAGTAATAGAAGATAAATTAATAGCCAAAACGTAGGCTAACATGACATAGGAATAAACAAACGGAATTCCTAGATACGTGTGGAAAGAATTATATGATCCAAATACGTATATTAGATTATTCACAAGAATTAATAGAATAGAATTTGTCAACTAATAAATACTAATTCAACGAAAAGGGTCTTGACTTTCAAAATAAAGGGGGGTAATATGGTAAAGGTCTCTGGATAGTAATTAAGTAGATAAAAGAACCTTAAAATTGGGCGTAGGTTTTAAGTAAATAGAAGATTTAAGAAGGGAATAAATTCACGTTATACACTTTGACTTCAACTTCGTTACACACAGAATAAAGGACACATAAGAGGAAAATCTGCGAATATTCCGGCTAAGTAACACTGATAAAAATATGAAGATGAAGCGTGTGGGTAAATTAGTTTAAGATCGGTTAACACAGATTTACCAGGCAATATCTCGTACTTATAAATCACTCGTACGGATCAAACTTTAGTATTTCACACAGATTCAATACAGATCCTGGGCACAGATCTAGAGTTAATTAAAAATGGAATATTCACATATTTTGCCTTACCTTCACAACTAATAGCCACAACTTAATACACTCAGAGACACTTAGGGTAGGGGTGGAGGGAGCCGTGAGCGAGAATCTGGTCGACGTGGTCTCGTGGTTCTGCAGGGCTGGACGTCAGGGGGAACTGCCTCTCGTGGTACTGCAGGGCTGGGCGTCAAGGGGAACTGCCTCTCTCCCAGGTACAGGCAAGGATAGTAAATACTAATTATCTAGGGTCTTTGGTACAGGTGAAGGTGTTCCGGACTGGATGTCTGGTGAAGCGTCAATACCAATGTTTTCATCCCGGCATGACCAGACGAACGATACAATCGTATTTGCTTAATTTCCTTCAGTTAAAGTCAGGCTATATTTGGGTTCTTTTTAGGGTTCAATTTGGTGTCTTTTGAGTTCATAGGGACATGAGGATATCGTTGTTTTTGGCTATTATGCAGGAAATACTTAATCTAAAAATACATTGGTTTTATTTATTTGTACACACGGAGATTCTTAATCTCGTGATCTTGGTCCCCTATTTTTAGAGGGCATTGTGGTGATGTAATGGATGATTTTCTATCCATCGTGGTATCTGGCTTTTCTTATTCTGCCGGCCACAAGTTTCTTATCTATCAATGCATTTACTTCATTCCCAGTCTTTTCACTCTACTGCAAGTTGGGCTGGAGCTGATGATATGCCTCGGGCAGTGGTGCCTGCCTCTGCCATTGGAGGAGCTGGGGCCCCTTTGAGTGGCCAGGGCTCGAACTCCTTTTCCGGGTAGACTGACCTATTTCTCCGGAATTTAGAGCATGGGTAGTTCTGGGAAAAGAGGTAGACTCATGTATCCGGGCCGGAATTAAATTCTGGGAAGCTGGTCGGGTCTCATTTCCTCTCGTCTTCTCCTGCTTCTGTCTTCTCCTATTCTTCCTGCTGTCTTGGATGACCGCTATGCTGGTGTTGGTCTGGGGGTGGCTGCTCAACCCCATCATCTCACCAGTCAAACATTAGAGGGATTTATCACTACTGTTATATTTCTAAAATGCCTTTTTTTCTGGACCTCTTTCTCTCTCATACTTAGCTCCATTTGTTTTGAGATTTTAAAGACGTTCGACCCCATTAATTAGGAAATTTTAAGACATTTTGCCCCATTCCTTTGTAAATTTTAAGACCTTTCGGAGCCATTTAGGTGTCGATTCTTCCTGGCTAACGATAGCGAGCCTTTAGGTTAAGAGGAGTGACAACATTAAAGGGGGATGGGGCACTTTTTGGTCCATTTTTTCATTTATTAATTAGTTTCCTATTTTGTTTTCATTTAATAATTATTTGTGCAGTGTCCTCCCTAGACCTCCATCAAACTTTAAAAAACACTTCCATTAGAACCCACATCTAGATTAATTTGTACTTTTTTCGGTAGAAAAATGTGTCGGCTGAAGGCCTGTTCTTCCAAAAATACAGGCTCACTATCGTTCGCCAAGAAATAGCACACCTAAATAGCACGAAAGGTCTTAATATTGACAAGGAAATGGGGCAGAAGGTCTTACATCGACAAACTAATGGGGCAAACATCTTAACATCTGAAAACTAATGGGATTACAGTATTATGAAAACATTCACCCCTTCACCACCATTACGTAGTTGTCATCATATTCTGATTAACAATAACATTAGATGATTTTCCTCTACGAATCAAATGGGTAAATACGATGTCAATATACACTCTTCATAACATAGGTCCTTGTTAAACTGCATAACAACATCTAATTATAGCTAAAATCAAAAGTAAACAAGCGTCCTAGTGTTGAAGGGGTTAATGACTAATTAATATTGATTTATTTTTCCTTCATACAATGTTCGGTATTTATACAGTATTCTGAATATCTAAATTCTTCATATAAATCACTGAAATAAATTAAAATTGCAACTAATCAAACCACTTATCGCCACATTTCATTAATTTGTATATTTGATAAACCAGTAACTAATTAGTAACTGCAGTACAACGTTCATTCATTGCCAGGATATTAATGTTCAAGCAAGTCATTGAAGTACTGTGTGTAATTTGTATTTTTGTATTCTAGCACTGGCTCCTGAGATATATATACTGTATTTATATATATATATATATATATATATATATATATATATATATATATATATATATATTTAATAATAAAATTATATATATATATATATATATATATATATATATATATATATATATATATATATATATATATATACACTCTTGATAGTCCACAACTCAATATATAGTACCGTCAAATGGGATAGTTGATAACACTTGGGGCAATTGAAGACAGTCCATTAACCCTTAACTGGCGGCACACGGCTATTGTCGAGTTAAATAAATGTGGCCTATGTGGCGGGTCACGGCTATTGTCGAGTGCAATTTTGAGCACGTAATGTGCTCTGAGAGAGAGCGGAGCAGTGGGAGGAGCGTAGGTTACCTCATGACCGCTCGCCACGGTGGCCGTGGAGCTACTGAGATGTACTCCTTTGTACTCAACCCTCTCTCACTCGTTTCACACGTAATAATGTAAGAAAATGACCGTATTTTACCGATTTTACCCTTCGGTTGCACGATCGTTGCAAGACAACCAGTGATCGTTGAAGGATGGTTCTGGTGTCATTGGAAAGCTGAATTAACGCCCTTTCAGGGATGCATACTTGTATTACGCTCTGGCTCTTGTTTATGCATGAAAACGAGCACGGAAACAAGCTCGTTTACAGTAAAACCCCCCGCTGGGCGGCACATCAAATATACTCCTCCACCCGCTCTTAAGGTGTTAATCCCTCAATTATATCAATTCATGATTTGTATTGGTTCATCAAATTCTATAATTCATTGGTGTTGTGTATGTTTGCATTGATACGATGCCTGTAAATTTATTAACCCTTACAGTAACAGTGACGTCCATTTCAGTAGGTTTAAAAAAGGGCCTCCAGCAATGAACAGGCTTCGAACTATCTCACTTAACCCTTTTTACTGCCACAGATTCTTCGTATACTGCACAAAATCGTCTAAATATAGCTAGAATAATATTTAACCCTTAACTGGCGGCGCGCAACATAAGTCGAGTGAAAGAAATTTGGACTATGTGGCGGCTCACAACATAAGTCGTGTGCCATTTTCAGCACGTAATGTTGCTGAGAGAGAGAGAGAAGTGGTGGCAGGAGAGTAGCGAGCGTATGACTGCTCCAGACCACCGCGGTGGACCAACTGACATGAAAACCACCCTCCTCCACCCTCTCACACTCGCTACACAGTGAATTGTGTAGGGAAAGTACCGAATTACATGGTTTTTGCACTCGTGTTGCGCGATTGTTGCAAGAAAACTAGCGGTCGTACAAGGATCGTTGGGGTGTCATTGGAAAGCTCTGTTTATGCCCTTTCAGGGATAGATACTTGTTTTTCGCTCTGGGTCTTATTTAGGCATGAAAATGACCACGTAAACAACCCTATTTTGGGTAAAAACACCCCTCTGGTGGCTACATATTATTTACCGCCTAGGCCGCTCGTTAGGTCTTAAAAGACGTACGTTGCCGGTACAGAAGGGGTAAATAAGGATTATATGTTCTGTTCTCAATTACCCCAGGCGATATTGTCCCTTAGAACTTTGATGATGGGCTGGTCTATCAGAATGAGAGTTGAGCGTTCTCTGCCATACCCATAGCTTAGCCTACTTTGACTGTTCCTTTAACTTATATATTTTCTAGATCTCAAGTGGCGGCGTCTCTTCCGTGGATTGACCTCTTTACTGCCAACCTAGAGGTTGGCTGACTGGTAGCCAAAGCATCACATTTTTGTTTTGCCCCTCAACTTTCCCTTCATAACTGTTCAGGGGGAAAGGGCTTTGGGTGGGACTTCGGTATCCTGGATATTTTTGCAACCTCTTCAGCTCATCGCCTAGGAGCAGCTTCGGTCACCTGGGCATTCTTAGTGTTAAAGCAGGGAGCGTTCTGTGGGGGCGCTCGGTTATGGCCTTGGCCTTGCTCGGGACCTTGGGACTGTTCGGTCAGACAGCCTGGGGAACAACAACAACAACAACTAGTGGTCAAGGGAAACACACTTATGAGTTTTCTGTATCATAATTAACCCCTACTGTACCGACGACATCTGTTTACTATTATTCTTGCTACATTTAGACGATATTGTGTAACGGTATTTTAAGAAGGATCTGTGCTAGTATAAACGGTTAAGTGAGATAGTTTGAAGCCTGATAATTGTTGGAACCTCTTTTTAAACTAGATAAATTCGTCTAATGGTGTCTAGAATAGGAAGAAAATGGTTGTCACGGGTACAGAAGAGGTTAAGCAAAGCTATGTACAGGCAGTACAAAATTAACAGATTATATTTAATAGTGCACTTTGATAACGGGGAGGTGAGGATGTTAGGCATGCATCCTCACAGGCTGCGCAGAGAGGCGAGGTGTGATAATGGGAGATATATTTGAATATTCCGTATGTTCACCATGTTGGAAGCTTCCGTTATATCATAAAAAAAAAAAAAAATTTGTAATATTTAATTCGGAATACGAAGAGGAAAATGGAATATACTACGCTGCTCAGAACACTCTCTCTCTTGCACTCACTCACTTTCTCTCTCTGTCTCTCATGCTCTCACTCTTTTTCGCTCGCTTTAACTCACTCACTCACTCTCTCTCTCTCTCTCTCTCTCTCTCTCTCTCTCTCTCTCTCTCTCTCTCTCTCTCTCTCTCTCTCTCTCTCTCTCTCTCTCTCTCTCTCTCTCTCTCTCTCTCTCTCTCTCTCTCTCTCTTGTTATAACCTAGCAATAAGGGTACCCCGTTAGCGACTGATTTACAGACACTTAATCCCTTCTGTACCGGCGACGTGTTTTTAATTATATTCTAGCTATATTTAGACAATTTTATTCAGTTTCAAAAGAGTCTCAAGGTAGTAACAGGCTCCGAACTATCTCATTTAACCCTTTTAACTACCATAGCTAATTCTTTAACTTCCCAAAATCGTATAATTATAGCTAAACTAGAATAAAACATCCGTCGCCAGTACAGGAGTTAAGGGAGGATTGGCATATTTATTTCATAATTTATTTATCTATTTATATATTTATTTTAGTTTCTTGCCTAGACTTCCATCAAGCTTAAACACAACACCCAAGACCCTCCTTCAAGATGAATTTGTACATTTTTCGATAGAAAAGTGTCCTGGCCGATGGCCGGTTCCTCTTCATGGCTTGCTATCGCTCACCAGGAAAACATTGACACCTTATGACACTAAAAGTTTTAATTTTGACAAAGAAATGGAGTGAAAGGTCTTAAAATCGCCAAACTAATGGGCTGAACGTCATAAAATCTGAAAACTAATGGGGCTAAACATGAGGAAGAAGGGGTACTGGGAAAACGACCCATCTGCCCTTAATGGGATCATACTGTATAGTTTTGGCCTACCGATTTGGAACAGGGTATAGAAATAATGATATAAATAACATTCTTTCGCTACACCACGAAAACATTGTTTTTGTTTGTGCTGGAGAGAATGGAATGTTTGTTAACCCCTTCTCTACCGACGACGTTTTTTAAATTTAATTCTAGCTATATTTAGACGATTTTGTGCAGTTTAAGAAGGATCTGTGGTAGTAAAAAGGGTTAAGTGGGATAGTTCGAAGCCTGTTAATTGCTGGAGGCCATTTTTAAACTGAATACATTTGTATAATACTAACTAAAATAAAATTTAAGATACGCTGCCGGTACAAAACTGGTTAAATGGATTTATAAAACACAATATCATAAATATACACAATATAATATCGTAGCCAGTAGGGCCAGTTATATTCTGAAAACTAATACCTGTTCTCTCTTATATTATTGGGTGCAATACGGGGTTATACGTGAAATACGATATTTATATGTACACTCACTTAGCAAAATTCCTGGACCCCCGATGTTTTTCTTAGGTGGATTTTTGGGTAAGACTTGCTTTTCAATTAATACTTTATATATAGTTGTACAGTTGATGTATACACAATTGTATTCATGAATTTGTTTTCTGAGATATACCTCCATAATTAGAAATAGGGGAAGTCCACGATTTTGTATGAGTGGCTGTACACTACACTCTACCTGTGAGAGAGAGAGAGAGAGAGAGAGAGAGAGAGAGAGAGAGAGAGAGAGAGAGAGAGAGAGAGAGAGAGAGAGAGAGAGAGAGAGATTACCTGCTACACTGAGTTAGATACTAGCTATCCATTGACCTTTCGGTGGCAACAGTATTGTTCTCACTTGTATTAAATTGTTTATAATATATATACACCAAGATCTTTTGTATACAATTAAGACCTGGGGAAGACCGGACGTTTTCATGTCTCTCTATCTCTCTCTCTCTCTCTCTCTCTCTCTCTCTCTCTCTCTCTCTCTGATAAACGAAAACTTAAAATCTACCAATCAATGCACAGCGGCCGTAAACAAAGCTAACAGAGCACTACGTTTCATCAGAAGAAATGTTCAGTATCACAGCTAAAACATAGTTTTGCCCTTATACAAAAGTATGGTGAGACCGCACCTCGAATACGCTGTGCAGTTTTGGTAACTCTACCTCATAAAGGACGTTACAAAATTGGAATCTGTGCAAAGGCGAGCCACTTAACTAATCCCTTCATTAAGAAATAAACCATATGATGGAAGACTAAAATAATTGTATCTGTTTTCACTTAAAAAACGAAGGATGAGAGTTCAATTGATAGTGTTTAAAAATTCTAAAAGGATTCAGTAACATTAACCCAGATAAATTATTAAAAAAAGACGAAGACAAAATAATCTACAAGACGAAAAAATTTAAAATTATTAGGTAGGAGAGCGAATCTAGATATAACAAGAGCATTCTTCACTCACAGTATAATTGATTATTGGAACAAACTTCATAATAAAGTAATAGACAACTCCTTTATAGATACATTTAAGAAAAATCTAGACTCATACAACAGATAAATTGCTATGGAGTAGGCAGTAATTATCACCGTTTTCACCTGAAGAGAGCCTAAGACAAAAATAAAAAATAATAAGTAAATGTAAAACAAAGGAATAATATTATACATCATCATTAACTACTAAGGGTGATCGGCTGCATGAATCCAATTAACCCCAAAATGTACATACCACTAAGGATCGCTTAAATTTTCCTTTCTTTTTCCAATTTTTTCTGTAAAATTCCTTTGGGCATATCGAAGGCCAGCAATGTTAATCACTTACAACTTTGTCATGTTTGGAAATTGCCGGAGGGAACGGTGGGTGGGAAGATAGCCTTTTTCTGTTCTATCCTTTCCTTCAACTTTCCTTTTCTATCCGGTATGCCATCTCTACTAGAATTAAGTCCTGACCCACGTTTGGATGGTAAGGTCTGTGTGGCCAGTGCTTCTATTTAAATCTCTCTCTCTCTCTCTCTCTCTCTGTCTCTGTCTCTGTCTCTGTCTGTCTCTCTCTCTCTCTCTCTCTCTTTCTCTTTCTCTTTCTCTCTCTCGCTCTCTCGCTCTCTCGCTCTCTCTCTCTCTCTCTCTCTCTCTCTCTCTCTCACACACACAGATACACATTATCAAGCTTAAGAAAGGGGTTAAAACTCGTGATTATCCTTTTAACTTTCCAAGCTAAACAAAATCGTCTATTATAACCCAAAGAATATAGAGACAGATATCGTACTGAAAAGGGTGACGCATCAAACAAAATAGCGAGTCATGGTTTAATATGATTTCATTAGTGTTTTTCATATACAGTTCACCAAAAGCGTCACGAATATTGTATACAATAGTTTCCCTTGACTTTGAACAGCGGGATTACAACACCGCGACTCGATGACAAAGCTCTCGATGTCTGTGTTTCAATATTTACGTATATTGCATTTGTGTTTTATATGCTGTATATCTATCTCGGCAAGGGACTTGAGTTCCAGTCCTGACGGTATTCTTGACTTACAGTGTGCTGGCTTAATAATCCAGAAGGGTTGATAGCCTCTGAAGTGCTATTTTAACTAACTAACTATCTATCTCGGATATATATTTTAGTTTTGGAGATAGATGTGGTGGTTTATTATCAATATTGAAATAATTGTGTTGTTTTGGACTGGGTTTGAGAATTAAGGGGAGGTATTTACTTTGTTCCCTAGACCTCCATCAAGCTTAAAATGATACCCCCTTGAGTCCCTTTCAAGATAAATGTGTACATTTTTCGGTAGAAAAATGTCCCGGCCATAGGCCGGTTCCTCTTAAATTACAGGCTCGCTATCGCTCGCCAGGATAACATCGACACCTGAATGGCACGAAAGGTCTTAATATGGGGTGAAAGTTCTTAAAATCGCTAAATTAATGGGGCGAACGTTTTATAATATCAAAAGCAATGGGGCTAAACATGAGGGAGAAAGGGGTCCAGAAAAAAATCCCTCAAGTGGACATCTCCCCTTAATATTAATTAATCATTGTTTGGAAATTATACTTTAACATGTTTTGTTCTGTTTTGTTTACTTATGATTGAGCTATTATTTAGAAGTTGTAATGCATTCGATTTACGTTATGTGAAACCATTTGAAAAAATATCTTGTCTATTTAACATCGCAATATTATCCCCTAACCTTTGAACGGAGGTTATTCTGACAAAGGTCTTAATGCTCGTGTCTCAATACCTACATGAAGTGATGTATCATTTATATTCTGTATTTCATATATATTTTGTATTTTTATGAGAGTACGTGGTGTTCTATTCTGTGTTGAATTAAGTTCGCCTAATCGTGTATTTATAAATGTTTTGATATTTATCATATTTTTGATGATATTAAGAAATTATCATTCTTTTTTATTGCTATGTACAAATATTTTTTTCATTTTGTCGTGACTATTTAATATCGTAATACTTTTCTTTGATCTTTGAACACTAGGAATTAATACCGTGATTTTGACAAAGTTTTTGATGCTCGTGTTTCAATATTTTTCATAGAGTGGTGTATGTTTTTATTTTGTATTTCATTTATATTTTGTAATTTTATGAGATTACATGGTGTTATGTTCTCATAGATTTATTATATGTTATATGTTTGTTGAAGCTTTTTAGAAGTTTTAAGGGGAAGGTAGTTGCAATAGCCAGAATAAACTGTCAAAATGCGTCATGATCCTAAAAGGGTTAACATCACAATGTTATCCATTTCTCATCTAACCCTTGAATTGGGAGGGGCACAGGGCCTTGGGTGGGGCTTTGGTTTCCCGGGCATTTCCGCACCCTCCTCAGCTCCCCGCCTTGGAGTGGCTTCGGTCACCTGAGCTTTATTAGTGGTAAGCAGGGAGGATTTTGTGGGGGCGCTCGGTTATGGCCTTGGCCTTGCTCAGGAGTTAGGGGCTGCTTGGCCAGACAGCCTGGGGAACAGCAACAACAACAAAAATTCGGGAGATAATATTATATTAGCACGAGTCTGACCAAGCTCTTGATGTTTATATTTCAGTAGCTAAATTGATTTGAATGCAACTTAGAAAGGATCTGTGGGAATTATAAGGGTAAAGACTATCTCGATTCACTCTCTGACTTCCATACATCCTTCATAATCTGAATAAAATCTGAACAGAACTGCGTCATTGGATCTTGAAAAGGCTGAAACGTCACCATATCATCCAGTTCTCATCTAACCACGATTTTGACTGTAGCCTGTTTCTTTTCAATTGACGGTAAATTGCATAGCTCCCATCAAGATTTCTCAGTTATTTTAAAGATTTTGTAGTGAAATGTGGTGCTAATTATATAAACTTGGTCTTAATATGATGCAGAGATATGGTAGTTTCATATTTTGTCCATTAAATATCGATATATTAGCTGCTAAGGGATTCAATTTATCGTCCGTTGAGAAGAAACTGAGTGTAAGTTCTTGATGTTTCTGTTTCAGTAGCTACACATTGAGGGAAGGTCGTTGCTTTTTATGGACCCCCTTCTCCCTCATGTTTAGCCCCATCGGTTATTAGATTTTAAGACGTTCGTTACATTAGTTTGGCGATATTGAGACCTTTCCTCCATTTCTGTGTCAATATTAAGATCTTTCATACTATTTAGGTGTCGATTTTTTTTCCTGGCGAGCGAAAGCGAGCCTGTCATTATAGGAGGAAGCGGCCTTCGGCGGGAACATTTTTCTACCGAAAAATGTACCAATTTATCTTGAAGGGAGGTTTAGGGGGTATTTTTCTGAGCTTCATGGTGGTCTTGTGAGGGAAATAAACACATATACTGTATAAATAAATTGAATAATAGACAAAAAAATAACCCCTACCCCCTCCCCCCCTTAATACTGTAGGGTTGTTTGTGTGTGTGATATTAACCCTCTCAGTACCGATTAGGTGTTATATATTTGATATCAGCTACATTTAGACGATTTTATGAAGCTTAGACAGGATGAATGGTAGCCTTTCAGTTGATAGCCGTCTTTCCTAAGCTGAATCAAATCGTCTAATATTTACCTGATTACAATGAAAAGGTAGTCACCGGTACTGAACGGGTTATGGGGGGGAGGGTTATGGGGGGGAGGGTTATGGGGGGGATGGGCGTATTTATTCGTCTTTTTATTGAGCTTTTTAATATTTCCTCATCATATACTGTATATTGAAATACTAATAATAATAATAAAAATATAGGCTCGCTATCGCTCGCCAGGAAAAATGCAACACCTAAATGATATGAAAGGTCCAAATATTGACAAATAAATGGGTTGAAAGGTCTTAAAGGTGGGGGCTCATGGGTTGAGATAAACATGGAAGCCAAGCTGTACATAATTATCTTGCAAAATGCAATGGCACTGAAATAATTATTAACAATGGTATAAAGGATTTTGTGGATCGTCTATACCGGGCCTGTGACGTCACAAGAGTGTAAGTCCACCATCCAGTCTAGGCTAAGGATACTGGTGTGATGTCACTATGACGTCACAGGCCGGTATAGACGATCCGCAAAATCCTTTATACCATTGTCAATAATTATTTCAGTGACATTGCATTTTACAAGATAATTATATGCAGGTTGGCGATTATTTTTCCATGTTTATCTCAACCCATGCACCCCCACCTTTAAAATCGCCAAACTAATGAAACATACATCTTAAAATCTGAAAACTAATGGGGCTAAATGAAGGGGGAGAGGGGGGGGGGGGGGGGGGGCAGAAAAAAACGATCCATCTCCCCTTAATCCTCTCGGTATTCTAGGACGGGTCATTTTTCCAATGTCTGGCTGTTATTAGACGATTTTATTCAGATTAGAAAGGGTGTTAGGAATTTAGGGGGTTGCTTGAGACCGTATTTACCCTTTTGACTCCCACTGATCCGCCCTAAGCAGTATAAAATAGTCTAATGGTAGCCGTATAAACTGGAATGGTAAGCTTTTATCACGCCGTGTGGTCGAGTGGGTTAAAGCGTGCGTGGGATGTCATTCTGATTGACTACGGTTCGAATCCTGGCTGATACCGTCACATTACTCAGGCACAAACGTAATCAGTCGGGTATTCATGGCAACATATTTATCAATGCGATATTTTTATGTCTGGACTGTATGCCACTCTAGTACATTTCTTGGCATTTTATTCATATATATATATATATATATATATATATATATATATATATATATATCGTATTTGTGTCTGTATAGAAGCAAACACACACACACACACACACACACATTACTTTAACATATTTCCTCTGAAGCATTATCAATATTGAACATAACAGTAAATCTCTACCCTTTCCAGTGACATATAACGTAATTAATCTGGTTTATTTCTGTATTTATCTTTGTGTAATATTAAAATGTGTGTGAGGTTTAGGGGCGATTTTGGAGGTGTGTTTTGAATAATTATATATTTATTTACTTACGAGTTTGAGATTGTATATTATTATACTCACTCACTCTCACTCACTCACTCACTCTCTCTCTCTCCAAGACTAAGGGGACGGCAATAATATCACAGGTCAGTTGTAATGACCTGTTTCTCAAAAGAAATAGAGTCGGTGCCACAGAGTCAATAATAGGAGAGGTCATGACTCTGGCTGATGAGCTCCGACTCAAGACTTGGTATTTTGTCCAGGATGTATGGAGGGGATTGTGCTACCAGCAAAGCAATAGGCTTAAATGGTAGGCTAGCTAACCTGTGTACCCAGAAAGCCGTGAGATTTGTGGACCCATTTGATGAGTTCTATAAGAAGCGCAACCTCTACCTCCGTGACGGTGTGCACTTGAGCATAGCGGTAAAATTAAACTTGGTGATTTCCTAAATCACCATCTGTACAGCTTGCTGAGGGCAAGCAAAAATGTAGAAAGGTCCCCCCAGTAGGAAAAATGCAAACCCTCTCCAGCAGTTAATCTCAAACTTACAAAACAATGTCTCACAAAAGGAGTTAGTCCCTCTGAGAGCAAGAATACCTGTCAACAAATGGCAGAATCCCCCAGCAGATTGATAGACGACCTGCAACTCCCTCTAGACTCTACACCTCAGGTGCCAATTTCTGAACCACTAGATAGTGGTTCTTCTACCTCAGGTGAGGATTCACCAAAACATAGGGAATTGCAACACCTCTGATAGTGTACAGGGAAATAATGTGCAAAAAAAAAAGCACTATCCCCAGAGACACCCTTCTCTTCGGGAAACGGGGTAAACTAGGGAAATCTAAGAAAAACCTGAATCCCCTTAAGGTAGTATAATTTAATGCCAGGTTAATTAGGAATACATTTTCCGAACTTTAGGCATTGTTGTCTACAGAATTCTTCGATGTAGCGGCTATCACTGAATCCTGGATTCATAGTGATACCAGAGATCATGTTAGGGAATTTGAAATACCTGGATACAGAATGTTCCACAAAGTCCGAACCAAGCAGGAAGGAGGTGGAATTATCTTGTACATCAGAGATGTTCTTAATCCAATTGACTGCAAGATCAGGTCAGAACATGAACTGCTTGGAATAGATCTCAACCTACGTAACTCTATCTATAGGATTGTTCTGGTGTACAGACCTCCACATCAAATTTTTGAAAAGAATGAACTTCTGTACACAAGACTGAGTGCTGCTATTGAGGGTAAAACCAGTGTGATCTTAGGTGACTTCAATTGCCTAGTAAACTGGGAAGCAAGAACTGCCGATTCTGAAGGTAGGTGTCTTGTGGACTTTGTGATAACTTTTTGACACAGTGGGTGAATGAGCCAACTAGAGGCAATATTATACTAGATCTTATGTTCACCACGGAAGAAGAAAGTGTGACCAGCATATTTCTTGGGGATTCACTCGGAGGTAGTAATCACAATCTAGTTACGTTCTCTCTTCGCACCTTTAGCACCAGTTCTCAGAGTGCAAAACTAGATTTCCGTCGTGCAAAATTTGAAGGCTTTAGGGGAAGCTTATCCCACATCAGACTTGATGGTGAGGATGTAAATGAAATTTAGTGCTCATTCAAAGAGCAGTTTATGAATCGGCAAGCTGCATTCGTTCCTACTAACTTGCCAAATCAGGCTCAACCTAAGCAAAATGGTTCACAAGTGACATAGCTTCAGCAATTAGAAAGAGAACAGTTGCATACAGAAAGGCCAAAAGAAGTCAAGACCAAAGAGATTTAGATTCCTTCAAAAATATGTGTAGGAGAGTGAAATCTCTTATAAAGCAAGCAAAGCGGATTGCGGAACTCTGGGTTGCAGCCCTCTGCAAAGAGAGTCCTAAAGAGTTCTTCAGCTATGTGAACAGCAGGAAGCCTTTCAAAAGTAGCATTGGACCTCTAAAGGATCCAGCAGGCCAACTATAAACTTTGTACACTGCTATAGCTAAATCCCTAAACGACTATTTTTGCCTCGGTATTTACAAGAGAAAATACCAGTAATATGCCAAGTCGAGAATTAGGGCATGAGGGTGAAGTTCTTAGCAGAATTAGATGTACCAAAGAGGAGGTAGCAAAAAGAATAAATAAGTTAAATAGATTCAAGTCATCCGGCCCAGATAGCTTTCTTCCCTAAGTTTGTTGTTGTTGTTGTTGTTGTTCCCCAAGCTGCCTGGCCGAACAGCTCTAAGGCCCCGAGCAAGGCCAAGGCCATGACCGAGCACCCCCACAGAACTCTCCCTGCCGATCACAATAAAGCCTGAGTGACCGAAGCCACTCCATGGCGGGGAGCTGAGGAGGGTGCAGAAACGCCCGGGAAACCAAAGCCCCACCCAGGGCCCTGCGCCCTTCAGCAATTATGAAGAGAAAGTTGAGGGACAACGGAAAAATGTGACACTTTGGCTTCCAATCTTGGTAGATTGGGAGGTCAATCCACGGAAGAGACGCCGTCACTTGAGATCTGGAAAATATATAAGTAAAAGGAACAGTCAGAGTAAGCTATGGGTATGGCAGAGATCGCTCAGTTCTCACTCTGATAGACCAGCCCATCACCTTCCCCAAGTTGTACAAGAAGTGCGAGATGAAATTGCACCTTTCTTGGCAGAAATCTTCAATAGATCACGAGAAAATGGAGAGGTCCCTGAAGACTGGAAACTGGCCAATGTGACCCCAATCTTTAAGAAGGGGGATCATTAGTGTCCAAAGAATTATAGGCCAATTAGCTTGACATCTATCGTAGTAAAACTCTTAAAAGGGATACTAATAGACAAGATAGTTGACTACCTAAAAATCCACAATTTAATTACAGATTCCCAGCATGGATTCAGGTAACACCGACCATGCCTTACCAATTTGCTGGAATTTGTCCATGAAATGCTGAGTGAGTATGACAAAAGTAGAGCCATAGATATCCTTTATTTAAATTTTCAAAAAGCTTTTGATAAAGTGCCTCATTGTAGGCTAATGTCAAAAGCAAGAGCAATAGGTATTAATACAGAGGTCACAAATTGGATAAAAAGTTGGCTAACAGGTAGACAACAACGAGTGGTAATCAACGGAGTTTCTTCTGAGTGGACTCCAGTCACTTCTGGAGTTCCACAGGGATCTGCCCTTGGCCCACTTCTGTTTATTATATATATGTCAATGACATCGATACTGGTATGTTGAGTGTGATCTCCAAGTTTGCAGATGACATAAAGGTTGGAATGAATGTGAAAGACCACAAAGGGGTTGAACAGTTCAGGATGGACCTCAACAGACTGGGTGAATGGTCAGAGACATTGCAGATGCCTCTAAACTTGGAAAAGTGCAAGGTGATGCATATCGGCCAAACAAACCCCAAGTCAAGCTATTCGCTATTGGGAATGTCTCTGGAAGTGACTGACTTGAAAAAGGAATTGGGTGATCTGATTTGCAGTGACCTAAAGTTTTCCAAGCAGTGCATTGAAGTAGAGAAGAAAGCTAAGAAATTATTGGGCTATATTAAGAGGCAATTTAAGTAGAGAAATAAGGAAATAGTCTTCACAATTTACAACGCTCTGATGCGGCCTCTCCTGGAGTATGCTGTTCAATTCTGGTCTCCAGCACTCAGTAAAGATATAGAGCGACTGGAAAGAGTACAAGCTAGGGCTACAAAGCTTATTCCATCGCTTAGAAGAATCAACTATGAGGACCGGTTCATAGCTTTTGATCTCTTCCCATTGGAGACACGCAGACTACGAGGTCAGCTCATTGAAGTTTAAAAAAAATACTTAATGGGTTTGACAATGTGGATTATAGATTTTTTTTTTAGCCTCAATATGAATACAACACGTAACCATGGCTGGAAATTAAAAATGAAAAGGTTCAGCATTAGTATTTGTGGACACTTTTTTCACATACAAGCTAGTTCTCTCTCTCTCTCTCTCTCTCTCTCTCTCTCTCTCTCTCTCTCTCTCTCTCTCTCTCTCTCTCTCTCTCTCTCTCTCACATATATTGTATCTGTAGTATTGACTGCAGGACTTACAAGGGGAGGGATCAAAGGGTCCCATGTTTGAGTTCGACTCTTCAAATTGAAAAATAAAACTGTTAAATTAAGTGTTTTATGGGAGTGGTAGCTGCTTGTTTATGTTTAGTTCCATTATCATTGAGATTTTAAGACATTCATTCCATTGGTTTGACGACTTTAAGACCTTTTGCCCCATTTCCTTGTCAATGTAAAGACCGTTCGTGCCATTTAAATGTCGATTTTTAGAAGAAACCGGATACTACATCCTTCCCTTTTCAATTACTGCATGATGCTAAAAACTACATAAAACCCAAAAGAAAACCCATGGAAAAATTGGTGGTAGTTTTAGTAATATTTTATGGCTAATTTAATTGACATTAGTTTTAACCACCGCAAATATTGTTTTCCCCTTTATCCAGCTGTTTCAAGATATGGCCCCCGATACTGGGGAGGGCTTTTAAGATCAGGGAAAATGTGTGGTTAATGATGTAAAAAGGCATTATTATTGCTTTTATGATGAAATTTGGCTCAGGTTTTCTTGTTTTTCAACTTAGGTAAACCCCAAAATGAAAAAAATCCGAGCCAAGTTTTTTCAAAAGTTGGCTCGGTTTTGAAGATTTTTCACCTTCATAAAAGGCAGAAAGTGGCAAAAAAAAAGTATTCGGGCACTCGCCTTGTTTACACTATGCGCGGAGCGGCGGCGGCGTTGGACGCTCACGATCATGTTCCCAGATATTTTGACTGCCGTAGGATACAATAATAGGTTAAGGTGGGGGGGGAGGGCTTTGCCAACCCTCATCCCCCCATGATTTATTGTCATCATCACTTAAATTGCTTCAAAATCCGTGTGTCCAGGCATTTTTGGCTCGTCGTCCCTTGATTTTGGCCTTGTCACACTTCCGACTCTGGGAGAGGCACTCGATACAGGCAGTTCTGCCTGTTGTCTCCATCACTCACATAGAAATGATGCATGCATTAAAGGAAGGTATTATAAATGAAAAAGTAAACAAATTAAATATATATACAGTATAGATAACAAAACAAAAAGTGTCCACCCGGAGTATTGAACCTGGTGTTGAGCTTTGCTTGGGTGACTCACTAACAGTCTACCCGTTAACCACTCCAAGTAAATAGTTCACAAAGGAGCATATTCCGCTCCTCCACACCCACCTGCTATGTTTCAAACAGTCATGAACTAAAGCCCATGAAATATTTGTCTTGGGCTTTAAATTACTTGTTTGATGACAGATATTCATCTTAACTTCTTCATATACGTGTCTTTGTTCCTTAGCACATTTGTATTGTATGTATGTATGTATGTATGTAGATATGTATGTAGATACTCAGGCACATACCCCATTGCTGGGGGTGGCCGACACAAGACAGAGCTCGAACAGAAACATTTAAAGTTCCTATTCTATGTGTCCTGGACTACTTTCGCGTTCCCTCGCCCATTTCTCCGTCTCGTCGAGTATGAGAATTATATTGCACTAGACATATCGAAGGCCTTCAATAGAGTCTGGCACAAATCTTTAATTTCTAAACTACCCTCCTTCGGTTTCTATCCCTCAATCTGTGCCTTTGTCTCTAAATTCCTTTTCGGCCATTTCATAGCTGCGGTTGTGGACGACCATCGCTCATTTCCTCATCCTATCAACTCCGGTGTTCCTCAGGGTTCTGTCCTATCTCCGATTCTCTTTCTAATTTTCATAAATGGTCTTCTCACCTGTACCTCCAGTCCCATCCATTCATACGCAGACGACTCTACCTTACACTACTCAATTGAGCACACCCAGAAGCTGGGTGTGCTCAACTGCCTCAAGGGGTTCTTTACCCCTGCATAGCTTCTTGCTCTGTACAGGGGCACAGTGCGTGCTTGTATTGAGTATTGTTCACATGTGTGGGGAGGATCCTCTCACACCGCATTCATAGACAAAGTAGAAAGGAAAGCCTTTTGTATCATTAACTCTGGTCCACTCACCAACTCTCTGCAATCTCTCTCTTCGCCGCAATGCTTCATCTCTCTCGCTATTCTATCGCTACTACAATAATCTGTGTTCCTCAGAGATTTCCCATGCATACGACCTCCTCTACGCAGGGTACGTAGTACCCGTCTTGCAACACAATCCCACCCCTACTCTCTCTCTCTTTTCTTTTCTATCCTTTCCTTCAACTTTCCTTTTTATTGGGTATGCCATCTCTACTAGAATTAAGTCTTGAGTCACCACCTCGTTTGGATCGTAAGGTCTGTGTGGCCAGTGTATCTATATATTTATATGTATTTCTTTCTCTCTCTCGTAATTTGTATTTTAATTTTAATTTAACTATATATCAAGAATGACAGGTCAGGTCAGGTGAAGGTATTGAGGGATAATCCTTTACAACGGCAAATTAAATAAAAACAAATATATACAGTACAAACCATGGTACAAACACAAACAAAATTAGCCACCCGGAGTATTGAACCGGGTGTTGAGCTTTGCTTGGGTGACTCGCTAACAGTCTACCCGTTAACCACCCCAAGTAAACCGTTCATATAGGACTATTTTCCGCTACTCAACCCCTTCCACCCGCTCTGTTTCCAGCATGCATGATTTAAATGGCAGGAAGTGTTTGTTTACGGAATATAATTGTAACAGCGGCACGAGTCCTCAGATTGTATGTATGATAGATTACTAGTGAAGCATATAATTGGTGTGTGCGTGTGTGTGTGTGCGTGTGTTTTAATACGGGTGTTTCTATGGTGATTAACCCTTTCACGCACATATGACGCAGAGGTTGCCAGATTAGATTAGCAATAAGAAATAGAGTTCTCTCACTCTTATAATTACCTCTCCAAAATTAGTTTTCTGCCAACAGCTAACTCAAAGACAACTGCAGAGGTTGAAGTAAGTAAACTAAAGGTTTATAAATACCCCTGATGGTAACAAAGGCTTTAAGTCTTTCTTACTATATAATTTATTGGATTATCTCACTCATATATAATATAAGCGCATCATATCATATCATATGACTACCTTGCTACTAGCTACCCTAAACTAATTTAAATGTATATAAATATTTGTAACATTTATAAACAATAGAGAGCTGTATTACTCTAAATAGAGTGATAAAACCGTCAGATACTTCAATAATTCATTGGAATTTATACCTTAAGAAGCTTGACAATATGTCCCATGGTTCAATACTAGTCATAATGTCGTAAATAACCGTAGAACAATATTTACTCTCAGATTCTCAGCAAATGAAAACTAACTTTGGAAGTTTTAATGAACCCCAACTGTTATGAGGGAAGTTTAACACGTCATTATGTATAGTCTTGGTAAAACACTAATGACTTTCAACTTCCTTCTTCTCCAACAAAAATGCTATAATACTAATGAGATGATCTGTTACCGTGCGTATTATTATGTTAGAGAACACTAATGGCAACACTGCGAATATTGCATTCATTGACAATCATTGTTTACTCAGACATTCTATCAAGAACACTTCCACACTTCGTTTTCCTTACATATATAACACTTTACATCACGCAATTTGACTTAAATAAAATAAGATTTAGCTGCCAGGCTCCATAACTCTCTTTTAAATTAATGTTAATAAATACAAGTATTATTATCATGCATATTGTTTTGATTAAGTTTTAGAGATAAACACACACACACATATATATATATATATATATATATATATATATATATATATATATATATATGGAGAATTAAAACCACATGGTAGTATAATGTGTTTATTATGACACGATAAGTTTGGACTTTTTTCCGGAGTCCTCTTCAGGTGTGTCATTATTCACACCTGAAGAAGACTCCAGAGAAGAGTCCAAACTTATCGTGTCATTATGAACACATTATACTACCATGTGGTTTCAATTCTCCATTCAAGGGTTCCCGGCATTGTGAATTTGTCTCTCTCATATATATATATATATATATATATATATATATATATATATCGAGTTAAGTACCACTGTATCTTACTAAAAGCCTCTTTATTAGAATATTTTGAAATCCATGAAAGGACAACTATCAAGCCTATCAGTATCCCAATACTACTACTGCTGCTGCACGTGTCGGTCTATAATGTACTTGTAAACAATATACTGCTGTGCATCGTATATTAACGTCTATAATGTACTTGTAACACAATACTGCTGCTGCACGTTATATTGTATGTGTCGTCTATAATGTACTTGTAAACAATACTACTACTGCTGCTGCACGTTATATTGTATGTGTCGTCTATAATGTACTTGTAAACAATACTACTACTGCTGCTGCACGTTATAGTGTATGTGTCGTCTATAATGTACTTGTAAACAATAATACTACTACTGCTGCTGCACGTTATATTGTATGTGTCGTCTATAATGTACTTGTAAACAATAATACTACTACTGCTGCTGCACGTTATATTGTATGTGTCGTCTATAATGTACTTGTAAACAATAATACTACTACTGCTGCTGCACGTTATATTGTATGTGTCGTCTATAATGTACTTGTAAACAATACTACTACTGCTGCTGCTGCACGTTATATTGTATGTGTCGTCTATAATGTACTTGTAAACAATACTACTACTGCTGCTGCACGTTATATTGTATGTGTCGTCTATAATGTACTTGTAAACAATAATACTACTACTGCTGCTGCACGTTATATTGTATGTGTCGTCTATAATGTACTTGTAAACAATAATACTACTACTGCTGCTGCTGCACGTTATATTGTATGTGTCATCTATAATGTACTTGTAAACAATACTACTACTGCTGCTGCTGCACGTTATATTGTATGTGTCGTCTATAATGTACTTGTAAACAATACTACTACTGCTGCTGCTGCACGTTATATTGTATGTGTCGTCTATAATGTACTTGTAAACAATAATACTACTGCTGCTGCACGTTATATTGTATGTGTCGTCTATAATGTACTTGTAAACAATAATACTACTGCTGCTGCACGTTATATTGTATGTGTCGTCTATAATGTACTTGTAAACAATAATACTACTGCTGCTGCACGTTATATTGTATGTGTCGTCTATAATGTACTTGTAAACAATAATACTACTACTGCTGCTGCACGTTATATTGTATGTGTCGTCTATAATGTACTTGTAAACAATACTACTACTGCTGCTGCACGTTATATTGTATGTGTCGTCTATAATGTACTTGTAAACAATAATACTACTGCTGCTGCACGTTATATTGTATGTGTCGTCTATAATGTACTTGTAAACAATAATACTACTACTGCTGCTGCACGTTATATTGTATGTGTCGTCTATAATGTACTTGTAAACAATAATACTACTGCTGCTGCACGTTATATTGTATGTGTCGTCTATAATGTACTTGTAAACAATAATACTACTACTGCTGCTGCACGTTATATTGTATGTGTCGTCTATAATGTACTTGTAAACAATAATACTGCTGCTGCACGTTATATTGTATGTGTCGTCTATAATGTACTTGTAAACAATAATACTACTACTGCTGCTGCACGTTATATTGTATGTGTCGTCTATAATGTACTTGTAAACAATACTACTACTGCTGCTGCACGTTATATTGTATGTGTCGTCTATAATGTACTTGTAAACAATAATACTACTACTGCTGCTGCACGTTATATTGTATGTGTCGTCTATAATGTACTTGTAAACAATAATACTACTACTGCTGCTGCACGTTATATTGTATGTGTCGTCTATAATGTACTTGTAAACAATAATACTACTACTGCTGCTGCACGTTATATTGTATGTGTCGTCTATAATGTACTTGTAAACAATAATACTACTGCTGCTGCACGTTATATTGTATGTGTCGTCTATAATGTACTTGTAAACAATAATACTACTACTGCTGCTGCACGTTATATTGTATGTGTCGTCTATAATGTACTTGTAAACAATAATACTACTACTGCTGCTGCACGTTATATTGTATGTGTCGTCTATAATGTACTTGTAAACAATAATACTACTACTGCTGCTGCACGTTATATTGTATGTGTCGTCTATAATGTACTTGTAAACAATAATACTACTACTGCTGCTGCACGTTATATTGTATGTGTCGTCTATAATGTACTTGTAAACAATACTACTACTGCTGCTGCACGTTATATTGTATGTGTCGTCTATAATGTACTTGTAAACAATAATACTACTGCTGCTGCACGTTATATTGTATGTGTCGTCTATAATGTACTTGTAAACAATAATACTACTACTGCTGCTGCACGTTATATTGTATGTGCCATCTATAATGTACTTGTAAACAATACTACTACTGCTGCTGCACGTTATATTGTATGTGTCGTCTATAATGTACTTGTAAACAATACTACTACTGCTGCTGCACGTTATATTGTATGTGTCGTCTATAATGTACTTGTAAACAATAATACTACTACTGCTGCTGCACGTTATATTGTATGTGTCGTCTATAATGTACATGTAAACAATAATACTACTACTGCTGCTGCACGTTATATTGTATGTGTCGTCTATAATGTACATGTAAACAATAATACTACTACTGCTGCTGCACGTTATATTGTATGTGTCGTCTATAATGTACTTGTAAACAATAATACTACTACTGCTGCTGCACGTTATATTGTATGTGTCGTCTATAATGTACTTGTAAACAATAATACTACTGCTGCTGCACGTTATATTGTATGTGTCGTCTATAATGTACTTGTAAACAATAATACTACTGCTGCTGCACGTTATATTGTATGTGTCGTCTATAATGTACTTGTAAACAATAATACTACTACTGCTGCTGCACGTTATATTGTATGTGTCGTCTATAATGTACTTGTAAACAATACTACTACTGCTGCTGCACGTTATATTGTATGTGTCGTCTATAATGTACTTGTAAACAATAATACTACTACTGCTGCTGCACGTTATATTGTATGTGTCGTCTATAATGTACATGTAAACAATAATACTACTGCTGCTGCACGTTATATTGTATGTGTCGTCTATAATGTACTTGTAAACAATAATACTACTACTGCTGCTGCACGTTATATTGTATGTGTCGTCTATAATGTACTTGTAAACAATAATACTACTACTGCTGCTGCACGTTATATTGTATGTGTCGTCTATAATGTACTTGTAAACAATAATACTACTACTGCTGCTGCTGCACGTTATATTGTATGTGTCGTCTATAATGTACTTGTAAACAATAATACTACTACTGCTGCTGCACGTTATATTGTATGTGTCGTCTATAATGTACATGTAAACAATAATACTACTACTGCTGCTGCACGTTATATTGTATGTGTCGTCTATAATGTACTTGTAAACAATAATACTACTACTGCTGCTGCACGTTATATTGTATGTGTCGTCTATAATGTACTTGTAAACAATAATACTACTACTGCTGCTGCACGTTATATGTATGTGTCGTCTATAATGTACTTGTAAACAATAATACTACTACTGCTGCTGCACGTTATATTGTATGTGTCGTCTATAATGTACTTGTAAACAATAATACTACTACTGCTGCTGCACGTTATATTGTATGTGTCGTCTATAATGTACTTGTAAACAATAGTACTGTGGGAGGCTGAGAATGGTGTTACGGGGGGTGGCCTGCTTGTTTTCTTTCTTGTTCTCTCTTTCTCTGGCTTATATCCTTTCGGCCCCATTCAGCCTACTGTTTTAAGACGTTTATCCCCATCCAGGTGTCGATTTCTTCCATGTATGGAGAAATCCGGCTTCGCCTGAGAAATGTTTCTATCGAAATGTTTTCAAACTTAGCCTAATGTCAACAAACATTTTAAGAAATATGCTGGCTCGCTACCGCTCGCCAGGAACAAATTGACAACTGGATGGGGATAAACATCATAAAACAGTAGGCTGAAAGGGGCCAAATGGATACAACCCAGAGAGAGAGAGAGGTGGGCCCCCTTAAGAGTGAGAGGTATATGATATTATTAATACAATCATGTATGCAAGACAATGGAGACCTACAACTACAATACATGTCATGGAAGCAAAGTAGTACTTGCAGATAACTTCCGAGACCTTCTGAAGGGTGGATAGGCAGTTTGTTTGGTCTAATAATTCATGTATTGCTTTATTTCTTAGTTTCCTCGCTAGACCTCCATCAAGCTTAGAAAACACTCCCTAGACCCCCCCCCCCCCCTTCAAGATACATGTGTGCATATTTCGGTAGACAAATTTCTCGCCGAAGGCCGGTTCCTCTTAAAATTATATTATTATTATTATTATTATTATTATTATTATTATTATTATTATTATTATTATATTATTATTATTATTATTATATTATTATTATTATTAATATTATCATTATTATTAGTTTTATTATAATCGTTATTTGTATGTTTATAATAATTTTTATTTATACTGTGATGACTTATTTTATCTTGCTATTTTCACGTGTATTACTGTTACTATTATGTCCATTAATAATGTAATTACTGGTAGTAGCAATGTTGTTAAATGTATTATAAATAATATTAACATTACTATAATTACCGGTAATTATATAACAACATAAGAAAATGGGAGTCTGCAGAAAGCCGATTGGCCTACACAAGACAGATCCCTCTCACACCCAACCCTAATTATAAGGCCCAACTCACTAATACTATGAGGACTGACCTCACCAAAATGGTCGGAGGTTGACATGAAAAAACGGGTGTCTGCAGAGAGCCGATTGGCCCACACCCGGCAGATCCCCCTCACATCCAACCCGTCTCGTCCATATGTCTAATTTTATCTTAAAGCTTTCTATCGTTCTTGATCCCACTATAGCACTCGGTAGCCTATTCCACCTATCTACAACTCTGTTACCAAACCAATTTTTGCCTATATCTTTTCTGAAACTAAATTTATCTAATTTGAAACCATTAGTTCAAGTTCTCTCGCTATCACTGAGCTTCAGTACATCTTTCATGTCCCCTTTATTAATCCCACTAACCCACTTGAACACCTCTAGCAAACCCCCTCTAACTCTGCGTTTCTCTAGCGTATGTAAACATAATTTATTCAACCTTTCTTGATGTGAAACATTTCTAATATTTTTGATAATGTTTGTCATTCTTCGTTGAACTCTCTCCAAGGAATCTATGTCCATAAAGATATCCTGCCATTTAGTTCATGCAAAGTCGAAAAAGAGCGGGCTGGAGGGGTGGAGTAGCGGAAAATGCTCCTATATGAACTGCTTATTTGGGGTGGTTAACGGGTAGACTGTTAGTGAGTCACCCAAGCAAAGCTCAACACCCGGTTCAATACT
The DNA here is from genome assembly GCA_032716605.1 of Paralithodes platypus. Taxonomy (NCBI): domain Eukaryota; kingdom Metazoa; phylum Arthropoda; class Malacostraca; order Decapoda; family Lithodidae; genus Paralithodes; species Paralithodes platypus. The sequence goes on along the minus strand of CM064557.1, from coordinate 12,087,768 downwards.
CCGGGTGGACACTTTTTGTATTTGTTTTATTTTTTATTTTATTTTATTTTTATTTTTGGTGGACATATTGTTATTAGCCTACAATATATCTATGAGCATAATGATGCATTCATTCAAGGAATGTATTATATACGATAAAGTTATACAAAAAAAATGGCCACCCGGAGTATTGAACCGGGTGTTGAGCTTTGCTTGGGCGACTCACTAACAGTCTACCCGTTAACCACCCCAAGTAAATAGGTCATATAGGAGCATTTTCCGCTACTCTCTTAAAAGTACAGGCTCGCCAAGGCTCGCTAGGAAAAAATCGACACCTAAATGGCACGAAAGGCCTTGATATTGAAATATAAATGGGACGAAAGTTATTAAATTCGACAAACTTTTGAGGCGAACATCTTAAATTGTGAAAACTAATGGGACTAAACATGAGGAAGAAGGGGGACCAGAAAATCGACACCTAAATTACACGAAAGGTCTTGATATTGATATAGAAATGGGACGAAAGGCATTAAATTCGACAAACTAATGGGGCGAACATCTTAAAATCTGAAAACTAATGGGGACTAAACATGAGGAAGAAGGGGGACCAGAAAAACGACCTATCTCCTCTTAATGGTTGGAATATTGATCTCGGGACTATGTGAGGCTGGGAATGGTGTTAAGAGTGAGAAGTATACCATATTACATGCATTACCGGTCACGTCCTTTACATTTTATTCTGGCTACTATTAGACGATTGTATTAAGCTTAAAAAGGCCTCCAGCAATTAACAGGCTTCGAACTATCTCATTTAACACTTCTACTATCATAGATATTTCTTAAGCTGCACAACGTGGTCTAGATATAGCTAGAATATAATCAATAAGACGTAATCGGTACAGAGGGGGTTAAGCAGGTATCACACGAGAGCTTTTATAGTCGACATTCTATGATCTACATTTTTCTGGCAACATTTCTGGAATATTTTGCACTGGTATTGGAAACTAGACGAATAATGGATGAATTTAGGTGACTGAAATCATTTAACAGTTGACCTCACAAGCTGCCAGACCAGTGTTGAGGATAAATCTTGGCTCAAGACAGAGCCAGAATAGGGGCAACACAACAGAAAACAATGAACACACACAAACAAAATACAAATTCACACACATCTAGGTCATCCAGGAGAAGACCCAGAGACCAGGGTCACCAAGGTCCCTCCAGCACTTCCCGCGCCCCCGACTACCCGGAGAGGTTCCGATCTCAGCAGGCAGACATGTAGCAGAGCGAAACCACAAGCCCGCCCACCACACTTCCAGGCGCATCCTTCATATAAACCATCTCCCTGGGCCAGGCGCCTGATGGACTATTATCTAGTCCAACTTGCACCCGACCCCTTCCCCCAAATGACCACGTGTTCATTCATCTATTCACGAGCATTCTCCATTCATTCCTGTATTACCACTTCTCTTGTCTGATCTATAGTCATTCCTCTATCATCCAAAGTTTGTCTGTCTTACACAGTCTCTTCATCTCAATGGGGGTCTTCCTGCCCTTCTATCTCCCCTTGTATCTGACTCACATATTCTCTTTGTAAGCCTTTCATCTTCCATTCGTTCAACATGACCATACCAGTTCAGCACCTTCTATCCACTCTGGCCGACAAGTGTTCCTGCTACCCCACTCTCCTACTAATCTCTTCATTCCTCAATCTGTTTCTATGAGTAACTCCACACATACTCCTCAAGCAGCTCATCTCCATCATATCCAGCTTTCTTCTCTCCCTTTCCTTCAGAGCCCATGTCTCAGCTCCATACATCACTGTTGGCACAACAATTCCTTGATACATTGCACTTTATACTTTCATTCCGAGATTTCTCATCTTCAACATATTCCCATTGCTCCAAAAACCTTCCTTCCTTCACACACTCTCTGTTTTACCTCCATTTCCTTACCTCCTCTCTTGCTTATCGTTCCTCCTAGATATTTAAAACACTCTACGTGTTCTAATATTTCCACATCCAGCCTCACATCTAGTTCCACCCTATGATCACCCCTATTACACACCATTACTTTACTTTTATTGACGTTCACCTTCAGTTTCCTCCTCCCACAAACTACACCAAACTCTTTGACTACCCGCTGCAGTTTCTCCTCAGAATCCGCCGCCAACGCTGTGTCATCAGCGAACAGCAACTGATTCAACTCCCGATCTCCACCATTCTTTCCTACTAAACCCAATCCTCTTCCCATAGTTCTCATTTTCACCTCCCTCACCACACAATCCATAAACATATTAAACAGCCATGATGACATTACACAACCCTGATGCCTACATTTACCTCAAACCATTCACTCAACTCACCATTACCTACTCTCACACACCTCTGCTCCCTTCATAAAAACTCTTAACTGTTTTTAACAAATTTCCTCCAATTTCATAAATCCTTAACACCTTCCACATTGCTTCACGGTCCACACGATCATATGCTTTTTCCAAGTCCATAAAAGCCCAAAATATCTCCTTATGCTTCTCTAAATACTTCTCGCATAACTGTCTTACTGCAAACATCTGATCCACGCACCCTCTTCCCCTCCTAAAACCGCACTGTTCTTCTCCTATTGCAACTTCCGTACACTTTATTATCCTCTCTATCAACACCCTGCCATACAGCTTTCCAACAACTGATAATAAACTAATACCTCTATAACTTGAACACTCCTGCCAGTCTCCCTTCCCGTTGTACAACGGCACAATACATGCACTCTTCCAGTCTATTGGTACCATTGACACAACAAAGCACACATTGAAAAGTCTCACCAACCAATCTATTATCACATCTCCACCCTTCTTTATACACACCACAACAATACCATCCACACCTTCTGCTTTTCCCGCTCTCATATGTTTCACTGCTTCTTTCACCTATCTCCATCAACCACTGCTTCCCTCTCAGCTCCCCGCCATGGAGTGGCTTTGGTCACCCAGGCTTTATTGTGGTCGGCAGGGAGGGTTCTGTGGGGGCGCTCGTTTATGGCCTTGGCCTTACTCGGGGCCTTGGGGCTGTTCGGCCAGGCAGCTTGGGGAACAACAACAACAACAACAACCACTGCTTCGCTTCCATCTCTTGCAATTAGCAAAGATTCAAAATACTCGGCATATCTATTCCTCACATAAAAATGTTGAGCTTACAAAACTAGTTATAATCATTTATCACTATAGTCTTTTCATATTTCCTATAGGTTTACATCTATCCTCCATCTACTGAAAAGAGTAGCTGTAATAGGGTGTACGTTAAACAAGTTGCATTTAACACTTGCTAACTCACAGATTTACTTTTAATACCATTAAATATACTAATGAACTTGAATTAATTGTATTATTATTATTATTATTATTACCATTACTATAATTACCGGTGACTATATTGATGCATATATTTCAATATGATTTTTTTTTTTTTTGGATTGGCATAAATATGATTTTTAAAAAATTGTCACCCGGAGTATTGAACCGGGTGTTGAGCTTTGCTTGGGTGACTCACTAACAGTCTACCCGTTAACCACCCCAAGTAAATAGTTCACATAGGACCATTTTCCGCTACTCAACCCCACCAACCCGCTATGTTTCAAACTGCCATACACTAAATTAAAATGTTTGTCTTACCCGAAACATTAATTGTATTACACATATTATTTGTAACCTCCTCACATTACACGTATGATATAATATTAGGATAAATTGTTTGATTGGTAATTGCTTTTTTTTTTTTTTATAAAGGGGTCTTCTTATTCCTTTCTGTGTAAGTTATTAAATTATTTTACTCAATTATATTCGTGATAACTAACCACCTTGCTACCAGCTACCCTAATGTTATTAAAATGTATTAATAATACTTGTAAAATTTATAAACATAATCGAGAGCTGCAGTACTCTAAATAAAGTTATAAAACTGTCAGATACTTCACTGATTATTTGGAATTAAGACCTTAAGAGGTTTGAAAATATAACCCCAGTGGTTGATAATAGTCATAATACCGTAACTAAACGTAAAACATTTATTTTCTCTCAGATTCTCAGCAAAGGTCTAGGGAGGAAACAGAAACAAAAAATACAAATATGCATAAATATACATAAATATACACAAATATACATAAATATACATAATATACATAAATATACACAAATATACCTAAATATACACAAACATACACAAATATACCTAAATATACACAAATATACACAAATATACACAAATATACCTAAATATACACAAATATACATAAACATACACAAATATACACAAATATACATAAATATACACAAATATACATAAACATACACAAATATACATAAATATACACAAATATACTTAAACATACACAAATATACATAAATATACATAAATATACATAAATAAGCAAATAAATCCGGCCATCCCCCTAGAGTGTATATCCACTAGTGTTTGGTCAAATACATGTAAGTAACAATATGATGGACATAAAGGAACACATTGTGGGGTGAGGGACATTAACTACTTTACAGAAATTGAGTCCCGAAATAATTATAGGCTTTATAATGATGCACCGGTATGGGATATTAAGGGGGTAGTGCTTGTTATTTGGTCTATATGTCTGTATTTATATATATGCATGTTTCAGTTTCTTCACTAAACCTCCATTAAGCTTAAGAAAACACCCCCAAGACCCCATTCCAAGATAAATTTGTAAATTTTTCGATAGAAAAATTTCCCGGCAAAAGGCCGTTTCCTTCTAAAATGACAGGCTCGCTTTCGCTCGCCAGAAAATAACCGACACTTAAAGGGCACGAAAGGTCTTAATATTGACAAAAAACTAATGAAACTAACGTCTTAAACTTTCAAAAGTATAATATGCTAAACATGAGGGAGAAGGGGGTCCATAAAAAGCGACTACCTCCCCCTTAAAGCCAGTATCACACGAGAGTTTTTATAGTCAACATTCGATGATCAACATTTTTCTGGCAACATTTCTGGATTAGTTTACACTGGTATCTGAAACTAGAGTGATGGTAGATGAAATTAGGTAACCGAAATGTTGACCTCATAATCTGCCAGACCAGTGTTAAGGCTAAATGTTGAGGGGAAAAAAAGGTTGTGTGATACCGGCTTAACACTAGATGTATTGCCTGGTAGAGCTCGCTAGAGTGTACGTAACGTTGGTATGATTGACGGTTGTATAGCAGTGAGATCCTATAGTAACTTTGATAACTATATATAAGTATAGGATATCTAGTATAGCCATGATTGACGGTTGTATAGCAGTGAGATCCTATAGTAACTTTGATATACTTCTACCTATGATGTATATACTTTGGCACATACATACATACATACATACATACATACATACATACATACATACATACATACATACATACATATGATAGAAACAAGGTTGTGAGCAATGAATTGAAATATAATATTTGTTATGGGGGAGAAGGGTATATTTTGGTGTTGATTATTTCGTATATTTATGATGTGTTTAGTTTCTTCCCTAGACCTCTATCAAACTGACAACAAACACATCCATTAGATCCCCCTTGTAGAATAATTTGTAAATTTTTCGGTAGAAAATTTTTGCGGCCGAAGGTCGGTTCTTCCAAAATTATCGTTTGCCAGGAAAACAAATCGACACCTAAATAGCAGGAAAGGTCTTAGTATTGAACACAAAATGGAGCGAAAGGTCTTAAAATTGACAAACTAATGAGGCAAACATGTTAATATCTGAAAACTATTGGGGTTAAGGGGAGGTTTTTAGTGAGTTTCCTAGACTTCCATCAAGCTTGAAATTACACCCCCTTGACCCCCTTTCAAGATAAATTTGTACATTTTTCGGTAGAAAAATGTCCCGGCCGAAGGCCGATTCCTCTTAAATTGCAGGCTCGCTATCGGTCGCCAGGAAAAAATCGACACCTAAATGGGACGAAAGGTCTTAAAAGTGACATAAATTGGGTGAAAGTTCTTAAAATCGCCAAACTAATGGGGCGAACGTCTTAAAATCTCAAAAGCAATGGGGCTAAACATGAGGGAGAAGGGGGTAAAGAAAAAAATCCCTCAAGTGGAAATCTCCCCTTAAACATGAGGAAGAAGGGGTACCGGTACCAGAGAAATGGTCCATCTCCCCTTAATAATCATAGTGTCCCACTGTTCATGATCTCCACAGTACATCATTGCTTTGTATACTAATAGAAACTATGTTTGTATCCTATTCATTAATTAACAGTATTTTATATATATATACAATAAGTGATACTGTACGGTTGGCTAAATAAGTTGTGTCTCCGATGTCATTACGTTTTGCTCGCTGTGCACTGTGTTAATGTCTGTCAGATTTTGAATAGGGTGTGTCAAGATAGCTAGGGAAATGTTTGTAGATCTCACTAGAAACGATTAATTAAAGGTAGATAGTACTGATTAAGTAACACCCCGTTCTTAACGAATTTCAATGTGAGTATCCTAGGTTCGAGTCCTTGGAGTGCCACATGTATTTGTTGATTTCATTAATTGAGTTTAGAAGTGAAGTTGGTTGGTGGAAAAAAACTTAAAAATTAATCATGAACTACAAACCCCAATGCACTTGAATAAACTAATGAAATCATATGGTCCATATGTCTATATTTATCAATGTATTTTTCAGTTTCTTCACTAGACCTCTCAAGAAAACACCCCCTGGACCCCATTCCAAAAACAAAAAATTGTACATCTTTCGGTAGAAAAGTAGAAAAGTAGTATCCTCTTTTGCCAATTATGGGTCGAAATATGTACAAATTAATCTAGAAGGGGGATATAATGGATGTTTGTTTTTCAATTTGAAGGAGGTCTAGGGAGGAAACTTAAAACATATATATATACTGTATATATAGTGAGTCATCAAACAAATAATATACCCTTATCTTGAAAGGGGAACTAGTTTTTATTTATTTATTTTTGATGGAGGTCTAACGAAGAAACTGAAAACAAATGAATTAATATATACATAGACCAAAACAACAAGCACTACCCCTTTTAAGATAAAATATGATAGAGATACAAAAAAGGTAGTTAAAGAACAATGTAAGTATGACAATGGAAGTCAATAAACACCATTTACGGCAGACTGAGAGATAAAGAAGAAGTGATAAGTTGGAAACAAGTATGACTAAACAGTGTAGGGGTTTCTGTAAACATACAGTTAATTATCCTTCAACGCAAACTCACATGTCACAACTATTTATTGGCTCAAAGAGGCCAAATATCCGTTTGTGGAATGAATATATATTGTTTGTTATCTTATATTATTTACAACTTCAGACGACCAAGTGCGAGTTAATATGAAATAGTTTGGCCATTATAAGGTTCCTCCTTGGTTCATTAACAGAGATGCAGACAGAGATTTGGTTAGACTGTTGAGGACTATTATGCCAGAGGTTAGCAAAATACAGTAAATAAAACGAATAACAGATTATAGACGTGCGAGGATCTGTATTTACGATATTAAACCCTCAAGTTAATCGTAATTTTTGAGGGATGGTTTAGGGAATCCGGGACATGTGTTGTTTCCCATTGCACATAAAATAATATAGTGGAAACTATGCTCTCTTGGTACGATGCGATGTTGATTATACATGCAGTACCTTTATTATACTTTATACACATATTATCACATCGAGGTATTGGTTTGTCGGCATAGACAAATCCAGGTTCACGGATATGAATTGGAGTGACATTTGGTTGGCTTAGTATAATGGATAATCGTCCACACACAATCACGACAATTAAGAGAAAGAGAGAGAGAGTGAGAGAAAAAAATAGTTATTGAATGTTCATATTCAGACGTATAGTTAGTTCTGTGTCAACATTTGTATTTTAATCTATATCGGCGACATAACAAAAAGTTGTATACGAATAGGATAACATTATTTGTTATGTATTAGGATAACATTATTTGTTATGTATTAGGATAACATTATTTGTTATGTATTAGGATAACATTATTTGTTATGTATTAGGATAACATTATTTGTTATGTAATAGGATAACATTATTTGTTATGTATTAGGATAACATTATTTGGTATGTAATAGGATAACATTATTTGTTATGTATTAGGATAACATTATTTGTTATGTAATAGGATAACATTATTTGCTATGTAATAGGATAACATTATTTGTTATGTAATAGGATAACATTATTTGGTATGTAATAGGATAACATTATTTGTTATGTAATAGGATAACATTATTTGGTATGTAATAGGATAACATTATTTGGTATGTAATAGGATAACATTATTTGGTATGTAATTAAACGCAAATATAACGGTTTTCGCCACTATTAAATGCATTTCCTCTTTGAATACATACATGCAGTATGTCCTTACAAGATTATTCCAGTTATTCAAATTATCACATTAAACATTACAATACTCGGAAACCATAACCTTTTGAGAGCTATACAAGAAACATAAACAAACAGAAATAACACTGAAGCTTACTAACTCACAACTTTAGCACTAATACCATTATTTATAAGACATTTGATTGATTTGTATACCGGTATATTATTATTAGTATTTAGTATTAATATTATAATATTAATACTGTAATTGCATATTTTATCTTGTTAATTTAACTTTTATTAATGTTACTATTATTAAAATATATAATGTAATTACTACTAGTAGTAGCGTTGTTAAATGCATTATTTATTTTAGTAACACTACTATAATTACCGGTAATATATATATATATATATATATATATACAGTATATATATATATATACAGTATAAGAAGAAAAAAATTCCACCCGGAGTATTGAACCGGGTGTTGAGCTTTGCTTGGGCGACTCACTAACAGTCTACCCGTTAACCACCCCAAGTAAATAATTCATATAGGATCATTTTCAGCTACTCCTCCCCACCAGCCCGCTGTTTCGAGCTTGCATTAACTAAATGGCACGAAATGTTTGTTTACGGAAAATAATTGTAACTTCCTCAGATTGTACGTATGATAGATTACTAGTGAATCATATAATTGGTGTGTGTGTGTGTGTGTGTGTGTGTGTGTGTGTGTGTGTGTGTGTGTGTGTGTGTGTGTGTGTGTGTGTGTGTGTGTGTGTGTGTGTGTGTGTGTGTGTGTGTGTGTGTGTGTGTGTGTGTGTGTGTGTGTGTGTGTGTGTGTGTGTGTGTGTGTGTGTGTGTGTGTGTGTGTGTGTGTGTGTGTGTGTTAATAATGTTTTTTTCTGAGGCGATTATGTCTTACTATTTAAATTATTATAATAATAAAGGCGTTTATAATATAAGCGCATTGCATCGTATATTATAATAATAAAGGCGTTTATAATATAAGCGCATTGCATCGTATAATATCAAATGGCTACCCTGCTACCAACTACCCTAAATTAATTTGAATGTATATGCATAATCGAGAGCTGTATTTCTCTAAATATAGGCATAACACTGTCAGATACATCAATAATTCATTGGAATGTATACCTTAAGAAGTGTGAACAATATGACCCATGGGTCAACGCTAGTCATAATGTCGTAAATAACCGTAAAACAAGCTTTACTCTCAGATTCTCAGCAAATAAAAACTAACTTTGGGAGTTTTAATGGACCCCAACTGTTACGAGGGAAGTTTAATATGTCATTATGTATAGTCTTGATTAGAGAAATAATAGCTTTCAACTTCCCTCCTTTCCAAGAACAAAGCTATAAATATGTTGCATATTCTGTGAACATATAGTTAATTATCCTTCAACGTAAGCTCACATGGATATTTGGCCTCTTTGAGTTCATCAATAGCGGTGACATATGAGCTTACGTTGAAGGGTAATTAACTAGTATATGTTTACAGAAACCCCTACACTGTTTAGTCATACTTGTTTCCAACTTAACACTCTATCTTTATCTCTCAGTCTGCCGTAAATGTTGTGTATTGACTTCCGTTGCCATACTAACATTGTTCGGTAACTACCGTGTTAATTATATCTTAAGGGGAAATGGGCCATTTTTCTGGTCCCCTTTCTTCATCATGCTTATCCCCATTTGTTTCGATATTTTAAGACGTTTGCCCTATTAGTTTGTCGATTTTAAGACCTTTCGCCTAATTACTTTGTCAATATTAAGACCTTTCGTGCCCTTCAGGTGTCGATTTTTTTCCTGGCGAGCGATGGGGACCCTGTAATTGAGGAGGAACCGGCCTTCGGCCAAAACATTTTTTTACCGAAAAATATACAAATTAATCTCGAAGTTAATTGAATTTGTCTTTACCCACATTTATACCACAGATCATGCCTAAATTGCTTACAATCATCTAATGATAGCCAGAAAAAAATGTCAAAATGGATCATAATCTTAAAAGGGTTGATATCCAGTGTGGATGCATAATTTTCAAGCTTTTCGGTAATATTATGAGACCTATCTTTACTAAAGTAACTAATTAAGGTCCCTCATCTCACAATGTATGCCCTTATTTCACCGATGCTGTTACGTACATGCATATGACCAAACACTCGTGGCGTTATTATAAACAGATGGCACCACTAGAGTTGCATTACATATTAAGTTCATCAATAGAACATCATCGTATTTACTGTTTTTGCGTAATTTAATGTGAATGTATATAAGTGAATGCAATATTTTAGTAACCATTTGACTTCTAACATTTGCACCGTGCAGTGTGTGCAATTACAACAATCTAATTAATGGAGATGGTGTATCGCACATAGTTTCTATTCTTATATATAATGCGATTAAGCCTTAAGTCATGTAGTGTAAAAGTTGCCTTAGTGAACCTGGGGCATTTATATATTTCCATTGTATTATTGCACTTAAAATTATATGCCGGAACCAATGCTCACTTGGAAGCAAATGATTGTTGAAATTTCCTTTTCAGACTTATAGTTAGTTGTTGTAACATTTGGTATGAATCCGATCAGCATATACCAAAATGTTGTATAGGAATATAATATGCCTGTATATCATGTGAATAATTACATATGCAACGGTTTCACAACTAGTATATATGCATTTATTCTTGGAATCATTACATACAGTATGCATAACAAGAATATATTCCAGTTATACAAAAGATTAAATTAAACCATATTAAATTTAGAGAAGATAACCATTTGGAGAGTCAGACAAGACTATGACACTAGAGCTAAACAATTAAAACAACATTGTTAACTAAATGTACTTGACATACCCGGTAGTAACCCTCTCCGACATATGACGCGATGTTGAGCCTATTGGGGATACTTTAAAGCCTTTGTTACCATCAGGGGTATTTAGAAACCTTTAGTTTAGTTACTTCAACCTCTGCAGTTGTCTTTGAGTTAGCTGTGTTGAGCCTATTGGGGATACTTTAAAGCCTTTGTTACCATCAGGGGTATTTAGAAACCTTTAGTTTAGTTACTTCAACCTCTGCAGTTGTCTTTGAGTTAGCTGTGTTGAGCCTATTGGGGATACTTTAAAGCCTTTGTTACCATCAGGGTATTTAGAAACCTTTAGTTTAGTTACTTCAACCTCTGCAGTTGTCTTTGAGTTAGCTGTGTTGAGCCTATTGGGGATACTTTAAAGCCTTTGTTACCATCAGGGGTATTTAGAAACCTTTAGTTTAGTTACTTCAACCTCTGCAGTTGTCTTTGAGTTAGCTGTGTTGAGCCTATTGGGGATACTTTAAAGCCTTTGTTACCATCAGGGGTATTTAGAAACCTTTAGTTTAGTTACTTCAACCTCTGCAGTTGTCTTTGAGTTAGCTGTGGGCAGAAAACTAATTTTGGAGAGGTAATTATAAGAGTGAGAACTCTATTTCTTATTGCTAATCTGGCAACCTCTGCGTCATAAATGCGTGAAAGGGTTAATGATGAGCTTCCAGAACTGTTTATAATCATTACTCACAAGTCCCTCACAATTTCACTTGTCTTACTGATATTATTATCTTCATTAACTATGCAATTAATATTAGTAGTAGTGTTGTTAAATGCATTATTATTATTAGCATCATTACTATAATTACCGGTATTTTCATTATTGTTATTACAATACACAGTTATATCTACGAGCATATTGATAAGGAAGGTATTATATACGATAAATTAAAACAAACAAAAATGGCCACCCGGAGTATTGAACCGGGTGTTGAGCTTTGCTTGGGCGACTCACTTACAATCTACCCGTTAACCACCCCAAGTAAATAGTTCACATAGGACCATTTTCCGCTACTCCACCCCACCAACCCGCTAAGTTTTAAACTGTCATACAGTATATAATAATGATTGTCTTACCCGAAACATTACTTGATCTACACCACATATTACTGGCAACCTCTTCATATTACATGTATGATAGATTAAGAGTACATTATTTGATTGGTAATTGTTTTTCTTTAAATAATGGGATCTCCTAGTGCATTGCCGTATTCCTTTCTATGTAGGTTATTAAATTACTTTACTCAATTATAATCGTGATAACTAACCAGCTACTTTAATTTTAGTAAAATGTATTAATAATACTTGTAAAATTCATATACATAATCGATACCTGTTGTACTCTAAATAAAGTTAAAAAAAACTGTCTGAGATTTGAATGATTAATCGGATTTTTTGTTTTCTTTTATTCAAACTACTCCCTCTCGGACATAGGCTGAGAGCCTGTACATTCAACCGTTCTACATTTAACGGAGAAGCCCGTAATGTCTCGTTCCAGCCTAGGGGTGAGACATGTGAAGCACTTTTTAGCTGCAACCAGCCCTTGCCATCTTGCCTTCGCAGGATGCATGGAGCTTAGTTGCTCACTCACGGCTCGAAGCAGCCCCATATCTGAAGCTGCCTAACTAAATGTATTGTCTTTTTTTATTTTTGTTTTGTCTATGTGAGTGAGGGAGAACAGGCAGAACTGCCTGTATCGAGTGCCTCCCCCAGAGTTGAAAGAGTGACAGGGCCAAAATCAAGGGACGTTCGAGCCAAAATGCCTGGACACACAGAGTTTGAAGCAATTTAAGTCATAGGAAGAGGTAAAGACTGATTCTGGGAGAGAGTTCCAGAGCTTAGCAGTCGAGTAGAAAAAAAGACTGAGAATAACGTTTCATTCTTGGGTTGGAGAGTTGCACAGAGTAGGGGTGGGATTGTGTTGTAAGACGGGTACCCTATGTAGAGGAGGTGATATACACCAGGAAAGCTCTGAGGAACATTGATTATTGAAGTAGCGATAGAATAGCGAGAGAGATGCAACATCTGGTTGAATTTGATAGTATGTGAAGTTGGTGCGTAGCTATTATGATTGACGTTTGTACAGTCGTGCACATAAATATACAAACAACTTGTTATGTAGTTAATAACAATGTAATGGTTTCCACCACTATCATATGCCTTTTTTCTTTGCCTGACAAGATTATTCCATTTATTCCAAATATCAGCTTAAACATTACTATACTCGAAGAAGCTTATCATTTGAAAAACTAGACGAGAAACAACAAAAAGTAATAACACTGAAGCTGACAAATGTAGTAACCTAAACGTACTTGATATACAAATGTTGAGCCTACATAACTGTTTATAATGATTCCTCAGTAATTCATTCTTCATATTTCCTATAGCTTATTTCCTTCTTGTACCTCTCTCTCTCTCTCTCTCTCTCTCTCTCTCTCTCTCTCTCTCTCTCTCTCTCTCTCTCTCTCTCTCTCTCTCTCTCTCTCTCTCTCTCTCTCTCTCGTCTTTTCTATCCTTTCCTTTAACTTTCCTTTTCTATCGGGTATGCCATCTCTACTATAATTAAGTCCTGACCACCTCGTTTGGATCGTAAGGTCTGTGTGGCCAGTGTATCTATGTACATATACAGTATGTCAATCTATGTAATTATCTCTCTTTGCTATCCTTTCCTTTCATTTTACCTTACTCACGGGTTAGCTATATATACTAAAATTAAGTCCTGACCACATCGCTGGGATCGTAAGTTCTGTATGGTAAGTGTATCTATGTATTTCTCTCTCCCATAATTTGTATTGTAATTTTCATATAACTATATTAAGAATAACAGGTCAGGTCAAGTGAAGGTATTAAGGGATAAGCCCTTACAACAGCATGCATTGAAGGAAGGTATTATATACGATGATGTAAATAACAATAAATATAAACAGCTATATAACAAGAAATATATAAAAATTAGCCACCCGGAGTATTGAACCGGGTGTTGAGCTTTGCTTGGGCGACTCACTAACAGTCTACCCGTTAACCACCCCAAGTAAATAGTTCACATAGGATCATTTTCCGCTACTCCACCCCTCCAGCCCGCTCTGTTTCCAGCTTACATGAAATAAATGGCACGCAATGTTTGTTTACGGAAAATAATTATAACCTCCGCAGATTGTACGTATGATATAGAGTATTACTAGTGACTCATATATTGGTGTGTGTGTGTGTGTGTGTGTGTGTGTGTGTGTGTGTGTGTGTGTGCTTTAATAAGGGTGTTTCTAGGGCGATTAAGTATTTCTTACTATTTCAAATATTATATTTTTCACGCATTTATAATCTACGCGCATTGCATCATATCAAACCACATGACTACCTTGCTACCAGCTCCCCTAAAATAATTTGAATATATATAGATATTTGTAACATTTATATACATAATCAAGAGCTGTAGTACACTAAATATACTGTAGTTATAAAACTCTCAGAGACTTCAATAATTCATTGGAATTAAAACCTTAAGAAGCTTGACAATATGACCCATGGTTCAACACTAGTCATATTGTCATAAATAACCGTAAAACAATATTTACTCTCAGATTCTCAGCAAATGAATACTAACTTTGGGAGTTTTAATGGACCCCAACTGTTATTAGGGAAGTTTAACACGTCATTATGTATAGTCTTGGTAAAACAGATAATGACTTTCAACTTCCCTCCTTTCTAAGAACAAATCTATGTTACTGATGAGAGGATCTGTTTCTGTCTATATTATATGATTAGATCAAACTAATGGCAACACTGCGTATATTGGATGAATTGAAAACCATTGTTTACTTATTACTCAGAGAGCCTTCCTACACTCAACAACATTCTATCAAATACGCTTCCACACGTCTTTCTTCCTTACATCAATAATGATTTATATCACGCCATTTGAAATATAATAAAGCATAGGATTTAGCTTCCCTTTCTGAAATGTATGTAAATATAATTATACAGTACATATATTAAGACTATGCATATATTAAGACTATGCATATATTAAGACTATGCATATATTAAGACTATGCATATATTAAGACTATGCATATATTAAGACTATGCATATATTTGTATTATGTTTATTATGTTTTCGAGATAAACATTTATATCGACTGAAGTACCAATGTAAAGATTCTTTATTATAATATTTTAAAATCCAGGAAAGGACAAGTACCTAGCATATCAATACTACTACTGCCTCACGTCATATATGTCGTGTGTAATGTACTTGCAAACCATATTATTTTCCATGTGTTTGTGTTTTATCATATTGTTTTTAATCTAATCTATACGTTGATAAAATGCACCATGTAAATTAATTATATTAACCCACAGTATTACAGTAAATAGCTCTACATGTGTTTATTGTGCCGTATTCAAAATGCATAGAATAAGAACTTCTTATACTCAGATTGGCAAGCAAATCTGCCTCTGAATATTGGCTGCCACTTAATGGGGGATGGGTGTATTTATTTGCTCACTTATGTGTGTTTTTTATTATTATTATTTATTTTCGTTTCCTACCTAAACCTTCATCAAACATAAA
>CM064557.1:12061980-12066980 GCA_032716605.1 Paralithodes platypus | reverse complement strand
ATATATATATAATATCTGCGATAGTCTGGTTGCTTGGAAAACGCAGCGTTATAATGAATAGTAGAACCAACGTAGGGAGGAATGTAGTCAAACTAATTTTGACGACGTTTCGAGAAATCTATTCTCATTTTCAGGTCGATAAACAAAGAGAAAAGCTTATGTTAAGCTAATTAAATTATATAATACAAAGTACGTCAAAAACATTTTACTCGATAGGTAATATTACGAGATTTATTAAATCTAAAAACAAAAATGTTTTAGGAAAAATAATAACGCGGAGTGCACGAGGTTGATAAATAATGCATACATGTATGAGAACGACGAAAAGAAATGAAAAATCTATTGGAGATAGACTAACTAAAGAATCCGAAAATTAAATTAAATTGAGGAACTGGTTTAGGTTCAGAGATAAGATCCCACAAAGTTTGCAATCGTCAGTTGTATACCAATATACGTACGGTAATAGATGAAAGTCTCGGTACGTCCGCATAACAACTCTGCAACTCCGGGCTCGTATCAGTGAACACTTTGGTCGTTCCTTCAGAACAGGCCAAATGCTTCAAAAGCCATCATTTTCGGCCATTAGAGATCACTCACATGCTCACGACCACCCAATGAGTGATTCAGAATTCAAAATTCTCGCCAGTTACCCTACAGACATAGAGTTGCGTATAGCGGAAGCTCTCCACACTAAAGTTGTCCAACCCAGTATAAGTACTCACGAGTCTGCATACGATCTACTATGCTTCTGAACTGGTGAGTCTTTCCCCTTGGGTTTTATAGTTATTTCCTATCTTTCCCCTTATGATTTGCTTTGCTCTCTTTTCCAAATTTACATTACGCTAGGCTTTATATATTGTTAGGTATTTGTTCCTTTATATATATTCTCACTACATGTACTCACCTCAATCCTTGTAAGAATTTTAAAATTTTCGGATTTTTTAGTTAGTCTATCTCCAATAGATTTGTATTTCTTTTCGTCGTTCTCATACATGTATGTATTATTTATCAACCTCGTTCACTCCGCGTGTTATTATTTTTCCTAAAGCATTTTGTTTTTAGATTGATTAAACCTCGTAATATTACCTATCGAGTAAAATGTTCTTGACGTACTTTGTATTATATCATTTTATTAGCTTAACATAAGTTTTTCTCTTTGTTTATAGACCGGAAGATGAGATTAGATTTCTCGAAGCGTCGTCAAAATTAGTGTTACTACATTCCTCCCTACGTTGGTTCTACTATTCATTATATATATATATATATATATATATATATATATATATATATATATATACAGTATGTGTGTGTGTGTGTGTGTGTACGAGTGTGCGCAGTCATCTATTTACACTTGTATTGCCATTTTTTAAGGGCGAGCGTTTGCAAGTCTGCTATTTAGAAGTACTCAGCAATTGGGTGAAAGTAATTTATGCCAACAACTTTACACATTTATCATGGAGGGTGGTATGAGAGACTAGTTTTTATTAGTATTATTAGAAACTTTACTCCGTTTAGATGTCGATGTTATCTAGGCGAGCTATGGCGAGCCTGCACTTTTGGAGAAACCGGATATTTCTCTACCGTAAAATTTATATATTAAGCTTGAAAGGGGTCAGGAGAATCCTTTTGTATATATTATATATTTCTGTTTATATATTTTTTCTTTCCTGGAGGGGCAAACTAGTTTGATGTTGCTTGCAAATGGCTGGATTAATCAAAACTCATAGTAATAATTTAACCTAATATCATGATTAACTCCAATATATCGCACCAAAGAGTGTTAAAAGGACAATCTTCGCAAACAGTAATTTTCCTCGTTATTTATTAAAGGGGTATGACTCTAAAAAGAGTATTGAATTTACTGTTAAAACAAAATGCAGATAGTTTACGGTCACAGGACAGGCAGCAGTATTGCCAACATAACAACGCATATTTAACAGTCACAAGCATTCCTATCCATCAACATTACGATATTGTTTACGATCGTATTGCCATCATCGAGATACTATAATACAGATAAGAACAGTAATATTGAATAAGGTTTTCGAACGTCATAATGTGTGGTATTTTACTGATATTGTATGGGAGTGGAAAGACGCAAATACACGAGTGCTTTAACCCTCAACTTGTATCGTCAAGTTTGGTCTGGCAGCTTATGAAGGAGGCATTTAAAAGAATAATATCACCAACATCCCATTTCTACGATATACTGTATATAGTTTTATATATCTGAAATATAATAGCAGTATAAATCTTTCACTTGATCATAAATCAATAATAACATTACTGTACTGTTATGTGTTATGAATAATAACAAATATAGAAGACGTAACAGATCGTGATAGTGGTTCTGATCGTGAAAGTGTCCAGCTTGGATTTGATCCTGGGTCCCGTCAGTGGGATATCTCGGTCTAATTATACTGAAGTCATCTTTTAGTCACAATTTAAAAGTTAGCAATATTAGTTGCCAAGAATGCCACGCAACTGTCTGAATTTGATAAAGTATGTGAATAACGTGGGATTGTATACAATACAATAAGTATACAATAAGTATAGTAAGTAAATTATATATTGTATACAATACAATAAGTATACAATAAGTATACAATAAGTATAGTAAGTAAATTATATATTTGAAGTTGAAAGCAGTGTTAAATTGCATTAATATTCATTACCAGATATTAACCAAAATGTTGAGATAAAATCTGTTTCTTTTCCACGCACATTTATAGATAATTCCTGACTTTTGCCTACTGAACAAAAAATAAGCACAGTACCAGGTATTCATATATATATATATATATATATATATATATATATATATATATATATATATATATATATATATATATACAGCGTACCTCCGTCTACGCTGGCGGAAGTATACTGATGACCTCCGACATTCAATACTTTCTTTCTTGTCGCATATCCTATATGCACATTTATTTTTCTTGAAAATCGGTACCTAACGTTTTGAGATATCTTGTTTAAAGACAAACAAACAAACACGCAGACAGAGGCAAACATATAACTCCCGTCCAACTTCGTTGGCTGAGTTAAATAAACAAAACACGATGATAACCTACAATACGTCGCACCAGGGTATTAAACTACTATTTATTGAACAGGTATTTTCTTTGGTAGTTATTAAAGTGGTTTGACTGCAATGAGAGTATTGTATACACTGTTAACCCGTTTGTGGACCCCCGCTGTTTCTATCCATCAGATTGGTGATTTTGAGAGGTTTCACTCCATTAGTTTGGCAATAACAATACGCTTAACCCCATTCAAGTGTCTATTATCCCTTCTTAGCGAGCGATAACGAGCCTGTAACGCAAAGGAAATCAGCCAACGACCGAGACATTTTTTCTGTCGAAAATTGCACACATTTAGTTTGAATGAGTTCTGGGTGGGCCTTTTACATTTTGAAGGACATCTGGGAAGGGGGTTTTCTTGGCCCAGCAAACAAACTCCCGTACATTGTTCGCAAATGGCAAACACAAGCCAAACACTCAATAATAATTAAATATAATATCATAAAACCCACAAGACGTCGGATCAGATAATGTTAAAAGTATTTGTTATATTACGGTCACAAGACAGGCAGCAATATTGCCAACATAATACCGCATATTTAACAGTCAATAGCATAACTAACCATCAATAATCCGATATTTGTATGGTCTTTTTGCCGTAGTTTAACGATGTACTACAGATAAGAAACGTAATATTGAATAAGGTTTTTAATGTCATAATTTACGGTATTTTACGATTAATTGTATGGGTGTTTCTTTACAGTATAGGAGTGGAAAGGTGCATTTACAACAGAGCTTTATGCCTCAACTTTTATCGTCAATTTTGGTCCGGCAGCCTTATGAAAGAGACATTTATAAGAAGAATATCACCAACATCCCATTCTTACTTTGCATAGTCTTTTAATTGTGAAGTATAAGAAGTGTATATGTTTAACTTGGTCCAAAATTAACAACAGCAACCACAACAACAACAACAACAGCAGCAACCACAACAACAAGAACCACCTCAAAAACCACAACACCAAAAATAATAAAGGACCGGATAAAGGGTAGACAATGAGACGGTGTCCGGTCCGGGTTTGATCCCGGGTCCCGTCACTGGGACGCCGGACACTTTCACTCTCGGAAATCTCGGTCTAATAATATTGAACACATATCTTAGTCACAATTTAAAAGTTTGGAATATTCGTTGCCAAGAATGTCCGGCAACTGTCAGAACTTTATCAAATGGTTTGAATGACGTGGCATTTTATTCATGATATTAATTATGGTAAGTCAATTAGATAATCAAAGTTAGATAATCAGAGTGTTTATTTGCATTGCTATTCATTACTAGATATCCAAACATTTACAAATAAGTTTCGTCTCCTTCCACACACGTTTATAGATAATTCATTACTCTTGTCTACTGAAGACAAACAAGGTATAGTATGTGTATTAATATATATATATATATATAATTAATATATATATATATATATATATATATATATATATATATATATATATATATATATATATATATATATATACTGTATATATATATATGTATATATATATATGTATATATATATGTATATATATATATATATATATATATATATATATATATATATATATATATATATATATATATATATATATATATATATATATATATATATATATATATATATATATATATATTTTTTTTTTTTTTTTTTTTTTTTTTTTTTTTGTTTTTTTTCGGACGCCATGAGCCCCAGTCAGTCGACGCCCCTCCTCACTCTTTTAGTCATGCTCTCGCTTCCCAAACTTTCCAGCAGATCTCTCGTCCTTTCTCATTCATATAACTTCTCAATGTCGAGATTACCACAATACAGATAAGAAACTTCATATTGAATAAAGTTTTCCAACGACATAATGTGTGGGATTGTACACGATCTTTCACGTCTTTTATAATTTGTATTATTTATAACACATATT
>CM064557.1:11991980-12056980 GCA_032716605.1 Paralithodes platypus | reverse complement strand
ATATTGTTAAGGGGAGATGGTTCACTTTTTCGGCGAGTTTTGCATGTATTCATTATTTTTCTAGTTTCTTCCAACATTACAGGCTCATTATCGTTCGCCAGTAAAAAAATCGACGCCTAAAGAGCACGAAAGGTCTAAATATTGACTACAAAATGGGGTGATAGGTATTAAAATCGTCAAAATAATGGTCCAATTTGTCTTAAAATCTCAAAACTAATGGGGTTATACACGAGGGGGAAAAGTTGTCCAGAAACCGGCCCATGTCCCCTTATGGATATTGTATAAGAGTGGAAAACCGGCCCATGTCCCCTCATGGATATTGTATAAGAGTGGAAAAGCGCAATTACACGAGTGCTTTAACCCTCAACTTTTATCGTCAAGTTTGGTCTGGCAACTTATGAAGGAGGCATTTAAAAGAATAATATCATCAACATCCTATTCCTACCTTGTATAGTTTTCTATATCTGAAAATATATAATAACGTACAAGTTTATCTTGAAAGGGGGTCTAGGGGGTGTTTTATTAAAGGTTGATGGAGGTCTAGCCAGGACAAAAAATAAAAAACATAAATAAAAGTACATTAATAATTAAATATATAGCCTCCAAAACAAGCACTACCCCCTTAACTAAATACTTGCACATTGGTGAGCTTGTAGATACCAAACAAGCAGGGCAATACCCAGGGTAAGTCTCATAGGCATGTGATACGAGTTGCTGGAAGTCCTGTTTCATTTGTCTGGCTTCCCTTACTGATTCTGTTTGTCTCACCTACACAAATAGTAATCCAGCTAGCTCTCACAAACACCTCCTCTTAAACTAAACAAAAAACACTCCACTGTTCCTTCCAATACTGTACACCAAAATATCATGGTTTAATTTGGCTTTCTCGCTCTTTCAACTTTAGGGGAGACACTTGTTACAGGCAGCTTCGCCTTTTGTCTACTTCATACACATAGACAAATCAGTTAATAAAAGATACACTCCAAGACAATTATCCTGACCTAATATGATCACACACACACACACACAGACACACACACACAGTAATACACACACCCACACACACGCGAAGAAAGAAACGCCATACACACACACACACGCAGAAACAACGCCACACACACACACTAATGCACACACACACTCAAAAACAACGCCACACACGCACACACACACACAGTAATACACACACACACAGAAACAACGCCACACACACACCCATAAAACAGCAGCACACACACATAAACAGCAGCACAAACACACACATACATAAAACAGCAGCACACACACACATAAACAGCAGCACACACACACACACAGCAGCACACACACAGCAGCACACACACATACACAGCAGCACACACACACACAGCAGCACACACACACACACAGCAGCACACACACACACACAGCAGCACACACACACATAAACAGCAGCACAAACACACACATACATAAAACAGCAGCACACACACACACATAAACAGCAGCACACACACACACACATAAACAGCAGCACACACACACACATAAAACAGCAGCACACACACATAAAACAGCAGCACACACACATACACACATACATAAAACAGCAGCAGCACACACACACACACACACAAACATAAAACAGCACACACACACACCTCACTTTTCCTCATATTTCCACATATTTCCTCTAAAGCACTATGAAAATTAAAAAACTATTTCCCCACCTTATCCAGTGACATCAATAATTAAACAAATTAACAAATGTTGATGTTAGATTCGTGATATTAACCCCTTCTGTACCGACGACGTCTATTTATTCTTATTCTGGCTACTATTAGATGATTGTGTTCAGTTACAAAGGGGCCTCCAGCAATTAACAGGCTTCAAATGATCTCGCTTAACCCTTTTTACTACCACAGATTCTTCTTAATCTGCACAAAATCGTCTAAATATAGCTAGAATAATATTGAAAAGACGTCACCGGTACAGAAGGGGTAAATTATATCGTATGGTTTATTTTAGGATTAATGTATTTGTGTGATATTAAAATTGTTAGCAGGTTTTGCGGCGAGCGCGGTATTGAGTCATGCACAATAGATATATATATATATTTAGTTACCAGTTTGGGATGGTATAATATTTCGAAATTCTTTTGTGTTCGTCATTGCAATATCGGTGGAAATTTGTATATATTTAGGTTTAGATGTAAATGTATTGGTGTCTAGGTTTATATATATACCGCGCGCACGCACGCACGCACGCACGCACGCACGCACGCACGCACGCACGCACGCACACGCACAGCCCGTAGCCTAGTAGGTAGAGCTCTCGTCTCACACACGAGGGGTCGTGGGGTTCAATCCCAGACCGGGCGGAGACAAATTGGGCTTGTCTCCTTTCATGTGTTAGCCTCAGTTCACCTAGCTGTAAATAGGTACCTGGAATAAGTGGACGACGTTGTGACGTCCCCTCTGGGGTTGGCAAAAATGGTACAAGGCGAGATGGGTATCATATGGTTCACCTAAGCTGATGGCTACCTAAGCCTTCGGGCGAGACGGTACCGTCTATAGTGAGAATGGTACCAAACAGATCCACCCTAAGCCTTCGTTTCCGATGTCGCCAATTGGCTATATACAGACTACACACACATCCAACACATCCACAGCCATTCCAACAGTACATAAAACACTTAACATGCATTTCACGCAATACATTCCCAGTTAAGGAGGCGCTATAATAATGAGCCTAGCTCGCATTGCGTGGATTCCCCTTGACGAACAAGTAACTGAGTAACACACACACACACACACACACACACATTATCTCTCTTTTTCTATCTCTCTCTCTCTCTCTCTCTCTCTCTCTCTCTCTCTCTCTCTCTCTCTCTCTCTCTCTCTCTCTCTCTCTCTCTCTCTCTCTCTCTCTCTCTCTCTCTCTTTCTCTCTCTCTCTCTGAAATACACAGATGTTATATATATATATATATATATATATATATGGAGTACAGACTGCATTCACTTCAAGGGGTAGAGATCAGAGGGAGTCGTGTTTGTGTTCCTCCCTTCAACTTGAAAACAAAAATACAAAAATAAATATAGATGAAATGCACAGAGCCAAGGAAAAGGTATGTCAGTTGATAAACATTGAAATGTGGTCCTCTCATTGCCTACACGCCAGAAAAATGGTATCTTTGTATTGGGCCCACTCGTCGACAAAAGTACTCTGTAATCTAATAATAATAATAATAATAATAATAATAATAATAATATTTATTCAGTTAGCAATTTACAGAGTTGGTACCACATAGTATGTTACAAAAATGACATGTACCAGCCTTGCATAATTCCAACTAAGGATAGCCCAATAAGGCCGTTAGGCGTATTTCCATTGGGGTCCTTGTGGGATTAGGTTAGCTGGGGAAATGGAGAGGATAAAGAAATAGATACTTTAGAGAAAGTATTTCTAGGGGGTTATTTTAAGATACCTTACATCCTATAGTAAATATCAGTAATCCGTAATCAGTAATAATTTCAGTTTGGTTTGTCTATCTCTTATGTCGTATTTAGTAGTAGACATAAGCTTGGTGCTCCCTTCTCGCAGCTGTCCGGTTCAGGTGTTCCTTCAGGCTACGTCTGAAGGAATACAGTGTTCTCTTTTCACGGACTGACTGGGGTAGGTCGTTCCAGTCTTTGATGGCAGTGAAGAAGAATGTTTGCTTAACCTGTCCTTGGATTCTCGGGACCTTAAAATTAAACATCCTGTTTCTTGTATTATGTCCACTCCTCTCATTTGCTTTAACAAAATCATTCTTTAGATACTCTGGAGCTCTGTCATAGCAAATTTTGAAGGCATTAGTTAACCTGATTTGTTTGGCCCTGTCAGAGACATTGAGCATACCTAGTGACTGAAGTTGTTCCTGGCCAACATGTGATCTGGGTCCTAGGTTCAGCATGAACCTAACCATTTTATTTTGAGTGACCTGAAGTTTGTGCTGTGCTGATTTAGATGATGCAGAGTACCAGGATGACACAGAATAGTCAAAATGACATTGAACAAGCGCTTGGCAGAGGGTCTTTTTGGTCGCCGCGGGCAAGCATCCCACCTGTCTATACAGGTATTTTATACGTGCTCTACACTTACTCAGGATAGATTCCAAAATTGTTTCACCTGACAAACTCGCGTCCAGTTTCAGTCCGAGATATTTAACTTGTGACACTGTTGTTATAGGAATATCATTACAGTTGACCGAGAAGTCCACAATGTCTTTCAGTTTGCGTTTTGTTCCACATAAGATGGCTTCCGTCTTGCCCAGGTGAAGAGATAGTCTATTGTCCACTAGCCATTCACTATATGATGCTAGTTCTTTGGAAAGTGAAGCGGCAATACTTATTGGGTCTTTTCCTGAAACCAGAAGCACGCTGTCGTCTGCATACAGTAATAATTTACATGAGACGCTCAGTTCCATGTCGTTCACATAACAGAGAAAGAGTATGGGACCAAGGATGCTTCCCTGCGGGACCCCACAGTTAATTGGCATAGGATCAGATATATTATCATCAATTTTGACTCTTTGGGTTCTACCACTAAGATAAGATTTAAACCAGTTCACAGACCCTATGCCCATTGCTTGTAGTTTATTACATAGGATATCATGGTCTACTGTGTCAAACGCTTTTTGTAGATCAAGAAGAACCATACCGGGGTAGTTACCTTTAGACATTTCTTTACGAATGTGATCCGTTAAGTGGATGAGACAGGAGTCTTTCGAGTACATGCATCTGAAACCTGATTGAAACTTATAGAATAGATCATTTTGTTTGAGGTAGTGTTCAATTTGGGTGTATACCGCTCTTTCAAGGATTTTAGATACAATACATAATATGCTAACTGGTCTGTAGTTGCCAACTTCTAGTTTATTTCCTTTCTTGAATAGAGGGGTTACAATAGCTTCCTTCAGTTCAGCAGGTACTGTTGGTGTTAATTGACAAGTTGATGATGTGGGTTAGGGGGCCTGCTATACCAATGGCTCCATCTCGTAGAAATTTGGCAGGAATTTTGTCTGGTCCTGTGCTCTTATGTACATTTAGGTTAGACAGCTTGTCAAAAGTGTATTTTGGTGTAACATTTTGCAATCTAAATGTGTTCGGGTGTATGTCTTTATCTCTGTAGAAATTACGAAAGGTGGCCGTTGTTGTCGTGTATTTATTGAGAGGTTGAGGTAGGTTCTGTGCAAGTGTGTTTGCTATGGAAGTGAAGAAGGAGTTGAAGTAGGTTGAAATTTGTCGTTTATTGTGGCAAACCTGATCATTAATGGTGAGAGCAATATTAGTGTTAGACGAATCCCTTGTCTTGTTGCTGTAGCCTGTTGTTTTTAGGTGCCTCCATAGTTGCTTTGGGTTATTCTCGTATTCCTCTGCCTTATTGTGAAAATAATTAGTTTTCGCTGATTTCATTTTCCTACTTAGTTTATTCCTGGCCCTGTTGAACTCATGTTTCAGACCTTGATCCTGTCTATGTTTCGCTAGCCTTTTTAACAGATTGTCTCTGTGTTCCAGATGGTGTATATGTCATTGTTGATCCATGGGTCTGACCTTGATTTAATTCGTATGTGTTTCAGAGGAGCTATTTCGTCTAGGATGTTTGTGATGATGGTTCTGAAGCCAACCCATGCGTCATTAACGTTTGTACTTCCAAACACTGGAGACCAGTCTGTATTCCATAAAATGTCCAGAAATGTTTCCTTATTGTAGTTTCTGAGTGACCTTGTTTTGATAACCTTGTGATTCTCTAGGGTAATTTTTGTGGTTTTCCGTGTGCAATATGTGACGAAGTGATCACTTATCCCAGTCTGTATAACCCCTGATTGAGATATTTTGTCCTCTCGGTTACAGTTTATGTGGTCTAATATTGTGGTAGTGTTCTCAGAGATACGTGTGGGGGTTGTGATGAGTTGTTTGTGATTGTGCATTGTCAGTATATGCCTATATTCTCGTACAAGCCTATCATTTCGTTGTTTGTAACACAGGTTAAAATCCCCTAGTATGATGGAATCATTCCGAGGGTCTAGCGATGACAAAGTTCGTTCAAATTTGGTCAAGAATTGTGTGTCGTTGGTGGCCTATAGCATACCCCAATTGTGATGGGTCTTGTCCTCGGCAGGTGTAGGTCGATCCACAGAGCTTCGTGATTTTCTACATGGAGGTCGGTCCTAGTTGTGTGTGTGAGGTTGTTTTTTACATACAGACATACTCCTCCCCCATGCCTATTGCGATCATTCCTAACCATATTGAAACCTTGAATGTTTATTTCACCATCGTTTATACTTGAATCCAGCCTGGTTTCTGTGATTGCAATTATTGAAGCTTTGGCCTTATTAGCTAACAAGTTTATTTCTGACAATTTATGGTACATTGATCTGGCGTTAATGTGGATAAGATGGAGCCCTTTGTTGGTGAACACTCTGTATTCATCTTTGATTTTGAATGTGTCCTGGCTGGATTCTGAGTTGTTAATACTTGGATCATTTACATTAATATTCGGTAATGAATGCAAGGCACACTTATTGCAAAGGAATTCCCGTTCTTCACTGTTGGTCTTCTTAGAGATGCACTTCATGTGAGCTACATGTTTACACTTTACACAGTTTTGGATCTTCTGACGTCGTGTTATGAGTGATTCACAAATAAAACAAATGGTTTCGCGATGTTGTACAGCTGAGTTCCTACATTTAACACATTCAACTTCGTTTCTACTGTTAACGTAAGTACATCGGTTATGAACAATTTCATTACAACTGTTGCATTGTAAAAGTGAACTCCTATTGTTGAAACCAATATTACAGACTATACATAGTTTTTTCTTACTGTTTATCATACGAATGGAAGTGTGGTTTGGTCCGCGTCGATCAGCTGTTTGTGAGGGAGAGGGTAGGGGATACTCGCGGTCGGGCTGTGGTTGTTTTCTGTTGATGTTGTTTTCATTGTCCGTTGATGCTGCTTCCCTGTTGATGTATTTGCGAGTGCTACCTGTTTTTATTGTTGTTCTTGTTGCATGTTGTGCTACTTGGGTCGCCGATATCTGTGGTATTAATGGTAATGCTGTGGGTAGTGTAGAGTTGGTGGAGTGGGTAATTACTATTTCCCTGCATTTATCGCATTCCATTTCTTTTCTGCTGGTAACATAAGTACATCGATCATGTACTGTTTCATTACAAATACTACATTGTGATGTTGGACTCCTTTTGTTGAATCTAATATCGCACACTGTACAACAGTGTACATAGATTCTTTTTATTGTTCGTCGTACGTCTGGCGGTGTGGTGATCAGCTGTGCTCCTAGGGTGGCGACTGTCTGTGGCTATGTCTCCCCATATGACCCCTCCCAGCCCCACCTGTATTTGCTGTTTGATGATGTCCTTATTCCTGGCTGCTAATGCTGCTCCATTTTATCCTAGCTGCTCCAGTTACATGTTGAGCCACCGATAGTGTTGGGTTGTGTTGTGGGTTGAATTGGAGCGTGACGGGAGACTGGGTCGCCGACCGTGTTGGGTTGTGTTGTGGGTTGAATTGGAGCGTGACGGGAGGCTGGGGTACCTGTAGGCCCGGTTTGTAATAACGAATTTTTCTGCTAGGGACTGTTGAAATGACGGTGTCTGTCTTAGTTGGTTGGTGGTGAGGTTTCTTCAGTGTTGACCTAGGGCCGGGGTTGGTTTCTACATCTCCGCAGCTAATTAGAGTGTAGCACAATAGGTGTTGTAGCGAGGTTGTGCCAGAGTACTTGCCAAGCCGCTGTGTCTTCCCGATATATAAACTAGACCAGGCAGGAATGGTGACAGAAGGTTCACTTTTGTGTGATTTCTGTGTGACGAGGTCCCTCAATACTTGTTTAGTGTTGACCTGGTACACTACCGGTCCCCTCTGCACCTTTATATCGGCACAGCCCCTCTGGATGTTGAGGAGGATGATACACAGGGAGAGAGCTACGCACGCACCCTTCACTCCTCTCGCCATCTTGGCGATGAACTGTCCTCAAAGCTGTCTGTAGTGTTTTAATCCAGGAGGTACACAACATACTGGTTGCCATGGTTACTTGTTCAGCCTCTGTTGGATATACTGAAGTAAAGCCAGTGATACACGAGCGCTTATTCCGTCAATTTTCGATGAGCAAGTTTTTTCTCATGATAGTTTGAGACTATTTTTACATTGGCATCGGAAACTAGACTGACGGTAGATCATGTTAGGTGGCTGAATTCGGGTATAACTGAAATTTTGAAAACTGCCAGACTAAAATTGCTCGTAAAGATTTACGGAAAAAGCGCTCGTGTGACACCGCCTTAACTACTACTATTTGATACTCGTACAACCGTATTGTCAAGCCTTACTAAGGTGCTCCCCTAAATCACCATAAATGAAATAAGCTAAAACAAATCCTGATCTTTCTGAAATTGAATGGGAAATAGTTGTTTATCACAAAATAACGCTATCATTATATCTTCGTTCGATGTACGGTTGGTAGCACCCTTTACAAATGCTTTAGAATACAGGAAGTCTCACGGCCATATTACTAAGCCTTACTTAAGTGCTTCCCTAAACCATCATAAACGAATTACAAATAAATAAATAGCGATTTAAAAAGAAAATGTGAATGGTATTAAGGCCTTGAAGCTAATTAGCACGCCGCAATGTTACATTTCTTATAATCTTCTATCACTATTGCAGCAATCGGTGTTCTTCAGAGCTCTCTCAGTGCATACCCCTTCCCTTGCGGCGAGTGCCATTCAACACAGTCCCACTTCTACTCTGTCCAGCTCTCCAACCAAAGAATAAGCAAATTTTCTGTCCTTCTTTTACTCAACAAGTGATCTTTGGAACTGTCTCCCTCAATCAATCTTTCCTTCATCTTATGACTTAAGTTGTTTTAAGCTTCGTGTGTCCAGGCACCTTGACCACAACGTCCCATGAATTTGGCTTTCAGTCACTCTTTTGGCTTTGGGGGAGACACTCGTCTCGGGCAGCCCACCTTTTGTCTCCTTCATAAAAATAGAGAGAGAACAATTTTAATCTTCGTTTGACATGGTACTTGTAGCACCTTTCCCACATGATTATAAATACGGGTGTAATATATATATCCTGGCCCAATATGAAGCCCAAGCTAGAGGAAACGAGAGAGAGAGAGAGAGAGGGGGGGGGGGGGGGAGTGAGAGTGTGAGTATAGGTTACATGTGAAGGTAGAGGCACAAGGTATATAATAAGGTGTGTTTTACGCCATACACATACTGAGAGAGTTACATAGATACACAGATTGCACAGACCTTGCAGTCCCTATTAGGCAGTCCGGACTTGATGATAAAATAGAATTTGCTAATAAGTAGAAGTCAAGGATAGCAAAGCAGAAGGCTGTCTCCCCACCCACCAATCCCTCCGACCATTGGTCAGCATGAAATTATAGTTGGGGAAACGAGTCCCCCAGCAGAATGAGAAAAATATCTACTGGGAAATTTATAGTAAAGAATGAAGTTAAAAAATATTACATATATACTACTGATGCTTAACATATTTTTATTTTTCCTATTTTTCCTCTTTACGTATATTATTCCAACCTCTTCAAAATGAATGTCTAGACTCCTTTTGAATGTGTCAATTACCTTACATTGTACCACTCTCTCTGGCAGTTTGTTCCGCTCGTTGACCACACTGTAGGTGAAGCAGTGCTTTGTGACATCGAGATTCGCCTTCCTGGTTTTTAATTCAATTCCATTTCCCCAAGTCAGTGAACTATTATCGATTTTGAAAAGTGAATCTACATCAATTTGGTCAAAAAACTTTTAATATCTTGAAACACTCGATTAATTGACCTCTCACTCTTCTTTTCTTAAGTGAAAACAAATTTAGTTTTTTTAATCTTTCATGAAATAATATCATTCTTAGTGACGGTATCAACTTTGTCGCTCTACACTGCACTGACTCGAGTTTCTCAATGTCCTTGTTCAGATAAGGAGACCAACACTGTAGGCCATATTCAAGATGGGGCCTCACTATGCTTTTAAACAACGGTACTATAATGTTCTCATTTATATAAGTAAACATTTTTTTAATATATCCCAATATCGAAGGCCTTCGATAGAGTCTGGCACAAATCTTTAATTTCTAAACTACCCTCCTTCGGTTTCTATTCCTCCATCTGTGCCTTTGTCTCCAATTTCCTTTCCGGCCGTTTCATAGCTGCGGTTGTGGACGGCCATCGCTCACTTCCTCATCCTATCAACTCCGATTTTCATCAGGGTTCTGTCGTATCTCCCATTCTCTTTCTAATTTTCATAAATTATCTTCTCAACTGTACCTCCAGTCCCATCTATTCATACGCAGACGACTCTACCTTATACTACTCAATTAGTTTTCCTGAACGCCCCAGCCAGCAATCCCTCAAAGACAAACGTAATGAAGCCATACAACACTTATCTTCTGATCTAACTACTATTTCCAATTGGGGCAGAGAAAACCTTGTTACCTTTAATGCTTCCAAAACCCAATTTCTTCATCTTACTACCCTTTTGGAACTTCCAGAGGACTATCCATTACACTTCAACAATACAAAAATCAATCCTTCCTCTTCTCTCAATATTCTCGGTGTCTCCTTTTCTTCTGCTGTCACTTGGAAGGACCATATTACCCGTCTTGCTAAGGCAGCCTCCCAGAAGTTGGGTGAGCTCAACCGCCTCAGGGATTCTTTACCCCTGCGCAGCTTCTGGCTCTGTACAGGGGCACAGTGCGTCCTGGTATTGAGTATTGTTCTCATGTGTGGGGAGGATCCTCTCACACTGAACTCCTAGACAAAGTAGAAGGGTAAGCCTTTCGTATCATTAACTCCCGTCCTCTCGCCAACTCTCTGCAATCTCTCTCTCTTCGCCGCAATGTTGCATCTCTCTCGCTATTCTATCGCTACTACAATAATCAGTGTTCCTCAGAGCTTGCCCAGTGTATACCACCTCCTCTACATAGGGTACATAGTACCCACCTTGCAACACAATCCCACCCCTACTCTGTGCAACTCTCCAACCCAGCAACTCTCCAACCCAATAGTGAAACGCTATTCTCAGACTTTCTTCTATTCAACTGCTGAGCTCTGGAACTCTTTCCCAGAATCAGTCTTTCCCTCTTCCTATTACTTAAATTGCTTCAAACTCCGTGTGTCCAGGCATTTTGGCTCGAATGTCCCTTGACTTTGGCCCTGTCACTCTTTCAGCTCTGGGGGAGGCAATCGCTACAGGCAGTTCTGCCTTTTGTCTCCCTCACTCACATAGAAAACAAAAATATCTCACTTGAAACAATGAATTAATGCTTAGATAGTGCTGATACCAATTATTGATCGAAATATATTTGGTGCCGCGACATCACTTATTTGACCGACTGTACAGTTTCTCTCACAAGTTTCGTTCCTCTCTGAGATTTGACTTATAGAAGTATACATATTACTGACCGAGGAGAGTTCCTCGTTATGGGGGGTGACCTGCTTTTTTCTCTTTCTTGGTTGTATCCATTTGGCCCCATTCAGCCCACCGCTCTAAGGCATTTATCACCATCCAGGTGTCGTTTTTTTCCTGGCGAGCGAGAGCGAGCCAGCATATTATGGAGAAATCCGGCTTTGCCTGAGACATTTTTCTATCGAAATATGTACAAAGTTAGCCCCCTGTCTAACTCATTATCAAAATATGGTGGCACGCTATCGCTCGCCAGGTATAAATCGACACTTGGATGGGGATAAACATCTTAAAACAGTAGGCTGAATGGGGCCGAATGGATACAACCTAGAGAGAGAGAGAGAGAGGTCATCCCCCCCCCCCCCTTTATGCAGTAGATACTTCACCTTGTTATGTGACTGTTTGAGGCGATACTACACTCTATATTCATACATACTATTTTCTACATCTATCTAGCTATCTATCTATCTCTATCAGTCTATATATATGTATCTATATTCTGTGGCACATACACCTTTTTGTCCTTTTTTTTTTTTTTTTCCTACCGTGATTAAAAGCTCAGAGAATGGTACGGACCTTGCGGTGGAAACTGTACACTCGGATGCCATGGTCTTTAGTCCACTCATCTTAATAAATAAAGGTCAATGTTTGTCTGTTTGTCAGTTACCCGACTACTCGACCTTTGTTACTAAACTCCTCCCACAGTTTTGGTGTCAGGTGGGAGTGTGGGGCACCGTTGGAAAGCCCAGGCTTTGGAGATGGTTTTAGGCGAGTTTAGTGGAAATCAGAGACACTTTTGTTTAATAAAATTTTCCGCAGAACTTATGTAGTATACGGGAGCGAAAAAAATGCGAATAAATTGCCGTTTGGGACAGAAGGAGGCCTCCGATCGAAAAGGTGTATGGAACGAAAGTTGTTCGCAGCCCCCCAAAATGGGGGTACGGATGAGGTCAGATCCACAATCGGAGGTCATTTAGCGGCCGAAATCGAGGTCGCCGTTTAATGAGGCACAGGGAGGTCGAGGCCGGTGATTATGGTAGTAGTAGTATTGTGATGATTGTGGTAGTAGTGATTGATGATGGTGATTATGGTAGTAGTAGTATTGTGATGATTGTGGTAGTAGTGATTGATGATGGTGATTATGGTAGTAGTAGTATTGTGATGATTGTGGTAGTAGTGATTGATGATGGTGATTATGGTAGTGGAATTTAAACCCGGGCAACGCCGGGTACCCCTCCTAGTATAACATATTCGTGGACTTCCGCAAAACCAGCCTATCTCCTCATAATGAGTGGACTACACTTACCATAGACTATACACCAAGGCCAATCGACAATGGTCTTGACTTTAAGAGGAGATGGGTCGTTTGTCTGGACACCTTTCTCCTTCATGTTTAACCCCACTAGTTCTCAGATTTTAAGAAGTTCGGCCCATTAGTTTGGCGATTTTAAGACCTTCCGCCCCTTTTCTTTGTCATTCGTGTCATTTAGGTGTCGATGTTTTCCTGGCGAGCGGTAGTGACTAGTGAGCCTGTAATTTAGGAGAAACCGGCCTTTGGCCGGGACATTTTGCTACCGGAAAATGTACAAAATATATCTTGAAGGGGGATCCTGGGTTTTTTCTTCTAAGTTTGATGTAGGTCTAGGCAGGAAACTAGAAATATATAAATATATAATATATATATATATATATATATATATACAAAAATCGACCAACAAATTAACCATCCCTCCCTAACACCTTCAGCGCCGGTGACGTTGTCACGGGCCAGGCCAGGTGGCTGGAGTAAAATAGGAAAGAAGAGTGGGGTCGAGATGTTTCGCAGCAAGTGATGGTTCGCCTCAGGTATGGTCAAAATCGGTTATGCCTGTTCGCAGCAAATGAATGAGACGGTTCGCAGCAAGTTACTTTCACCATCCAAAATACGATTATGCATTCAGTGCTTCCACAGCTTTTATTTTTTTTTTTTTATTTTTTTTTTTTTTCTATATTCCAACTACTCCCTCTCGGGCATAGGCTGAGAGCCTGTACATTCCACCGCCCTTACTAATTACTTAGATATCTAAAAATCCTTATTTTTAACTTAATCAGTAGCCTAAATATATTTATATTTTGTATTCCAATACAAAGGAAATTTAGCGATATTTGTCTAGCGTAACTATGCAGTGTTTGTTACCGTACTATCTATGATACATTCTAGCGCATTCCCAATGTCAGTCTAGCGTATATTTGTGTCTCAATTACCACTAATTTTCCTCTCTATCTCCATCAAATGTCCTAATTGGTGTAGTGTACTGGTTTTAGTGGTTATTAGCTGTCGTTAACCCGTCCAGTATATTATTTTCTGGCAACTATTAGAATATTATATTCAGTTTAAGAAAGACTTATCAATTATAAAACAATCTGTGTCTCTGTCAATCGTGGTGCTGGAAAGTTTTACTTTCTGTGTGACTTGTCTCAGGTTCGAGTCCCGGGATTTCCTCGTTTAATGTGTAGGCTATCATGTAATACCTGTTTTAACCTTTATAAATTATGACACGATGACGCATATTATTTCTACTTTCTGGCTGATATTAGACTGTTTTATTCATATTAGGAAATATATATGGAATTAATTAGCTGTTATAACATCGTTCAGTGATGTTTTAATTGCATAACATGTATTATTTTATAATTACATCTAATAAAATACCGGTATATTAAGAAGCTGCATGTTGGTGTTTAACATATTCCTTAAGTACTATTAAAACATACTTTAAAATATATATTAATAACAAAATAATAAAAATAACCCGTGGTGGTCATTGTCAATTTAGCTACTTTCCCACGACTCTAGTGGTATTTAAGCGTCTTGATTTGGTAGCCCTGGTGTGGGTCGGTTCGCCGCAGTTCCAATTAGTGTCCGGGCTCGTTCGCTGCGGTAAAGCGAACCGTCACTTGCTGCGAAACGTCTTGCACCCAGAAGAGTACGGGGTGAAATTATATTCGTTTATATAATCCCTCGCCTGATCTTATGAATGTTATGTAAAGCCTCAGTTAGCGATACACAACTACTGTATGCAGTAGACGCTTTCTTGTTTTGTCATATTGTGAACGAAAAGATATATATATATATATATATATATATATATATATATATATATATATCAGTGGTGAGCATCGCTAATAATTTTCCACTTTCGTAATCGCAATGCTGCATCTCGTAATCGTTACCCTCCGCATCCGCATCCGCTAGCGGCTAGACCGTCAATTAATTCATTCATACGGTCCCACTGAACTGTAAACATATACACAATCCGGATTACCATTTTGTATTAAAACAATGCAAAAACGAGGGAAAATCAAATGGTAGTGTAGTAAATTTGTTTGTTTACTTATTATTTATCACATGTTTAACCCTCACAGGTGTTACAGTGTATATCTCATACTTCACCTCAAGTCAGTCCTCACTCATTATATCCTTATATTTAACCTTTGTTTTATTATTTGGACCTGGATAAATTAGTACAAATTACAGTATATATATTACAGACTTAATGGGAAGACTATTTACTTACGTTTTGGCCCTTGGGCCATCAGGAGAATAATATTATCGTTATCAATAAAGTAATTTGTGAGTCCTCACTCTAACTCCCTCCTCATTTTATCAAATTAGTTAATTAGTTGTTTAACCCTTTCACGTATATGACGCGATTTTGAGCCTTTTGGGGATACTGTAAAGCCTTTGTTACCATCAGGGGTATTTAGAAACCTTTAGTTTAGTTACTTCAACCTCTGCAGTTGTCTTTGAGTTAGCTGTGGGCAGAAAACTAATTTTGGAGAGGTAATTATAAGAGTGAGAGAACTCTATTTCTTATTGCTAATCTGGCAACCTCTGCGTCATAAATGCGGGAAAGGGTTAAGCAGTTATTTGTTTTCCTTTTTTCTTATCATGTGGACCGGTATTAATTACTACTGTATTACTAATAGTGGTTAGTGACAAGGTGGGCCTTAAAGGTATATTTCGGTAATCGGTAATTAATTATCAAGGACAGGATCCTGTTTGGAATGACTATATTGAAATTTTTATTAAACTAACTAATTTAAATTGAAGTTTTATTTATACTGAATTACTTTATTAAACTTTATATTGTACCTATCCCTTGAATTATTATGAGAGTGGGATAAATTTGATAGCCTAATAACTTAATAACTATGTGACAATTTATCTTGCAACAAATTTGCTTGGGAAACCATTTAGAAATGTATTCATATAATTAAATAAATAAACAAATCAATATATATATATATATATATATATATATATATTTGTTTTTGTTTTTTTTGTTTTTTTTCCCTTTAATACATACGAGGTTGAAAGAAATGGCAATTTCTGCGTTGGAAATTTTATTATTCAAAGTTTCCAGGTCTCTGATGAGTTTTCGCTGGGTGGCAGGAAGTAGATGCAGGAGATGAGCAAAATATAATATATATATATATATATATATATATATATATATATATATATATATATATATATATATATATATATATACGATACTAAGTATTTTTCTTCAAAAACTTATATATTTCTCCTCACTTTACAAAAAAAGAGAGCAACATTAAACAATTATTAATAGTAAGCAAATTAATAGATGATCGTCTATTTCTTTTCTATTATGCCTATAAGCCCATATCAATTAGTCCTCAACTTCTGATGACTAAACAAAATGGGTATACTGTATAATAGCAAAATAATAGACTTATCTATTATTCGCATTATTTGGCATTAACTTGATAAATTTCACGATCATTTTACGTAGGTTTCTCTAGTACTCATATCACTCGATACCATGCCTACAGAATCGATACTTTCAAGTACAGAGTTGGCATCTGAAATATCGATACTATGGTATCGATACGCCCACCACTACCAAGTACCTTTCCACTCGCGGCAACTGTCACTTCATAACGCTGCGTCATATATAGCATCACGCCGGATTTCTGTTGGAGCTTGTAGTATATAAATACTACCCGCATGGGGGTGCTGAGAGTACCACTGAAAGGCTTCTAGCGATTGCGGAAGCAGTTACACTTTTCTAACCCGCTGATATTTGTCGAATTTATCCCTTATATAAACCTGCTTATTAACCATTTCCCTGCGGGAGACATTCCCGCTCACCATGGCAACTTACAGCAATTTACACAATGTATCACACACAATTATTGTCCTCTCTCCCTCCCTGCCCACCCCGAACCAACTTCCAGAAGCACATCCATACTCATATCTCTCACCGATCCATCCACTCACTCACAGACAACACGCAGCTGCATGCACGACCTCCCGAAATCCATCCTTCCGAATCCTCCCTTCCTCGCGAGGACAGAGTCCACCTGGCCAGGCTGAGATGCGGACACCATCCAGCTCTCCTGAGCTATCAGAAGAGACTGGATGACTCCGTTGTCGACGCCTGCCCGGGATGTAACACAGCACCCCATACCATTAAACACATCATAGAAGACTGCATTTCACACAACCACTTACGCCAACAACACAATCTACACTCAATGAGAGCTCTGTGGGAAAGCCCGATCGTGGCCATAGCCTTTCTCAGGGACTCGGGGCTGTTCGGCCAGGCAGCTTAGGGAACAACAACAACAACAACAGCAATTTACAGGCTTTTAAAGCCTTTAAAAGCCTGTAAAATCGAGTGCAAGGGAGCAGGAGTGCGACAGGACACACGTCCGTCTCTCAGCCAGGCGGCCGTACCACTGAAGGGTCTGAGTCAGAGTCTCGCAAGATATACAGTGCTGCCAAAGGCAAATGTAGCGAGATATTAGCGAGAATTGCTCATTTTAGCTAATGTCTATGGTAGCGCTGCGGGTGAACCCCGCAAGCTACGAAGCTCGTTTTGATATCATTTTGAAGCTATTTTCTTTTAATTTTCAGCTGAATACACTTAATTTAATTCAGACACTTGCGTAATCAATCAGGAGTGCCTGAATGAGCCCTAATATAGCAGAAATAGGCCCGCAGAGAAAGTGTTAAGTTAGGACTTTCGCTCCAGCGGAATTAATGGTTTACAGAAGTGATTACGGAAGTGCCTACCTCTGATATATATATATATACTAGCAGGGGTACCCGCGTTGCCCGGGTAATAATACTGTACCACCATAATCACCATCACTACTACCACCACTACTACTACCATAATCACTGGCCTCGACCTCCCTGTGCCTCATTAAACGGCGACCTCGATATCGGCCGCTAAATGACCTCCGATATTGGATCTGACCTCATCTGTACCCCCATTTTGGGGGGCTGCAAACAACTTTCGTTCCATACACCTTTTCGATCGGAGGCCTCCTTCTGCCCCAAACGGCCATTTGTTTCATTTTTTGTTTTCATTTTTTTTTAATTTCGGCCTCGAAACGACCTCCGATCGTGGCCTCGCCCCCTCTATGACCTGTTCCAGGTCAATTAACACCCACATGCAAAGTTTCAGCTCCCCAGGTCCAAAACTGCGGCCGCCTATTAAGAACGCACAGACAGACAAACAGACAGACACACGAACTGATTTAATAATATAGATAGATATATATATATATAAATATATACAGTATAATATGTGTATTTTGTTTTTCGATGTGAGTGAGGGAGGCAAAAGGCAGAACTGCCTGTGGCGAGTGCCTCCCCCAGAGTTGAAAGAGTGACAGGGCCAAAATCAAGGGACGTTCGAGCCAAAATGCATAGACACACGGAGTTTGAAGCAAGTTATAAGAAGAGGGAAAGACTAATTCTGGGAACGAGTTATTATACACTGAGAGAGCTCTGAGGAACACTGATTATTGTAATAGCGATAGAATAGTGAGAGAGCTGCGACATTGCGGTGAAGAGAGAGAGACTTCAGTGGACGTGAGTTAATGAGACGGAAGGCTTTCTTTTCTACTTTATCTAGAAGTGCTGTGTGAGAGGATCCTCCCCATACATGTGAACAATACTCAATACATGGATGCACTTTGCCCATGTACAGAGCAAGAAGCTGCGCAGGGGTAAAGAACCTCTGGAGGCGGTTGAGCACACCCAGCTTCTGGGAAGCTGTTTTAGCAAGACTGGTACTATGGTCTTTCCATGAGAGATCAGAAGAAAAATAGACACCAAGAATATTAAGAGAAGATGATGGGTTAATTTGTATGTTCTTGAAGAGTAAGTATTAGTTTTCTGGAAGGGGGCTACGAGTAGACAGATGAAGAGATTTAGTTTTGGAAGCATTGAAAGTAACAAGGTTTTCTCTGCCCCAATTAGAAATAGTAAAGATATCAGAAGATAATATGGGCCCAGCTCACTGACACCATGAGGACCGACCTCACCAAAACGGTCAGAGGTCAACATAATTGCAGCGTTTGTCAGGAGTTCATTAAAATTATGTACTAAATTAGGTATTAGACTAAATAATGATAACAAAAGTGTTTGGGTAAAGGTTAGCGAAGGTAGTGAGACCATAGTTATTGGAGTTATTTAAAGATCACCAAATATGAGTAGAAATGAAGATGCATCTGTATGGTAGGAAGTGAAAACAGCATCAAGGTTTAGCAATGAGTGCATTGTGGGGGATTTACCACAATGAGTGCATTGTGGGGGATTTACCACAATGAGTGCATTGTGGGGGATTTACCACAATGAGTGCATTATGGGGGATTTTACCTTTCCGAATATAGATTGGCAGCATCAAATCGGTAACTCAGATTCTGAAGAGTTTATTGAGGTGGTACAAGATAGTTTTTTTTAGTTCAATTCATAGATTCGCCGACTATGGGTAATAATATCCTCGATTTAGTTCTCCGTAATAATAAACATCAGATAAATAATGTAGAGATAGGGGACCAACTAAGAAATATCGATCATAAATCTATATATTTTAATATACAATGGACATGAAATGCTAACGAGAATACGACACTTATCCAAGATTTCAGAAAAGCCAATTCTAGTGGGCTAAGAAGAGCCTTAAGAGTGGACCCTATGGTTAAACAATTAAGTGGACCCAGGTGTGATAATGAACGTACTCCCTCTCAGATACCTGTCTTAAGTCAGGATAAGCCAGAGTTAAACTTGACAGCTATATATGAACATTTGATTGCATCACTCAACAATGTTCAAAATAAATATATCCCCAGAAGAAGATTTAGATCGACACAGAACCAACCAAAGTGGATGAATGATAAACTAATAGATCTAGGAAAAAAGAAAGGAACTTGGAAACTAACAAAAACAATGGAGAATAAGCTTAGGAGTGCACAAAGAGCAATGGAAAGATCAATGCTAGGATCACTTGGAGATAGGAAGAGAGCAACGTGGGTAAGAGAGCAAACCAAAATCAAAGATATTCTAGAAAGTATTAAAGAACAGAAGAGGAAATGGGCAGGACATGTAGCAAGAAGACAGGACAATAGGTGGAGTAAAAGAATAACTGACTGGACACCAAGAGAAGGAAAGCATGGTAGGAGAAGACCAGACAGGAGGTGGAGAGACGAGATAGATAGCTGATTACTCTGCTTTAACGAAGATTTTGTATCGAAATATGCTGGTAAGAATGAACACTTGGTATTTATATGGTGCAGATACCTATAGTAGTTTATATGGTGTAGATACCTATAGTAGTTTATATGGTGCTGATACCTATAGTAGTTTATATGGTGTAGATACCTATAGTAGTTTATATGGTGCAGATACCTATAGTAGTTTATATGGTGCTGATACCTATAGTAGTTTATATGGTGCAGATACCTATAGTAGTTTATATGGTGCAGATACCTATAGTAGTTTATATGGTGCAGATACCTATAGTAGTTTATATGGTGCTGATACCTATAGTAGTTTATATGGTGCAGATACCTATAGTAGTTTATATGGTGCTGATACCTATAGTAGTTTATATGGTGCTGATACCTATAGTAGTTTATATGGTGCAGATACCTATAGTAGTTTATATGGTGCAGATACCTATAGTAGTTTATATGGTGCTGATACCTATAGTAGTTTATATGGTGCTGATACCTATAGTAGTTTATATGGTGCTGATACCTATAGTAGTTTATATGGTGTAGATACCTATAGTAGTTTATATGGTGCTGATACCTATAGTAGTTTATATGGTGTAGATACCTATAGTAGTTTATATGGTGCTGATACCTATAGTAGTTTATATGGTGCTGATACCTATAGTAGTTTATATGGTGCAGATACCTATAGTAGTTTATATGGTGCTGATACCTATAGTAGTTTATATGGTGCTGATACCTATAGTAGTTTATATGGTGCTGATACCTATAGTAGTTTATATGGTGCTGATACCTATAGTAGTTTATATGGTGTAGATACCTATAGTAGTTTATATGGTGCTGATACCTATAGTAGTTTATATGGTGCTGATACCTATAGTAGTTTATATGGTGTAGATACCTATAGTAGTTTATATGGTGCTGATACCTATAGTAGTTTATATGGTGCTGATACCTATAGTATAAATTAATCAGCTGCTAATGGATTCAATTTGCCGCCAGCTGGAACTAAACCGACAATAGTGTACTTAGGCTGCATGTAAATAGGTAATATGAAAGTAACAGTTGCAATATAAATTGTAATAATATACAAGGCACAGAAAAAGATGTGCAGTGGTAGCCTAACCCCCCCTCTCTCTCTCTCTCTCTCTCTCTCTCTCTCTCTCTCTCTCTCTCTCTCTCTCTCTCTCTCTCTCTCTCTCTCTCTCTCTCTCTCTCTCTCTCTCTCACTTTTTTTTTTTTTTTTTTTTTTTTTTTTCTATGTGATTGCGGGAGGCAAAAGGCATAACTGCCTATAGCGAGTGCCTCCCCCATAGTTGAAAGAGTGACAGGGCCAAAATCAAGGGACGTTCGAGCCAAAATGCCTGGACACACGGAGTTTGAAGCAATTTAAGTCATAGGAAGAGGGAAAGACTGATTCTGGGAGAGAGTTCCAGAGCTCAGATGTTGAGTAGAAGAAAGTTTGAGAGTAACGTTTCACTCTTGGGTTGGAGAGTTGCACAGAGTAGGGGTGGGATTGAGTTGCAAGACGGGTACCACGTGCCCTACGTAAAGGAGGTGGTATGCACTGGGATAGCTCTGAGGAACACTGATTATTATAGTAGCGATAGAATAGCGAGAGAGATGCAACATTGCGGCGGAGAGAGAGAGAGAGATTGCAGAGAGTTGGTGAGTGGACGGGAGTTAATGATACGAAAGGCCTTCCTTTCAACTTTGTCTAGGAGAGCGGTGTGAGAGGAACCTCCCCACACATGTGAACAATACTCAATACAAGGGCGCACTATGCCCCTGTACAGAGCAAGAAGCTGTGCAGGGGAAAAGAACCCCCTAAGGCGGTTGAGCACACCCAGCTTCTGGGAGAATGCCTTAGCAAGACTGGTAATATGGTCCTTCCAGTCCTTCCACACTTACTTGCAAATGAAATATAAGTGACACTCAAGATAACTGGTAACTAGCATAAGTATACTGATGATATATTAATCAGTAACACATCCTATTTTAATGAGAAAGTATATAATAATGTGTTTTTTTCTTTTCTTTTCAGAGTGGAGAGGTAAGTTAAAGCTGAACTACGCAGGGCTCCCGATATAATACACAATTAATGTTCTTTTTATCTTGCTCTTAATTAACAGAACAAATAATACTGTTATCACAATCATTATCTTTGCTTCATTTACGTATGCTTAGATTAATTGAACATAAAATATATACATTTATCTAAATGTAATTACATTTTTTGGAAAGTAAGGTACAATCGTGGTTATGGGAGTATTTATGTGCTTATTTATTTGTATATTTATTATTATTGTGTTGTTGTTTTTTTTATTTTCCTCCCTAGACCTCCTTCAAGATTAATAAAGAAACTCCCAAAGATCCCCCTTCTAGATAATTTGTACAATTTTTGGTAAAAAAAAAAAAAGTTCTGGCCGATGGCCGGTTTCTCCTAAAGTACAGGCTTGCTAACGCTCGCCAGAAAAAAAAATGCCACCTAAATGCCACGAAAGGTCTTATTTTTTTGTTTTGCATAGATTTGCTACATACATACATACATAACATTTTAAGACTGAGTGTTCCACACATAAGTGCAGTTTCAGTCTCTTGTCCTAATGGCGGCGTTCCAGGCAACCCTGTTAAGGGCTGCTTCACTTGTCAAGTTCTTGGATTTGAGATCGGCGCGTATAGTCCGATCCCAGGTCTTCCTCGGTCCACCCCTTGGTGCAGCTCCCTCCACAATCACAGACCTGCATTTTGTCACCCAATTTTGTTCATCCATTCTCTCCACATGTCCATACCATCCCAATCTACTTGTACGCATCACCTCGCTAATACTCTTTATACCTAAACGTCTCCTCAGCTCAACATTTGTTATTCTATCCTGTAGCCTGGCCCCACACATCCATCTCACCATTCTCATCTCATTACGCTCCATTCTGTTGACATCCTCTACTTTAACGGCCCATGTTTCTGAGGCATACGTCATTGCACTTCTAACACATGAGGCATACACCTTTCCCTTCAGGGGGAGAGGCATTCTTTTCATGGTCAGGATTGGCATCAATTCTCTGAACTTCCCCCAGCCACACCAATTTGCTAATTGATAATTGCATCAAATTTTAACTATTATATATAACTCTTCGTTTTAGTATGTAATACTTACATATTGAAAATCATAGGGTGTAATTTGTCAGTTAAATACACAAATATTCCATCTGTATAATTGGCTCACACTTCGATTCCTACTTGTTAACTTAAGAACAAATTTAACTTACAAACAAATAGGCCTATGCATGCAATGTACAGGCAAGTTTGCCGGAACTGTCACCATCACCACACCCACCTATACTTCCACTGACTATACATACCCGTGGAATCGAGAAACTTTTATCTGACGTAGACATTAACAAAGCGACTGGACCAGACAATATACCCTGCAGGATACTCAAGGCGAATGCTGCCATTCTTGCCCCTATCCTGCAGGTTATATTCTCACAGACCATTGATACCGGAGAACTTCCCCATGACTGGCTATTGGCAAACGTGACTCCTATTTTCAAATCCGGAGACAGAACCCTCCCTGTTAACTATAGACCTGTTTCGATTACCTCAGTTCCTTGCAAAATTTTAGAACATATCCACCGACATTTAATGGACCATCTAGATAGGCAAAATATACTGACTGACGCACAGCACGGCTTCCGGCCCAAACGGA
Organism: Paralithodes platypus; assembly: GCA_032716605.1. Lineage (NCBI taxonomy): Eukaryota > Metazoa > Arthropoda > Malacostraca > Decapoda > Lithodidae > Paralithodes > Paralithodes platypus. The sequence goes on along the minus strand of CM064557.1, from coordinate 12,033,270 downwards.
CGTGCGAGACACAACTACTTGGACCACACATGACATTTCCCAAACCCTTAACGACCCCAAAATTCGACAAGTAGGCGCAATAGTACTAGACTTTGCCAAAGCCTTCGACAAAGTCCCTCACCAAAGACTGTTAGCTAAGTTAGATTATTATGGCATCCGAGGACCACTTCTTCACTGGATTATGAATTTCTTGACTAATCGGGATCAACGCGTTGTTTTCGAGGGTTCTCATTCTTCCACTGTGTCTGTAACTTCTGGGGTCCCACAAGGCACTGTCCTGGGTCCCCTACTTTTCCTTTCATACATAAATGACCTCCCATTATCGCTTACTTCTACTACTAGACTTTTAGCAAATGATAGCTTAGTTTATAGACCAATTACTAATAGGGACAATTGCCTTCGACTACAGGACGACTTAACTGCCCTTGAAGAGTGGGAAGCCAAGTGGCAGATGACATTTAGACCGGACAAATGTCACCATATCCGTTTCACCCGTTCAAACTAAATCATCCCATTCTCCTACAAACTCCATAGCGCTTTTCTGGATACTGTTCCCTCCCACAAATATTTGGGGGTCCACATCTCAGCAGACATGAGGTGGACCAGTCACGTTAGCAGCGTCAGAGCAAAGACTAACAAGGCCCTCGGCTTCCTGCGCAGGAATCTCACCAAGTGCAACGCAAACATCAAAATTCTAGCATTTAAAACACTTGTTCGGCCACACTTAGAATACTGCAACACCGTCTGGGATCCACACACTCACAACAATATAAATAAACTAGAGGCCATACAAAACAAAGCTGCAAGATGGATCAGACGTGATTACAGACACACTACATCTGTCACTTTCCTCAAACAAGACATTAAACTCGACCCACTTGCAACAAGAAGACAAATGCACAGACAACATATGTTATATAAAATCACTAACAACTTAGTAGACATAGACAAAGATATATATATATACACCCTACAAGTATACGATTTACGAGACGCAGCCACAACCTAAAATACCACATGTATCAGGCAAGCACGGACATATTTAGAAGAAAACAAAATCTCAGCAGCATCCAAGAGTGGAATCACCTCCCACCTCATGTAGTTAATAGCCCCACCCTTGATTCATTTAGAACTATGATCACCAATCATTACATCCCTAATCCTGATTCTGTTCCCAACCATTAGTCCTAAAAGCACAACCCCCACATATCATGCCGCCCGAGAGCGGCCCTCTGCGGGTCCCTCAACGTAAACGTTTTAATTCCTTTATATCCAACTGATGTGAAAGTACAGTATGTATATTATTGTTATTTAAATGTCCGTTTCTTAATAAAATATTTTACCTTTTCACATGATATTTGAAAAAAATAAAAAATCTGCCCCAGATTACAAGTATCCTTCTCTAGTACTTAGTTGCTAGTGTTTGTGTGTGAGGTGTATGTGTGTATGGCATTAAGGGGAGATCTCCACTCGAGGGATTTTTTTCTTGACCCCTTTCACCCTCATGTTTAGCTCCATTGCTTTTGATATTATAAAACGTTCGCCCCATTAGTTTAGCGATTTTAAGAACTTTCACCCCATATTAAGACCTTTCGTGCCATTCAGGTGTCGATTTTATCCTGGCGAACGATAGCGAGCCGGTAATTTAAGAGGAACCGGCCTTCGGCCGGGACATTTTTCTACCGAAAAATTTACAAATTTATCTTGAAAGGGACTCAAGGGGGTGTAATTTCAAGCTTGATGTTAGTTTAGGAAACACACTAAAAACCTCCCCTTAAGCTACTTGCCCACGAGTCGGAGCGGGTGGGGGTGGATGGGATCTAATTCCAAATAAAGCCACTACTTTTAAGCTCCTCGGTAGTCTAGTGGTTAAAGTGTTCGAGCGCTGTACTACTGGCCTGGGTTCGAGCCTTGGCTGGGTCATATCAAACAAATAATAAATACCTTGTCATATACTGTACAGCAACACGTCAATAGGTTGCTGTAAATGTTAGTGATCATTTATCACTAATGTAGGAACTGGACATTTATATGATGTGAAAAATATAGTTACGATCAAGGGCTTTTCAACACATACACACACACACACACACACACACGGGGAAGGGGGAGTGATCGCTTGTGTATGCATGGAAAAGATAATGTGTACTCACCTTTGCCTGAGAGATAGACGGACAGACGAACAGACAGACAGACAGGAACAATTATGTCAAGGGAGAATGATGCCAGCAATTATTAAATAATACACTGTTTATCCATTAACTTTGTGGTTAACTACGGACTTTGACTTCAGCCAACTGTTTTAAGACGTTTATCCCCATCTAGGTGTCGATTTCTTCCTGGCGAGCGACATAGAGCAGCATTGTATGGAGAAATCTGGCTTCGCCGGAGACATTTTTCTATCGAAAAACGTACAAATTTAGCTTGCTGTCGAAGCAAAAATATATATATGCTGGCCGCTACCGCTCACCAGGAAAATATTGATACCTGGATGGGGTTAATAGTCTTAAAACAATAGGCTGAATGGGGCCGAATGGATACAAGTCAAAGAGAGAGGGAGAGAAAGAGAACAAAAAATGAGGTAGGCATTTTTTGTGAATTATTCGTTGTATTGCATTTCGACTCATGATTGCAAAGCGTTGGGGATTAATTGTGGTGTTGATATTGTGTATGTGGGCATGTGTGAAAGCTGGAATGTAATAGTGTTTGTGTGTGTGTGTGTGTGTGAGAGAGAGAGAGAGAGAGAGAGAGTGAATAAGAGCACTAGCGAGCAAGGGCGAAAGCGAGAGAGTGATTGCTTGTGTATGCATGAGAAAGAAATTGTGTACTCGCCTTTGCCTAAGAAAGAGAGAGAGACAGAGAGAGAGAGAGGGGGGAGCACTTGTGTTTGCACGAAAAAGATAATTTGTACTTTCGTTTGACAGACAGAGACAGACAGACAGACAGACAGACAGACAGCTAATTAAAGAGAGCATTATTATGGACTAGATTTTTTTGCTTATTCCCTTGTGCTTTAAGGGAGCCCAGCTCGTGTATTTTTCTCTCTCTCCCTCTCTCTCTGAGTTGTATCCATTCAGCCACATTCAGCCTACTGTTTTAAGACGTTTAGCTCTATCCATGTGTCGATTTTTTCCTGGTGAGCGATAGCGAGCCAGCATATTATATAATATGTTTTGACAGCAGGCTAAATTTGTATATTTTACGATAGAAAAATTTCTCCGGCGAAGCCAGATTTCTCCATATAATGCTGGCTCGCTATTGCTCGCCAGGAAGATATCAACACCTGGATGGGTATAAACGTCTTAAAACAGTAGGCTGAATGGGGCCGAATGGATACAAGCCAGAGAAAGAGATACATTGAAAAGGAGAGAAAAAAAGCAGGTGACCCCCCTTAAGTGTTCGTGTGTGTGTGTGTGTGTGTGTGGGCTGATCCTGTCAGAGTGTCCCCTGCCTCCCAGAGCTCAACCTCACTTTATCTCATGCTAAATATGTTTCAATACTTTTTGACGTAGTTAATGGATTTCTTCATCGATATCCGACAACAAAATGTGACTTCCCCAATTTGAACTAACTGATTTTGTCTACTCTACTTCTGACTACAAAATTGACTTCCCAAATTTATCAACCCCCTGATTTTGACTATTTCATTAGTACTATACTACTTTTTCTTTTAGGGAAAACACTCTACACCAGGTATTATAGAGATAGCCGGTTTGCCACAGTTATAACAGAAACCCGATTACGGCGGATGGCTGTGGCCTGATGAAGTCCATCCGCCTCTCTATTTTTTTTTTTTTTTTTTTTTTTTTTTTTTCTATATTCCAACTTACTTCCTCTCGGGCATAGGCTGAGAGCCTTAACATTCACCGCTTTACAATGAACAGTGAAGCCCGAGGTGGGTGTTTGACTGTCTCTCTATATTTTTCATACCGGTATATCTATATTAATTTCAACTCTTTTCACATGTGTGTGTGTGTGTGTGTGTGTGTGTGTGTGTGAATGATAACGCACCTGAACAGTAACTGGTCTATTGCGTTGTTTCTATTATACAGGGTGGTCCATTAGGAAAGCGGGCATAACTTCCGGAACTGATTTAACAAGGAATGTTAAGCATAAAATGTTCTATAACAAAAAGTCCAAATCTCTCTTTCTCTCTCTTTGGCTTGTATTCATTCGGCCCCATTCAGCTTACTGTTTTAAGACGTTTACCCCCATCCAGGTGTCAAAATTTTCCTGGCGAGTGGTAGCGAGCCAGCATATATATATATTTTTGTTTTGACAGCAAGCTAAATCTGTAAATTTTTCGATAGAAAAATTTCTCCGGCGAAGCCGGATTTCTCCATACAATGCTGACTCGCTATCGCTCGCCAGGAAGAAATCGAAACCTGGATGAGGATAAACGTCTTAAAACAGTTGGCTGAATAGGGCCGAATGGATACAAGCCAGGGAAAGAGAGAAAAGGAGAGAAAGATAAAAAAAAAAAACGGTGACCCCCATTAAAAAGATATTAAAGTTTTGATGTATCACTATAATGGACTCTCCTATGTCAAATAGTTGCCAACTGGTCCAAGGTGAGCTAATAATTATGTCAATACAAATGTTGTGACTTGCAGAATAATTATAATATCCTTATTATAACATTCTATAATAATTGTTGGTGACCCTGGTCTCTGGGTCTTCTCCTGGGTGACCTAGATGTGTGTGAATTTGTGTTTTGTCTGTGTGTGTTCGTTGTTTTGTGTTTTCCCTGTTCTTTCTCTGTCTTGAATCGCCCCCCCCCCCAAAAAAAAATTGAAAAAAGGGAAAAAGGAAAAAACAGGAAAAGCGGGGATTGGGCCTGAGTAAATAGATAGATAGAAAATAGATAGAATAATAATTGCAGTCATATGGGGGTGTGGTAGGCACTAAGGCAGCTATAGGCCAGCTGCAACATGCAATATATCTATGCCGGTTGAGATTTGGAATATTTCTAATGGAACATTTTAGACTTAGATTACCTTGTTTTATGATTTCCCAAAGTTGTGCCCTTTCCTCCTGGGACACTCTGTAGATTTAAGGCATAACCTCTCCTTAACCCTTCCAAGATCCGATTACGCATTTCTTTGTTTGTGTTCTGGCTATCATTAGACGATTTTATTCAGATTATGAAAGGTATATGGAAGTTAAAGTGTTAATTGGGATAGTCTTTACCCTTAGCATTCCCACAGATCCTTCCTAAACTGTATAAAGTCGTCTAATGATTACCAGAGTAAACTGTCAAAATGCGTCATAATGATCAGAGGGTTAAGCCTGGTTCACACATAGACGAGTTGGTGCCCGAGTCCAACACGAGTGATGAAATTTTGCTATTCGGCAATGACTCTTCAATACTCTGCAACACTCTTGTAGACTCTTGTTACACTCGTGTATACTCTCCGTGTATCGGGGTGTGTCCTGGGTACTCGCCACGTGGCCCAAAAATTTCATACATGCATGAAATTTCTTGTCCCCGTCACGAGTCCGAAAGACATACGGGTAGACTTGTGTTGACTCTTGTTGACTCTTCGTGACTCATGTTGAACTCTGCATAACTCTTTGTGACTCGTGTTGACTCTTGTACACTCTTGGGTGAATCAGGCACCTGCACAAGGAGGGCCACTCTTGGGAGCACTCATTGTGACTCTTGTTCCACTCTTGTTGACTCTTGTTACACTCTTGTTACACTTGTTGACTCATGTTGGCTCGTACCGACTCTTTGTTTTCGTACCCTGGAATTTGACCGTTATTTTTAAAATTTATGACACTCGTGTTGGGTTCGTGTTACACTCTTTGTGACTCTTGTTGACTCTCCGTGACTCATAGTGACTCTTGGATGAACACTTACTGACTCTTGTTTACTCTTGGTGAATCGGGAACAGTGACCTTACTCGGGCTGGTTCTTGCCAGAGTCACGAAGATCCACGAAGAGTGTCACTCTTCGCTCACTCGTACTTGACTCTGGCGCCTACTCTTGAATGTGTGAACCAGGCTTAAATCTCCTCCAATTTGCCTACTTATGTATTTTGTTATTTGTTTATTTGTTTGGAGTATTGATTTATTTCGATTGTTTATTTGTTTAGCGTAATTATTTGTTTAGCGTAGTCATTTGTTTCGAGTATTTATTTGTTTCGAGTATTTATTTGTTTCGAGTATTCATTTGTTTCGAGTAATTATTTGTTTCAAGTATTTAATTGTTTAGAGTATTTATTTGTTTAGAGTATTTAGAACATATATTTGTTTAGATTATTTGTTTGTTTACAGTGGTTACTTGCTTAGAGTGATTGTTTTATCAGAGTATTTATTTGTTTAGTGTTATGCCCTGATTTTATTCAGGATTAACTATTGCGTAGGTGAGTTCTGCAAGACTGGAATATCCGGTTTCATATACATACATGTGAGGGTTCAACAGAACACATAAATAGAATCTTGGAATGTGATTTGTAATACAGCTTTATTTCACTTAACACACTCGCGGTATAGAAAAAGAGTCAATTCACTTTGGAGAACATGGATAAGAGTAGTAAAGTCAGTAGGAAGAACTTGGTCTTTCCATTCTCCGAGCACAATCGTGGATCTGGATTAGAGTATGCACTGCCACTTCCGAGTCTCGGGCATATTCTTCCGATACGGACATAATAAGAAGAGATAAGAAAGTCACTTGAAGGGGGGCACTGATTTAATTTACACAATGTCTGATACCGAACGTTGCTTTAGGCCTAAGGTTCTAGTTATTCGATTAAGTGGGGGGCTAACGTTGAGGTTCGACTTTACACGATCTAGCAGAGTCAAGTAGGCAATTATTTATGTATACTCTTAATTGTTAATGCACGGATGGGAATTCGTCACTGAGATTAAATTATACTTCACGACCTATCCCTTGTTTATGGGATCGCCGAATATCTATACCAAACATCTAATTTATGTGTAACTCGTGTCATGGCTGGGGGTAAATACTGTCGCGGTAACTATCTCTAATTATCTCGTAATATGTTTTACTGTAACGAATCTCTGGCAAAAACAGGGGACTCTAGGATCAAACTCGAAATTTCTTTATAGTTAGCGAACAACTCAAAGGTGAACACAGGCAACACAACGGTTTAGTAACACGGTATCTATACACTGATATTATAATAGGAAATCGTGCTCGATCAGGTTATCTTCTTCTCCTCTTGAATCTGGTGTCATCGGGGGCTTCTCGGCTGCTCCAGGGGGTCCAGTTGTGTGAAGAAGTTACAGATGGGTCGGTTGACCGGTGATGAAGTTGAGTTCAGGGTCTCTCCTATGGATTTTAAATGGTCTGCTTCTGGGCTGAGGCCAGGGACTAACGTAAGCATTGGGTCTGCACAAACCTTGCTTAACTGTCTCTGATCCATGACGAGAGGTTCAATCAACCGAAGTGCATGTGTGGAGATATATATATTTCTCTTAGGTCCCTATATTGACCTGTGATCTACCATGGTTAATACAGGCCCAGGAATATAATATATCAGCTCCTGGTGTTCAGCTTGCGGGGTGCCGGTCGGTTACTAACAGGGGAGTAAAACAGTCTTCCAACAGAGCGACGTCCCGCTCGGCAAAAAGCTATGTTATAAAAACTGCCCGCTCTCCTTCTCTCGTGGTTTATGTATGGCAGGGTGACTCGGTGTTGCCCGGGCCAGGGGCTGATGGGTCCCTTCCAATTCGGGGCCAGGGCGGCTGTGCAGGGCTGTGGGGTCAACATCTGGCAATCTGGCCCTTCGTTCCCAATGTTCTGAATTAGATAACAGCGTTAGTTCACACACCGACATAAAAGAATAGTTAATGGCAGGTGTTATGGCAAGCAAGGGACCCGTCGCCTTGTTATTCACGGCGGCGAGGGGAGGAGCACCTCGGCCAGGAGGATCAGCTGCTAATCGTTTGACTTGATAAGTAGGTTACTTTTAAAAAGAAGGGGAACAAGGGGAAGAAAGGTAAGTGAACAGTTCTCTCGTACCTGTAGGTCTTGGTGAGATTGAATAACAAGTCCTGTAATACCTCACAGGTGTTGGCACGTGTATACAGGTGGTGGTTATGCGCGGGTGCCCTAGTGGTCCCGTATACCGGGGTCGAGGAGGGCGGCGCAGGTAGGAGTCCCTCCGGGTTGGACACGGCTCGATGGCCGAGTTAATTTGTTGTCGTCGGCTCACCTGGGTTAGGGTGGAAATACCCACGTAGACCACGTGTGGACAAGGGAGAGATATCTAGAGAGAGAAAATACAGCTTTATAGTGGTCAATAAAGTAGGCATGCGTAATCAGGCGGCAGTGCAATTATCATTATCATGGTGATAGACTGTGTTGGCTACGCACCTGGGGCGAGCCTGTGATGCAAGGCATTGGCGCTTCCGTGGGGTGATCAGGTCGTCGTCCATGCATGCACAGCTGTCGCCTGACTGGTTGCAACGGAAAAAAAAGATAGGATCATGTGAACTGTACTCCGAGAAGGAAGTGTCTTGACGAGGCGTGTAGAAGGCGTGTGGAGGGAGGCTAGAAAAGAAAAGCAGGCTGGATTATGTAATGCAAGGTTTAGGGAAAAATAGATTGTGCGAGGTGGCGATTTCCTTATTATTTTTCTACGGTTAGTAGGTCAGTCATCATGCGGGGTTAGTATGTTAATAAGTAACAAGTAAAAAATGGTAAATGATACAATCAATATCTAAGTGGCACAGTTATATATCTATACCCCTCATAATACAGAGAGCTAAGAGATGTCTGCCCTCTTACTTCTTCTACAGGGGCTGTCACGTATTCATTAATCATATTCATGGCATAACAATAAAATGGTAGTGACATAATCAATACAATAATTGGCATAGTCATATATCTGTACCCCTCATAATACAGAGAGTTAAGAGGTGGCTTTCCTCTTAGTTTTCCTGCAGGGGTGGTCCTAGTTAAAGATAAACATATTCATTAATCATCTACATGGTCTGCAGTCATGTTGCCTGTGGCGGATGTAGTTGGGTCCAGCTGGAGCTAATCGCACGTGAAATTAATACAACAGTAATTACGACAGTCACAGGGACATGCGTACGACCGACGCGGCCATCACTGCTTACGTCATCAGAAAGCAAGGGGGTGGATATCATCTAGTATCTTAATAATGGTTACTCAGTTACTCAGTTACTTGTTCGTCTAGGGGAATCCACGCAATGCGAGCTAAGCTCATTATTATCGCGCCTCCTTAACTGGGAATGTATTGCGTGAAATGCATGTTAAGTGTTTTATGTACTGTTGGAATGGCTGTGGATGTGTGTGTAGTCTGTATTTAGCCAATTGGCGACAACGGAAACGAAGGCTTAGGGTGGATCTGTATGGTACCATTCTCACTATAGACGGTACCGTCTCGCCCGAAGGCTTAGGTAGCCATCAGCTTAGGTGAACCATATGATACCCATCTCGCCTTGTACCATTTTTGCCAACCCCAGATGGGACGTCACAACGTCGTCCACTTATTCCAGGTACCTATTTACAGCTAGGTGAACTGAGGCTAACACATGAAAGGAGACAAGCCCAATTTGTCTCCGCCCGGCCGGGGGATTGAACCCCCGACCCCTCGTGTGTGAGACGAGAGCTCTACCTACTAGGCTACGGGCTGTGTGTAGTGTGTAGTGTGTGTGTGTGTGGTGGGGAGGAAAGAGATGTGGTTTGTATACTAAGAAGAATGTGAGTTGAAAAGTGTGGATCATGTGGATTGGTGTGGAGGTCCAGTCTGGAGAGGTGGGAGGTGGTCGTCTGGGGTCGGCCATTTTCGGGGTGGGTTGTCCAGTGCCGGCTGCTGAGGCGATAAGCTTCTAATTGGGCTGGGGGGAGGAGTAGACGGGGAAAGGCGGGATGTTGTTGTCCCTCTCTCTCTCCGACCGTGTTGGTGAATGTCTGTCTGTCTGTCTGTCTGTTGCTTTGGTAGGATTATACTTTAGTTACTTAGAATAAGGGGTAATCGGGCATGGGGTTACACATACACATACTGACAAAGCAGAGGGGAGTCAATATAATAACATATAATAACTAGCATGGGTGCATATACTTATACCGTCGTAAGGTAGAGATAAGGGGTGTCTTCCCTCCTTGTCTTCTTCTTAGAGGGCTGTCATAGTTAAACATATATACAGTATATATATCATGAATACAATAATACATGGTTTGCAGTTATGGCCGTCTGCAGGTCGATCAGAATTAAACATATTATATAAATCAGCAGAGGTACTTCGATACATAGTTAAACATATATATATATCATTAATACAATAATGCATGGTTTGCAGTTATGGCCGTCTGCATGTTGATCAGAATTACATAGATAAATCATACTTGTAACGTCGTAAGGTAGAGATAAGGGGTGTCTTCCCTCCTTGTCTTCTTCTTAGAGGGCTGTCATAGTTAAACATATATATATATATATATATATATATATATATATATATATATAATTAATTCAATAATACATGGTTTGCAGTTATGGCCGTCTGCAGGTTGATCAGAATTAGACATATATAAGTCAGCAGAGGTATTTCGATACAATTAGTTAGTCTGGGGTACGTACCTATACCTTCGTAATGTAGAGAGAGCGAGGTGTCTTCAGATCGCCTCGTTCCTGTACACGATGAGAGTATTATAGCCTGCAGGGTTAGTATGTAATGGAATACATACTTTAGTGGGTACTTCAAGAATGTCAGGGGTAAGGAAGTGTGGTTTGTATCTAGAAGACTGTGATTAACGAGACGTGTAATATGTGGATGGAAGTGGAAGAGAGGGAGGGATCTTGCTGGGGTGGAAGTTTCGCTCCCAGGAATTTTCGTTCCTGGTGTATTTCATTTAGAGTATTTGTTTAGATGTATATGTTTAAATATTTATTTGTTTTGAGTATATATTGTATATGTTTAGAGTATTCATCTGTTTAGAGCATAAATCTATCTATATATCTATCAGTTTCATACACTAGTGGGCTTATAATTCAATTAGTTTCATCAGGGTCGTGCAAACCGGATTATTTGTATAGGTTATGCAGATAGAGATTACCAGATAGATGGACTGATTGATAGATATAAATGGATTAAAGCTTGAGTTTGTTTTTTTCCTCTCTCTCTTAATCAATCTATCTATCTAATTCCCCCTTCTCTCTCTCTCTCTCTCTCTCGCTCTCGCTCTCTCTCTCTCTCTCTATATATATATATATATATATATATATATATATATATATATATATCTCACAAATGCTCTTTAGTTTCATGAATACATATTTCTACCCACTATGTGGTAGAATTGGTTAATGCATGGAGTCTTGTTCTGACTGTCCGTGGTTTGAATCCTGGTGAAGGTAATATAGGTGATAGCACAGTGGATAGCGTGGTGAACTGTAGGCCAAATAGACCTGGGATCGAGTCTACGCCAAACGTCAGGTTTTTTTTCTGAGGTGATCTGATCATTCCTGCTTTAAATATGTATAAGGTAGATACACTTAGGCTAAAGATGTATTTTAAGTAAATAGGTTAATATAGGTATAATAATTGATTAATATTAATGTAGGAATTTATATCAGCAAGCTTATAATTTTGCAAAAGTGTGGATAAATATGTAGTATAATAAGGCATTCACTATACGTATACAGCATGTGTATATACAGTATATATAAATATGCATATACATTAATACATATAGGGATAATACAATGTGGTATACAACATTGAGAAAAATAACAGATGAGTAGATAGATTGGTTGGATAAATAATAGATATTTCGATAGAGACAAATACGGATAATATAGATAGATAGAGGTAAATAAATAGCTTGATAATATAGATAGATAGAGGTAAACCTATAGATAAAACAGATAGATAATATTAATATATACTGTATATATATATATATATATATATATATATATATATATATATATATATATATATATATATATATATTCTATATTTTATTAATTTCATCACAACACCAAACACCCCCAATGAAATTAATTAAAGTATATATGATCCGCCAGGATTCGAACCCGGGTTTTCACACACAGATTTTTGCCACCTTAACCATAGAGAGAGAGAGAGAGAGAGAGAGAGAGAGAGAGAGAGAGAGAGATAGACAGATAGATAGATAGCTAATATAGGTAGATACATAATATGCCAATCAATCCATCAATTATATTTCGTAATAAAGTACATATATTGAGGAAGCAGGTGGACAGTACACATAGCCTCCCATATTAGAGTAATAGCAACTATATATTTTAAGATTAAATTAGTATTCCTTATAAAGTTTAAGAAATAGCTTGAAGTTAAATTCATACATAAGACCAGAATAACTACTGTATATAAGAGAACAAGCAATTCATTAGGACAAATTATAAGTCCAAGTAAAAGCAATATCATATTTTTTCTTTTAGGTTTAAACAAAATAATAATAATAATAATAATAATAATAATAATAATATAATAATAAATTATGTGAGGGTGCATTAACCATAGTCGAAAGCGCTATAGAATTAAAACGTTAAAGTTAAAATTAATTTAGTATACAAATAGTAAACTATTAAAGCGTTTAAAAAACAATCATAATTAATGCAAAATTAAAGAAATATTCAGTGGTCGCAAACGCAAAAATACACCGAATACTTCGTACGTGCAAGATAGTTACACAACTACCAAAAATAATACCATGTACAATTGTACACAGCCTATTGATAAAAGCAAGAACAGGACAGCCCATACCCAGTTAAGATGACAACATCACTGAAGGCTGAAGCTCTCCGTTCCTCATTAGTCCGGTGGCACAGAGGTCGAACCTGGCAATGTCTGGTAACAATAATTTCTTTGCATTTTTCAATACTCTAGATCGTGTAGATCAAGAAGCTGTCGGGTGTAATGATTACCCTCGTTTGGCATTTTCAGAATTCAAGATGGCGGCCAACATATTCACCAATTTGCGTTATTCGCTATAACTTTTAAACTAAACCACATAGAGTCATCATTTCGGTGTCTAGGGAAGGTTGTTTTGGGTCAAGGAATCCATTTCTGATGAATAAATTGCAGTATTGCCTTTATTTTTTTAACAATTACACATTGAATATAATTTTTGTGCGTAGGATAGTGTTTTGGGAAGGACCCGAGTGGGATCATTGGAGACACACAAAACCCACAGATGGTCCCACAGTCAGCATACAGTCGTAACACACACTGATGGGGGACCTCCAAATGATGACTGAGGAAGACAGTACACCAAAAATGAAACACAAAGAAGAGGCAAAAAGGTGGATCAAGTGATGCACAGGATAGCATGTATTGCCAGGACTTGTGGGATGATTGTAGATTGCTTTTGGACTGTTGCAGGAATATCAATACAAACCCTACCATGCACCTTTTTTTTTTTTTTTTTTTTTTTCTATGTGATTGAGGGAGGCAAAAGGCAGAACTGCCTATAGCGAGTGCCTCTCCCATAGTTGAAAGAGTGACAGGGCCAAAATCAAGGGACGTTCGAGCCAAAATGCCTGGACACACGGAGTTTGAAGCAATTTAAGTCATAGGAAAAGGGAAAGACTGATTTTGGGAGAGAGTTCCAGAGCTCAGCTGTTGAGTAGAAGAAAGTTTGAGAGTAACGTTTCACTCTTGGGTTGGAGAGTTGCACAGAGTAGGGGTGGCATTGAGTTGCAAGACAGGTACCACGTGCCCTACGTAAAGGAGGTGGTATGCACAGGGAAAGCTCTGAGGAACACTGATTATTATAGTAGCGACAGAATAGCGAGAGAGATGCAACATTGCGGCAGAGAGAGAGAGAGATTGCAGAGAGTTGGTGAGTGGACGGGAGTTAATGATACAAAAGGCCTTCCTTTCAACTTTGTCTAGGAGAGCGGTGTGAGAGTAACCTCCCCACACATGTGAACAATACTCAATACATCATCATGTGAGCTGAGGAGCCAGAGTTATGGTGGTGGTAACAGAGTAGTGCAAACACATCAGTATCGCCTGAGATGACATTGACACGCGCATTCAGTTTCACAGCTCCAGATGGCGTGTTTGACAAGTCTTATGTCTACCTCCTCATGATTTAAGGATAACTGCTAATGTTCCATGCTTTTTCTCCCCTTGTGCACCACAGTTGGCACTGGCTCAACTCCAGACATGAATAGGCAGTTTTCAGATGTCACATTGTAGAGGAATTCGTTGTCGTTCATTATAAGCTCCCATATGAGGTGGTTCAGCTGTATCTTGTTGGCTACACATTTCAGTACAGCATCCCTTGGTGGAAGGGGAGTGTTTGTATTCAGTTTGTGAACTCTGGAAGCGACTGCCTTGCCTGCTCATGTTGTCCTTGTACTGCTCTTAGTAGAGTAGTCATAGTACCTGTCCAGCACCAGGTAAACATTGGCATGGTGAAGGTGGTTTGCGACCCATGTCTTAAATGATTGGACAAAGGTGAAAACAGTTCCATTTGTAGGCCAATTAATCGGCCAAAGAACAGCAGAGACATCAACCATGACGACAGACGGCTGCCCCCATACCCTAGCAAACGTTTCGACTGCAAGAAGTCTCTTCATGCATGCTTTCTTAGTGGCAATTTGCATGCTTCCATCAGGGTGAAACATGGAAGGAGGGTAAGCTGTTAGTTCATAGCCTAAAACCTCGCTCACATCTACACCTCGAGGGCTCGCCATCAGGCCCATCACTCTGGCATAGATCGCCTCCTGGTCGATGACTGCTATCTCGCCAACTTTGATGGACTTCCTTGTGGTAGAGAAGGTGACAACCTGCCATTTGATAGTGGTGTAGAAACCATCAGGCCATGACTTTACAAAAGTTTTAACCCTCTCACGTTCTTGACCCAATTTTTAGCCTATTAGGGATACTTTAACACCTTACGAGCGGCCTATGCGGTTTATTTATGTGTACCGCCCAGCGGGGTGTTTTTAGCCAAAATAGGGCTGTTTACGTGATCATTTTCATGCCTAAATAAGACCCAGAACGTAAAACAAGTACCTATCCCTGAAAGGGCATAAACAGAGCTTTCAAATGACACCATAACGATCCTTGTATGATGGATAGTTTTCTTGCAATAACCGTGCAACACGAGTGCAAAAAGCAGGTAATTCGGTACTTTCGGTACATAATTGAGTATGTAGCGAGTGAGAGAGGGAGGAGGGAGCTGAGATTTGTGTCAGTAGGTTCGTCGCGGTGGTCTGGAGCAGTCATACGCTCGCTAGTCTCCTGCCACCACTTGTCTCTCTCTCTCAGCCACATTACGTGCTGAAATTGCCACTCGAGTTATGTCGAGCGCCGCCACATAGTCCAGCTTTATTTAACTCGACTTATGTTGCTCGCCGCTAAATAAGGGTTAAAGCCTTTGTTACCATCAGGGGTATTTAGAAACCTTTAGTTTAGTTACTTCAATCTCTGCAGTTGTCTTTGAGTTAGCTGTGTGCAGAAAACTAATTTTGGAGAGGTAATTAAAAGAGTGAGAGAACTATTTAGTATTGCTAATCTGGCAACCTCTGCGTCATATGGTCGTGAGAGGGTTAAGTTGTTCCTGGGCAAGGTTCACTGCCATATCAATGTTGACATTTGAAGGTGCTATGGCACCAGTGACAACATTCATTAGGGAACCATGAGGATGGCTGTCAGGATCCATCTGATCAATACACTCAGATAGTGTGAGATGAAGGGACTGGATATCCTGTGAATCACTTTTGATCTGCCCTTTTGCCTCTTCTTTGTGTTTCATTTTTGGTGTACTGTCTTCCTCAGTCATCATTTGGAGGTCCCCCATCAGTGTGTGTTACGACTGCATGCTGACTGTGGAACCACGTTGTCACCGTCTGTGGGTTTTGTGTCTCCAATGATGCCACTCGGGTCCTTCCCAAACCACTATCCTACGCACAGAAATTAATATTCAATGTGTAATTGTTCAAAAAATAAAGGCAATACTGCAATTTATTCATCAGAAATGGATTCCTTGACCCAAAACAACCTGCCCTAGACACCGAAATAATGACTATGTGGTTTAATTTAAAAGTTATAGCGAATAACGCAAATTGGTGAATATGTTGGCCGCCATCTTGAATTTTCAAAATGCCAAGCGAGGGTAATCATTACACCCGACAGATTCTTGATCTACATGATCTAGAGTATTGAAAAATGCACAAAAATTATTGTTACCAGACATTGCCAGGTTCTGCTAAAAAAATGGGCCTATGCCACCGGACTACATGGCATTGTACCCAAGTTACCCTAGCAGTTACTATATCCAGGGTCAGATTAGATATATCTACACCATATACATTCCTAAACAGCTTTGTTGTATACAAATAGAAATAGCCACATTTAAGGAAGGGCATATTAACACTAATGATGGAAATATCAGATTTCATAAGCATTTTCATATATCTGACACGAGTAATAGCAATGTGGTGTCTGAGTAACAAGTTACAGGTTTCTGCTACTTCATGGTTTCCGGCAAAGGTTGGAGCTCCTATCATACGTGTCATGGCTTTAGGTAAGCCACCTCAAATGCTTTAAATAAAGTAGATTTATAGGCATTTGCATGATTCCACAGACATATAACATAGTCAGGCTTGCAGTAGGAGTTGAATATAAAGAACAATGTATTTATATCGAATAGACTAACATTTCTTAAAATACTGTGACAACTATCATACAAATAATTTAGTCTCTTTTCAATATATCTGTCATCATTAAGCTTAGAACATATGCTGTGACCTAAATATGCATATGTATCCATTCTTTGTAGCACGTTATTTCCTAAATTAGTAAAGTTATCCATGATATTTTCTTACCATATATCAAACTTTTTAGATTTGTGCTTTTCCACCTTGCAACAAAATTGTAGATAACATTTGTTTATAACTTCATGGGAGTTCGCAAGCAAAACTATAGGTAGATAGATGATATAAAGAGATGGTAAATAGGTTGATAGATAATATAGCTAAATAGATATAAATAAAATTAAATATATATATATATATATATATATATATATATATATATATATATATATATATATATAGATAGATAGATAGATAGATAGATAGATAGTATAGATAGTTAGATAATATAGATAGATAGATAGTACTAATACCTTTCCCTCGTCTCCGTTGTACAAATATTGACTCTCTTTCTCCTCGCTCACTCACTCTCACTCACTCTCACTAATTTCCTCTCTCTCTCTCTCTCTCTCTCTCTCTCTCTCTCTCTCTCTCTCTCTCTCTCTCTCTCTCTCTCTCTCTGTATATATATATATATATATATATATATATATATATATATATATACCTTTAACCATTTAGTTATCTCTTAAATCGCGGCAATTTTCTAACTGTTTTAACATAATAGATAATTAGTTATAACACTGTCACCAGATCAATTATTACCTCGCTATCATTATGCCGGCCTCACACGAACAAGTTTATCAGCTACATGTATCGGAGTCGTGAAGCCGCTACTAGTATCATCTGAATATGACTGATTTAGCGGTATATTCTTATATTATATTGAACTGTAGGCCTACTTGATTAGGAGCTTTAAAATACAAAATAATGTCATACTGAAAGATAAAATTGTCAGATAATAAACTGGATTTTAGCTACTATTGACTCGGATAATGTGACTCTGATACATCCCCAGCTAAAGAGCTTGTGTGAAACCTGTTAAGTAATCTACCTCTGTTCTTTCTCTGATCCTTCCTTCCTCCTCCTCCTCCTCCTCCTCCTCCTCCTACTGTTCTCTTCTTCCTCCTCCTTGAAATGGATATTCAATTGGCTCAGTGACAGAAAGCAAAAAGTAGTCATCAACGGTAAAGCATCCAAATGGATCAATGTAAGTAGAGGGGTACCCCAGGGATCGGTACTGGGGCCAGTAGAGGGGTACCCCAGGGATCGGTACTGGGGCCAGTAGAGGGGTACCCCAGGGATCGGTACTGGTGGTCAATTCTCTTCCTAGTTTACATTAACGACATAGATGAGGGTCTCACCTGTACAATCTCAAAGTTTGCTGACGATACAAAAATTGCAAATAGCGTACTCTCAAATGAACATGTTGAAGATATGCATCATAATCTAGATAAGTTGTCACATTGGGCTCAAATATGGCAAATGTGTTTCAATGCGGATAAATGTAAAATACTCCATATCGCAAACCGAAATGAGAAAGGAACTATTCAATGAATGGCACCCAGCTTAAGAGTGTAGACAGAGAAACTGATTTGGGAGTAACAATATTGAGTAACCTAAAACCGAGTCAACAATGTTCAGAAGTTGTTAAAAAGACAAACAAAATAATTGGCTTTATTGGCAGGTCATTTGAGCATAAATCCAAAGATGTAATCCTAACTCTTTACAATTCCTTAGTCCGCCCTCTTCTAGAATACTGCGTTCAATCCTGGTGCCCTAATTACCAAAAAGATATAGACAAGCTAGAACGAGTTCAACGTAGAGTTACTAATGTGATACCTTCCCTAAAGAACAAACCATAGGAGGAGTGTCTTAGAGAATTAAATATATTTCCGTTAACCCAGCGCAGATTAAGAGGCGACTTAATTCAAGTGTTGAAAATCATCAAAGGCATTGACATTATGAACTGTAATAAATATTTCACTATCGACCAATCAAATTACACGTGGCGTACGGTTTCAAAATTATTGGTAAATCTTTTAACTCACACGAGCCTCAGAATTTCTTCTTCAATCGAGTTGTCAACTTGTGGAATGGGCTTCCCGGAGATGCCATAGACTGCAGCACCTTTGATTATTTTAAACTTTGCATCGACAAACGCCTTGCCTTAAATCCACGACTCACTGCATTTGTGAATGAATAAAGTTTGTTTTCCCTCTATTATATTCCTAAAATCTGTCCCCGACTAATATCTCCTAATCCTGCCACGGACATTTGTCCCACGGCAAACTTCCCTTTCCATGTTTTCCTTACCCGCTCTAAACTACTGTTTGGACACTTGACCATCCGTGTTTTGGAGGGTAAGCAACCTTGAGGGGTCGCTGTATTTGTTGTTGCTTGATTTCCATTATACTCCTTTGTACTCATCCTCCGTTCTATTCCGCTTTCTCCTACCTTTCTTCCTCCTCCTCTTTAACCTTCTCGTAGCTCATTATAAGAGTGTAAACTTCCTCAGGCGTTATTAATATACTAAGAGAGAGAGAGAGAGAGAGAGAGTGTGTGTGGGTGAGAGGTGAGTGTGAGAGTGAGAGTTTAAGTGATATTTAGTGTGTGTTTGTGTGTGTGTATGAGTGTAGTGTGTGTTTGTGTGTGTGTGTGTATGAGTGTAGTGTGGGTGTGAGTGAATGTATTAGCAATAACAACATTTGTTAATTAATGAAGGTCGTAGCAGGAGATTATAGGAGGATGAAGGGAACAGAAAGAACTGTAATGTGTAGATTTCGAGGTGAGAGAAAGTGAGAGTGGGTTGGGGTTACAGGGAATAGATAGTATATCAAAGACACTGCGGCCCATATCGTGAAGAAAATCTTGAAGATAAGAAATATATAATGCATAGTGTTGTGCACTCGTTGCAGAGTGAGCAATATATGTTTTACTCGTTGGATCTATCGAAAATGTTCATAACTTCCGAAGGAAGTATATTCTAGGTATGCGCGAAACTGCCATCCATGGATGTATGTTATATTCTTAATGAGGATAATCGTCTTGTTGTAATTCACATTGTCAAACCTAGCTAGTATTATACATAACTCAGGAGTGGCCTTGAAGGTTATTTCTTTCTTACGAAAAGTGTCCTTAAGCTCTCCATCCTTTATACTCAGTGTCCTAATTGATGAGATTTATTTGCCCTAACTCGATTCCATCTTATTGCTGTATGATTATGTGCTCAGAAATACCGAAGTTCCCCCACCGTTCTACAGCACGGAAAACCACCGGACCTATAGCCTTTTAAGGGGACGTTTTATTCATGTGTTTTTTTTTGGGTTTTTTTATTACCGGTATTTACATATTTGTTTTAGTTTGCTCCCTAGACCTCCATCAAACTCCCTTCGAGATAAATTTGTACATTTTTCGGAAGAAAAATGTCCCCTTCTTACATGACAGGCTCGCTATCGCTTGCCAGGAAAAAATAGACACCTAAATGACACGAAAGGTATTAATATTGATAAAGAAATCGTCGAAAGTCATAAAATGGGAAAACTAATGGGGTTAATCATGCAAGAGAAGGGGATTCAGAAAATAACTAAAGTATGTATGTATGTGTGTATATAAACAAGCACATACCCCATAGCGAAGGGTGGCCGACTCGAGACAGAGCCCGAACAGGGACAACACAACACAACACAAAAACACAAAAATCCACACACATCTAGGTCGCCCAGGCGATGACCCAGAGACCCAGGCCCATTTGGGGTCTCCAGCAAAAGATTCCCAGGTCTCAGACCTCCCGGAAAGCTTCGAATCCAGTCTCAGCATGCAGACACGTAGCGAAGCTTTACCACCACAATGCCCGCCCACCTCACATCCAGGCATGACCCTTCATATACACCGACTCCCCGGGCCAGGGCGCTTGACAGACTATTATCTAGTCCAACTAGTGCCCAACCCCCTCTTTCAACGACTGCGTTATCACTCCTCTATTCACAAGCATTCTCCATTCATTCCTATTCATTACCACTTCACTTGCCTGTTCTACAGTCATCTCTCTATCTTCCAACACTTGTAGTACACAATCTCTCCATTTCAAAGGAGGTCTCCTTACCCCTGTACCTCCCCTTGTTTCTGACTCATATACTCTCTTTGTAAGCCTTTCATCTCCCATCCGCTCAACATGTACATACTAGCACAGCACCCTTCTGTCCATTCTGGCCAACAAAGATTCCTGCTGTCCCACTCTCTTAGTACATCTTCATTCCTCAATCTGTCACTATGAGTCACTCCACATACACTCCTCAAGCAGATCATCTCCATCACATCCAGCTTTTTCCTCTACTTTTTCTTCAGAGCCCATATCTCAGCCCCATACATCACTGTTGGTACAACTATCCCTTGATACATTGCACTTTTATCTTTCATTCCGAGATTTCTCACCTTCCACATACTTCTCATTGCCCCGAAAACTTTCTTTCTTTCCCATACTCTCTGTTTTGCCTTCATTTCCACACCTGCGTCCTTGCTTATCACTTCTCCCAGATATTTAAAACACTCTACTTGTTCTAGTATTTCCCCATCCAGCCGCACATCTAGATTCACCTAACGAGCACCTCTATTACAGACCATCACTTTACTTTTATTGACGTTCACCCACAGCTTCCTCCTCCCACATACCACACCAAACTCTTTGACTACTCACTGCAGTTTCTCCTATGAATCTATTGCTTCCCCTTAAAGAAAATGGAATTTCATAGGACAGCACTGTCGATCAACACAGGCGATACCCTACACAAACATCAGTCACCATCTAGGGATCCAGACTCACGACTCTCAGGACAAGAAGGGCCCTTCAAACATTCCCTTCTGCTGTTCCATATACAGAGGTGTGGTGGAGTGGTCATGCCACTGGATTGGTAATCCAATGGACCCGGGTTCAAATCCCGATATGTCAATGGGAAGATATTATTGGGATTGCATTTGTGCTGTACCTAGTATCAGTGCATTACCACAAAGCCCACCGAAATGCCAAACAAATATCCTCATTGTTCCCTGATTAAATAACACTGTATGAATATTCCCATATTCAAAATATGTTACAGGGGGACAATGCTAGTGAGTTCACTGCTCAATAGGTGGCGTTCTGAGAGTGAGGGTCTGAGTCTGGAGGGTGAGACGGTGAAGCACTTGAGTGAAGCAACCAGCTGCTTCAGAGATGGAGCTGCTTCGAGCCATGATGGATGCTTCACATGTCTCACTCCCCAGACTGGAACAAGACCTCACGGGCTTCACCGTGTTGAGCGGTGGAAAGTACAGGCTCTCAGCCTATGCCCGAGAGGGAGTAGTTGGAATATAGAAGAAAAAAAACAAAATATATATATATACAGTATATACAGTATATATATATATAATTATATATATATATATATATATAATTATATATATATATATATAGCCTATATACTGTATATATTCCGTGCAAACTCCCTGCCTAGGCAAACTCTTTCGTCTTTGTCTCTCTTCTAACGTCTTCTCTTCATGCTGGAAGTTTGCTCTCATTCAACCTGTCTCAAAGAAGGATGACCGCTTTCAACCGTCCAACTATCGTCCAATCGCTCTCATCTCTTGTATCTCTAAAGTTTTTGAAACTGTTCTTGCTTCCAAATTTCTTAAGGATTTCTCTTCTCATAATCTGCTCTCAGATAACCAGTATGGCTTTTTTAACCCTTTGGCTGCAGGCTGTTTTGGGCTATTTAGGGCCTATTCAGGCACTCTTGAATGATAAATCAAGCATCTGCATTAAATGAAGTGTATTCTGCCAAAAACTAGGCGAAAATAGCTTCAAAATGGCACCAGAACGGACCGTATAGGTGGTCTGGTTCACCCGCAGTGATCCCAGTGAAACGCGGGAACCCCGCTATTATGTAACACTCGCTCGCTTGGCTGCACTTATGAGAGAGACAGAGAGAGACATGCGCGAGACACAGCCTAGCTCAGTGAGCTGCTCGGTGCTCTGAGGGTCGGAGATGGGCCCCTCACGCTCCTGCCCACTGTCAATCGATTTTTACGTTTTTTACAGGCTTTTAAAGCCTGGAAATTGCTGTAACTTGCCAAAACATTCCAGAACGTCACCCGCAGCCGAAGGGTTAAGGGTCGCTCTACTGGTGATCTTCTTTCGTATCTTAATAACTCTTGGTCATCCTCCTTTCGGGACTTCGGTGAGATTTTTTCTATTGTGCTAGACATATCGAAGGCCTTCCATAGAGTCTGGCACAAATCTTTAGTTTCAAAACTACCCTCCTTCAGTTTCTATCCCTCCATATGTGCCTTTGTCTCTAATTTCCTTTCCGACCGTTCCATAGCTGCGGTTGTGGACGGCCATTGCTCACTTCCTCATTCTATCAACTCTGGTGTTACTCAGGGCTCTGTCCTATCTCCTATTCTCTTTCTAATTTTCATAAATGATCTTCTCAACTGTACCTCAAGTCCCATCCATTCATACACAGACGACTCTACCTTACACTACTCAATTAGTTTTCCAGAATGCCTCAGCCAGCAATCCCTCAAAAACAAACATAAGGAAGCCATAGAACACTTATCTTCTGATCTAACTACTATTTCCAATTTGGGCAGAGAAAACCTTGTTACTTTTAATGCTTCCAAAACCTAATTTATCCATCTATCTACTCGTCCGGAACTCCCGAAGGACTATCCCTTATTCTTCAACAATACAAAAATCAATCTTTCATCTTCTCTCAATATTCTTGGTGTCTCTTTTTCTTCTGCTCTCACTTGGAAGGACCATATTACCAGTCTTGCTAAGTAAAGGCAGCCTCCCAGAAGCTGGGTGTGCTCAACTGCTTCAAGGGGTTCTTTACCTCTGCACAGATTTTTGCTCTGTACAGGGGCACAGTGCATCCTTGTATTGAGTATTGTTCACATGTGTGGGGAGGATCCTCTCACACCGCACTCATAAACAAAGTAGAAAGGAAGGCCTTTCGTATCTTTAACTTCCGTCCACTCACCAACTCTTGGCAATCTCTCTCTCTCCGCCGCAATGTTGCATCTCTCTCGCTATTCTATCGCTACTATAATAATCAGTGTTCCTCAGAGCTCTCCCAATGTGTACCACCTCCTCTACGTAGGGTACATGGTACCCGTCTTGCAACACAATCCAACCCCTAGTCTGTGCGATACTCTCAGAATTTCTTCTATTCAACTGCTGAGCTCTGGAACTCTCTCCCAGAATCAGTCTTTCCCTCTTTCTATGACTTAAATTGCTTCAAACTTTGTGTTTCCAGGCAGTTTGGCTCGAACGTTCCTTGATGTTGGCCCTGTCACTCTTTCGACTCTGGGGGAGGCACTCGATGCAGGCAGTTCTATCTTTTGCCTCCCTCACTCACATAGACAAAAAAAAAAAAAAAAAAAAAAGCATATATATATATATATATATATATATATATATATATATATATATATATATATATATATTAGAGATGGAACGAATATAAATTTTCACTATTTGCGAATACGACTACGAATACGATTTTTTTTTTGTAAAATTCGAGAATACGAATACGAATAGCGAATATTCCAATCCTTATTTCATCCTTCAAGAACTGGTAATTATTTTTATGTCACCAACAAACTTTAATTAAAATACTATGAAATTAATTACCAGAAGTTAATGACGATGTGAATGTGTAATTTCTTAAATATCATAAATGAACTGTATGAATTATTGTTTAATATATTGTAAGAGTTCAGCCATAGAAACTTGAATAATTCAAATTAAATCCATTCAATTTTCTATGTGTCCAGTCCTCAGTCCCAATGTTGCCGCTTTGTTGGTACTAAAGTACCAGATTTGGTACATTTGACTCTCTCAAGTACATTTTATACATTTTCCAATAAAATAGTCCATATCTGGTACTAAATACGAAATCAGTGAGGAAATATGATGGAATATATTTTAGTGACATGCTATTACATTGGATATGTCTGAAATGGCAATATTGCGACGGTTCAAATGTCCAGGTCCAGCACACGTTCGTTTACCGGGCAGTGATTCCACTGTAGAATAATTTGGTACTTTTCACTAGTTTGATCTGGTACTATTAAATACAGTTAAGTAGCAACACTGCTCAGTCCTCCTTCATTCCACTTTAGCGGCCCCAACGAACATCTACACTGTTATTTATTCGTTTGTGTTAACTTTAAAATTTAATATTTAACATTTTTGTATATATTCTATTGGTTTCGTGAACATATTCGCATATTTGCAAATACCTATGAATGGAAATGCGAATACGAACACAAATACGAATATTGAAAAACATAGCGAATATTCGGACATACGAATACGAAACGAATATTTGGTCCATCTCTAATACATATACATACTGTTTATACGTGCGCCTTTGGTGTCTGGCAATACTACCCTACCGAATCGAGTTTGATAGGAGGTATTCCTGGATTATGAGCCAGTATCGGCCCTCTATCCTCTGTAACTCAAAAAGGGCTAGAATAAATTAGCTATAAATTTCCACATCTATGCCTTGACTGATTCTTCCCAAATGGTAGAAATATTTGTTTGATTACTCTAGTCGTTTTTGAGTTACAGAGATAAGAGGTTATGATTTTTCGCCTACTTACAGCGAATAAACTATAGTGCTTACCACACTTCCATCTTACTGCAATTATATAACCATGTTATAATTAAGATAATATAATTCTGTAAGTTACAAAATTATTATAGAAAACTTAGCTCACTTTGGACCTGTTGGAAACTATTTGACATGGAAGAGTCCATTACAGTGATGTGGAGGAGGACACTACATAAAACCTTCAATATAATTTTAACTGTCGAGATTTGGCCGTTTCGTTATAGAACATATTATGCTTAGAATACCTTGTTCTATCATTTCTCAAAGTTATGCCCTTTCCTTCTGGCACACCCTGTATATATATATATATATATATATATATATATATATATATATATATATATATATATATATATATATATATATATATATATATATACAGAGAGAGAGAGAGAGAGAGAGAGAGAGAGAGTGACCTGTATCGACTAAGGAACGTTTGCTAAAAGTTCTCTAATCAGGACCAAAATGTGGAGTCAACATAATGCTAGACATGGTTGGTCGTTGGTGTATCTGTATGGCTATCTACTTGTCTGTCTGTGTCTATTAATATCTATATATCTGTCTATCTTTCTATATCTATATATCATATGTCTAGTTGTGTATAGCTATGTCTATATGTATATCTTCTGTCTATTTGTGTCTGTATTTTCTATCTGTCTATCTGTATGTCTGTCTGTTTATTTTCTATCATCTGATTATTTGTGTATTATATGTATCTATCTATCTATCTATCTGTATGTCTGTGTATTATCTACTGTCTATTTGTGTATATATATATTTATTTATATCTATCTAGCTGTATGTCTGTCTGTTTAATATCTATCTTCTGAATATTTCTATCTCTATCTACAGTATCTATTGGCCTACTCTCCTTAATGAGGGTGGCCATACACAGAAGGCCCCCAACTATTTGGGTGTTTATATTTATATCTATCTAGCTAGCTGTATGTATGTCTGTTTGTTATTGAAATGACGGGGTTGGCGAGAACGGGCTCCAGTTCATGTAAGATTACCCGAGCACCCCATGACCTCAGGAACTTCCCAGCTTCTATGGGACACAGGATATCTAGGACAGTCACCCCAGTTAAAGGGAAATCCTGATGTCCTATCACGGCCGCGGTTTCAAAACACACCCACCAATCACCAGCCCCCATTTGTTCAGACCCCAGATTTGCAGTATAACGAAGAAATGTTTATGCAAATGAAACACCAAAGGCCTGAATGCTACCGGAACAAATGGAACTAAGGAGGCCTATAAATTATGATGGGCCTGGAGAACCATCTAACATAATAGTAGAAGACAGCCTAGGCGAATTATGACCAAATTGGCCAAAGAGCTCCAACTATGAAGTAATCAGTATAATCATTTGCACATGTATACTAGGCCACGTAACGAACACCTAAGTGTTCAATAAAATAGCCATTATATGTATGTAGTAATAATAATTCCCCTGTATGTATTAATTAAGTATTAATCACCACAACTTCATCACAATGTATTACAATATCCCTTTTACCTTGAAGTCCTATAAGCAAGAGGCAAGAATTAAGTCATACATAGTCTCAACGAAATATAGAAAAAGTATGCAAACAACCACTCGGGTAATGTCCTTAACTCTGAATAAGAACGGGGCATCTAACAGTAGTGGAACAATTGTCTTGCCTTCACGCCCCCCCCCCCCCCCCCTGCCCTGAGAGCTCGCCGAACCTGCTGTGTGCCTCCTGAAGCCCGGATCCTGAAGTCCTGATTTTGAGACGCAGTTCATCCTGAAGTGCTGCCCTGTGGACCTACATTCTTCCTGAAGTGCTGCCCTGTGGACCTACGTTCTTCCTGAAGTGCTGCCCTGTGGACCTACGTTCAACATCGGCTAGACTTTGTCTCAGCCCTCTACCCTCCTTAATTACCCTAAGTGTTTCTGAGTATCTTACGTTGTGATTATTGATGTGAAGGTAAGGTTAAAGTATGTGAATATTACAGTGCTTAATTATCTAGAGATCTGTGTCCAAGATCCTTGTCCATTGCGTATGAGTTAATCCCTCAGAGTTTGTAGTAACTGTTATATAGATCTGTGCCTAAGATCTAAGTGTTCAATTTTTATCATTACTTCTTAGAACGTACCACGCATACGTTACATACTTGTGTTCATAAAACGCACTTAGCTCAATACTCAAAGACTTTCCTTGTATATGTCTAATTCTATTATGTATGTTACAAGTTGAAGTCGAAGTGTATAACGTGTAATTATTCCCTTCTTTAAATAAGAACCTGTGACCTAGAACATACGCTCAATTTCACATTTTGTTTATCTCAGTCCCCCCTCGAGAAGAATTGTTATCCATTATCATATATACTTTCTTCCCGAGATCCTAAATCCACGCTCGTTTGTTTAAGCGTTATTCCCCTGATTGTATGAACTGTATTTATGTTCACTTGATTATTGATGTAGATAATTTTGATTCTTATCATCTAGGAATTCTAGTCTTGCATAGATCGTATATCTAATTATTCATCAATCCGAATACACCGCTTATTGTGTGAATTCTTTACAAGACTCTGTTAACTCGTTCAGATATCTTATTATACCTTTTCGGGTATTTCAGTTAGTACAGCTTTGTCGTGTATGCCATTTTACCTATAATTAATATTGTAATTAATTATTCGTATACGCTGATTTTATAGAAAGCGTTCTTCAGTATTGTTTAACTATGCTACTTCTGTTAAATGTACTGTTTGTCCATTTTCGCTTAAGAGATATTGATCCTTGATTTATTCATAATCATAGAGTAAATATTACATCTGAATTCCTCGATCCGATTTAATATTATTGCATATATTGATTGAAGAGACATACGATCAGATCATATTTTTATCAAAGTAAGTTAATAATAAATTGAATTGTAAAATTAATTTCCCGTAATTTCAACTTCTTCTTCCAAGTATTAAGTTCATAGCCGCATTAATAATAAATAAAATTCCCAAGACCGCAGTAACTAGAATGACCTGAGCTGTTGACCTGGTCATTAACCACCCCTACCCGGGCTGATCTACCTGCCCACGAGCGCCCCTCACCCCCCGTGAGCGTTTCTCGAACCAACCGTTCCTGCACTTGTTTGAAATCTCAATTCACCTAATTCTCACCTACCCAGGGAAAACTGTGTTCTAAAGAATAAGAATACGTTAGACACTCGACTCACATATATATTATTATCAAGGGTTGATTCTATAATTATGTTACATGTTCTTTACAATAAAATGTATATTTCCTATTACCATATTACCACAATAGGTCATAATTTGTGTCCTTGATTCGAGACTGAATATTTATGCATTTCCTGTGTTACTTCCTGTTCTTTATAATAGTGAAGTTAACTCTCAGTCTTTATCGTGCTTAATTTTTTTTCTTTTTTTTTTTCTATATTCCAACTTACTTCCTCTCGGGCATAGGCTGAGAGCCTTAACATTCACCGATTTACAATGAACAGTGAAGCCCGTGAGGTCTTGTTCCAGTCTAGGGAGTGAGACATGTGAAGCACGTAGAGTACAACGAGCACCTGCCATCTTGCCTTCACATGAGGCACGGTGATCACTCATGGCCCGAAACGACCCCATCTCTGAAGCCATCTCGTTCCCGTGCTTCACTGTCTCACCCCCTACACTCGGACTCTCACACTTACACACACACAACGCCACCTGTTGAGCAGATAACTCACCAGGCATTGCACCCCTATAGCATATTTTGAATATGGGAATATTCATACACTGCTATTTAATCAGGGAACAATGAGGGTATTTTATTGACGTTTCGGTGGGCTTGTGGTAATTCACTGATACCAGGTACAGCACAAATTCCATCCCAATAATATCTTCCCATTGATACATCGGGATTTGAACCCGGGACCTTTGGATTACCAGGCCAGTGGCAAGACCACTGCACCACACCTCCCCTAAATACATCCGTGATCTCAGCATAGAAATAATTATGCAACCTATTGAGAGTTCAGGAGTATATGATCAGAAACAATAAATACATCAACCCTTTTTGCCATTGAATAAATTATATGTGTACAATTACCTGCGTGTTATCATTGAGTTTTGTAGCACCTGATTGAATACCTATTGCTGTGATTAAGAACGTGTTAGATGTGTTCCTGTTGAGGACATTTATAGTCTATAAGTCCATACCTGGATTTTAGTGCAGACTTGATAACGAGATATAAATATTATATCCCGGCATAACAATTATCTATATTCTTTTCATTTGTGTATATCTATATCTACAGTATCTAGCTAACTGTATGTCTGTTAAATTATTAGCTATTTTCTGTCTAGTTGTATCTATTTATATCTATATGTCTAGCTAATTGTATGTATGTTTATTTTCTATCTTCTGTTACACTCTGTCTGTCTGTCTCTCAGTATTTTCATTTGTTTTACTATGAATCTATCTTTCTGTCTATATCTACGTACAGGCGCCCATTAATGCTGATACATATATATTTTCCTAGCCGCCTTGGGTTGATTTGAATCTTCTAATTAACCCCTTGTAGTTCCAAGACGCAATTTGTATCTATATTTCTGGTTAGTATTAAACGATTTTATTCAAAATAGGTATAATTGGAAGTTAGAGGTTTACTTAAGATTGCCTTTACCTGTTTATTTCCCACAAATCCTTCCTCAGCTTTTTATAGTCTTCTAGTGGTAGCCCGAATACATTGTCAAAACGTGCAGTGGATTTAACCCCTTCAACACCATTACGAAATATTTAATCTTATTCTGGTTACCATTAGACGATTTGCTTTAGTTTAAAATCTACCTCTACGACTCAAATGGGTAAATACGATCTCAATCAACCCTCTTAGTAACATAGGGCCTTCATAAACTGCATAAAATCCTCTAAGTTTAGCCAAAATCAAAGGTAAACAGGCGTCATGGTGCTGAAGGGGTTTATCATACTATTACCATATATATATATACAGTATATATATACCGGGTTTTTTTTTTTTTTTTTTTCTATATTCCAACTACTCCCTCTCGGGCATAGGCTGAGAGCCTGTACATTCCACCGCTCAACACGGTGAAGCCCGTGAGGTCTTGTTCCAGTCTGGGGGTGAGACATGTGAAGCATCCATTCATGGCTCGAAGCAGCTCCATCTCTGAAGTGGCTGGTTGCTTCGTTCAAGTGCTTCACTGTCTCACCCTCCAGACTCAGACCCTCACTCTCAGAACGCCACCTATTGAGCAGTGAGCTCACTAGGCAATGTAGGCATTGTCCCCCTGTAACATATTTTGAATATAGGAATATTCATACAGTGTTATTTAATCAGGGAACAATGAGGGTATTTGTTTGGCATTTCGGTGGGCTTTGTGGTAATGCACTGATACTAGATACAGCACAAATTCACTCCCAATAATATCTTCCCATTGACATATCGGGATTTGAACCCGGGTCCATTGGATTACCAATCCAGTGGCATGACCACTCCACCACATATATAATATATATATAACTGTTTACCTAAGGGTAAGGCAGGTTAGTGGATGGATTAGCCGAACATCACTGTAGAAAAATAGTGCTAACAAGATACACAGAGGGCCTCGGAGTCGGACGGATCCTAAATTGAGTGGTCAATCCTGTAAGTCCTTCACTAAACTGGCTCGGGTTGTCCCTCTCACAGGGAATAGGTCCGCTTGGGGGCATTCTGTGTATGGCCACCCTCGTAAGGGGAGTAAGGCGTCTGGCAATTATTTATATCTATATATATATATATATATATATATATGTGTGTTATGCCAGGGTTTTTACCGGGGTATAATCGGTGTTTGATAGGTTCTGCTCGACTGGAGAAGTTAAAATATTTTTTCATATTTCACCAAGTTAGTTTTGAGTTGACCTCTGCATCGTTCTTGACACCAATAACACCCCTCTTTCAACTTTGGGGGAGGTACTTGTCACAGGCAGTTTTGCCTTTTGTCTCCCTCATCCACATAGAAAACAAAAATAAATTAATGAAAGCATCTATTTCTCGCAGGATTCGAACCCAGGATATCACATATATACATAACTTACACGATCTAACCATTTCACCATCAAAACAGCCTAAATTCAGTTAATATTCTAACGTAAACTGCATTATTTCTCATACAGTTTCAGTAGTTTTCATAAGACTTGGATTTTGTTTATATGAATCCTTTGGCGTCTAACTTTTGATACTTTAATGCCATTTTATCTAAACAAAAAATTATATAGAATTTTAAGATTGTATTTTACATCTCCATCATGTGTATTTATTTTTATTTTATTTTATTTTTTCAATTGAGGCCATAACATTTATAATGTCTTATTTCAGTGGCTTTAACATTTAACCCCTTTCGTATAAGATGACGCGCTTTTCTAATTTTCTGGCTATCATCAGGCGATTTTGTTCAGAATAGGAAGGGTCTATGGAAATCAGTTATTTGAGACGATCTTTACCTTCTTGACTCCCACAGGTCAATCCTAAGCTGGATAAATGTCCGAATTAATAGCTAGATAAAATATAAACATAGATAAAACGTGCTATCATACTCAAGGTGTTAAATTAAGGACAACATACATAATTTTCCTCTCCTTAATTGTTGTTATTGTATTTATAATTAGGTCCTTTAAGCTATAAATATTAGGATAACAAACACACTTCTATATAATCCTTTATTAGTATACCGTTAAACACAGTATAATATTTGACATACACACGCTAACACACTCCTAACATCAGCTAAGGTAACACAAATATTTACACTGACGTCATCTTTGTTTACATCGTGAGGACCAAACACAAGCCGCCACGTCAGCATAGCATCATAGCCTCTCCGCCAATGAGCTGCGGCCCACGTCAGCTGATTTTTGTTTACATCTTTTATATCACGAACAAATGGGGTTGAGGCGAAAGGAATATAGGGTTTCCTATCCCGTTTTAGGTCTTTAATTAAATTCCTCCCTTGATCTTTATTGAATTGTTGTTGGGTTTTTTTTTTGCTCCATTGTCTTGTATTTTCTTTATAATTCCACTTACACTTATACTTATTTAGTTATACGTCATACGAAACATTTATTTATAATTTTCCTTTCTTTCTCATATTAATATCTGCCTTTTCTATGGCATCAGCTTCTTTGTCATGTTTATTAATATTATTATTTGTATTATTATTATTATTATTATTATTTATTACTATGTTTTTAAATTTTCCTCCTTTCACATACTCTTTCAATTATGTATAAGTCAAAACATGTATTTATTTTTTTAATCTCTTGCCCTATATCTTTTATTTGCTTGTCTTTGCACTCTTTTCGTTTGTCATTAAGTATTAATTAATTACACAGACACACACACACACACACACACACACACACACACACACACACACTTTATCGTCTTTCAAACTATATCTATATTTTGTCTCCGTATGTTTTGTAATTATTATTGTATCTGTAAGGATAGCCTTATTGGGCTATCCTTAGTTGGAATTATGCAAGGCTGGTACATGTCATATTTGTAACAAACTATGTGGTACCAACTCTGTAAATTGCTGACTGAATAAATATTATTATTATTATTATTATTATGACATCACTCTTTACAGCTTAGTTTTATTATTATCTATTCTTTCTTTATTCCCTGTTCGCAATGTTTCAATTATATATTATTGTGTCTTGATGATATGAGGTTCCTGTTTTCGTTTGGTTGTTTTGCAAGTTTTACATTTTCATTCGACATTTGTCATCTTTTGACTCTTGTATACATTCTTTCATGGGTCCTATTCCCGCGTTGATTCATTCTTCTCTCTCACTCTTACGTATTCTCTCACTCGCTTACATACGCACACACTCTCTCTCTCCTACTCACTATCTCTCTTCACTCTCATTCTCGCACACACACACACACACTCACTCACTCTCTCTTCACTCTCATTCTCAAGCTCATTATATCACTCTCTCTCTCTCTCTCTCTCTCTCTCTCTCTCTCTCTCTCTCTCTCTCTCTCTCTCTCTCTCTCTCTCTCTCTATTAATATTGTCGGTCTTTTTCCAACCAGCCTGTATAGTTTTCGTGCACTACCCATTTTCCTCTGTCCTCTACCTACCTATTATTGTCCTCCCCCCCTTACCCCCCCCCCCCCCCCCCCCCCCCCCCCCCCCCTTCTCCTCCTCCTCCTCCGACTATTTTTGTCCTTGTCTTGTTACATAACTTTGTCTCTTTAACAGTGTTATAGTCAGTCATTTTGTATTTATATAGTTATCCTTTCACTAGTTTTCGTCAGATGATTGATATATACAGTATATATAATGGTATGTGTTATGCTGTTATTATGTTGGTATGTGTTATTATGTGTTATGTGTTATTAAGTGTTCTGTTATGTCTTGTTATATGCTATGTATTTCCACCTAGCTGTGTATTTTCTGCATTAATCAATCTATTTATTTATATATTGTTGCGTTTAGTTTAAAAAGTGTGTTCTGTTTTACTTTATATTTGTGTTCTTTTCTTTCTTTTTTGTCCGGCGTGTCCCAGTTTATATATTTGTTCTCTTATTTGTGTTTACTTTTATTGGATTTCGCACACATGTCTTACCATCTCTCTCTCTCTCTCTCTCTCTCTCACTTCTGATTTGCTGTCCTCTTCTCTCTCTCTCTCTCTCTCTCTCTCTCTCTCTCTCTCTCTCTCTCTCTCTCTCTCTCTCTCTCTCTCTCTCTCTCTCTCTCTTACCGTCTCCCTCCCTGGCACCGCTGGATCAGTGCGGCAAATGTAGGTGACATTTGGACTTTGTGGCCAAATTACCTGCCAAGCCATGTCGGGTGAGAGAGAGTGTGGGGGTGTGTTAAGATACGACGAAATAAACAAATATAAAATGGATAAATCTTTGAGAGAGAGAGAGGGGTTGTGGTTCTTGGTGTAATGTAGCTGGAGAAGTGGAAGAAAACAAGAGAGAGAGTGTGAGTTTGTGTGTGTGTGTGTGTGTGTAAAGATACGACGAAATATACAAATAGAAAATGGATACATCTTTGAGAGAGAGAGAGAGAGAGAGAGAGAGAGAGAGAGAGAGAGAGAGAGCAGCCAGCAGGAAATGATCTGCCAGGCTGTGTGTGTCATGTTCTGGGACGGAAGGAGAGATAATAGAGAGAGAGAGAGAGAGAGTGAGAGAGAGAGAGAGTGAGTTTGAGTAGAGACAAACATCAGAGAAAATGTTACAGGGAGAGAGAATGACAGAATGATGAAGAACACATACATACATTCATTCATACATACATACGAATACACACACACACACACACACACACACACACACACACTTAATTAATCAAAGATACTTATTTTCATCTATATCTTTGGGTTTATTCATGTCTTATATAATAATACCTCTATCTGTATGTATATTTCTATATTTTTCTACCTAATTGTATTTATGTTTTTAGCTTTTCATTTCTATCCAATTATCTATCTATACTTCGATCAATGTTTGTCTATCAATATATCTACCTGTCTTTCACTTTCTTTCCTTATCTACATATCAATTCACTATCTATATATCTATCTATCTATCTATCTATCTATCTATATGTCTATCTGTCTCATCAACCAACAATGCGTTAATGCTTACATGTGAATTTAATTGTACCTGTATATATGTAAAAAGTTACTATGTATAGCTTTTTATGAAATAAAGAATTGACTGACTGACTATCTTTCTGTCTGTCTATATCTATCTCTATCTATCTAGCTATATCTTTACCTCTATATATCTATATCTATCTATTTATCTATCTATCTCTATCTATCAATATCTATCTATCTATGCATTAGTAGCCGCGGGTGAAGGGCTGGGAGACATAAGGGGAGTGGTCTTGTCTCCGTTGCCCCCCATCCCCCCACCGTTACCGCCCCCCATCCCCCCGCCCCCAGTCAAGGGGAGGTCGCCCCCCTCGGCCCCCCGTACCCTACACCGCCTCAGTCTGTGCACCGCGGCGACTATGGCAGGCCACACCTGGAATATACAAGTGAATTAATACCGTAACTATTTATAAGTTACAATTGCACATATATAACCAAGTTAAATATTTGGTTAGAAAATACAAAATATATAAATATGTTATATGGAAACATTTAACATAACATTATAACTAAATCACTTGCCCAAACAACATTCGTATATAACAAAGAAACTACCACCACATAATATAAACAATATAATACGTTAAGTGATGGAATATGTTAGCCCTGCATGGGCCTCTAACACCTCTCAAACACATTACAACATCCTACAGACCATACAGGACAAAACCTTCAAAATAATCACTGGCTGCACAGCTCACCTACAGACCACCTACAACAGGAAACCAATGTCCTGAAAATCAAGGATCACCTTGATATGAAAGGCACACAATTTCTCGCCGCAGCCTCCACAAACCAACACCACCCACTACACTACATAGCAGAACATCCACACACACCAAGAAACAACCAAACAACACCTAGAACTCGTTATCATACACAAATACTGTCTTCACTCCGCCCTTGTCCACCCCAAGCCAGCCTCCAGAAGCATATCCATACTCAAATCACACACCGATCCATCCAGTCACTCAAAGACAACACTCCGCTGCATGCACGGCCCCCTTGAAGTCCATCCCTCAGAAACCCTCCTTTCCCGTGAGGACAGAGTCCACCTGGCTAGGTTGGGATGTGGGCACAATCGAGCTCTTTTGAAGTATCAGAAGAGGCTGGATGACTCCGCCCAGGACACCTGTCCAGGCTGTAAAACAACACTGCACACTATCAAACACAGATGTCCTTCTTAAGCTGAATAAAATCGTCAAAGAGTTGGTAGAATATAATGAAAAGGGTGTCATTGGTACTGAATGAGTTAATTGACTAACAAACTAGACTCTGTACTAACCTCTGAGGGTCGCGCTAAGAGGAGAACGGCAGGATAGACACAGGTGATGCCACATATCTGTAGCCAATACGATGCCACCTGAGGACAAAAAACACGGTCATTACACTGTGAGAGAGAGAGAGAGAGAAAGGGGGGGGGGGGGTTAGATGGTTGGGTTGTAAGTACGCATAGCAGGATAGACACAGGTAATTATTTAATTAACAGAGAGAGATAGAGAGAGTGTGTGTGTGAGAGTGAGTGAGAGAGAACATGCTAATTTGCCTACATAATGACTTCACCATTAATCACCCTCACCAAGTTTATTTTCTATCTTAATACATAAATGACTGGCGACGTCCAAGATTTCCGGAATAGAAAATGCAACTTGGGGACAACACACTCAGTACATGTATATCATTATTTTATCAATATACACCGCAGACTTAATTATAAGAACGTAAGAACATAAGAAAATGAGAGTCTGCAGAAAGCTGATTGGCTTACACAAAGCATATCCCTCTCACACCCAACCCTAATTATAGGCCAAACTCACTAACACCATGAGAACCGACCTCACCAAAACGGTAAGAGGTGATCATAAGAAAACGGGAGTCAATTGAGAGCCGATCGGCCCAACACCCGGCTGATCCCCCCTCACACTCAACCCATCTCGTCCATATGCCTATCTAATTTTACCATAAGGCTCTCTATCGTTCTTGATCCAATTATAGCACTCGATAGCCTTTTCCACCTACCTACAACTCTGTTACCAAACTAATATTTGCCTATATCTTTTATGAAATGAAATGTATCTCATTTGAAACCATTTATTCGAGTTTCTTCGCTATCACTGAGCTTCAGTACATCTTTCATGTCCTCTTTATTAAGCCCACTAACCCATTTGAACACCTCTATCATATCCCCTTTAACTCTGCGTCTCAACGAATGTAAGCCTAATTTTGTCAACCTTCATATGGAAGATTTCAAATATTATGGAACATTTTTGTCATTCTACGTTGTACCCTCTCCAAGGAATCTATGTCCATTCTATAATAGGGACACCAAAACTGGACAGCGTAGTCCATATGTGGTCTTACTAACGCCAGATAAAGTTTTATGATTACGTCTGCAGTTCTGTTACTCGCACTTCTAGATATAAATCCGAGAACTCTCTTTGCCTTAGTTCGAGCACTAATTCATTGATTTCTAGGTTTCAAATCACAATTGACGTTGACTCCCAAAGCTTTTTCATTATCTGAGTTTCTTATGTTCACGTTATCTAATCTATATCCTGCATTTTCTATCGATTTCCCAAATTTTACTGCACTGCATTTATCTACATTGAACTTCATCTGCCAATTTACTGCCCATTCGTGTTGTGTATCTAGATCTCTTTGGAGAGCCTGAATATCATGATCAGAATTGATCACTTCCAATTTTAGTGACAGCTGCAAATTTACTGATTTTGCTAATTATTCCTACATCAAGGTCGTTAATATAATATATGATGATCAGCAGAGGGACTAAAACAGATCCTTGTGGGACTCCACTCTTAACTATACCCCAGTCTGATTGTATACCATTTATGCTAACTCTTTGCTTCTTACCAATTAACCATGACCTAATCCATCTTAAAAGAGTTCCCCCTCTATTCCATGAGCTTCTATTTTCCTCAGCAATCTTTTGTGGTGGACTTTATCGAATGGTTTACTGAAATATAAATATATTACATCATATTCTTTGTCATTGTCTACTGCTTCGTATAATTGGGAAACGAATGTCAATAAATTAAAGAGGCAGGACCTACCCTTCGTGAATCCATGCTGAGAATCTTTAATTGATTGGTGACGTTTTAGGTGCTCTCTGATTTTGTGTGCAATAAATGGCTCTAATAGTTTACCTACAACTAATGTCAAACTAATTGGACAATAATTTGTCTATCTACCTATCTGTCTATCTAGCTCTCTATCCATCTCTCTCTCTCTCTCTCTCTTATGGAAAAGAAACAGAGTAAACCGAGGAGCGCCAGGGATGAGGACCGGGTATAGCGAGGACCGAGGACAGCCATGAACATAAATGTAGATCCGACCAGAACCAAAAATTTGAT
Organism: Paralithodes platypus; assembly: GCA_032716605.1. Classification (NCBI taxonomy): domain Eukaryota; kingdom Metazoa; phylum Arthropoda; class Malacostraca; order Decapoda; family Lithodidae; genus Paralithodes; species Paralithodes platypus. Next base: position 11,994,941 of record CM064557.1, on the reverse strand, counting down.
ACGTAAATGTAGATCTGACCAGAACCAAAAATTTGATTAAAGAGCTTTCCTTGAGTTCTAAAACCACAACTGTACAGGTTTTCTATGCAAACGCTCGTAGCATACGCAATAAATTTTCAGATTTAGAGGAACTAGTATTTATAGATGACTCATTACAGAAGACAGACACTTTCTAGCAGAGTATTCACTTCCAGGTTATGTAACGTTTGAGAAAAGCCGAATTGATAGAAATGGAGGTGGCGTTTTATTTTTTGTTAACCTGATCCTTCTGTCAAAACTGCAAATTGTAAACATTGACACTTCCTTTGTGTTATAAATAATAATAAAGGTAAAAAATTAATACTTGCATTAATATACAAACCTCCAGCTCAATCAGTGCAAATTGACAGAGAAATTTACCAACAAATTGCAGATGTAAGTAACTCACAAGATACTGTAATTATTGGCCACTTGTGACCAAGTGGGGTGATACTCTTACTTCACACTCCGGACATGACTTGTATGCGAACTTGCTAGAGAATTCGCTCTATCAATTTATTCGATCGCCGACCCGTGGTAATAACGTTCTTAACCTTGTAAAAAAAGAAGAATTAATAGAGAATTTGAATGTTAGTGATGAATTCAGTAATAGTGACCATCGTACGATCACTTCCCATTTAAAATTCAATAGCAACGAACTCAATACCAGCAAAGAGAAGGTCCCAAATTTCAAGAGAGCAAACTTCCGTAAACTTAGAGCAATACTTAAGGAAATCGACTGGAGTTCTATGATTAACAATGATGATCTAAACCAATCATGGAGATTGTTCACTTCCACTTACTCGAATGCAGTAAATGAGTGCATAACATTAACAAAAGGAAGATCAGTACATAATAATAGGCCTAAGTGGTGGAATAAAGACATTGCGGAATGTCTGCTTGCTAAAAAGAACGCTCATGATAGATTAAAAATCTCTGAAACCCATGAAAATAAAGTGATATTTGTAGATCTATGACACAGGCCAAAAAGTTAATCAAACAAAGTAAAAACATGCTAGAATTACATGTTGCAAATCAAAGTTAGACAAACCCAAAAGGAAACATCAGGAAGGAAAAAGTAGTGACTTCAACGGTTCAGATTGAACCGTTAGCCGATGAGAAAGGAGATTACACTAAAGATGAAGCAAAAATGAGTAACTCTCTCAACACCTTTCTTGCATCAGCTTTTACAACGAAGCCCTTAGTAATATCCCTACAGCATTGCCGGTTCAGAGAGATAATTCTAACGTTCTAAGCAGTATCAGCATTACAGAGAGAGAAGTTTTGAAATGTTAAGATAAAGTCAAGGTAAATAAATCGCCCGGACCTGATACGCTCTCGCCTTGAGTTCTAAAGGAAGCTAAGTATGAGCTCTCCAAACCACTGATATTGCTCTTCGATAAATCCGTACAGTCTGGGACTATGATTGATCATTGGAAGCTCGCCAACGTAACACTGATATTAAAAAAAGCAGCAAATTCTTACCTAGTAACTAGCGTCCAATTAGCTTAACCTCATTTTTATGTAATATGCTAGAAACAATCATAAGAGACAAACTCGTAAATCACTTAGAGGAAGACAACATACTTAAAGATACTCAACACGGTTTTCGTAATAAACGCTCCTGCTCAACAAACTTCTTAGACTTCTTCCACGATATCCTCGATCTATAATCTACATGATAAGAATAAAGCTGTAGATATTATATACCTTGATTTTCAAAAAGCCTTTGACAAAGTTCCCCACAAACGTTTATGATAAAACAAAAAATGCATGGAATATATGACAGTGGGTTGAAATGGATAGAAAATTGGCTCTGTGACAGAAAGCAAAGAGTAGTCATAAACGGTAAAGCATCCAAATGGATCAATTTAAGTAGCGGGGTACCCCAGGGATCGGTGCTAGGACCAGTTATCTTCCTCATTTACATTAACGACATAGATGAGGGTCTCCCCTGTACAATCTTAAAGTTTGCTGACGATACAAAAATTGCATATAGCGTACTCTCAAATGAACATGTTGAAGATATGCAACATAATCTAGATAAGTTGTTACATTGGGCTCAAATATGGCAAATGTGTTTCAATGCGGATAAATGTAAAGTACTACATATGGGAAACCGAAATGAGAAAGCAAATTATTCAATGAATGGCACCCAGCTTAAGAGTGAAGACAGAGAAACTGATTTGGGAGTAACAATATCTAGTAACCTAACACCGAGTCAACAATGTTCAGAAGTTGGTTAAGAAGGCAAACAAAATAATTGGCTCTATAGGCAAGTTATCTGAGCATAAATCCAAAGATGTTATCCTAACTCTTTACAATTAATTCCTTAGTCCGCCCTCTCCTGGAATACTGCGTTCAATCCTGGTGCCCTTACTACCAGAAGAATATAGACAAGCTAGAATGAGTTCAACGTAGAATTACCAATATGATACCTTGCCTAAAGAACAAACCATACGAGGAGCGTCTTATAGAGTTAAATATATTTCCTTTAACCCAGTGCAGATAAAGAAGCGACTTAATTCAAGTGTTCAAAATCATTAAAGGCATCGACAATATGAACTGTAATAAATATTTCATTATCGACCAATTAAATTACACGCGGGAAAACAGTTGCAAAATTATTGGTAATTTTTTTAACTCGCATGAATCTACGAATTTCTTCTTCAATCGAGTTGTCAACTTGTGGAATGGGCTTCCCCGAGATGTCATAGACTGCAGCACCGTTGATTCTTTTGAACTTCGCCTAGACAAAACACCTTGCCTTAAATCCACGACTCACTGCATTTGTAAATTAATGAAGTGTTTTTTGTTTTTTTTTCCTAACAACTATCCCCTACTAACAGAACAGTTTTCCCTTTCTATTTTCCCCTATCCACTCTAAACCACTGTTTGGACACTTGACCATCAGTGTCCATCAGCAGCCTTGAAGGGTCACTG